>CM029477.1:34693443-35893443 GCA_017140325.1 Eucalyptus leucophloia subsp. euroa
GAGTTGTTTACATTAATGCCAACTGTCTACATCAGTGATTTCGGCCAAAATTAGCAATTTCCAACCAAAATTAACTGAATATACTCAATTAGCAAAATATAAAAAGGTTTAGACTCAATTAAGAAAATTAAGATTTATATTTGAATTGACAAAAGCACAGTAAATTGAGAAATACCGAGAGCATTTGACTAGTCTAATATGGTTGTAATGTCAGTTTATTGCTCGATCAATAGTAGAATCATGTGATACTCTTCTTGTGGAATCAGTCGCACTGATCAAGCAACTTAAATTTGATGTTCTATTTATTCTTTTGTTTTGTTTATTTTATTAATTGATTACTGAAGCAACGTTTATCGTAACCAATGGTTAACGTAGAACAAATTTCTGGAACCAACGCGAAATGAACCAAGCTGTCGTCTGGTCAACGGCGACTGCCGTGTTACGCACTTTCACTTTTTCCAAACCCACTTTTTTTTCCCTACTTTGTCGAACGATATGATAAAGTGTGTCGTACGCCATGGAAAATCAAGATTTTCTAACGTGGGACATGGGAGCGTAGGTCATCAAGATTCTTGCCATTTTGTGAATGTGAATATGATCATTTTTTTCTCCAAGTCCAGCTCAGTTGACATCACAAGTCAATCACGATGGATCAATCAAATCTAATCAACTTCCGTTTATTTCACAGAAAATGAAGAATGTGAAAAATATTTTCTTAAAGAATGATTGCCGCGACCTATTTTTTTCGGCGCCCATAATCAGGTACGAGTGCCTAAGGAGACTAATGACTCGGCTGAAATTAGTTATGCCCGGACTCTCCCAAGTCCACCAATTCACGACTTAATAGTTCAAGTTTTTAACCTGTAAATCAAGTTTTTAAATGGAGTCGCCACTAATCGATTTGGGGTAGGTTGATTAGAAACCTAAGCGAAGTATCGGGAGAAATACCCACTCTTGCGAACTAGAGAAATTAGGATTGAGGACTTAATTACACTAGTTAATCACTAATGCCCTTTCGGTACCTAATCTTGTTTAAACCCTAAGGCTTTTTAGATTTTTGAGGGATTTTCCATGCATTTTTGGGAGGAAAAATATTTTTGAGTATTTTTCTAATTTTTTTTGGATATAAAAGGGATTTTTTTGACCTTTTTTGGTATTTTTGGAAAAATACAAGTCTTTTTGGCTTTTTTGGATTTTTGGCATTTTTGGAAAATGTGGAATATTCTTGATTTTTTTGGAAAATAGATATTTTTTGGAAAATAAAATATTTTTTGATTTTTGGAAAATAAAATATTTTTACTGTTTTTTAAATATTTTTCGAAAATGAAACATTTTTGATTTTTTTGAAAATAAATTATTTATTTATTATTTATTTATTTAAAATATTATTTTATATTAAAATAATATAAAAACTGACTCGGGTCGGATCCGCGGGTTAGGTTCGACCCGGGTCGACAACCCAAAACGCATTGCGGTCAGGCTCGGATTTTTCGTCTTTTTCTTATTTTTTTAAAAGGCTAGGCCAAAACCCAAAATAAGCCCATGAAATCCAAACCCTAGCCGAAACAAGGAACCGGTCGGACAAGTCCGCGAACCGACCCGACTTCGTATCTCGCAACCCATTTGATGAAACCCTAGGGCGCGGGTCACATGCTCGACTTGGGCGGCCGATTTTCGCAGGCCCGCTACGCTTCGCGGTCCAACGGCCGTGACGGGCGACGGGGAAAGACATCCGAGCGGTGGCGAAGCGGCCCCGACACGGTTACGGCGGGAGATGGCAAGAACGGGAGCATTTGGGCTACTATGGAGTGGCTACGGCAGAGACAGCGGAACGGCAAAGAATGGGGCGATCGGCAATCGGAGCTTTTGCGAGCTCCGACGTGCCCAACCCAGAAGCGAGGGGAGGTCAAAGATACTCACTGGCTTTGGGGACTTCAACCAAGGCTCATTGGTAGGGGCAGCACGACGGTGGATGGCGGCGTGTTGCGGTGGCCGGATCTCATGGATCCTTCTCAGATTTGGTCTTTTGCTTTCCAGATCTGAGGGCAGGGGATGGCAACGGCGTACAATGTCGGAGGGTGACGACGGCCACGTAGGCCGACCGGAGTTTCGGTGTGGGCGGTCGACGGTGTCAGGCGGGACGGCAGCGATGGCGGGTCTTCTGCTTCTTAGATCTGACACCTTTCCTTCCAATTCCTCTCTCTCAGACCCGACCCTCTCGGATCTCTCCCCCTCGGACTCACTTGCCGCCGGCCTCCCCCGAAGTCTCTCGGAGGGAGGTCGTTTGAGCTTCGCGACCTGATTTCTATCGTGCTCGCTCTTTGATCCTCCCCTGAAGTCTCTCAAGGGAAGATCTCCGAGTTTGCCATGCTTTGCCATCGTCAGGAGAAGCCTATTTATAGGCAAGGGGCGGCCGGTCAATGGAGCTTCGACCGCCGATTTTTGCACGCCGAACCGCCTCCGCCGGCCGAACCGACGTCCCATCCGAGCTCCTCCACAAGGCGTGCTCGGAATTGAAGGAAGTCCATGATGGCGCCCGAGATCTGTCTTTTCTGGCCTACGTCGGCCTACTTGTTGGAGAAATCTTCTTGAAGTGTTTTGAAGCTAACAAAACGTTTCCATCAATTTAGTCTGAAGGCTTGTAGACTCTGCTATTTAAAGTCTGAAGACCTCCGGACAGCTAGACTCAAGACTCAAAGTCTATTCTCATTGACAGTCTCTAATCCGTTGAAGAAAGTTATCCATAACTGAATGTTTCATTAAGAATATGACCTTATCGACTGGAGAAGATCTCTTGGCTGGAAAAGACATAACGGAATCCTTTGATTGATCGAGATTGACTCGAAGATTAAGGATCCGATGATTGCCTAAATATTCTTGGAAGGTTCTACTTATGGAAACCGAGATCCTGATTGTATGGGCAAAGCAAGATTGATGGGCTATCGACACGTTCCTTTAATAACTCGAATAATCTTCCTAATTGATTCCGTCCAACGGGTAGATTGGAGGAATTCCTTTGGTAAGTGCCAACGGGTATGATGGCATAAAGGAGTATATAAAGAAGACGTTCTAAGTTGTTCGAGGAGTGCGCGATAGAAGAATTCCAAAGTCTGAAGCTTCTTGTTGTTTAGACAATTCCTTTGAGCGAAACTTTGTATACAAAAGAGAGTCTATATTTGTGAGATACCTTGAGGAGGTTTGTAGAACATCTACACTTTGTGGAATCAAGGAAAAGCTGTGCTGTAACTTCTCTTTTGTTCATAGTGAAATCCAGCCGGTGGGCTGTCCATGAAGAGTGGACGTAGGCTTGGAATAAGCCGAACCACTATAAACCTTGTATTTAATTTTCTCTTTCTTACTCTCTTTACTTTGATCGTACTTCATTTTGTTAATCAATAGAGAACTTCCTTTCTATCGGTTGCCTAGAATTGCTTCCGTATCTCGATAAATTGTTTGTGCACCTATTCACCCCCTCTAAGTGCTTATACTAGCTATCTCAATTGGTATCAAAGCTCGTGTACTCACTTTGTTTGAAGTGTTTTACTTGAGTTAAAGATCCATGGCTAGTATGTTGGCTTTAGGATTGCGTAAGGGCAAAGCAACACCTGACCAGACCACTTACTTTGATGGAAAGGACTACAACATATGGAAAAACAAGATGAAGGCGTTCTTAAGATCAAAGGATCCTCTGGAATGAGATGTTGTAGAAAAAGGAATCGTTCCTAAAGCTGCATCTATCTCAGAAAGAGGAAAAGACACTGTTAAGTCTAGCGAAATGACTCAGGAAGAGATAATCAAGAGACAAGCTCTTGATGCAAAAGCAATTTATTCTTTATATTGTGCTTTATCACCTATCGAATATAACGTAATATCTTCTTGTGATACAACCAAAGAAGTCCGGGATAGACTACACATTACCTATAAAGGAACCGATCGAGTGAAAGAGACTAGAATCAACATTCTTCTCGATCAATACGAAGCCTTCGTAATGAAATCGGGAGAATCTATAATCGACATGTTTAGTCGTTTACAGAAATCGTGAATGGTCTTAAAAATCAAGGTCAACCAATTTCGATCCCATGAAAGTAAACAAGCTATCGCGGTGGACTCTCCAAGGATTGGAATCATATAAAGACCTTAATCGAGAGAGACCTAACGAATCATGCCACTGTCTGTCGATGAGTTGGTTGGGACCCTTCAGTCTTATGAAGTGGAACGAATCAATGAAGACGAAGATCCTAAAGGTAAGAAATCTATTGCATTAAAATCTGATGATGATTCTGATGTAACAGATTTTGAAGACGCATGGATGATGAAGAACTTGCTCTCATGATAAGAATATTTAGAAAGCTAAACAGAAAAGGAAGAATATTCAATTCAAAGAAACAAAGTTTTCAAAAGCAACAGACCAAGTCTGCTGAAGATGAAGAATCAAACAAAGATGTAGTCTGCTTTGAATGTAAGAAAAATGGACACATCGGACCCAACTGTCCTCTTCTAAGGAAGAAGAAAGGAAAAACTGAAAAATATCGAAAAGCTCTCAAAGCTGAAACCTGAAGTGATACAGAGTGCGAAGATAGTGATGATGATTATGCCAACATATGTCTAATGGCACAATCAGATTCAGAATCAAACTCCGAGACTGATTCAGATTCAGAAAGTGAATTCGAGGTAAGTAACTTCAAAATTCCTATTAAAGTTTCAAAATACATTGATGAATTATGTTTTAGTCTTAAGACTTCTCTTAAAAGAATTTCCGAACTCAAAAAGGAAAATTCTGCTTTAAAACAACAAGAGAATGTTTTGGAAGAAAAAGTGAAATGCTTAGACCAGGATGTTTCTTCTCTCAAAGAAAGTGAAAATAATCTTTTAAAAGAAAATGCATTCTTAAAAAAATGATATCTCAAATATTTCCAAAAGATTTTCTCTAGGATCTGAAAAACTGGAAAAAATACTTTCTGTTTAAAGATCTTATTTCAATAAATCTGATTTGGGAATGACTGCTAAAACCATTCCTTTAATCGATTTTCCTAAAATGAAAGAAAGAATTAAACAAAGACCCACAAGAAATGCTTACAAAAATATTTTGAAAGGACATTTGTAAAACTAGTAGGCGGCAATACTCTTAGATGTTCAAAATGCAATAGTGCAGATCATTTTGAGAAAGAATATCCTATGGTTTGGAGACTTGTCAATAAAATTTGGGCAAAACCGCATATCAGACTAACTCAAAGGACCCAAGAAAATATGGGTACTAAAGAAAGCTTGAGTCTTTTTTGAAATGCAAGTCACTATCAAGAAAAAGGTGAAATGGTACCTGGATAGTGGATGCTCGAGACACATCACAGGAGATTCAAATTACTTCATAAAACTTGTTCAAGTGAATGGTGGAAAAGTCTCATTTGGAGGAAACGGCAAAGGAAAAATAGCGGGATTTGGAACTGTAAAGATTGGGAACCTCACAATAAGCAATGTTTCTTTAGTTGAAGGGCTCAACTATAATATGCTGCCGAGTCGGCTGTGTGATGCCGGTTTTAGAATCAACTTTCAAGAGGGTATCATGAGGAACCGTAGAAAGACTCTACTCAGTCATTCATGGGTTAAAGACATGGGAATATCTACCTCTTGGACGTGAAACCAGATGAATCGCAATGTCTAATTTCAATCCAAGACGAAGCAAGCTTATGGCACAAGAAGCTTGGGCATATTAACATGAAGCAGATAACCAAAATCTCAGCAAAGAAGCTTGTTCGTGGTCTACCCAATTTATCATACCAAAAGTCTGATTTATGTACACTATGTATATTATGAAAACAGGTAAGAAATTCCTTTGAACCAATAAATCAAGTTTCCACTAACCGTGTACTGCAGCTCTTGCATATGGATCTCTTCGGACCAACAAGAATGCAGAGCATTGGAAGTAAGAAATATTGCCTAGTAATTGTGGATGACTACTCACGATTTACTTGGGTATATTTCTTGACAAGTAAGTCTAAAACTCTCTTACTTTAAAAAATTTGCTAAGAAAGTTCAAAATGAAAAGGGGTATGTCATTTCAAGTATAAAAACAGACCATAGAGGTGAATTTGAAAATCAAGATTTTGCAAAATTTTGTGATGAATTTGGTTTTCAGCATTTGTTCTCCTCTCCATATACTCCAGAACGAAACGGAGTTGCGGAAAGCAAGAATAAATCTCTTCAAGAAATGGCTAGAACTCTTTTAATTGAAAGCAATATCTCTTTACAATTTTGGGCTAAAGTAGTTTCAACATCATGTTATATTATCAATAGAGTTTTTCTAAGGCCTATTCTAGAAAAAAAATCCCTATGAACTATTCAAAGAAAAGAAGCCCATTGTTTCATATTTTCATGTATTCGGATGCAAATGTTTCATATTGAAAAATGCAAATGATCGAGTTGGTAAGTTTGAAGAAAAGTCGATGAAGGCATCTTCCTTGGATATTCAACCACAAGCAAAGCGTATAGAGTCTACAACAAGAAGACTCAAGCGTGGAAGAATCAATGAATGTCAAATTCCAAGATTCTATACAAAATGAATCTATTCAGACTCATCTTGAAGAGATCGAACTCGCTCTAGACTCTACAAAGTCTAAATCACAAGAAGCGCTCGGACCTTGAAGGACCAAAGCAACAAGTGACTGTTGAAGATTCAAGTGAAGGAAGTGACCATCAATCTGATAAATTAACAAGCAACTGGAAACATAAGTCCAGTCATCCCAAAGATCTTATTATTGGCGACATCAATGAAGGAATTCGCACAAGATCCAAAAAACGAGAAGAGACTAGTGCTGTGGCTCTTATTTCTGAAATAGAACCCAAAAGCATAGAAGAAGCTCTATCTGATGAGAGCTGGATTGAAGCTATGCAAGAAGAACTCAGACAATTCAGAATTAATGATGTCTGGGAGCTGACTCCTGAACCAAAAGGTAAATCAATTGTTGGAGCTAAATGGGTTTTTAGGAACAAGATGGACGAAAAAGGAAAAGTCATAAGAAACAAGGCTAGATTCGCGGCCAAGGGATACACATAAGAAGAAGGGATTGACTATGACGAGACTTATGCACTAGTAGCAAGGTTAGAAGCAATTCGTTTATTACTTGCATTTGCTTGTCATAAGAATTTCAGGTTATTCCAAATGGATGTCAAAAGTGCCTTCCTAAATGGATTCATCCATGAGGAAGTTTATGTGGAACAACCACCTGGGTTTGAAGACCCAAGGAAACCAGACTCAATATTCAGACTCAAAAAGGCCTTATGGCTTAAAGTAAGCGCCTCGAGCTTGGTACGACAAATTAAGTAAGTTTTTAATTCGAAATGGTTTTGTTAAAGGTAAAGTAGACACTACTCTTTTTATTAAAAGAGAAAGCAAAAGTTTTTCGCTTGTTCAAATATATGTCGATGATATTATTTTTGGATCCTCTAATGAAAGTCTCAGTGCAAAAAAAATTTTCTAAGACTATGCGGGATGAATTTGAAATGAGCATGATGGGTGAGTTAACCTTCTTTCTTGGACTTCAAATAAAACAACTGAAGGAAGGAACTTTCATTCATCAAGAAAAGTATGCAAATGATCTTGTCAAAAAGTTTGGACTGGACAATTGCAAAAAGGCTGACATACCAATGTCAAGTTCCTTGAAGATACACAAAGATGAAGGAGGAAAGAAAGTCGACCAAAAGTTATACGGGAGTATCATCGGTTCACTTCTTTATCTTCCGCTTCTAGACCTGACATTTTGTTTAGTGTTTGCATTTGTGCCGATTTCAATCGACCCAAAAGAATCTCATTTAAATGCAGCAAAGCGTATTATCAAATATATTTCATCAACTTCAAGCTTTGGTCTCTGGTATCCAAAAAGGGGAGACTTTACTTTTCTTGGATATTCAGACTCAGACCTTGCTTGATGCAGAGTCGATAGAAAGAGCACCTCGGGTACATGTCAACTACTTGGAGGCAGGACAGTGTCTTGGTTTTTAAGAAAGCAAAGTACAGTAGCTCTCTCTACAGCAGAAGTAGAGTATATAGCTCTCGGAAATTGTTGTTCGCAAATTCTGTGGATAAAACAACAGCTAAGAGACTTTGGAATTGAAGACTCATGCACGGAGATTAATTGTGACAACACCAGCGCTATTAATCTCACCAAAAATCCAATTCTTCACTCAAGAGCAAAGCATATAGAGATTCGACATCACTTTATTAGAGATTATGTTCAAAATGGAGATGTTTCAATTCAATTTGTTGATTCAAAGAATCAACTAGCGGATATATTTACAAAGCCTTTGGAGAAAAATCAATTTGAAACTATCCGTTCCAGATTCAACATTTTGAGGTATGAGGAAATCAAAGTCTAAAGACTCTCGAACTTAGACATACAAGACTTTGACTGTAAGTAATTCTCTCTCTCTCTCATCTTATCTTGAAGAGGTACGATCGTTAGACTGTGTTTAATTATTGCTATATTTAATCGACATAATTATTGCATCGTTTCCTTTTCAAAAAAGGAAGTTATTTTTTGAAATGACTATTTTCGCGGAAAAAGGATAGTTATTTTGAAAAGGCATCTTTTTATTTTCCTTTGTGACGGTTCGTATATCTCTCTTTTTAATCGATCATGCACTATTGATTCCTCTTCACTTTACTCTCAAAAACCCTAGAAAGCATCGATCTTTCATTCCCGTTTTTCTCCCTTGTTTAATCTTCGAAAAAGTTGTCATCTTTCTTGGGAAAGTCAAGTAAGGAATCTTCCAAAAAAAACTGAGAAAGATGTCGTCTTCAAGAAAGTCTTCGAGAATTGCAAACAGGGGACCACAACGAATGAATGAGGGGCCTACGCACTTTGATCTCACCGAAGAAGAAGTGTCTCCAGATCAGCAGCAGAGCTCACAACATTCTCAGCAGCATCATTCTCCTCCATCTAGTCCTCAAGGCGTTGATCATCAACAAGAGGAAGAAATCATTGAGGATGCAGACCCTGTAAGAGTTCAAAAGCCCGCCTTTATTTATAAGCTGTATCGTGCTTTAAAAGGGACTCGTACTCCTTTGAACTATGTCGATGATTTTCTTAAAGACAAAGGTTATGGCAATGAATATATCTTTTTGCGAAAAATGGAAAGTTTGGGAATTGCTCGTAAAGGGGTGGCAGAAGAAACCCTTGCGAATATCCCAAGTGATCCGTGATTGGGGAGTGAATCATGTAGATGGGAATGATGATGATAAACTGTACAGCCAATTTCAACCGAGAATGGGTGTTGCGGTTGAAAATCGAGGAAAAAGGGGAGACTTGTTCAGATCGAAGGAACAAAAGGATTTGTACTCAAAATTGCTGAAGCGTGGGGTGATAAACCCTAGGAGTGTGGATTTTGATTTTCTGGATGCTGTGAATGTGAACTTGAGGGAAAAGTTCGGTTATCTTCAACTTGAAAAGTTTTGCTCCGACACTACAGAGGCCTATGCTGAACTAACCGCATATTTCTATTCAAATCTTAGCTTCTTGGATGCGAATAGATTCTCTTTCAGCGTCAAATATCAAGACTTTGTTGTGGATATGGATATGCTGGCAGATGTGTTAAGAGTTGAGAGAGGAAGATATCAACCGATCAAAGTTTCTATTGCTCGTGCTACATTGGAACTTGTTAAGGATAGGAGAACAGAGGAAAAGATTTCCTACTTAAGGATGAGTGCGTTCATCATCTTGCTTCACAAGATTGTGATCAATTGCCTCCGACCGAAATCAACTTCCAAGACCGATGTTTCAAGTTCGAAGCAAAGCTGATGTATGCCATTCTCACCGGGAAAAGGTTTTCTCTTCCTCACACTTTGTTATGTTCCACATGTATAGAGCCATGATGAAGGACAAGAGGTCAACTTCCTTACCCAAGTCTTGTGACGAAATTATTCAGACATCTGAATATTCAGCCTCCGCAAATCTTTTGTGTTCGATCGTGCGATCATATGGTGATAGGACTGAAAATGGTGTTGGAGAAATTTAAGGAGAAGACTCCAGTCAAAGCTCATCAACCCTCTTCTTAATCAAAACGAAAAGGAAATGAGCCCTTGGTTGCTTCAAGAACGAAAAAAAGAGCTCTTATTGTTGAAGATGAAGATGATGATGATGAAAACCTCACCATTTCTGCAATGGCTTTGAAGAATTTAAGTTGTTCTGTTCTAGAGAAAGAATTGGAACAAATGACGAAAGCAACAGAGGAGAAGGGAGAAGAAGAAAGAGAAGCTGAAAAGGAAAAAGCTGAGAAAGAAGAAGAAGAGAAAAGAGAAGAAGGAGAACCCGAGGAACACTCTTCTCCACCGAAGGCATGGAAACGGGGGAGATCAAGAGAAAAGAGGGAAGTCCTCATATCCCGATGCAAGTGAGGGAGTCGGTCGCTCTCAGTAAACCCAAGAGGACATTTATGCCTCTCAATTTCCAGAGGAAGGTCATGAAGTTTCATTGCCAAACCTGCGTTATTATGCTGATCTACCATCGTCTACATCATATCGGGCCGAAGCAAGTACTCAGACTGATAATGTAGCAAATTTTCACAAAATCATGGATATTCTCTTGGAGATG
Source organism: Eucalyptus leucophloia subsp. euroa (assembly GCA_017140325.1). Taxonomy (NCBI): domain Eukaryota; kingdom Viridiplantae; phylum Streptophyta; class Magnoliopsida; order Myrtales; family Myrtaceae; genus Eucalyptus; species Eucalyptus leucophloia. The sequence goes on from CM029477.1 coordinate 34,704,027, forward strand.
TGAGGACAAATCTATGCTCTGGGATGCGAGGTTCAAAACTTGCAAAATGCGGGTCAAGTTTCTTCATGTTCATTGAATGATCAGATCCAAGCCCTCCTGCTCGATTCGTGCCAATGCCAAGGGTGAGGAGATTGCACAACCGAAGGAAGACTTGAAAAGGCTGGAAGGCATCGTTCAATCTATGGGAGATTTCCAGCTTGTCCGCGTTCCCAAGTAATCTTGACTTTATTCCATTTTCATCTCAACCTTTTTAATGCGACAAAAAGGGGAGAGATGCAAGATTTGAACAATTTGACTTTTAATCGTGTGGTTTGTTGGACTGTGTGGATTGTTGGATTTTGTTGGTTTGTTTTGATGTTTAACTCGTTTGACTTTGTTTTTGTGTGCGGATGAGAACCGAACTAGACTTGGACTTGTTGCTTCTATTAACTACTATTGATATCTTATGGATGGCTTTATTGCATACTAGACTAACCTATTTTCTATGGTTGCAGATTCTAGTGTTATTCATTTAGCCATTTATCTCTATAAGATATGCATATGTGTTTGAGAAATGTTTTACAGGTCAAAGTTGTCCAAATCTGTAGGAAAGTTTTGTCACAATCAAAAAGGGGGAGATTGTTGGAGAAATCTTCTTGAAGTGTTTTGAAGCTGACAAAACGTTTCCATCAGTCTAGTTTGAAGACTTGCAGACTCTACTATTTAAAGTCTGAAGACCTCCGGACAGCCAGACTCAAGACTCAAAGGCTATCCTCATTGACAATCTCTAATCCGTTGAAGAAAGGTTATTCAGAACTGGATGTTTCATTAAGGATATGACCTTATCGACTGGAGAAGATCTCTTGGCTGGAAAAAACATAACGGAATCCTTTGATTGATCGAGATTGACTCGAAGATTAAGGATCCGATGATTGCCTAAATATTCTTGGAAGCTTCTATTTATGGAAACCGAGATCCTGATTGTATGGGCGAACAGGATTGATGGGCTATCGACACATTCCTTTAATAGCTCGAATAATCTTCCTAATTGATTCCGTCCAACGGGTAGATTGGAGGAATTCCTTTGGTAAGTGCCAACGGGTATGATGGCATAAAGGAGTATATAAGGAAGACGTTCTAAGTTGTTCGAGGAGTGCGCGATAGAAGAATTCCAAAGTCTGAAGCTTCTTGTTGTTTAGACAATTCCTTTAAGCGAAACTTTGTATACAAAAGAGAGTCTATATTTGTGAGATACCTTGAGGAGGTTTGGTAGAACATCTATACTGTAGAATCAAGAAAAAGCTGTGCTGTAACTTCTCTTTTGTTCATAGTAAAATCCAGCCGGTGGGCTGTCAATGCGGAAGAGTGGACGTAGGCTTGGAATAAGCCGAACCACTATAAACTTTGTATTCAATTTTCTCTTCCTTACTCTCTTTACTTTGATCGTACTTCATTTTGTTAATCAATAGAGAACTTCCTTTCTATTGGTTGCCTAGAATTGCTTTCGTATCTCGATAAATTGTTTGTGCAACTATTCACCCCCCTCTAGGTGCTTATACTAGCTATCTCACTACCCTCCTCGGCCGTAGGTTGTCTTCGAGCGCGTTGTCGTCGCTGCACGTGAACTACAGAGGCGGAGAAGGACGGAACGAGGAAGAAGAAGGAGAAAATGGGGGTGGGCCAAGTCGTGCGAGCCCACGTGAAGAAAAGGGGGGGCTGTTGCTTTTGTTTTTTCTTTGTTTTTATTGATTTTTTTTGTTGTTTTTTGTTTTTTGTTTCTTTATTATTCGAAAAAAGGGAAAAAATAAAGAAAGAAACTAAGGCTAAATTAATAACCTAATTAAAATTTAAGTGTCAACAGCTGCCCCTCTTTGAAGGTGAGTTCGCAGATGTTGCATTTAAAGACAAATTTGATACCTAAATTTTGTCTATACATATGCAATAGATTATATTTTATTTGAGAACTATTGTCATATACAGAAAAAGAGCAATATAACATTACACATATTAAAACGAGATAAGAAGATACCTGTAGTTACTTACCGGGAGTGAGTGAGATAAGGTGTGAACACTGAGTTTTGACAAGTATCAATGCGTCACCTTACCTGGTGACATGAGGAGGTTGCTTTTCAAGGACTCGAACCATTTTTCGGTCGCCTGTTAGAGCAATAAGTGATTTGTCTAGGACTCGAACCTTTCGTCGGTCTCCTTGACGGGGGAATTACCTTCCGGGACCCGAATCTTTCTTCGATCGCCTGTTAGAGCAATAAGTTGGTTTGTCTAGGACCCGAACCTTTCTTCGGTCGCCTTGACGGAGAATTTCTTTTCCAGGACTCGAACCTTTCTTCGGTCGCCTGTTAGAGCAATACGTTGTTTTTTCTAGGACCCGAACCTTTCTTCGTCGCCTTGACGGGAATTACTTTTCCGGGACCCGAACCTTTCTTCGGTTACTGTTAGAGCAATAAGTTGTTTTGTCTAGGACCGGAACCTTTCTTCGGTGGCCTTGACGGGGAATTGCTTTTCCAGGACCCGAACCTTTCTTCGGTCGCCTGTTAGAGCAATAAGTTGTTTGTCTAGGACCCCAACCTTTCTTCGGTCGCCTTGATGGGAGACGCGCCGACTTTTCTCAGGGCATCTATTTGTGGGTGCCTGATTTGTATCGAGGACACTAGTTGGTACCCAACCTTTCTCGGGAGGATGCGCCGACCTTTCTCAAGGCATCGATTCTGGAAAATATCTGGACATTCATAGGCATATCAAAAAGTACCTAGATATTCACAAGTGCTAACTTGAAGGATATTTGGGCCTTTGCAGGCGTCAAAAGGGGCATTTGGCTGATTATAAGCATTAGATGGGCATTTGGATGATCACAAGTATGAATTCTTGAAGGATACCTGGCGTTCGCAGGTATCGAAGGGGTACTTGATAATTGGAAATATCGATGACATATCTTGGATATTTGTGAAGGTGTCCCACCTCCTGGCAATTGGGAAATATCGAGGGTGTATCAGGGATATTCGTGAAGGTCTCTTACCTTCTGGTAGTGGGAATATCGTGGACGTAACTGAGATATTTGTGAAGGTCTCTCACCTCTTGGTAGTTGGAATATCGAGGACGTACCTTGGATATTCATGAAGGTCTCTCACCTTCTAGTAAAGGGGAATATCGAGGACGTACCTCGGCTATTCATGAAGGTCTTTCACCTCCTGGTAAAGGTGAATATTGAGGACGTACCTCGGATATTCATGAATGTCTCTCACTTCCTAGTAATTGGGAATATCGAGGGCGTGACTCGCATATTCATGAAGGTCTCTCACCTCCTGGTAATGGGAATATCAAGGACGTGCCTCGCATATTCATGAAGGTTTCTCACCTCCTGGTAAAGGGAATATCGAGGACGTACCTTGCATATTCGTGAAGGTTTCTCACCTCCTGGTAGTTGGGAGTATCGAGGACGAACCTGAGATATTTGTGAAGGTCTCTCACCTCCTGATAATTGGGAATATCGAGGACGTACCTTGGATATTCATGAAAGTCTCTCGCCTCCTGGTAATTGGGGAATATCGAGGACATGCCTTGGATATTAATGAAGGTCTCTCACCTCCTGGTATTATAAACTTGAATGTGATATGAGGTTTACTTGGATTGCCGTAGGCAATTAAAAGGGGTGGAACACGTGGTTAGGCGCAGGCACACAAAGCAGTGGAATGCTTGGACAGCTGCTATTATTTGGGGACAACTCGGGCAAGTTGAGTGTCATGAAAAGGAAATACCTGGACAACAGTGGGTACTTGACGGTATGGGGATACCTAGACACTAGTAGGTATTCAAAGATTAAAGGATACTTGGTCAGTCACAAGTATCAATACTTTAGGGACAACTTGAACAGGTCGAGTGTCAATAAGAGGGAGTACTCGGCAAGTGGTGGGTAGTCAAAGACAAGGGGATACTTAGACAGTTGCAAGCACCCAAACTCAAGGGACAGCTCGAATAGGTCGAGTGTCAAGAAGAGAGTATCTAGACAAGTGGTAGGTACTTTAAGACAAATGGGGATAGGGATATGCGACCTGGCAATATCTCTGATCTCTGAGAGCATGTCTGCTATTTGCATAGTATGCACACATGATTGTATGTGTTGTAAATTCATGAATTTAAATGTGATTCATGCATGACAATTTTGTCAGTTTTGCATAATCTGAATTCCACTGGGAAAGATTTTAAAAGACAACCTTCATTTAGAATGTAGATGTCTTGAGCATGCCAAATTAGGGACTTTCAGTCTGAAAGGACTTTCCACTCACTCTCGTGGAAAAGGCTATCCTGACCATTAATGCAGGATTTATAAGGATCACACTATCTCAATGTCATCATGTCAGCAGGGGTCCGAGTATTCTCACAAATGGTACAACTTTACCAATGTGAGAGGTCTTTATTGAAACTATGATGAAGTCTTGGTCAGCGGCTCATCAAAGGGGACCATCAAGGTCGAAGCTGATGGACGAAAATGTTGCACGATCATCTCCAAGTTTACAACTCAAGAACCCTACGAAAAGAGATAGAGTAATCTTGCTCGTACTTCTTCAAGCGATGCTTATGAACATATGAAATCCTACATTAATTGAAGTGCCCCTAGTCTAAAGAGACTTTTACAATGGGAATGTAATGTAGACTTCACTCACATGTAAGAGGGTGAGAGTTCGTGACTGTCTCAACGTTTGTCACTAGTCTTTCTTGTCAAATGAAGGTTCTATGGACCACAACAATAACTTTTTCTTGGCTGTATTTTTGACTGGGGGGCATTGGTCTTGCTTTTATCAGGCACACTATTTTTTCATGCCCCTATTTTTTTATCCCAACTTTTCATTTATGGGCATTTGACCTTGCTTTTACCAAGTACACTGCTTTTTTATGCCCCTAGTTTTTTTTTTTTGTTTTGTTGCTTGAGGAACTGATCTAGGCAAGTTCAATCGAAGCACCATTATTTAGACTCTTGAGTCTTCATCTTCAGTAGGCGCTCTGGGCCATGCTGCTTAATTGGCAGTAACTTCTGTTTTGCCTCCATGTGAGGGTGAAATTACAGACTCACTTAGGTTGTACAATGAATACAAGTGCATAGAGAAAGAATTGTTTTTTGTCATTCTAGGACACTTAAATTAACGTGAGTGTAAATTAACGTGAGTGTTAATATGCAATAAGGATACCCAAAGATTGATGCACGTGCAAGCAAGAAAATTTCTATCTCTCTTCTCATCTTGTGATGCTGCTTCACCTCCGATCTGCCCCAGTGTGGGGGTGGTTCTTGACGAGGGTATGAGAGAAACTTCGCCAGTGTAAGGAGTTCAAAGGGGTGAGCAATGAAATGCCTCTCACTGTTTTGGTTATAGTACCATTCGCGAGAGAACTCTTTACCCTACAGTCATGAAATCTTCTGCACTCATCTCACAAGTGTATAAATGGGGGGGATTGTGTGTAGGATATGGCTTGCCTTTCGTCATTCTGACGTGCCTTATCCAACATGCTCAATCAATCTTATATTCTTCAATTAGCTGTCTATTCTAATAATTCTCAATGAAATCAGTGATTTAGACAGACAAAATCATAATGCAGAATTCATCTAGAAACAGCATGCAACATTTTGATTATGATGAAGTTTGAACTCTTCAAAACAAATGAATGGTTTTGACTCAAAAAAGACCATATTGACAACTTTAGTAGTTAACATAATGGTGTTTCCAAATATGTTAAATTTTGAACATCAAAAAGGTTATCCGCAAATGGGCGTCGATGGTTGTCCCTATTGATTAGGGATATGACACATGACGGATCAACCGGGGTTAGGGATCTGATCGAGTATCTCTATTTTTGCCCTTGCAGAAGAAAAGATGAAAATGGATTAATCAACAGGGCCAAAATTAAAGGTGAATTGAGGCCTGAAGGATCTCTATCATTTGCTTTAGCGATACTTGAGACGCCATTTTTCTTGGGAGAGTTTGTCATGCCTATCATTGATTTGTTTTTCGCATGTTTGACAGTTAGGTGATCCTGTAACAAACAAGAGGGAATGTGTTAGTCATGAATTCTTTAAAAGTCAAACAACTGGAAGCGATACAACATTACCCTTTGCTGGTTTGCAAATGATTAAGTGGACCTGGAGTACAAAGGAGGACACGAAGTCTCGTGTCTTCCACTTCCTTTGGTCAATTATCCTCCTTAATTGGCTCAGGGATGGCATGTCCCTTTACACGAAATCAAGTGAATTCGATGCATGTCATTTCTGTATACTAGCTTGGCCGGTATTGATTTGTCAAATCTAACCATTGAGTTTGGTTCTTGAGTTGTGATGTTCCCTGTCAAATAGGGAAAATATGTCAAAAGTGGGTTCAGATAGTGGAAGTATTGGAAACGATACCAAATTACCTTTCCCCAGAGTTTGTATGTGCTAGCTCCTAAAGATATTTGAATGTCAATGATAGCCTTTTTATCTTGGCATAGTTCAATGTTTCCTTCAGTTGGCCTTCCTCATTTGTGACCATGTATGCATGATTGCTGGTCGTTGATTGATCTTCAATGCCTTTCTTCTATGGAATTTCTCTTTCTGTCTTTAACTATAGCATCATTAGCAGCATTGAGCAAAGTCATGTACTTCAAGCTTCTATGGAATCTGAGATTGACAATCAAAACCTCCAATTCTCTGATGGCAATTACTTCTTGCGAGAGCATGCGTCTGAATAGGAAGTCAGGTTTCTAGGTTCTCATTTTGAATAGGGGCTAAAGACCGCTTCAACTGTTTGGATTTCTTCCCTATTGACAGTAGCCAATTCAACGAAAGAGAAAAGATCCCTTTCATGTGCTTCTGGGCTTGTCGAAGGAGTTGGGCAGGAGCGAGGTGGAGTGCACAGAGCTCTTAGGGACAGTTTGATTTTCAACCATATGCCTGTACCTATTATGTCTTATCTTTTGTTTCCTGTAAATAGAAGAGAGAGGACATCATTTCCAAATTATATTCAGAGAATAAGACTTACCCTCTTTTGGTGTAGGATGATTCTTTCTATTTGCCTCTGTTTTCTTGGCAGCGTGTCTTTTTGGTGAGTTCACCTAATGTGCTTGCTTCAAATGCCCCTTGTCACACTAAGTCAAAAGGGACGGGAATGATCTTTTGAGACATGAAGTGAGTGAGTTAGAAAAACAAACGTGCTTAAATTTATCATCTTGTTTCGACAAAAGCTTTGGGTGATAAAAATATTCTTTATTTTCAAAATACGTCTTTGGGGGAGAAAAAGGCATGAGGAAGCCCAGCCCTCAGTATTCTCCTTGGATGATATTTTCCTTTCATGGTTGGATAACATCATTGGGTTGCTTTGGGATACCACCTCATGCTCTCAAAATATTTTCAACTTTATTTAATAGGTGGATTTACATTTTGGAAAAGTATTTTCAAAAGTTAGTTCCTCAAGCGGAACTGATGTTGAAAATAAAAACAAGCCCGACTTAAGAAAGATGTACAAGTTCCCTCGTAGGGGAATACGAAAGGAAATTTAAAAAGGGTTCTACTCGAGCGGGCCTGCACCCATTTCCCCTTACGTTCCTTTATTGATGGTGTCCATGAAAATGTCTCCAAACATGGTGGTCATGTCATCTGGCCCTTCTTTCTCTGTTGCTAAGGGTGACACTTCATTGCTTGAATAATACCCGGCCTTCACCAGCCCTTGATAAATGTCAGCAGTATGTGCTTTGACATTTCTACTATGACTGTCTTCAGAACTGAATACCGCATTTACTTTGTCGGTGTGATCAGGGAGCGAATTGCTTTGAAATGAGAAAGCTTTAGTGTCTAATAGGTTCTAGATTCGACTCTTGAGGGCGAAGCACTCATCAGTTGAGTGCCCCACTTCTCCCATGTGATAGTCGCATTTTTTGGACAGGTCATAGCTGGAGAAGCTTTCAGCGTTTGGTCGCTTTGGTTCAGTTGAGAGGAGGTTCTTATTCAGGAGGATTGCCAAAACTTGTGATGGAGATCCGAGAAGTGAAGTGAATTGTCTCCTGTTGTTGTAGTGCTGGGGCGGTTGACGGCTGGTGGTTTGTTGCTTTCTTGCACTTGTCTGAATTGTTGGATAATGATTGTAGGTCGCATTGACATCTACTAGGGGTTCTTTATCTTTTTTTACGCCGAACCTGCCCGTGGATGCAGGTTTAGTGAACCAACCATCCCTCAACCCTATCTTGATTTGCTCCCCTACTGGAATGAGTTGATTAAATGATTCGGCAATTGTGGTTACCATTCGATTGCGGTACTCGTAAGGGAGGGTTTTGATAAACATCTTTCTTAACTCGAAATCGGTTAGTTCAGGACTGATTTGGGCGGCCAAATTCCTCCATCTAATAGAATATTCTTTGAACGATTCATGCGTTTTCTTTTCGGTACGCTCAAGATCCTCACGAGAAGGGGTAATGTCCATTATGAACTTATACTGCTTGAGGAATGCCTCACTCATTTCGCTCCATGTTTCGAGGAGATTCATGTTCTTTGTAATGTACCACCTCAGGGCAGGGCCTACTAGACTTGATTGGAACAACTGGATCATTAATGGTGCATTATTAACGTATTGGGTCATTCAAACCAAGTACATTTGCAAATGTGCCCTAGGGCAAGTCGTGCCATCGTACTTCTCAAACTCAGGCATTTTGAATTTTTCCGGCATTTTGACATTAGAATAAATGGAGAGGTTCGTCAAAGTAGGATCTTGGAGGCCTTGTAGTTGTTTCAGCCTCTCCTCAAGCTTTTCAAGGTGTTTGTCATGCTCAGTTTTAGACAAACTGTCTGGCTTAACTTTCTCAATCGCGGTTTGGTGCGGATCCTCCTCCAATTCGAGCATGTTATCATCGGTATCTCCACCTTGATCACCCCTGATTGAGGGTTGTGGTAACAATACCTCGATTGAGGCCGGGGCGGGAGTGAGTTTGCCCTGGATGGAGTCTATCTGCTTTGAAAGTTGTTGAAGCACATTGAAGACTTGCTTCATTTCACTTTCTACGATCGCAATACGACTTGGTACATTTTCTTTGGCCATTCTTGCTCTTGCTTTTGAGTGAGTCTGGATCGGCGAACGTTGACGCTCCGTGATTACTTGGTCCTAAATAAACAAGCGCGTGTGAATACAAGGCGTAGATAGGGAGTCAGTCCATGATGATGACCTAATCCTACTCATTTCATTTATTCATGTAAAGTTAGAGGATTTCCTAAACATGGATTGAAAAAGGGCATGTGACATGTTAACATGAGCTAAAAAGATATTCAATTTGAAAGACGAAGAAAGCATGAGTTGCAACAAATTTTGAAAAAGATTTCTATCCCTTTTTTTTTAGGCAAATGAAAAATTCTTGCGGAAAAGAATTTTGTAACATGCTTGAGAATAAAAACATCAACTGAAAGTAGTTTTTTTGCAATTTTTTTTTAACTTTAAAAAAACTTTATGACAATTACTTCCAAATTTAGATGTCCGTGATATTAAATCCTACACTAATCATGGACTACTCAATATATATAGGAAGGTAAGTAAATTACACGAAATAAAAACTTACTTCACACGAGAAAATTGATGGCAATCACATAGACATGCGCATGATATGTGCGGCTCGATTTCTAACTGAGAAGGTTTGTTGAGATTAAAAGATATCCGCCCGTGGCAGTCTCGCGTTAGCAGCATATCTTTCTAACCTCGGCTAAGAAATTCGGGGAAAAGAAAGGCAACCTCTACATCGCAGTCTCGCGTTCTAGGTCGTATCTTTCTTAACACCATCCTAGAAATCCTATGGCGGCCCAGGTCCGGCGGCCGGGTTGTGTGTGCCATGTGTAGTGCTAAAACAGTAAAGCATGCATAATGATTTATAATCACAAGACATTTTATTTTAAATAAATAAAAAAAAACTCTAAGCTATTAACTTGCACAAAAGAAAAAACCCAAAGTCAGCAAAGTAATTAAACAAAGACAAAATGGCCTAAGTCCTCAAAAAGCTATCCCTAGTGGAGTCGCCAAGCTGTCGCGACCTCTTTTTTTCGACGCTCGTACCCGATTACGGGCGCCGAAAAAAAGAGGTTGCGACAATGATTACTTATATCTTTACGAAAATGATCATATTGGCCATTTTCTGAAGCTTGCTCTAGAGAGATTTAACTGTTTTTGCAATTTGGTGTGTGGAATGCTCCTTTCTAATAGAAGACGGGAAAAATGATCAAAGGAAAGTAATGAGCAGGCGAAAGATTTCTAAAATTATTATCGTGAATTTTTTTTTACGGTATTTATGCACTAAATTACTATAATATATTTGTGACGCTATAAAATAATTTTGGCAACGTTTTACGATAATTTTTATATCATAAACGTAAAAAAAATCACGACTCTCTTGATCAGTTAACATTAACAAACCCCATCATGATAATCAATGATTGCAGCAGAAAATAAAATACATTGGTACAGATAAGAATTTTGCGGAATAGTGTCGGAATAGTTTCAATCTTGCACACCGAACCAGCGATGACTGTTACCAGAATACCTCAAAACTATACTACTCAAACCAACAACATGGACATAACGAAATCTGATGCGCTTTTTGCCTTTCCCAAATCTAATCCATTTCTAGAATAAAAAACTAATATTTTTTTCTCTTTACCAAAAAAAAAATAATATTTTTTTCTTCTATTTTGACTCACTTTTCATGATACATAATTTACCCTCAACTTTTTTCTTCCTTTTTTTTTGGACACATTTAACACGTAAGTTTAGAATGTGAATTACTTGTTTCTTTCTTTCCAAGTTTTATAGATTTATTAAAATGATGTTAAATTTTTTAGATTGAAACAATAAAATATATTAATAAATGGTGGATCAATTTTTTAGTGTAAATTTATTATAGGATTATTTATTTATTTATTTATTTGTGAATTTGAATCAGATTAATTTCATAAATAATAATTTATTATCTATATATAAAATATACATTTAACATACAACGTGTCCTAAACGTGTCAGAATTCTCTATTTTTTTAGAAACGACATGTCGGTATGTCGTGTCACGTGTCAGTGTCAGTGCTACTTAGGGTAGAGGAGCTTTTGGCCACAACAATTAATTGTGTGGCATGCTTGTCAATCACACTTTGAGTAAATTGTGAGTATGGTGAAACCAATAAATCTTGTTCGTCGATTTGTAAATTTTTTTTGTGAGATTGAGATATTGCTTCTCAAGAAATTGTGAAGACTAAACACTATATGCACTATTGAGTATAATTGGGGATTGTGAAACATTGGGACTATTTGAGTGACTCGAGTGTAGTTGTAATTTCTATTATATTACTTGATCTATAGTTGAATGTTATGCAACCCTTCCCTTAGAGTAGGTCCTACTAATCAAATCCACGTAAATATGGTGTCTAATTTATTTCACTATTGTCTTTATTATTTTGTTTGAGCGTATGTTTTTTGCAACGGCTAATATTAGAGCTAGGTTTAAATGAGTTAAAGAGATTAAATGGCAATAGAAGAAGGAAAAGTAAAAGTCAATTGATTTGATAGGAATGGTTTCAGTTTCTGGAAAATGTAGTCGATTAATACCTATATCAAAGGAATCTGCAGTTATTACTATCTAGGGAGATGAAGCAAGCTGATTTGGATTTGTTGGATAGACAAGTTTTAGTCGTTATTTGGCTAAATTGGGCTCATAATGTTGCATTTAATATCGCAAAAGAGAAGACCACTGCAATCTTGAGTAATGCCTTGTCAAACATTTGTGAAAGTCCTCTATGATCAGCAAGATCAACTTGATGCGACATTCGTTCTAGTTAAAAATAACCAAATGTGTGTTTGTTGTGAAGCATGTGGTTGCCGGTCAACTAGGTTTGGTTGAAATTAACTTTAATGATGTGTTACGTGCTTTGATTCTATTATCCTCATGACCCGATAGTTAGACTACTACTGTCATTGCAATTAGTAATTAACCCGGGTCAAGAAACTTAATGTTTGATGAGGTTCATAAATTGATTTTAAATGAGGACATCCATAAAAAGGAATCAAGTGAACCCCTACCTAATTGTATAGAAAGTCAAGGTAGAGGAAGAACTAATATTTGTGTTAATAGGAATAATGTGAACTTGAATAGACGAAATCAATCTGGAATTGTGATATTATCTATTGGAATCATGGCAAGAGAGTGCAGCTCAAAATGAATTGCCTTAAGTCGAAGAACGAGAATAGTAAAGGAATTAGAGTCTAGTCTATTGAGGATATTGCTGCAATAGCTTATAGTAACATAGATAGTGCTGATTATGTCATGCTCATCACTGAGGATTTGTTATTGATGGATTATGGATCTAGTTGCTTATTTCATGCTATATCAAACATGAACTAAATACTTATTAGTGCACGAATAGTGGTGAAATGATGTTGAGGAATAATGCTGACTACAGTGTTGTGAGACATGTTCCAGAATTGAAGTTGAACTTGATTTCTTGCTTGCTCTACATTCAACCGGGTATCGATGTACTTCAAAAGGTAGAGTTTTGACTATTGTTGGAGGTGCCATGGCAACGATAAAACGAATAGCACACTATTGCTTGTATGAGATCAAGGGGAGACAGTAACAAATTTCACCATGAACATTGGACGCATCAATTCAAGATTAGTGGCCTAGCATTTCGGGAACACTATAGAGAAAAGCCTGGAAGTTTTGAGTAAAAGGAATTTGATGTGTAGTTATGTGGCTAAAAAACTAAATGTATGCAGGTGCTATAGCTTAGGCAAATGGCTGAAAGTGCAATTCCGTATAACTACAGAGAAACCATGGAGATTGTAAAGTTGATTCACTGCAATTTGTGCAAGCTATCACAGTTTCCTTCTAGGAAGAGTATCGATTGATGCTAACAATTGTAGATAACTACTCAATGAAAATTTGACTATTTGTGCTGAGGCACAAGTTGAATATTATTGTCAAGATTAGATGTTTGAGAATTTTGAGCAAAATGAAGGCTGGTACAACAATCAAGTATATGCAGACTGATAGTAACATGGAGTTTTACTTAGAGTAGTTAAGCAAATTGTGTGTGAAGGAAGGCATGGTGAGACATTGCTTTAGTGCAAGTGAACAACAAGTTGCGGAGTTAATAAGGAGAACATTATTAGAGACAGCCCATAAAATACTCTCTAGTGTTGGTATGACTAAGAAATTTCCAATGAATGAGCTTAGTACGGCTAGCTACTAGGTGAATAGATCTCCATCGACTACTATTTGATACCAGGCTCATGAAAAAGTGTGGTTAGGTAATTGATTATATTGTTCTTAAAATATTTGGTTACATGAGTTATGTTCAAGTGAATGATGATAAGATTAATAGCACGACAAGAAAGTACATATTCCTAGGCTATCATAAGGTGAGCAGAGCTATCAGTATGTAGTACCCATAATTAAATTCACTTATTGCTGATAGTAAAATTATATTTGATGAGAATCCAATACTGTTAGGTAGGAACAATTGTGGCAGTATATATATAAATTTGGATAGTGTTCAACTCAATATGGAATTGCGCCCTGAAACTCCTGAGATAATGAGTACTTCTACAGTATTAAACACAGATTCTGCTTGTAATGAGGTTAACCTTGTAGAGGTATTGGCGGTTGTTCTAGTCACTGAATTTGACAATGTGCGTGTTTGATCTCTTAAGATATAAAATGACGACAATGTTTTTGTTTTTTTTTTTTTTTTTTTTTGGTGGTTGAGGAGATTGTATTGGAAAATTCTTATGAAGTGTAGATATTAGAGGTGATTGATTTCAAGGTAGGTCAATTCCTAGTTTGTGAAACCGTGAACTAGCCCAACTAGGAACTAGATTGACTGTTCCGATCCATTCGATCCAGTTCTAAGGTGGATCTAGAAACTGGCCTTACTTCCTCTCTCTCTTTCTTTTTTCCCCTATTCCCTACAATACTTAAATGTTGTTGCATAGTTTAAACTAATATACCAGTTTAAAAATAATGATCATCTCCATGAAAAAAGTTATAATGATCATCAAGAACCAAGTCTGAGAGGCATCGAGTCTTAAGGGAGGCGTGAGCGTTGCGTGAATAGACTGAAAGAAGTGAGAGTGAGAGTCACGAGCAACAAGCGTGCATGATTGAATCAGAGAAAGAAAAGAATGGGAATTAGATTTTGGGAATTTTGAATAATAAGAATTTAAAAATCAATCTGATCCAGGTGGTCCGAGTAGGTGTGTTCATCTTTGGAACCAAGAACCGAACTGATATTCACTAGTTCTAAATTTTGAGAAACTCCCAAAACTGACCAATTCGGTCCGATTCCCGATTCATTCCGATTCTTTTGCTCACCTCTAGTAGATAAAGTTGGTGTTTCAATAAGGTCCACTACTGTGATGAAGTTCAAGTATCGCTTGGACTTGGAAGATTCTTATGACGGGTGAACCCATGAGGGGTTGTGTGAGAGTAGCAGTGGTAAGTTTCCATCGCGATTGTGATGGGCTCAAACCTCAAGCATAAGTAGAGATTGTTGAGAGTTACATATTTGAGCCTATGTAGAACATTCAATCCAAGTGAGTTTTATAATTTAAGTGGGTTTTGTAGTCTGAGTGATTTCCTAACTTGAGTAGATTTCCTAATTTTATTGAGCTAAAAGGGGTTTCTAGTTTGGATTCAAATATATATAAGGTGGGTTTTGGCTTTAGCACACTAGAATGAGCAAAGGAACTTTAGGTCATAATAATCAATCATGTGGTGTGCTCGTGAATTATATCTTAAAGAAATTGCAAGTGTCGTGAAGCCAATAAAAAGATTGAAAGATTATTTCATAAGGAATAATGAGAGACTGTTTTTCCAAGTGTATTTGAGTGATTCAAGTATACTTGTTACCATTATATGGCTTGTTTTATAGTAAAATTCTCTATCCTAGTCTCCCCATGATATAGGTCACACCAACCAAACCTAACTGAACCATGTAAAGTCAGTATCTGATTTATTTATGTGTTCTATTTATTATTCGATTAATACCCTTAAAAATCCTAAATTGGTAAACTTATGACAAATATATTTTAAACTATTTTTTTGACTCTCAAAAACCCTAAACTAGTACACTTTTGACAAATTTACCCAAAACCGGTATATTTGTGACGAATTTACCATTCGTTAGTTTTTGTTAAATTGTATTGTCAAATTGCTAAATTATACTATACGTGACAGTTGACTAGTATACCGGTTTGGGATTTTACTATCTGTTTGTCAATGTTCTACTATTTTGTGGGTTTTTGTTGTATTAATACAATTTAATGAAGAGTACATTTGTTACAAATATATCGGTTTTGAGTTTTTGGCAATCAAACAAATTAATTCGAAGTAAATTTGTCATAAGTATACCAGCTTATGATTTTTTTGCGGTCATTTGGGTAAATTTATCATAGGTGTACCAATTTGGAGTTTTTCATGATCAAAAAAAATAATTTGGGATAAATTTGTCACATGTGTACCGATTTAGAGTTTTTCAGTGTATTAACCATTTATTATTATTGCTTGTTTTTTACAGCATTTAGTATCAATTTAGACAAACGATATGCAAGAGAAATAGCCTTACCCAAAAGTTCCCATTACTCGAGTGGATACATGAGTATCTGTATCAGAAGCAAACTTTGCAAGTCCAAAATCTGCAACCTAAAATCAAAATGTCAACTTTTAAATTCACATCCAAATAGCTTCACACTACAGTATTGGATTATGCATAAAAAAATCATCATAACTCCATAAATAATTTCAAGACGAAAACTCTATTATTAAGCTCTCCAAATGATTTCATCAAGAAACCAACTTTTGCAGCTTAAAGATCTTTTTGCCATTTCTCTTAGCTTCGGCTTATGAGAGGATGTTGGAGGATGCAAAGCTTTTCAAGATATGGAATAGATTACTAGCTTAAGGAGCTAATTGAATAATGTGGTAGTGAATTCCATAAACACCCTAGATGACCGATATTATTGTATAATGATTAAACAGTTGCATACCGTACCTTTGCCACAAAATTAGATTCCAGAAGAATATTAGCAGCCTTGATGTCACGGTGAATGACTTTGGGATTACCTAAGAAGTGAATCCAAGAAAGACAAACCGCGAAACTTATCATAAGAATAAGGTTTAAAAGAGCATACTTACATTCCTCATGCAGATATGCCAATCCCCTTGCAGAACCTAAAGCAATCTTCATCCTTATAGGCCAAGTCATAGTTGGGCGATCCTTCCCTGCAATGACATTTGCCAGTTCCAAAGATTATAATGTTTTCAATCAGCCAAAATAACTACGCATCCATTGTTGCCTATGCATGCGTATTGCAGTGGAGATCAAGTTAGTTGATTATTATGAGATTCCACCAAAATCACCCGAGATTTTTCCCCTTTTTTCTACTTTTTAATGGACTTTTGCTGCATACTTGGAAAAGGCTAGTCAATTGTCGTCGTCACTAATGACAGCATTTGAAACAGTGATCACAATTTGATCAGTGAAAAATGAAATTCTACATAATCCCAGCATATTGCCAGATAACAACTTTGATATATAAATCCCTTATTCCAGATTAAAGGGTAACATATAAACGAGTCCACAATTCCAGCAGCACTTAAATAAGGCATTAACAATAGAATATCAAAGTTGTTCCATGAGAGAGAGAGAGAGAGAGAGAGAGAGAGAGAGAGAGAGAGAGAGAGAGAGGGCAGCATCGTATGAAAGACGTACATGTATTCCTCTGAAGTCATACTCACCGTGCAGATGAAATTCCAACGTGCTATTTGGAACAAACTCATATACCAAAATTCTATGAGCACCGGAAATGCAGTAACCAACAAGTGCAACAAGGTGTCTATGATGGATGCGGCTAATGATCTCAACCTCTGCTTGAAATTCCCTCTCCCCTTGTCTACTTTCAGCTTTTAACTGTTTGATTGCAACTACTTTCCTACTCGAAAGTACTCCTCTGTGAACATAGCCAAAACCACCTTGGCCAAGTAGGTTGAGATTGGAGAAATCATTTGTTGCTATTTTTAGTTCTTCATACGTGAATGTGTTCTGTGAAAGACCTAATGCCATGCCTGGAGATGACACCGAAGGTCTTATTGAACACATTTTATTGAGAATGGCTCAGAAGGAATCAGACTTCGGGAACTCGACACAAAAAAAAGTTCCGAAGAATTTACGAACTTCAAGAGCTCGCATTCAAGCATAGTTTTCTCACCTTTAAGCCCCTGTGGAGGGTAACCCCCCAACTCAAGCCGCCTCCTCTTCCTTCGATATAAAATCCCGGATATGCACACCCCAACCAGCACAATGAGGCCCCCAATCCCAATCCCCATTATCAGCGCCAGCTTCCACGGCGGCAACCCCACATTCAGAGACGCCGGTGGACGAGAGGTGGAGTTAGTCGATGGAGTGGGGGAAATTGACGATGGGGCGTGGCCCGTGGGAGGCTCTGCACTCGCCCGTGGGGAGGACTCGCCCTCGGGGGAGGCACTGGCCTCGGCAGAGGGGGAGGACTCGCCAGGGGGCGACTCGGCGGCGGGGGAGGAGCACTACACGGTTGGTTGGAGGCACCCGCGTTCATCCAACCGCAGGCCGCCCCTGATGACGGCATCAGAGGCCCACAAGTTCAATGCGTACGACGATGCTCGGTGTGGAATGAAAATTGTTTTCCAATATTTTGGGGAAGTTCTGGACGGATGTGTTTTGAGTGGTTGCGTGAGAGCTGGAAAAGTCAGGGAGAGAGCTGGAAGGAGCATCCCATATATATGGAATATGTTCTAAAAGTTGTATTTTTTACAAAAATCAAATTTTAGGAATAGTGTGATTTTTAAAAAAAAAAAAATTCTTGAAGGTTAAAATTGTATTTCACCTCAGACAGATATGGTCTAAATTAGGCTGCTAGGATAAGAATTTTGCAATGTTGCATACTTTCTTAAGCCGAGCATTGACTGTTTGTGACATGGCTGGTTAAGAAAAAAGACGGATTAATCAACTTATGCCTTTGCTAAATCTAGTTCCACGGCTCGCGTTGCCATCTTCTTTGGGAAAATATAAGGGAGGAATAAAAGAAAAGGGGAAAGAATCGAGATTGGATTTGAGGAGCAAAGCATAAATTGGGTCGTGTACTCGGGACTTACATACTGAAGATTATTGCAAGTTTTTAAGCCAATAAATATTCTGATAAGATTTGTGAATTGTGGGAAAATTGTCCAAAAAGTCTTATACATATTGTACATTTATCAATTCGATCCTAAACTTTTCAATTTTGTCAATTAAGTCCATCCAGCTAATTTTGGTTAAAAATAACTGATGTGGACGTCGTTCATCCTATGTAGTAAAGTTAGCGCTGATATAAACGATTTATAATATTCCTTTCTTTCCATGCTTTTTTTGGGTCTCACTAGTGACCCTCACTAGCCGTGGAGGCCTCGCTCGTGCCCCGCTAAGGCCTTGAACGAGACCATCGCAGCCCCATTAGCTATCGACAACGTGGTTTTCACTAGCAAGGGTCGCCTCACCCTCGCTCATGACTGGCGGGGTTGCGAAGCCCTCGCCTAGGGCTTCGCTACGGCGACCCAAAAAAAGCACAAGAAAAGGAAACAAAAAAATTAAAAATAAAATAAAAAATTGATGAAATATTAAAATATGATTAAAACTTATCTATGTCAATGCCAACCATCTACGTTAGTGACTCTTGATCAAAATTGGTAATTTCTGATCAACATTAGCTAGATGGACTCAATTGGCAAAATATGAAAGGTTTAGACTCAATTGACAAAATCGAATGGTTTAGAACTGAATTGGCAAAAAAATAATAGGTTTGTGACTTTTTGGACAATTTTTGCATAAATTCCTTTGCGAGATTGGGTGATCAAGCTTAATGCGGAAATGTGAGGACCAAACAATGCAATTGGGGATAGGGAAATATTGTGAGTGTTTGGCCGACTTAAATATGGTTGTACTATCCATTTTATTGCTCCATCAATAGTAGAATCATGTGATACCTTTGTCGTGGAATCGGCCACACTAATCAAACCATTTGAATCCAGTGGTCTATTTATTCTTTTGTTTTCTTTATTTTTTATTTGATCGCTGAAGCGCAAATTATATCTAACGTTTGTCGTAACCAATGGTTAACGTAGAACCAATTTTTGGAACCAAGCTGTATTATAGTAAAATTCATACTCTCAAATGTGAAATGAACCGAGCTATTTTCTGTTCAACGACGACCGCCGTGTTGTGCACTCTCACTTTTTCTAAAGCCACTTTTTTTTTTCTTTTTTTTCACTACTTTGTCGGACGAAAGGATTAAGTGTGTCGTACGCCATGGAAAATCAAGATTTCCTAACGTGGAGCGTGGGAGCATGGACAGTCAAGAATCTGCTCATTTTGTGAATGTGAACATGATCATATTTCTCCAAATCCAATTCAGTTGAGGTGACAAGAAAATCATGATGGATCAATCAATCAGAATCAAATTCCAATTGTTAAGTGGAAAATGAAGGATATGAAAAAATTTACTATTTATGTCGCTTATAAAAATGTTCATATTGGCCGTTTTCTGAAGCTTGCTCTGGAGAGATTTAACTGTTTTTTTTTTAATCCGGCGTGTGTAATACTCCTTTATGATAGAAGACGGGAAAATGATCAAAGGAGAGCAGTAAGCAGGTAAAAGATTTATAAAATTATTACCATGGAATTTTTTTATTTTACCTTTTCTCTGCACTTCATTACGACTATATATTTGTGACGTTATAAAATAATTTTGGTGACATTTTACGATATTTTATATATCATAAAGGTAAAAGATCACAACTCTTTTGATCAGTAAACAATAATAAACCCCATCATGATAATCAATGATTGCAACAGAAAATAAAATACATGGGTACAGATAAGAATTATGCGGAAGAGTGTCAAAATAATATCCGAAGGCTGCTGATTTGTCGAACGATGGCTGCAAGTGGTGATAAACGCGACCGTTGCAGCTGATGTTGCTTCAACCACTGAGGGATAAGCCCTCTGGGCGCATTTTAGACAACAAAAGCTCCGATACCAAAATTGGAAAATGCAATCCAAAAGCTCAAACTAATAATCGAAAGAATATAAAAAATGTATAAATCTCATTGTCGAGCTTAATTGAGCCGTGTTGTTGCCATGGTAGAAAGGCAATTAGTATTCCACATGTGTAGGAATATCCAAATAGGATGAGAGGACTGTTACTCTTAACGCGAACTATAATAAGTCGAGTGCTGGAACAAAAAAAAAAAATGGATAAATGACGATGCTTCTCTGCTGATGTCAATGGAACTTAGACAACGTATGACGTATAACGACCGCGATGAACACCGTCCGCATGGAGGCTTGCCAATATATTCTTCTTATAAACTATTGGGATTAACGGATCCCCGAAAACTGAATTCGACACCGAATCGAACCCCTAAATCAAGCGGAAGACGAAGCCCAAGAAAACGACACGTATCACCGATCTTAAAGCACACCACAGAGTCGAGCGTATCTTTTAATCCACAGATTAGACACCGACGCCAATGGAGGAAGAAAATCCGGTCGAATTTGATCCGATGAAGCCTTGAAGGGAAGAATTGAAAGCTGTATGCCTACTGTTCCTTTTTAGAGAGAAAACACGCGGGAGAGAAAAGACGTACGTGAATTATGATTTCCAACCAACATCTTCTCTCTCTCTCTCTCTCCCTTTTATACCCCATTCTCTCCACGGGCCCTTATTCCCATGGGCCGGGCTTTCTGGGCCCAGCTTGGGCGGACAGGACCTTAAGCCCTTTAATTAAATAAAGCTTTCATCTCCCACTCGCACAAGGTGGGCCGAACAGGATTCTCTTTACCTCTCTTCAACATTCATACCGGTGAATAATCCGTGCAACCAGCATACTTTGAGAGCTCGTTGCTATACATCTGTTAGGAATATATAGCAGCTCATAATGGGCGTCACACTCCGAGTAGATTTAGTATGCAGTACCCTAGATCGATCGAT
This sequence comes from Eucalyptus leucophloia subsp. euroa, assembly GCA_017140325.1. Lineage (NCBI taxonomy): Eukaryota > Viridiplantae > Streptophyta > Magnoliopsida > Myrtales > Myrtaceae > Eucalyptus > Eucalyptus leucophloia. The sequence goes on from CM029477.1 coordinate 34,725,065, forward strand.
CACATTTATATCTCCCTTGATCTCTTTTAAACATGATATATATATTGTATTCACAATTATAATTATCACAAAGACAGTCATAATTGGTCGACCAGTGAATACAAAACCACAATGTGATTATCCAAAATCGATCTTCCTCTTTCCTTCAAACTCTCAATTTCAGTCCAGCTTGCTTTTCTAGAAATGCCCCATTAGATCGAATCATCTCATGACCATTGGCAACACCCTAAGATAGCAAACATTAAATAGAAATCTTGAGAATAAGTAAGAGTCCTGAGGGGACTAAAAAATTGAGGAACTCTTTTCCTCAAGAGTCTCACACGTCATAAAAGTTGAGATCAAAATTTTTGCCACTCTTATTGGTCGTCTCATGCATACGTAGTATGAAATACGTATTACGGTATTAACTCCTTTCCCATGGAGCGTATGTCTACACTTTTTAATACCGTACAGATGATAGTTCAGACATACCCAATGTCTAACTTGAGTTCACGTATCTACTCATTCACAAAATTCATCGAACTCACATCTGGCATCTTAGACAGATAAAGTAAAATATGTGGGTTATTTTACTTTCGGACATCTATAGTATTATGTCCTCATCTTAACACTCAGTTAAGGCGACATACGTATTTTAAGCTTGCTCTCGATTATCACCTAGATAATAAGCTTAAAAACAGTCTCATCTCTATTTATCACACAGTAAACAGAGGCGATTACCCGTGTGAGTGGGCTAATCTTATATCTGTCCGACATACTTCTCAACTTAAAATAATGCACTAAGCATTAAGATGCATAAAGATCACACATAGACTCATAGGCATTAATCAATGAAAAACAAAATCTCATAAATATGAACAACTCAGGGAAATTACAATTCAGTACATCAGACTCTACGCAATCCTAGAGATTTTACATGATCACAAAATACATCTCTAGGTATTGGCTTTGTCATAGGATCTGCTACCATTCTATGCGTAGATATGTACTGTAAGTTCACATCCTTTCGTGCAACCATATCTTTTACAAAGTTATACTTGGTATCTATATGTTTGGTCTTGCCATGATATTTTGGATCTTTGGTGTACGCTATAGCTGCTTGGCTATCACAGTTAACTAATAATGGATTTGCAGCTTTCTCAATAACACCTAAATGATCCAAAAATCTCTTAAGCCAAACTCCTTCTTGTACCGCTGCTGATAATGCCACGAACTCAGCTTCCATCGTGGATAAGGCTATACACGTTTGCTTCTTACTGCTCCATGATATGGCGCCATTGTTCGAGAAAGCAAATTCGGAGGTAGATTTCCTTTCATCTAAATCTCCTCCCCAATCAGCATCCGAATAGCCTTCAAGTCGCAGATCCTTTCCTTGATAATTCAACTTGAAATCGGTAGTTCCCTTCGGATACCTCGTATTCTCTTCACGGCTTTCCAGTGTCTGGACCGGGTTGGATTGGTATCTACTCACCATTCCAACCGCAAAACATATGTCGGGTCTTGTACACATCATAGCGTACATCAAGCTTCTAACAGCACTAGCATAAGGAACATGTTTCATCTGTTCCTTCTCTTGTGGAGTCCCTGGACATAGTCTATGGCTCAATCCTTCACCTTTTGCAATAGGAGTGTCTATGGGTTTACAGTCTTGCATACAAAATCGTTCAAGAACCTTATTTATATAGGTTTCTTGCGAAAGAGACAACGATCTCTTCGAACGATCTCTCGAAATCTTAACTCCAAGAATATATGCAGCCTCACCCATATCCTTCATCTCAAAGTTAGAAGACAACCATCTCTTGACTGTATTAACCAACTCCATATTGCTTCCGGCAATCAGTATATCATCAACATATAATGATATGATCACAAATTGATCCTTGGATCTTTTGATATATACACAATGATCTTCATCAATCATTGTAAAATCATATGCCACTATGGCATTATGAAAACGTATATACCATTGTCTTGATGATCGCTTAAGACCATATATCGACCTCAAAAGTCGACATACTTTTTTTTTCTTGGCCTTTCACTATGAAACCTGTAGGTTGTTCCATATATATTTCTTCCTCTAATTCTCCATTGAGGAAAGCGGTCTTTACATCCATTTGATGTAACTCAAGATCCAGACTAGCTACTATTGCCAGAATAATGCGAATTGAGGTAAATCTCACTACAGGAGAAAATGTATCTTCATAATCAATTCCTTCCTGTTGATTATACCCTTTCGCCACAAGGCGAGCCTTATGCCTTTCTATCGAGCCATCAGCCTTTCGCTTTATTTTGAGAACCCATTTGTTCCCAATAGCTCTGCGTCCTTTTGGAAGATCAACCGGTTCCCGAGACTTGGTTTGATTCCATTGACTCCATTTCCTCTTCCATTGCACAAATCCATTTTTCTTTACTAAGGCACTTCGAGCCTCATTGATATTTCTTGGCTCATCCTCATCTTGTAGAGCAACCATAAAAGTTTCCCCTTCAATGTCAAAACGTCGTGGGGAATACTTTGGCGACTTGTTCGCCTTACGGAGACCGTACACTTTACACATCATTCCCTATTACGCTCCCACTTGGATGAACTCCACCAATATCATTATCTTGATCCAAAGTCTCAAATAGGAGTGATCTTCCCCTATTTCGCCCTTCTTAGGAAACTCATCCTCTAAGAATGTGACATCTTGTGATTCATATTCAGTTACACTCCCACTTTCCTGCTCACCAATGAACACATACCCTTTTGAGTGTTTAGAGTATCTTATGAAAATACTCTTCTTTCCTCTGGGACCTAATTTCCCAAATTTGTGAGAGGACTCATGTGTGTAGGCAGCACAACCCCCTGGCTTAAGAAAACTTAAGTACAGTTTTCTACCTGTCCATAACTCATATGGAGTGGAAGTAAGCGATTTGGAAGGCACCGGTTAAGTATATAGGGCGCGATTAACAATGCATCACTCCAAAAGGTGATAGGTAAGTTAGCATGCGCCATCATAGACCTAACCATTTCCAGTAGGGTTCCCGTTTCTTCTTTCGCAACACCATTTTGTTGAGGAGTATACGGAATAGACAACCTGTCTTTCTATTCATTTTTCATCACATAATTTTCTGAACTCATCAGATAAATATTCTCGACCTCGATCGGATCTCAATGTTTTTATTTTCTTGTCTAATTGATTTTCTACCAGGTTCATAAACCTTTTGAAACAACTTATTACTTCAGACTTATGAGAAATCAAATAGACATATCCGAATCGAGTATAATCATCAATAAAGGTGATGAAATAAACAGCCCCATGCCTTCCTCTCACATTCATTGGACCACGAGACATCGGAGAATGGATTAAATGCAAAGGAAATTCAGCTCTTTTCCCTTTCCCAAATGGTTTCCGTGTTGTTTTTCCTTCTAGGCAATGCTTACATATGGGTAAATCGACTTTTTCAATGTTACCCAACAAGCCCTCTTTGGCTAGTCTATTCATACGTTGTTGGCCAATGTGACCAAGCCTAGCATGCCACACATTCACATCATTATCATAGATATTAGAAGATGTGATAAGGGAATAACAAACATTTGCATTAATATACTCAATATCCAATACAATAAAACCATCTAGAAAATAGCCACAACCATAGTAATTTGTCTCCAAAAACAAATTCACACTTCTACTACAGAAGTTCACATTAAAACCTAATCTAACCAACATTAATACAGACACTAAATTCCGATGAATCTCCGGAGCATACAGCACATCATGAAGGAACAAAGTGGCATGTGCCAATTCCTTTCACTTCAGCTACGGAGTTGTTTCCCACATAGATCCACTTAGTTCCGGTTGGTACGTCGGAATTCCACGAAGGATCCTCTATCCTTCGCTACATGGTCCGTCGCTCTTGAATCCACAGTCCACAAAGGATTAGACTCGATTAAGAACACGAACTCGACACATAAGTAAAGTTCTGAAAAGTACAAGAGGTGCATACCTTCTTTGGCTCACGACAATCGCGAGCATAGTGACCCTTCTTGTCACAGTTGTAGCATTTCACCCTTGCTAGCTTCTTCATGTGAGGACGCTTTCCTCTATCATGTTGGTTAAACTTGGGTTTCTTCCCTGAAGGACCAGCTTCTTCCTTGCCTTTCCCCTTATCAAACCGGCTAGGGCGCTTGCGCTTGGAGCTCGAAGCTCCATTTGAGCGGAACTAGCATGATAAAGTTCAGCATCCGGCTTAGCCACCAACGGCGGTCCTCTTCCGGCTCAAGATGACGCATTGCATCCTCAAAGGTTTTGATGTTTTCATTATGAGTCAGGTGCACCTTCATATGCTCCCAACTCGAGGCAAGGAACGAATCCCACGCTTGCACTTGCTGCTCATCCGTGAGGACATGGTCGGCATCTCTCCTCGGTTATCATGTTTGACATCTTTCTAAGATGTTGCTTCATGGTCTCGACCATGAGGCTTCTTATAGAGTCAAACTCCGATAGTGAGCTGCCTCGATCTAGTCACCGAAGTGTGACTAAATCTAGCTTCCAATGCCTCCCACATTTCCTTGGCATTGTCAAAACGCGAAACTCTCGCATGACGTCATTTTCCATGCTGCTCGGCAACGTGATGCGAGCTAGAGAGTTCATTCTTTTCCACACAGAAAAAGCTTCTTTGTCCCTTTTGTGTTGTTCGGTGGTTCCCTCTTCGGGTTCTACCATGGTCATGACAAGAGCCTCAAGTGCTTCTTGCTCTTCCAAAGACATCTTGGATTTTCATTTGCCAAATCTCATAGTTGTCACCATTGAGCTTTTCACCTTTGTTCAGCTCGGCAACTATGCTCTTTGTGGCTAAAGCCATTAATCTGAACAAATCAGACAAATATGCACGAATTATTAATGCCTATCATTTATGCATCCCTATTTGCATAGACCCATCATATTAATGAATAATTTCAAGTAAGGCTTCAGAATCAAAAGGTCACTACGTTTCCAATCATCCTCCAAAAATCCTAACTTAAAACTATCATTAATATGATTGTCATATGCAAAATCAATTCTATGAAGCTACAAAAACTTCTATAACTACCCATAGCTAATTACCTGACAACCAGCAATAACGAAAAGCAACGAGATAATTGAATTCCAATAAAACAATAATGCTTTCAATCAATACAACTAACATATCAGTTGTCACATCAATAACAATCGGGTAGTAAACAATACATTATATGTCCACAAAGCACACTTAACATACATCAGCCAATACAACTAACACATAGTCAGCACACGAACTGGGAAAGATCCTCTTTTGTTCAATTTCTTGATCTTTTCCCTTGTAACAATACAGTAATATTCATTTACAAAATCTATTACAATTTTCTTATAGGAAGCGGCTCCGTTGACATCCCATATGTGATTCAACACATCTTGCCATTCGGGTGGAAGAGTGCTTATAAAAAATCGAACCATCTCCGACTTGTGACATAGGACGACTATTCCATATGACCTGTTGAATTTTCCCGTTGACTTCAAGGACGTAATCAATTAAGTCACCACTCTCCCATCGATGATCGGTCATTTCGGCTATCAACTTGGAACTGACCTTTCCTTTTGTTCATCGGTCACTACGCGAATAGGTGTCATAACCCGGGGGAGGCATTGTTCCGCAACAAATGCAGAACAAATAAGGGATTACATATAATCCACATAGACTTAATTGAAAAAGAAACACATTCTTTTCCTCTTTCTTTTTTTTTTTTGGGTCAACGGTCAACGGTCAAAGTCAACGGTCAACGGTCGGTCAACGGTCTAGGTCAACGGTCAACGGTCGGTCAACGGTCAACGGTCGTCGCCGGTCAACGCTCGTCGGTCGTCGGACCGGACGGACGGACGACGGCCAATCGGACCGTTCGGGGCGGACCGGCCGCACGTCCCGCGTGTCGCGCGATGACGTCATGCGTCGCGTCAGCACGTCGTGCCACACGCGTGCCATCGTCAACGGTCGGGTCGGATCGGTTCGTGGTCGGTCGCCGCCCGGTCAGCCGACGTCATCGCGACATCATCGATGCGTCAGCCAGCGGTTCGCCGGCCGTTGGGTGACGTCATGCGCGTCATCACGCGTCGGTCCGCGGACCGCGCGTGTCCATTCGCCGGCCGACGCGCTGCACGCGCCGGATTGAGGCGGCGTGTGTGCCGCACGCGCGGGCGATCGTGCGCTCCGGGCGCGTCGCGCCCACGCAGCGCCGCCGCAGCGTGTGGGTGTGTGCGCGTCGCCCGCAGCGCTCGAGACATCTCGCACTCGTCTCGACGTCGCCTTTCTCCAGTACTTTTAGAATTGGTTTTTGACATTCGAAAACTCACAAAAAATGGCGAAGAAGTCTCGGGTGTCGGGATTGCTCGCCGCGATCCGTACGGCCGAAGTTCCTTTTGCGAAAAATCAACCAAAACACATCAAATTGATCGGGAAAACGTGAACTAGGGCTCGATATCAATGTTGGGATTAACGGATCCCGAAAACTGAATTCGACACCGATCGAACCCCTAAATCATGCGGAAGCGAAGCCCAAGAAAAACGACACGTATCACCGATCTTAAAGCACACCACGAGTCGAGCGTACCTTTTAATCCATAGATTAGACACCGACGCCAATGGAGGAAGAAAATCCGGTCGAATTTAATCCGATGAAGCCTTGAAAGGAAGAATTGAAAGCCGTATGCCTCTTGTTCCTTTTTAGAGAGAAACACGCGGGAGGAGAGAAAAGATGTACGTGAATTATGATTTCCAACCAACGTCTTCTCTCTCTCTCTCTCTCTCTCTCTCTCCCTTTTATACCCCATTCTCTCCACGGGCCCTTATTCCCATGGGCCGGGCTTTCTGGGCCCAGCTTGGGCGGACAGGGCCTTAAGCCCTTTAATTAAATAAAGCTTTCATAAACAATGGAAGAGACTTGAATTAGCACTTGGATATGAAAAGAAAAGCAGAACAACGACCACCCGAGCGCACGTAAATATGCTCTCTCTCTCTCTCTCTCTCTCTCTCTCTCTCTCTCTCTCTCTCTCTCTCTCTCTCTCTCTCTCTCTCTCTCTCTCTCTCTCTCTCTTTTCTAAAGCCACTTTGTTGTCAACTTCCACGAAAGGTTGTGTTACGATAAAATAAAAGTGCGTCGTCGTCGGGACCATATTTTCCGCCATGGAAAACATGAGCGTGGGCGATCAAGCGTCGCAGCTCATGTTGGGAATGCGATGTTGATCTGATTCCCGCTCTCCAAGTCCGACACAATCGATTCACTAGTCATCTGAGGAAGCGTCAATCAATCATCGCTCGACAGATCATCCAAGCCAATGGACCACCTTCTTGTAGATTGATCAATAATACCGAAGATTCAGAACACCATTAAAACACCAACACCTCCTATCCGCGAGCTACCGGAGAGTGACAGACCGAGGCGACGATCTTATTAAAACATGAGAACCTGCTACGGTCGGTCCGATCCATGAAAGCTAAACTGTACTTTATTAGAGCATGCCATAATCGTACAACACGGCAAATACACAAAGACGGCAACGATTTCTCCCAAAGAGCTCCGAACTAGAGATAAGCTAGTTACTGAATCTTCAATCTGAGTGCCAGGCCGGTTCAGTTTGATTCGTCCTCAGAAACTAGGAACTGGACCAATTATTCCCACGGGAACCACCCAGAACTAGCCAATTTGGTCTGGTTTCCAGTTCGACCCAGAGACCAGTGCTCGTCCCTAGTTTTTACCACATGGAAATTATATATTCTCGTAGGACAACTAGACTATTTGCATTTCCATGGCATAATTCTAGTAATGATTGGCCATGATCATACCGTAAGGGCAAAAATGTGGGAACTTATGTGGATGAATGATAATTGTCTAATCATAAGATCAACAACATATCTGGATTTTGGGTGTGCACATAGGAGGTACGAGGCTCATTTTTTATGTACTTTAGTATCATGGATCGGGGAGATATCAGATCCCACGCAGATAGAATCAATCACATCGCACAAAAGCCTCGTTCTAGTAGGGACTGGAGAAAGTAATAACAAATGACAGAACGTCACTGAACAAACATACTATATGTAAGAGTATTTCCCTATGTTTGCAATGTACATTCAACACTAAGACTAATGCAGACATACTATACGTAAACATACTATACATAAGAGTATTTCCCTATGGATCAAAATAAATAGCCTACTTGAATGATGTGCTTAATTTTGCATGAATCGTCCATTAGAATTTATCACATAGAAACCAACATAGTGAGAAGCCACTGCAAGTGAGTCTATACGGTTGTGTTTACAATGGAAAATACTCTTACAATTAAATGGAAGTTTCACCCCAATTGAAGCAATGATGAATTCAAGATCTCTACTTGAGCGAGATAAGAGAATTTGTGATACCTTAGAGGGGGCAATTACACTATACATGAAGGCCGTTCACATAAATTTCGCAAAACGCAGGAGTTTTAAGGAAGTTTTTCATAAGAAACTCTTACATGTATGAACCACCGCGACCTCAATCCACTTCATCAGCAGTTCAGGAACACAATTCCACATTAATTACTACATTGATTTGGGCCAGTATGTGAAGGATATGAGGAACAATCGGTATGTTGAATTACACAAATGTACAGGTTCGTCCTTCAACAAAGTAATGGAAAGAGTACAGGATGATTACAATCATACACCCTGACTGCACCTAGAAATATTATGAGAGAAACTCTTTTGAGCATAATGCATTGAATCCGAATGACCATTGCTTCCGAACCTTCCAGCCAAAAATTGCCGTAGCCGACCCTTCCTATGAGATCATGAGGAAAAGATCTTACCTACTTATAGTTTCATCGTACCGATCTTACATGTTCCTTTAGCAGTGACAACAATTCTTAATTTCTCAAACTATACTACTTAAATCAGCAACAAAGACATACTGAAACCCGACGTGCTTTTTTATCTATCCCAGATCTAATCCATTTCGATCTAAAAGTAACAAGTCAAAACATGCAGCCACAGGCCAGAGCACAGCATGAACTCTCATTTCCATATGATGTTTCTCATTAGAGCACGGATCTTGCACACACAACGTGGAACCGTGGAAGGAGGATCTGACCTCTTGGCTGGCAATAATATTAAGTGCCTTCACTAGCATGACGACCATCCTCTGCCACTTTCCCCATGTCCATCTCTTGACTGGTCTGTTGACCCCCACTACTTGAGTTGTATGGTTGAAGGTCATACTCGCTATAGGGGCAACTGAACTCGCTTGTGGCTTGTTCTTGACTTTCTAGGGCCATCATCCTGAATATCGTTGAATCCTCCTGGTCTTTGTTTGTGCCATACTCTGAGCTCTCACAACGATTATATACTCTGCTATGTCCCGGCATGATTCCTTCTTTTAAATCGCTCAAAGAAAGGTTTCCTTCCAATGCTCGAACTACCTGAATACACAAAACTCATATATTATCCTCATTCGTAGAACAATTTGCATCGATCAATCATGCCAGAAAGTGAGTTGTAGCAAATTAAGACACTGAAAATAGTGTTTTCTTTTTCTTTTTCTTGCTCAAATGAAGTGACACCCCCACAACTTTTCATTTGTAGGTGGAACAAAATCACTAAAGTGTTTCCTTTTTCTTTTTCTTGCTCAAAATGAAGTGACAACCCGCAACTTGTGATTTGTAGGTGGAACAAAATCACTAAATAGAGCATATAATATGTCTATAACGCTTGCGGTGTCCTCGGGGGAGTGGGGGAAGGTTTCTCAACTAGATGATGTACCTGCGTCATTGGTGGGCGATGTCGTGCAGAATGACGAACACAAGCAGCAGCACAAGCGATCATCCGAGTCAATTCCTCGGTATCGTAGTCCTTGTTCAATTTTGGATCAACAATAGCATCAAATTTGTCACCTTCTAACGCTTGTGTGAGCAAAGGCCTTGCCTAAAATTTCAGTAGAGGATTCAATTTATATGATGGCATTCATGGTGGAAAGAGGGAAAGGATAAATAACATGAAGTGGAGGGCGGTATGAATGCTCAAAGTCTTGAAATCGGTTCTTTAACCTATTAGATAAGATCACTAACAATGATAGGCTGCAAGTAAATATGTTCTAAATAGACTACTAACCCAATCAACCAGGCTATCCTCATCAAAGGTTCGAGTTCTGTTCACTGGACGACGCCCAGTTATCAACTCCAGAAGCACTACGCCAAAAGAAAAGACATCTGATTTCTCAGCGAGATACCCACTTGAGGCATACTCTGGAGCCAGGTAGCTGCACTAGGTGGACTAAAATTAGCAAAAGATGATACAACCAATATATGCTCAGAGAGGAAATAAATAAACTCAACCATCATTGGTGTTGAGAGTATATCTTGATTTTTAACCCGTAAAGGAAACCTAATCCAAGTAGATTTCTTGGTTTGAGTAAATTTTCTAGTCTGAGTGATTTTTCTAATTTTAGTCAATTGAAGGGCATTTGCTACTTTGGATGTGTGTGTACAAAAGAGGTGAGTTTTGGTTTTAGCACACTAGAGTGAGTAGAGAAGCTTTTGGCCTCAACACAAAGAACAAGAATGGTAAAGAAATTAGAGTCAAGCCTACTAATGATATTGTTGCAATAGCTTATAATAACTCAAATAGTGTAGATTATGTCATGATTGTCACTAAGGATTTGTCATTTAATAAGTATGTTATGGATTCTAGTTGCTCATTTAATGCTATATGAAACATGAACAGGTTTACTTCTTATTAGTGCGTGGTTGTTAAGGAATAATGCTAAGTGTGATGTTGTGAGTGTTGCCGTTGCTAAAATCAAAATTTACTTGAGTGAGATGTGTCCAAAATTGAAGCAAACATGATTTTCTTACGTGCCCTAAATTTAGCTAGGTGTCGATGTACTTCAAAAAGCATAGTTTTTTAAGGTTGTTCGAGGTACTTTGGTAATAATAAAAGGAATAAAGCACTATGGCCTGCATGAGATCAAGGGGAGATAGTAATGCATTGGATGCATTTGTTCGAGATTATGAATAGTGCCATATGAATTGAAGGAACACTGCAAAGAGAAGCTTAAAGGTTATGAGTAAAAGAAATTTGATTTGTGGTTATGTAGCTGAGAGACTGAATGTATGTAGGTGTTATGGCTTAGGCAAATGGTAGAAACCACATTTCTGTATGACTGTAAAGAAACCATGGAGATTGCAAAATTAATTCATTTAAATATGTGCAAGCCATTGTAGTTTCCTTTTAGGAAGAGTACCAATTTATATTGACAATTGTGGACTAATCGAGGAAGATTTGAATGTTTGTGCTAAGATAAAAGTTGGATATTATTGTCAAAGTCAAACAGTTAACAGCCCTAAGTGAAACGGAAACTAGTAAGACGATTAAATACATGCGGAATGATAGGGGCATGGAGTTTTGCTCATAATAGTTAAACGAATTATGCATGAAAGAAGGTACAATGCGACACCGTATTAGTGTGAGTGAAAAAAAAAAAAAAGGTTGCCGAGTTAATGAAGAGAAATTCCTTATGGATGTGCTTAATTTGGCAAACTATTCTGTAAATAGATTCCATTGACTACTATTTCATACTAGGCTCCCAAAAAAGTGTAGTCAGGTAAATATTAACAAAGAAATTATATTTGACGAGTATCTAATACTACTAGGGGAGAAATTGTGGTAGTATTTATATGAATTTGGATGATGTTTAGCTCAATGTAGATTTGCAACCAGAAACTCCTGAGGTAGCGATTACTTGCGCGAACGAGGCAAAGCTTGTAGAGGCTATAGTTGTTGTAGTTGCTAAGTTTGACAAGTTGCGTGTTCGATCTCCTAGCATATATATAAATACAACTGTGGTTTAGTTTTAGTTGTGGTTGAGGAGGTTATATCAAAATGTTCTCATGGAGTAATTAAAGTTGCAGATAGAGCTGGTGTCTTGATGAGATCACTTAATGAAGCTCGAGTGTGGCTCAGGCTTGGAAGATACCTATGATGGGTGAGCCCATGATTGGTTGTGGGAGAGTAACGATGGTCAATTTCCATCAAAGTGGTTCTAATTTAGCTCAAGTCTCAAGCAAAGATGGATATTGTTGAGAATAAGTCACAAGTTTGAGCCTATATATAAAATTTGTTCCAAGTAGTCTCCTAATTTAAGTAGGTTTCCTAGTCTGGGTGATTTCTAGCTTGAGTAGGTTTCCTAGTCTTAGTCGGTTAAAAGGGGTTTTTCTAGTTTGGATTCAAATATATGTAAGGTAGATTTTGGCTTTAGCACACCATTTTAATCAATTGCACAATGTGCTTGTGAATTACATCCTAAAGAAATTGCAAGTGTTGTGAAGTCAATAGATCTTATGGTAAGATTTGTGATCCCCTTGTGAGATTGAGATGTTGTTTTTTCAAGGGTGTTTAAGTGACTCAAGTATACTCATAATTACTGTTGTAACATTTGTTTTATAGTGGAATTATATTATGCTCTCCCAAGATAGTAGGTCCCTCCAACCGAACTGAACCATGTAGATCTTATGGTAAGATTTGTGATTCCTTTGTGACATAGAGATGTTTTTTTGAGATAGTTTGAGTGACTCAAGTATACTTGTAATTACTGTTGTGTCGCTTGTTTTATAGTGGAATTCTATTATGCTCTCCCCAAAGAGTAGGTCCCACCAACCAAACTTAACCTAAAGTCAGTATCCGGTTTTTTACTTATTCTATTTATTATTGTGTTCAAATCACTTGTTTTTTTTTTTTTTTTTTCAAATAATTAGTACCAATTTAGACGAACTATATGCAACAGCCTTACCCAAAAGTTCCCATTACTCAAGTAGATACATGAGTATCTGCATCAGAAGCAAACTTTGCAAGTCCAAAATCTGCAACCTGTCAATATGTTGGCTTTTACAATTTACATCCAAATAGCTTCACACTAATATATTAGATTAAGTATTAAAAATTCATCACAACTTCAAAAATAGCCGCAAGACGAAAAGCCTATTATTTAGTTCTCCATATGATATCATCAAGAAACCCACTTTTGCAGCCTAAAGATCTTTAAGCTTCGGCTTCTACAGAAGACGTTGGAGGGATGCAAATTGCTTTTTGAGATATGAAGTAAATCACTAGCTTGAGGAGCTAACCAAATAATGTGATAGTGAATTTCATAAACAGCCTAGATGACTGATATTATCATGTAATGACTAAACAGTTGTGCATCATACCTTTGCCTCAAAATTGGATTCCAAAAGAATATTAGCAGCCTTGATGTCACGGTGAATGATTCTCGGATTACCTAAGAACTGAATCCAATAAAGATAAACTGCGAAACTTATCGAAATAATAAGGTTTAAAAGAGCAATCTTACATTCCTCATGGAGGTACGCCAACCCTTTTGCAGAACCTAAAGCAATTTTCATCCTTATAGGCCAAGTCATAGTTGGCTGATCCTTTCCTGCAATAATATTTGCCAGTCATGACAACGATTGTGTTCTCGATCAGCTTTTGAGCTCCAAAATAATCTTACGTCTTACGTTGCCTACGGATGCGTTCCGCAGTGGAGATCAAGTTAGCTTATTCTCATGGGATTTCACCCAAAATCACCTGAGATTTATCCCCCTTTTTTATTTTCATAACTTTTAGTGGATTTTTGCCACACACCTAGGAAAGGCTAGGTGGTTGTCGTTGTCATTGACAACAACATTCGAAAACAATGATAACAATTTGATTAATCGAAAATGAAAACCAACAAAATCCCAGCGTATTGCCAATTTGTTAGATTAGCGGCTTTGTTATATAAGTCCCTTGTTCCAGAATGGAGGCAGTATATAATCGAGTCCACTATTCAAGCAGCACCTTAGAAAGGCATTAACCATAGAATATCAAAGTTGATAGTAGTTAGAAACCATACATACCGACAAAAGTTCAAGTCTGAATTTGGAGAGAAGGTGATCGATGTTGGAAAAAGGGTATCAAAGTTCAAATCTGATGAAAGATGTACATGTATTCCTCTGAAGTCATACTCACCGTGCAAATGAAATTCCAACGTGCTATTTGGAACAAACTCATATACCAGAATTCTATGAGCACCAGAAATGCAGTGACCAACGAGAGAAACAAGGTGTCTGTGATGGATGCGACTGATGATCTCGATCTCGGCTTGAAATTCCCTCTCCCCTTGTCTGCTTCCAGCTTTTAACTGTTTGATTGCGACTACTTTCCCGCTCGAAAGCACTCCTTTATGAACGTAGCCAAAACCACCTTGGCCAAGTAAGTTGAGATTGGAGAAATCATCTGTTGCTATCTTTATCTCCTTGTACGTGAATTTGTTCTGTTAAAAGCCTAATTCCATGCCTGGAGATGGCCCGGAAAAAGGTCGTACTAAACACGTTATTGTTATCGAGAATGGCTCAGAAGGAGTCGGACCTTGGTAACTCGACACAATAAAATTACGAAGAATTTACAAACTTTAAGAACTCGCATTCAAGCATAAAAATCTCACCGTTAGGCCCCTGTGGGGGTAACTCCCCAACTCAAGCCGCCTCCTCTTCCTTCGATAAAGAATCACGAATATGCACACCCCAACCAGCACGATGAGCCCCCCAATCCCAATCCCCACTATTAGCGCCAGCTTCCATGGTGGCAACCCCCCATTCGGAGACGCCGGTGGAGGAGAGGTGGAGTTGGTTGATGGAGTGGGGGAGTTCGACGATGGGGCATCACCGGTGGGAGGCTTCGCACTCGGCGGTGGGGGTGGACTTGCCGTTGGGGGAGGTCCTCCCACGATCGGCGGTGGGGGAGGACCCGCCGTTGGGTGAGGAGGAGAAGGGGAACAATTTACGGTGTTGGTATTCACCGGCCGCCGAACGCAATTTGCCATGAGAGGCCCACGAGTTCGATGCGGACGACGTCGCTCGGATGGAATGAAAATTGGTTTCGGGTATTTTAGGGGAAGTTTTAGACGGACGTGTTTCGAGTGGATGAGTGAGAGAGCTGGAAGGAGCATGCCATATATATATATATAGAAAGAATATGTTCTAGAAGTTTTCGTACTTTTACAAAAATCAAATTGTAGGAATAGTATGATTTAATATATATATATATATATATATATATATATATATATATATATTATTGAATGTTAAAATTGTATTTCAACTCGAAGAGATATGTTTTAAATTAGGCTGCTAGGATGAGAATTTTGCAATATTGCATACTTTCTTAAGCCGAGCATTGACTGTTTGTGACATGGCTCGTAAAAAATAAAGACGAATCAATCAACTTATCCCTTTGCTAAATCTAATTCCTCGGCTTGTGGCGCTATATGTTTGGGAAAATATAAGTGTGAGGAAGAAAAGAAAAGTGGAAAGAATCGAGATTGGATTTCAGGAGCAAAGCATGAGCAGTTTAATTTTGACTATAGTTATGCTTTGGAAATGCACGGTTGCGGATGGAGATCAATACAATCAATTTTGAAAAGCGAGAAAAAAGGGAATATTAGTGTAGACCGCAGTCCCACACACGAGACTTGACTGACACCATTTCTATCACAAATCGAACCCATAAAATCCTATCTAAGTAGAGATTTCAACTCTAAATAGGAGTTGTGGTTTGACACCCAAAGGAGGAAATTACTGAAATATTTTCCAAATTGGAGTTGATTTCCTAGTTTGAGTCGTTTTAAAGGAGTTCTCTACTTGCATCAAAATATTATCAAAATATTATCCAAATCGGAGTTGATTTTTGCCCGTCGGTGAGTAGAAAAGCTTGTGCTGTAACAATAAATTGTGTTGCACACTGGTGACTTACATAGTGAAGATTTTTGGAAGTTTTTAAGCCAATAAATTTTCTGGCAAGATTTGTGAATTCCAGAAAAATTGTCCAAAAAGTTTAAAATTTATTGTATTTTTGTCAATTTAGTTCTAAACTTTTTAAATTTGTCGATTAAGTCCATCTAACCAATTTTGATCGAAATCGTTGTTGTGGATGTCGATCATCCTATGTGACAGGATTGGTGCTAATATGAATAATTTTTAATATTCCTTTTTTTCTGTGCTTTTTTTGGGTCTCACCGGCAACCCTTGCTAGCCATGGAGGCCTCACTTGCGGCCGCTATGGCCACAAAGGCCCTAGACGAGGCCCCCGTGGCCTCACTGGTGGTGGGCAAGGAGGCTTTTGCCCAGATTTGGCGAGGGCCGCCTCACCCTCGCCTACGGCTAGTGGGGTTCGAAGCCTTCCCTTAGGGCCGCAACCAAAAAAAGCAAAGAAGAAAAGGAAAGTAAAAAATTCAAAACTAAAATAAAAATTCGATGAAATATTACAATATGAGTTGTTTACATTAACGCCAACTGTCTACATCAGTGATTTTCAGCCAAAATTAGCAATTTCCAACAAAAATTAACCGAACATACTCAATTAGCAAAATATAAAAAGGTTTAGACTCAATTAAGAAAATTGAAAGATTTATATTTGAATTGACAAAAGCACAGTAAATTGAGAAGTACTGAGAGCATTTGACTAATCTAATATGGTTGTAATGTCAATTTATTGCTTGATCAATAGTAGAATCATGTGATACTCTTCTTGTGAAATTAGTCGTACTGATCAAGCAACTTAAATTTAATGTTCTATTTATTCTTTTGTTTTGTTTATTTTATTAATTGATTACTGAAGCAACGTTTATCGTAACCAATGGTTAACGTAGAACAAATTTCTGGAACCAACGCGAAATGAACCAAGCTGTCGTCTGGTCAACGGCGACCGCCGTGTTACGCACTTTCACTTTTTCCAAACCCACTTTTTTTCCCTACTTTGTCGGACGATATGATAAAGTGTGTCGTACGCCATGGAAAATCAAGATTTTCTAACGTGGGACATGGGAGCGTGGGTCATCAAGATTATTGCCATTTTGTGAATGTGAATATGATCATTTTTTTCTCCAAGTCCAGCTCAGTTGACATCACAAGTCAATCACGATGGATCAATCAAAACTAATCAACTTCCGTTTATTTCGCAGAAAATGAAGAATGTGAAAAATATTTTCTTAAAGAATGATTACTTATATCTTTATGAAAATGATCATATTGGCCATTTTCTGAAGCTTGCTTTAGAGAGATTTAACTGTTTTTGCAGTTTGGTGTGTGGAATGCTCCTTTCTAATAGAAGATGGGAAAATGATCGAAGGAAAGTAATGAGCAGGTGAAAGATTTCTAAAATTATTATCGTGATTTTTTTTACGGTATTTATGCACTAAATTACAATAATATATTTGTGACACTATAAAATAATTTTGGCAACGTTTTACGATAATTTTTATATCATAAACGTAAAAAAATCACGACTCTCTTGATCAGTTAACATTAACAAACCCCATCATGATAATCAATGATTGCAGCAGAAAATAAAATACATTGGTACAGATAAGAATTTTGCGGAATAGTGTCGGAATAGTTTCAATCTTGCACCAGCGATGACTGTTACTAGAATACCTCAAAACTATACTACTCAAACCAACAACATGGACATAACGAAATCTGATGCGCTTTTTGCCTTTCCCAAATCTAATCCATTTCTATATACAAATGACAATTGCTAACATGTGGCCCTACGTCAAAGTGCATGGAACTGTGGAAGTAGGATTTGTCCTCTCAATTCCTATTAATATTAAGAGCCTCCCCTAGTGTGATGACCATCCTCTGCCATGTTCGTATTAATAGATGGTTGAAGGCCATCCTCGCTGTTGTGGCCACTGAACTCACTTGTGGCTTGTTCTTTGCTTTCCAGGGCCATCATCCCGAATTTCTTTGAGTCCTCCTGGTCTTGGCTGGTTTCATAATCTAAGCTTTGACAACGACTATATACTCTACTGTGTCCTGGCATAATTCCTTCATTTAAATCATTCAGAGAAAGGTTTCCTTCCAATGCTCGAACTACCTGGTTACACAAAGCTCATATATTATTCCACAATTGTAGAACAATTTGCATCAACGGATCATGTCAAAAAGTGGGTTGTCACAAACTAAGACACTGAAAATAGTGCTTTTCTTTTCCTTTTTCTGGCTCATATGAAGTGATAACCCATGATTTTTCATTTGTAGAATGAGCAAAACCTTTAGATAGAGCATAAAGTTGTGTCTGTAACAAGGAAAAAGAAGAAGAAGCGCCCATTCTTGTATCAAAACAAAGAATTTTCAACTAGGCACTATACCTGTGTCATTGGTGGACGATGTCGTGCAGAGTGACGAACGCAAGCAGCAGCACAAGCAATCATCCAAGTCATTTCCTCGGTAACGTAGTCCTTGTTCAGTTTTGGATCAACTATGACATCAAAATTGCCATCTTCTAGAGCTAGTGTGAGCAAAGGCCTTGCCTAAAATTTTATTAGAAGAGTCAATTCTATAACAACATTCACAGTAGAGAGAGCAAAACATGGAGGGAAAGGATAAATAACGATAGGCCACAAGTAAATATGTTGCTGATAGACCACTAACCCAATCAACCATGCTATCCTCAGCAAAGGGTCGAGTTCTGTCAATCGGACGATGCCCGCTTATCAACTCTAGAAGCACAACACCAAAAGAAAAAACATCTGCTTTCTCAGTGAGATTCCCACTAGAGGCATACTCTGGAGCCATGTAACTGTGCATTAGGTAGACTTACATTAGCAAAAAATAACAAAACTAATATATGCTTAGAAAGAAAATGAATAACCTCAACTATCGTTGGTGTAGAGAATATTTCTCAAGTTTGAACCCATAAATAAAACCTCATCAAAGTAGATTTTTTTAGTTTGAGTAAATTTCCTAGTCCCGATGAATTTTCTAATTTTAGTTTTGATTAACGGGATTTCCTGCTTTGGATATATGTATATGTGTATAAAAGAGGCGCGTTTTGGTTTTAGCACACTAGAGTGGGTAGAGGTTAGGAAGCACCGACACTTTTTGGAAGCTTTCATGTCATGTCGGATACTTCGACACGTGTTCGACATTCTTGAACACTCAGTAAACACGTGTCGAAAAATCCGACACCTGGTCAATATTTCCAACACTCTTTGACACTTGAGTCGAAATTCCGACATACAATTCTGATGTGCAATGTCAATTTTAAAATTTTTTAATAAATGAAGGGTCAAAATATATATGTGAAAAAAGTAAAAATCAATAATAAAAATAACAAATTAGGATAGAATAAAAGACTAATATTTTTTTCTTCTATTTTGACTCACTTTTCATTATACATAATTTACCCTCAAGTCTCTTCTTCTTTTTTTTTTTTTTTGACACATTTAACACGTAAGTTTAGAATGTGAATTACTTGTTTCTTTCTTTCCAAGTTTTATAGATTTATTAAAATGATGTTAAATTTTTTAAATTGAAACAATAAAATATATTAATAAATGGTGGATCAATTTTTTTAGTGTAAATTTATTATAGGATTATTTATTTATTTATTTATTTGTGAATTTGAATCAGATTAATTTCATAAATAATAATTTATTATCTATATATAAAATATACATTTAACATACAATGTGTCCTAAACGTGTTGGAATTCTCTTTTTTTTAGAAACGACAAGTCGGTATGTCATGTCATGTTGTGTCACGTGTCACGTGTCAGTGTCAGTGCTACTTAGGGTAGAGGAGCTTTTGGCCGCAACAATTAATTGTGTGGCATGCTTGTCAATCACATTTTGAGTAAATTGCGAGTATAGTGAAACCAATAAATCTTGTTCGTTTGATTTGTAAATTTTTTGTGAGATTGAGATATTGCTTCTCAAGAAATTGTGATGACTAAACACTATATGCACTATTGAGTATAATTGGGGATTGTGAAACATTGGGACTATTTGAGTGACTCGAGTATAGTTGTAATTTATATTGTATTACTTGATCTATAGTTGAATGTTATGCAACCCTTCCCTTAGAGTAGGTCCTACTAATCAAATCCACGTAAATATGGTGTCTAATTTATTTCACTATTGTCTTTATTATTTTGTTTGAGCGTATGTTTTTTGCAACGGCTAATATTAGAGCTAGGTTTAAATGAGTTAAAGAGATTAAATGGCAATAGAAGAAGGAAAAGTAAAAGTCAATTGATTTGATGGGAATGGTTTCAATTTCTGGAAAATGTAGTCGATTAATACCTATATCAAAGGAATCTGCAGTTATTACTATCTAGGGAGATGAAGCAAGCTGATTTGGATTTGTTGGATAGACAAGTGTTAGTCGTTATTTGGCTAAATTGGGCTCATAATGTTGCATTTAATATCAAAAGAGAAGACCACTGCAATCTTGAGTAATGCCTTGTCAAACATTTGTGAAAGTCCTCTATGATTAGCAAGATCAACTTGATGCGACATTGATTCTAGTTAAAAATAAGCAAATGTGTGTTTGTTGTGAAGCATGTGGTTGCCAGTCAACTAGGTTTGGTTGAAATTAACTTTAATGATGGGTTACGTGCTTTGATTCTATTATCCTCATGACCCAATAGTTAGACTACTATTGTCATTGCAATTAGTAATTAATCCGGGTCAAGAAACTTAATGTTTGATGAGGTTCGCAAATCGATTTTAAATGAGGACATCCATAAAAAGGAATCAAGTGAACCCCTACCTAATTGTATAGAAAGTCAAGGTAGAGGAAGAACTAATATTTGTGTTAGTAGGAATAATGTGAACTTGAATAGACGAAATCAATCTGGAATTGTGATATTGTCTATTGGAATCATGGCAAGAGAATGTAGCTCAAAATGAATTGCCTTAAGTCGAAGAACGAGAATAGTAAAGGAATTAGAGTCTAGTCTATTGAGGATATTGCAATAGCTTATAGTAACCGATTATGTCATGCTCATCACTGAGGATTTGTTATTGATGGATTATGTATCTAGTTGCTTATTTCATGCTATATCAAATATGAACTAAATACTTATTAGTGTAATAGTGGTGAAATGATGTTGAGGAATAATGCTGACTACAGTGTTATGAGACATGTTCCAGAATTGAAGTTGAACTTGATTTCTTGCTTGCTCTACATTCAACCGGGTATCGATGTACTTCAAAAGGTAGAGTTTTGACTATTGTTGGAGGTGCCATGGCAACAATAAAACGAATAGCGCACTATTGCTTGTATGAGATCAAGGGGAGACAGTAACAAATTTCACCATGAACATTGGATGCATCAATTCAAGATTAGTGGCCTAGCGTTTCGGGAACACTATAGAGAAAAGCCTGGAAGTTTTGAGTAAAGGGAATTTGATGTGTAGTTATGTGGCTAAAAAACTAAATGTATGTAGGTGCTATAGCTTAGGCAAATTGCATGTATAACTACAGAGAAACCATGGAGATTGTGATTCACTTCAATTTGTGCAAGCTATCATAGTTTCCTTTTAGGACGAGTATCGATTGATGCTAACAATTGTAGATAACTACTCAATGAAAATTTGACTATTTGTGTTGAGGCACAAGTTGAATATTATTGTCAAGATTAGATGTTTGAGAATTTTGAGCAAAATGAAGGCTGGTACGACAATAGTAGTTAAGCAAATTGTGTGTGAAGGAAGGCATGGTGAGACATTGCTTTAGTGCAAGTGAACAACAAGTTGCAGAGTTAATAAGGAGAACATTATTAGAGACAGCCCATAAAATACTCTCTAGTGTTGGTATGACTAAGAAATTTCCAACGAATGAGCTTAGTACGGCGAGCTACTAGGTGAATAGATCTCCATCAACTACTATTTGATACTAGGCTCATGAAAAAGTGTGGTTAGGTAATTGATTATATTGTTCTTAAAATATTTGGTTACATGAGTTATGTTCAAGTGAATGATGATAAGATTAATAGCACGACAAGAAAGTACATATTCCTAGGCTATCATAAGGTGAGCAGAGCTATCAGTATGTAGTACCCATAATTAAATTTATTTATTGCTGATAGTAAAATTATATTTGATGAGAATCCAATACTGTTAGGTAGGAACAATTGTGGCAGTATATATATATTTGGATAGTGTTCAACTCAATATGGAATTGCACCCTGAAACTCTTGAGATACTGAGTACTTTTGCAGTATTAAACACATATTTTGCTTGTAATGAGGTTAAGCTTGTAGAGGTATTGGTGGTTGTTCTAGTCACTGAATTTGACAATGTGCGTGTTTGATCTCTTAAGATATAAAATGACGACAATGGTTTTTTTTTTTTTTTTTTTTTTTGGTGGTTGAGGAAATTGTATTGGAAAATTCTTATGAAGTGTAGATATTAGAGGTGATTGATTTCAAGGTAGGTCAATTCCTAGTTTGTGAAACCGTGAACTAGCCCACCTGGTCCTAGACCCAACTAGGAACTAGATTGACTGTTCCAATCCATTCGATCCAGTTCTGAGGTGGATCTAGAAACTGGCCTTACTTCCTCTCTTTTTTTTTTTTTTTTTCTATTCCCTACAATACTTAAGTGTTGTTGCATAGTTTAAACTAATATACAAGTTTAAAAATAATGATCATCTCCATGAAAAAAAGTTATAATGATCATCAAGAACCAAGTCTGAGAGGCATCGAGTCTTAAGGGAGGCGTGAGCGTTGCGTGACTAGACTGAAAGAAGTGAGAGTCGCGAGCAACAAGCGTGCATGATTGAAAGAGAAAGAAAAGAATGGGAATTAGATTTTGGGATTTTGGAATAATAAGAATTTAAAAATCAATCTGATCCAGGTGGTCCGAGTAGGTGTGTTCACCTTTGGAACCAAGAATCGAACCGATATTCACTAGTTCTAAATTCTGAGAACCTCCCAAAACTGACCAATTCGGTCCGATTCCCGATTCATTCCGGTTCTTTTGCTCACCTTTAGTAGATAAAGTTGGTGTTTCAATAAGGTCCACTACTGTGATGAAGTTCAAGTATCGCTTGGACTTGGAAGATTCTTATGACGGGTGAACCCATGAGGGGCTGTGCGAGAGTAGCAGTGATAAGTTTCCATCTCGATTGTGATGGGCTCAAACCTCAAGCATAAGTAGAGATTGTTGAGAGTTACATATTTGAGCCTATGTAGAACATTCAATCCAAGTGAGTTTTATAATTTAAGTGGGTTTCGTAGTCTAAGTGATTTCCTATCTTGAGTAGATTTCCTAATTTTATTGAGATAAAAGGGGATTCTAGTTTGGATTCAAATATATATAAGGTGGGTTTTGGCTTTAGCACACTAGAATGAGCAAAGGAACTTTAGGTCATAATAATCAATCATGTGGTGTGCTCGTGAATTATATCTTAAAGAAATTGCAAGTGTCGTGAAGCCAATAAAAAGATTGAAAGATTATTTCATAAGGAATAATGAGAGACTGTTTTTCCAAGTGTATTTGAGTGATTCAAGTATACTTGTTACCATTATATGGCTTGTTTTATAGTAAAATTCTCTATCCTAGCCTCCCCATGATATAGGTCGCACCAACCAAACCTAACTGAACCATGTAAAGTCGATATCGATTTATTTATGTGTTCTATTTATTATTGGGTTAATACCCTTAAAAAATCCTAAATTGGTAAACTTATGACAAATATATTTTAAACTTTTTTTGACTCCTAAAAACCCCAAACTAGTGCACTTTTGACAAATTTACTCAAAACTGGTATATTTGTGACGAACTTACCATTCGTTAGTTTCTGTTAAATTGTATTGTCAAATTGCTAAATTATACTATATGTGACAGTTGACTAGTATACCGGTTTAGGATTTTACTCTCTATTTGTCAATGTTCTACTATTTTGTGGGTTTTTGTTGTATTAATACAATTTAATGAATAGTACATTTGTTACAAATATATCAATTTTGGGTTTTTGACAATCGCACAAATTAATTCGAAGTAAATTTGTCATAAGTATACTAGCTTATGGTTTTTTTGCGGTCATTTGGGTAAATTTGTTACAAGTGTACCAATTTGGAGTTTTTCAATATCAAAAAATTAATTTGAGATAAATTTCTCACATGTGTACCGATTTAGAGTTTTTCAGTGTATTAACCATTTATTATTATTGCTTGTTTTTTACAGCATTTAGTACCAATTTAGACAAACTATATGCAAGAGAAACAGCCTTACCCAAAAGTTCCCATTACTCGAGTGGATAGATGAGTATCTGTATCAGAAGCAAACTTTGCAAGTCCAAAATCTGCAACCTAAAATCAAAATGTCAACTTTTAAATTCACCTCCAAATAGCTTCACACTGCAGTATTAGATTATGCATAAAAAAATCATCATAACTCCATAAATAATTTCAAGACGAAAACTCTATTATTTAGCTCTCCAAATGATTTCATCAAGAAACCAACTTTTGCAGCTTAAAGATCTTTTTGCCATTTCTCTTAGCTTCGGCTTATGAGAGGATGTTGGAGGGATGCAAAGCTTTTCAAGATATGGAATAGATTACTAGCTTAAGGAGCTAATTGGATAATGTGGTAGTGAATTCCATAAACAACCTAGATGACCGATATTATTGTATAATGATTAAACAGTTGCATATCGTACCTTTGCCACAAAATTAGATTCCAGAAGAATATTAGCAGCCTTGATGTCACGGTGAATGACTTTGGGATTACCTAAGAAGTGAATCCAATAAAGACAAACCGTGAAACTTATCATAAGAATAAGGTTTAAAAGAGCATACTTACATTCCTCATGCAGATATGCCAATCCCCTTGCAGAACCTAAAGCAATCTTCATCCTTACAGGCCAAGTCATAGTTGGGCGATCCTTCCTTGCAATGACATTTGCCAGTTCCAAAGATTATAATGTTTTCAATCAGCCAAACTAACTACGCATCCATTGTTGCCTATTGAAAGAAGACGAAGGCAAGGAAAAGAGAAGAGATCGTAGGGGAAATTTTCTATATTTTCTGTGTATACATCTCAATGTACAGTCAAGGATATATAATACAAATCATGTATAAGAAAAGGAAATTAAATAATCTATGAATCGGATCGATATTAATTGATCCTATTAATTGATCTCAAAAGTATCTAGAAGATATTGCGTATCTTCCAACACTCCCCCTCAAGCTGGTGGCTTGTAGATATCCAAGACACCTAGCTTGCTCAATAGATACGCATGCTGTCTCTGACATAAAGGTTTGGTGAAGATATCTGCTGGTTATTCTTCTGTTCCAATCCCTTGTGTTTCAATCACTCCTTGTTGGATTTTCTCTCGAGTGAAATGGCAATCCACTTCTATGTGTTTTGTTCTCTCATGAACAATAGGATTCAACGCAAGTTTGAGAGCTGCGTCATTATCGCAGAATAATTTAGTAGGTCCTCTAACTCGTATCCCAAGGTCTTGAAGTAGGCCTCGCAACCAGACTATTTCGCAGGTGGTCTTTGCCATGGCTCGATATTCTGCTTCTGCTGAAGATAATGAGACAGTTGGTTGCTTCTTTGTCTTCCATGAAAGTAAAGAATTCCCCAATTTAATACAGAAGCCGGTGACAGATCTTCTGCTCATTGGACATGTCGCATAATCGGCATCAGAATATGCAGTCATACTCATATCACATTTTCTGGAAAGAAGAATCCCAAGACCAGGACATTTCTTCAAATATTTCACTACCTTCAAAGCTGCATTCATATGCGACTGCTGTGGCTTGTGCATAAATTGACTAAGCGTGGCTTGTGCATAAATTTCGAGTGTCCGCCCACCGCATAACTTATGTCTGGTCTGGTCATTGTCAGATATATGAGTTTTCCAACAAGCTTCTGATAACTCAAAGGATCGCTGAGAACTGGATCATCTTCTTGAGATATTCCAGCATCATAATCTGCTGCAGTTAGCTTAACATTTTGCTCAATTGGAATAACAGCTGGTTTACATCCTGATAGGCCTGTTTCTGATATAATTTCCAAGGCAAATTTCCTTTGGCTGAGTGAGATCCCCTGGTCTGATCGTGCAATCTCAATCCCAAGGAAATATTTGGGCTGACCCAAGTCTTTTATATGAAAAGCAGAATGCAAATATTCTTTGAAGTTTTTTACAGCTACTTCATCATTGCCCATAATAAGTATATCGTCTACATATATCATTAAATAGATAGACGACGTACCTTTGGTCCATGTAAAAACAGCATAATCATATTTGGATTGATGAAAACCAGCAGTAATCAGGGAGTCTGCAAATTTAGCGTACCATTGTCTGGAGGCTTGTTTAAGGCCATACAGGGATTTGTGGAGACGACATACTCTATTCTCCCCCTGTCTCCGTAAGCCCTGTGGCATGTCCATGTAAATCTCCATGCAAAAAAGCATTGTGGACATCCATCTGGTGTAAGGGCCAATCCTGAAATGCCGCTACAGAAAGAAAAGAACGAACAGTAACATCTTTGGCCACAGGTGAGAAGGTTTCGTGGTAGTCAAAACCCTCGCGTTGTGTGAAACCCTTGGCAACCAATCGTGCTTTGTATCTTTCTACTGATCCATCTGCTCGATACTTAATCTTGTATACCCATTTGCAGCCAATAGCTTTTCTATGAGGCGGTAATGGGACAATTTTCCATGTCTGATTGTCCACTAAGGCTTGGAGTTCTGCCTCCATAGCTTTCTGCCATCGCGGATCAGTGCATGCTTCATCATAAGTGGATGGTTCTCGCTCTTCAGATATGCGAGTGATGCAACATCGATGTTCCGGAGATAATTTATCAAAGGATACATAGGAGGAGATTGGAAATCTAGTACCTGGCGGGTTCCATGCACCACATATGTAATCCTGGGTCCAAGTTGGCGGGCGTGTAGCTCGTCCGGAACGTCTTGGTTGAACAGTCTTTGGAGATGATTGGTCTGCTGGAGTCTGTGACTGAGAAAAGTCATTTGTATTCCCCTCATTGGTGTCTTGAGCCGTCACGTGCATAGGAGGAGTTACTTCATCGGGGGATGGAAACTCCGGAGAGTTGCTTGTGTATTCGAGAAAGGAAAAAAGCATATTCCGGATGATTGGAGACCTCCTCGATATGAGTGATGAAGAGTGTATCTTATCAACGGTTGAGTCTTGAGTAGCAAAAGGAAAAACTGATTCGGAAAAGGACATCTCGCTACGTACATAAAACTCTTATGTTAATGGATCAAACACTCGATATACCTTTTGAAGAGTAGGGTATCCCATGAATATGCAACGGCGGGCATGAGGACCCATCTTATCTCTAGGGCCTACTATTGTTGCATAGCATAAACAACCAAATACCTTCAAATGACTTAATTGAGGTTTCTTGCCAGAAAGTAGTTCAAAAGGAGTTCGTCCATTGAGTACCTTAGTTGGCGTGCGGTTGATCAAGTATGTTGCAGTTAATACACAATCGCCCCAAAATTTGTCTGGGATTGAAGCTTGAAATTTCAAAGCTCGTGCAACGTCCAATAAATGACGATGCTTCCGTTCTACCACGCCATTTTGTTGTGGTGTATAAGTACATGTACTCTCATGCAAAATCCCTTGAGAAGAGAATAATGCAGCACAGTCATGATTAAAGAATTCCGTGCCATTGTCAGTCCGGATTCGTTGCACAGATTTCCCAAATTGAGTCTTTGCCAGAGAAAGAAAAACTTTCAAGTTCGATGAAACTTGACTCTTAGATTGCATGAGGAAGATCCATGTGGCTCTAGAATGATCGTCCACAATTGTAAGAAAAAATCGAGACCCATCATGGTTTGGGGTATGATATGGTCCCCATACATCAATATGAAGTAATGAGAAAATACTGTTTGTACGACTTTTGCTTATGGGAAATGGAACACGTGATTGCTTTGCAAGTGGACAAACATGACATTGAGGATAAGGGAATGAAGAACTATGACCCATTCTGGAATGCAGAAGACAATTTTCATCATTGGTAGTCAAATTACACAATGATTTTTTATTACAAAGGATATCAGAAACACTAAGTTCCTTGGATGAATTTTTCCAAAAAAATAAACCTTCATAGAGGCTACCCCAACCCATCAGTTTGCCAGTCGAACGGTCCTGAAAAATACAGGAATCAGCATTGAAAAGAACATGACATGAATTGTCCTCACATGCTCTAGACACGGAAATCAGGTTAAATTGAAACCCTGGTACATAGAGAACATTTTTTAGGATAAGCTGAGGACTAAGTTGGATTGTTCCTGTTATGGTGACATGAGTAGTGTTCCCATTTGGTAATTGGACAGTAATGGGATTATCCAACTTTTCATGAATAATGGAAAATAGACTTTTGTCACATGCAATATGATCGCTGGCTCCAGAATCAACAATCCAAGTACTTCTTGATATCATATTTATCAGACTATGAGAAATACCTGTGAAGCTGCCTCCTTTGGTGGGAGTCTCCATTTTTTGGAGGGCTTGTAACAATTGTTGATATTGCCCATAATTGATGGGTTGGGTGAAATCTGCTGATCCATTAATTTGATAAGCAACTGCTGCTGATGATTCTTTTCCCTTCTTTTCTCCAGGCCGACCATGTATTTTCCAGCAATTTTCAATTGTGTGATGGGGCCTTTTGCAAAATTCACAATACAATTTCCCTCTATTTTTTGAATTCTGCCCATAATTCTTCGAAAAATAACCACCGTTGGATCCCTTTGATGCGAAAACATCTCGGCCGTTCGAGTTTAGAAGATTGCGCCCATCTCGGCCGTTCATTATCTGAAAATCGCGGGCGCCTTTAGGACCGTCGGATGATGAGGAGCGATCCTGGCCGTCGAACCCAGAAGCCATATATACTTGCGGATCCGTGGGTAACCCTAGCGCCGCACGTCTATCTCCTTTCTCCTCTCTGTCTAGGGTTTTCGAAACCCTTTCTCCTCTCGCCGCCAGTGCAATACTCTCGACGCCTTTGGTCTCCGATGAGGTAAGACGTTGGCTTTTCTCCTGCACCGCCAACTGGAAGATCCGACCAAGAGGCGGTGCAGGCTCCATCGCTAATATCTGCGACCAGAAACCAAGGTAAGAGTCATTTAAGATCAAGAGAAACCGAGTGGCCTTTTCTCGGTCTTTCATGTTTTTGTACTGTCGAAGCGTTTCCTCAGGGCCGTTTAGTTTCTCCTCGGCTGCTTCCAGCTCGTTCCACAAGGCCGAAAGCTTGTTGAAGCATGCCGTGATGGTCATGTTTCCTTGCTTCAGTTCTGTGAGGGCTTGGTGCAGCGAGAAGATCTTTGCTTGATCTAGCTTCCCGTACATTTCTTTAATGCTCTCCCAAATAGTCTTCGAGTCTTGTTGGAGGTAAGCCAGCAGCAATTTCAGGGCTTATACAATTTCCTACCCAAGTTCTCACTAAGCGATTGCATTTTCTCCCGTCGTGCCAATTTCTCATCGGTCGGGATGGGTATGTTGCCGTCGATGAAGCCGTCCTTGTCCTTTGTGACGAGGGCCCGGCGAAAATCCCGTGACCAGCTTGAGTAATTTTCTGGTCCCGTGAGAAGGTGGCTGATGAGCCGCAACTCCGGTCCATCGGCGGTGGAGATGTATAGCGCGTCGCCGGGTTCGAGACGACCCATGGCGGCCGCGAACGGGAACGGCAGGAAACCGGGTGGTACTCCCGGGTAGGGATTTGAGCTTTGGCCCGAATTTTGACCCGGGTGTGACCCGCCTGACGCCCCTGAGTTTGATTCGCCAACCCCATTGGGGTCTGAATCCGCATAGGACGACCCGAATCCTTCTGTTGTGCCTGCCCCATTTGTGGCTTGAGTTCCTGGAAAAGAAAAAATTGGGTTGTTCCCGTAATACATCGGCATTGGCACCCACTGGTATGGAAAAACCGAACTAGGTTGTCCCGGATTGGGTTGCCGCTGAATCAATGGCCCTGTAATAGGCTGATTTTGAACTCCACCAGCTGCATTCCGCATGAGATCCTGCTGCCCCGAGGTAGGTATTTGCTGCTGCCCCGAGGTAGGTATTTGCTCATCGGCCATGGCGGTGGTAAGATCTTTTCTTCCTTCGTTGTTTGAGAAAACCAAATTCAAGTTACTGATTGCCACGCCGGAGTGCTAACGCTGTTTTGCAGGTTAGTCTGTTCGTGCGGGTAGCCAATCAGAAAAAAGAAAGCGGAAGCGAAACACAGAAGCACGGCTGTGCTCTGATACCATGAAAGAAGACGAAGGCAAGGAAAAGAGAAGAGATCGTAGGGGAAATTTTCTATATTTTCTGTGTATACATCTCAATGTACAATCAAGGATATATAATACAAATCATGTATAAGAAAAGGAAATTAAATAATCTATGAATCGGATCTGATATTAATTGATCCTATTAATTGATCTCAAAAGTATCTAGAAGATATTGCGTATCTTCCAACACCTATGCATGCGTGTTGCAGCGGAGATCAAGTTAGTTGATTATTATGAGATTCCACCAAAATCACCCGAGATTTTTCCCCTTTTTTCTACTTTTTAATGGACTTTTGCCGCATACTTGGAAAAGGCTAGTCAATTGTCGTCGTCATTAACGACAGCATTTGGAACAGAGATCACGATTTGATTAAGTGAAAAATGAAATTCTACATAATCCCAGCATATTGCCAGATAACAACTTTGATATATAAATCCCTTATTCCAGATTAAAGGGAACATATAAACGAGTCCACAATTCCAGCAGCACTTAAAAAAGGCTTTAACAATAGAATATCAAAGTTATTCCCTGAGAGAGAGAGAGAGAGAGAGAGAGAGAGAGAGAGAGAGAGAGAGAGAGAGAGAGGAGAGAGAGAGAGAGCAGCATCGGATGAAAGACGTACATGTATTCCTCTGAAGTCATACTCACCGTGCAGATGAAATTCCAACGTGCTATTTGGAACAAACTCAGATACCAAAATTCTATGAGCACCGGAAATGCAGTAACCAACAAGTGCAACAAGGTGTCTATGATGGATGCGGCTAATGATCTCAACCTCTGCTTGAAATTCCCTCTCCCCTTGTCTACTTTCAGCTTTTAACTGTTTGATTGCAACTACTTTCCCGCTCAAAAGTACTCCTCTGTGAACATAGCCAAAACCACCTTGGCCAAGTAGGTTGAGATTGGAGAAACCATTTGTTGCTATTTTTAGTTCTTCATACGTGAATGTGTTCTGTGAAAGACCTAATGCCATGCCTGGAGATGACACCGAAGGTCTTATTGAACACATTTTATTGAGAATGGCTCAGAAGGAGTCAGACTTCGGGAACTCGACACAATAAAATTACGAAGAATTCGCGAACTTCAAGAGCTCGCATTTAGGCATAGTTTTCTCACCTTTAAGCCCCTGTGGAGGGTAACCCCCCAACTCAAGCCGCCTCCTCTTCCTTCGATATAAAATCACGGATATGCACACCCCAACCAGTACAATGAGGCCCCCAATCCCAATCCCCATTATCAGCGCCAGCTTCCACGGCGGCAACCCCCCATTCAGAGACGCCGGCGGACGAGAGGTGGAGTTGGTCGATGGAGTGGGGAAAATTGACGATGGGGCGTGGCCCGTGGGAGGCTCCGCACTCGCCCGTGGGGGAGGACTCGCCCTCGGGGGAGGCACTGGCCTCGGCAGCGGGGAGGACTCGCCAGGGGGTAACTCGGCGGCGGGGGAGGAGCACTACACGGTTGGCTGGAGCCACCCACTTTCATCCAACCGCAAGCCACCCCCGATGACGCCATCAGAGGCCCACAAGTTCAATGCGTACGACGATGCTCGGTGTGGAATGAGAATTGTTTTCCAATATTTTTGGGGAAGTTCTGGACGGATGTGTTTCGAGTGGATGCGTGAGAGCTGGAAAAGTCAGGGAGGGAGCTGGAAGGAGCATCCCATATATATGGAATATGTTCTAAAAGTCGTCGTATTTTTTTACAAAAATCAAATTTTAGGAATAGTGTGATTTTAAAAAAAAAATCTTGAAGGTTAAAATTGTAATTCACCTCAGACAGATATGGTCTAAATTAGGCTGCTAGGATGAGAATTTTGCAATGTTGCATACTTTCTTAAGCCGAGCATTGACCGTTTGTGACATGGCTGGTTAAGAAAAAAGACGGATTAATTAACTTATGCCTTTGCTAATTCTAGTTCCACGGTTCGTGTTGCTATCTTCTTTGGGAAAATATAAGGGAGGAAGAAAAGAAAAGGGGGAAGAATCGAGATTGGATTTGAGGAGCAAAGCATAAATTGGGTCGTGTACTCGGGACTTACATACTGAAGATTATTGCAAGTTTTTAAGCCAATAAATTTTCTGATAAGATTTGTGAATTGTGGGAAAATTGTCCAAAAAGTCTTATACATATTGTATATTTATCAATTTGATCCTAAATTTTTCAATTTTGTCAATTAAGTCCATCCGGCTAATTTTGGTTAGAAATAATTGATGTGGACGTCATTCGTCCTATGTAGTGAAGTTAGCGCTGATATAAACAATTTTTAATATTCTTTCTTATCCATACGTTTTTTTGGGTCTCACTAGTGACCCTCATTGGTCGTGGAGGCCTCGCCCGTGCCCTGCTAAGGCCCTGAACGGGACCATCGCAGCCCCATTAGCTATTGACAAGGTGGTTTTCACCCAAATCTAGCAAGGGCCGCCTCACCCTCGCTCATGACTGGCGGGGTTGCGAAGCCCTCGCCTAGGGCTTCGCTACGGTGACCCAAAAAAAGCACAAGAAAAGGAAACAAAAAAATTAAAAATAAAATAAAAATTCGATGAAATATTAAAATATGATTAAAAATTATTTATGCAATGCCAGCCATCTACGTTAGTGACTCTTGATCAAAATTGGTAATTTCTTATCAACATTAGTTAGATTGACTCAATTAACAAAATATGAAAGGTTTAGACTCAATTGACAAAATTGAATGGTTTAGAACTGAATTAGCAAAATTATAATAGGTTTATGACTTTTTGGACAATTTTTGCATAAATTCCTTTGCGAGATTGGGTGATTAAGCTTAATGCGGAAATGTGAGGACCAAACAATGCAATTGGGGATAGGGAAATATTTTGAGTGTTTGGCCGACTTAAATATGATTGTACTATCTATTTTATTGCTCAATCAATAGTAGAATCATGTGATACCTTTGTCGTGGAATTGGCCACACTAATCAAACCATTTGAATCCAGTGGTCTATTTATTCTTTTGTTTTCTTTATTTTTTATTTGATCACTGAAGCGCAAATTATATCTAACGTTTGTCGTAACCAATGGTTAACGTAGAACCAATTTTTGGAACCAAGCTGTATTATAGTAAAATTCATACTCTCAAATGTGAAATGAACCGAGCTATTTTCTGTTCAACGACGACCGCCGTGTTGTGCACTCTCGCGACCAGGTGCACTCTCACTTTTTCTAAAGCCACTTTTCTTTTCTTTTTTTCTTTTTTTCACTACTTTGTCGAACGAAAGGATTAAGTGTGTCCTACGCCGTGGAAAATCAAGATTTCCTAACATGGAGCGTGGGAGCATGGACAGTCAAGAATCTGCTCATTTTGTGAATGTGAACATGATCATATTTCTCCAAATCCAATTCAGTTGAGATGACAAGAAAATCATGATGGATCAATCAATCATAATCAAATTCCGTTTGTTAAGTGGAAAATGAAGGATATGAAAAAATTTACTATTTATGTCGCTTATAAAACTGATCATATTGGCCGTTTTCTGAAGCTTGCTCTGGAGAGATTTAACTGTTTTTTTTTTTTTAAAAATCCGTCGTGTAAAATACTCCTTTATGATAGAAGACGGGAAAATGATCAAAGGAGAGCAGTAAGCAGGTAAAAGATTTATAAAATTATTACCATGGAATTTTTTTATTTTACCTTTTCTCTGCACTTCATAACGACTATATATTTGTGACGTTATAAAATGATTTTGGCAACATTTTACGATATTTTCTATTTCATAAAGGTAAAAGATCACAACTCTTTTGATCAGTAAACAATAATAAACCCCATCATGATAATCAATGATTGCAACAGAAAATAAAATACATGGGTACAGATAAGAATTATGCGGAAGAGTGTCAAAATAATATCCGAAGGCTGCTGATTTGTCGAAGGATAGCTGCAATTGGTGATAAACGCGACCGGTGCAGCTGATGTTGCTACAACCACTGAGGGATAAGCCCTCTGGGCGCATTTTAGATAACAAAAGCTCCGATACCAAAATTGGAAAATGCAATCCAAAAGCTCAAACTAATAATCGAAAGAATATAAAGAATGTATAAGTCTCATTGTCAAGCTTAATTGAGCTGTGTTGTTGCCATGGTAAAAAGGCAATTAGTATTCCACATGTGTAGGAATATCCAAATAGGATAAGAAGACTGTTACTCTTAACGCGAACTATAATAAGTCGAGTGCTGGAACCAAAAAAAAAAAAAAAAGAAAAGATGGATAAATGACGATGCTTCTCTGCTGGTGTCAATGGAACTTAGACAACGTATGACGTACAACGACCGCGATGAACACCGTCCGCATGGAGGCTTGCCAATATATTCTTCTTATAAACAATGGAAGAGACTTGAATTAGCACTTGGATATGAAATGAAAAGCAGAACAACGACCACCCGAGCGCACGTAAATATGCTCTCTCTCTCTCTCTCTCTCTCTCTCTATCTCTTCTAAAGCCACTTTGTTGTCGGCTTCCACGAAAGGTTGTGTTACGATAAAATAAAAGTGCGTCGTCGTCGGGACCATATTTTCCGCCATGGAAAACAAGAGCGTGGGCGATCAAGCGTCGCAGTTCATGTTGGGAATCCGATGTTGATCTGATTCCCGCTCTCCAAGTCCGACACAATCGATTCACTAGTCATCTGAGGAAGCGTCAATCAATCATCGCTCGACAGATCATCCAAGCCAATGGACCACCTTCTTGTAGATTGATCAATAATACCGAAGATTCAGAACACCATTATAACACCAACACCCCCTATCCGCGAGCTACCGGAGAGTGACAGACCGAGGCGACGATCTTATTAAAACATAAGAACCTGCTACGGTCGGTCCGATCCATGAAAGCTAAACTGTACTTTATTAGAGCATGCCATAATCGTACAACACGGCAAATACATAAAGACGGCAACGATTTGTCCCAAAGAGCTCCGAACTAGAGATAAGCTAGTTGCTGAATCTTCAATCTGAGTGCCAGGCTGGTTCAGTCTGATTCGTCCTCAGGAACTGGGAACTGGACCAATTATTCCAAATTTTAAAGATTTGAAACTACGAACCATACCAATTATTCCTACAGGAACCACCCAAAACCAGCCAATTTGGTCTGGTTTCCAGTTTAACCCAGAGACCGGTGCTCGTCCCTAGTTTTTACCACATGAAAATTATGTATTCTCGTAGGACAACTAGACTATTTGCATTTCCATGGCATAATTCTAGTAATGATTGGCCATGATCATACTGTAAGGGCAAAAATGTGGGGACATATCTGGATAAATGATGATTGTCTAATCATAAGATCAACAACATATTTGGATCTGGGCATGCACACAGGAGGAAGAAGCTCATTCTTTTTATGTACTTTAATATCATAGATCGGGGAGATTTAGATCCCGTGCAGATAGAATCAATCACATCACACAAAAGCCACATTCCATTAGAGAATGCAGAAAGTAATAACAATGATGGAACATCACCGAACAAACTAACTATATGTAAGAGTATTTCCCTATGTTTGAAATGTACATTCAACACTAAAAGTAATGCAGACATACTAAACGTAAACAAACTATACGTAAGAGTATTTCCCTATGGATCAAAATAAATAGCCTACTCGAATGATGTGCTTAATTTTGCACGAATCGTCCATTAGGCCGTTCACATAAATTTCACAAAACACAGGAGTTTTAAGGAAGTTTTTCATAAGAAACTCTACATTCATAAACCACCGCAACCTCAATCCACTCCATAAGCAGTTCAGGAACACAATTCCACATTAATTACTGCATTGATTTGGACCAGTATGTGAAGGATATGAGCAACCGTCAGTATGTTGGATTACACAAATGTACAGGTTCGTCCTTCAACAAAGTAATGGAAAGAGTACAGGATGATTACAATCATACACCCTCACTGCACCTAGAAAGATTATGAGAGAAACTCTTTTGAGCATAATGCATTAAATCCGAATGACCATTGCTTCCGAACCTTCCAGCCAAAAATTGCGGCAGCCCACCCTTCCTATGAGATGATGAGGAAAAGATCTTACCTACTTATAGTTTCATCGTACCGATCTTACATGTTCCTTTAGCAGTGACAACAATTGTTAATTTCTCAAACTATACTATTCAAATCAGCAACATTGACATACCGAAACCTAACGTGCTTTTTTGGCTTTCCCAGATCTAATCCATTTCGATCTAAAAGTAACAAGTCAAAACATGCAGCCACAAGCCAGAGCACAGCATGAACACTTATTTCCATATGATATTTCTCATTAGAGCACGGATCTTGCACACACAACATGGAATCGTGGAAGGAGGATCTGACCTCTTTGCTGGCATTAATATAAAGTGCCTTCACTAGCATGACGACCATCCTCTGCCATTTTCCCCATGTCCATCTCTTGACTGGTCTGTTGACCCCCACCACTTGAGTTGTATGGTTGAAGGTCATACTCGCTACAGGGGCAACTGAACTCGCTTGTGGCTTGTTCTTGACTTTCCAAGGCCATCATCCTGAATATCGTTGAATCCTCCTGGTCTTTGTTTGTGCCATACTCTGAGCTCTCACAACGATTATATACTCTGCTATGTCCCGGCATAATTCCTTCTTTTAAATCGCTCAAAGAAAGGTTTTCTTCCAATGCTCGAACTACCTGAATACACAAAACTCATATATTATCCTCATTTGTAGAACAATTTGCATCGATCAATCATGCCAGAAAGTGAGTTGTAGCAAATTAAGACACTGAAAATAGTGTTTTCTTTTTCTTTTTCTTGCTCAAATGAAGCGACACCCCCACAACTTTTCATTTGTAGGTGGAACAAAATCACCAAAGTGTTTCCTTTTTCTTTTTATTGCTCAAAATGAAGTGACAACCCGCAACTTGTGATTTGTAGGTGAAACAAAATCACTAAATAGAGCATATAATTATGTCTATGATGCCCGTGGCACCCACCGTGCCCCAGGGGGAGGGGGGGGGTGGTTGGTTTCTCAACTAGACGATGTACCTGTGTCATTGGTGGGCGGTGTCGTGCAGAATGACGAACACAAGCAGCACCACAAGCGATTATCCGAGTCAATTCCTCGGTATCGTAGTCCTTGTTCAATTTTGGATCAACAACAGCATCGAATTTGTCACCTTCTAACGCTTGTGTGAGCAAAGGCCTTGCCTAAAATTTCATTAGAGGATTCAATTTATATGATGGCATTCATGGTGGAAAGAGGGAAAGGATAAATAACATGAAGTGGAGGGGGGTATGAATGCTCAAAGTCTTGAAATCGGTTCTTTAACCTATTAGATAAGATCACTAACAATGATAGGCCGCAAGTAAATATGTTGTAAATAGACTACTAACCCAATCAACCAGGCTATCCTCATCAAAGGTTTGAGTTCTGTTCACTGGACGACGCCCAGTTATCAACTCTAGAAGCACTACGCCAAAAGAAAAGACATCTGATTTCTCAGTGAGATACCCACTTGAGGCATACTCTGGAGCCAGGTAGCTGCACCAGGTAGTCTAAAATTAGCAAAAGATGATACAACCAATATATGCTCAGAGAGGAAATAAATAAACTCAACCAGCATTGGTGTTGTGAGTATATCTTGAGTTTTAACCTGTAAAGGAAACCTAATCCAAGTAGATTTCTTAGCTTGAGTAAATTTCCTAGTCTGAGTGATTTTTCTACTTTTAGTCAATTGACGGGCATTTGCTACTTTGGATGTGTGTGTACAAAAGAGGTGAGTTTTGGTTTTAGCACACTAGAGTGAGTAGAGAAGCTTTTGGCCTCAACACAAAGAACGAGAATGGTAAAGAAATTAGAGTCAAGCCTACTAATGATATTGTTGCAATAGCTTATAACAACTCGAATAGTGCAGATTATGTCATGATTGTCACTAAGGATTTGTCATTTAATAAGTATGTTATGGATTCTAGTTGCTCATTTAGTACATGAAACATGAACAGTTTTACTTCTTATTAGTGCGTGGATGTTAAGGAATAATGCTAAGTGTGATGTTGTGAGTGTTGGCATTGCTAAAATCAAAATTTACTTGAGCGGGATGCATCCAAAATTGAAGCAAACATGATTTTCTTACGTGCCCTAAATTTAGCTAGGTGTCGATGTACTTCAAAAAGCATAATTTTTGAAGGTTGTTCAAGATACTTTGGTAAAAATAAAAGGAATAAAGCACTATGGCCTGCATGTGATCATGGGGAGATAGTAATGCATTGGATGCACTTGTTCGAGATTATGAATAGTGCCATATGCATTGAAGTAACACTGCAAAGAGAAGCTCAAAGGTTATGAGTAGAAGAAATTTGA
This sequence comes from Eucalyptus leucophloia subsp. euroa, assembly GCA_017140325.1. Lineage (NCBI taxonomy): Eukaryota > Viridiplantae > Streptophyta > Magnoliopsida > Myrtales > Myrtaceae > Eucalyptus > Eucalyptus leucophloia. The sequence goes on from CM029477.1 coordinate 34,763,496, forward strand.
TTTGTGGTTATGTAGCTAAGAGACTGAATGTATGTAGGTGTTATGGCTTAGGCAAATGGTAGAAACCACATTTCTATATGACTATAAAGAAACCATGGAGATTGCAAAATTAATTCATTTAAATATGTGCAAGCCGTTGTAGTTTCCTTTTAGGAAGAGTACCAATTTATATTGACAATTGTGGACTAATCGAGGAAGATTTGAATGTTTGTGCTAAGATAAAAGTTGGATATTATTGTCAAAGTCAAACGGTTAAGAGCCCTAAGTGAAACGGAAACTAGTAAGACGATTAAATATGTGCGGAATGATAGTGGCATGGAGTTTTGCTCATAATAGTTAAACGAATTATGCATGAAAGAAGGTACATGAGATACCGTATTATTGTGAGTGAAAAAAATAAAAAATAAAAACAGGTTGCTGAGTTAATGAAGAGAAATTCCTTGTGGATGTGCTTAGTTCGGCAAACTATTCGGTAAATAGATTCCATTGACTACTATTTCATACTAGACTCTCAAAAAAGTGTGGTCAGGTAAATATTAACAGAGAAATTACATTTGACTAGTATCTAATACTACTAGGTATGAGAAATTGTGGCAGTATTTATATGAATTTGGATGATGTTTAGCTCAATGTAGATTTGCAACTAGAAACTTCTAAGGTAGTGATTACTTGCGCAAACGAGGCAAAGCTTGCAAAGGCTATAGTTGTTGTAGTTGTTAAGTTTGACAAGTTGCGTGTTCGATCTTCTAGCATATATATAATTACAACTATGGTTTAGTTTTATTTGTGGTTGAGGAGGTTATATCAAAATGTTCTCATGGAGTAATTAAAGTTGTAGATAGAGCTGGTGTCTTGATGAGGTCACTGAATGAAGCTTGAGTGTGGCTTAGGCTTGGAAGATACCTATGATAGGTGAGCTCATGATTAGTTGTGGGAGAGTAACGATGGTCAATTTCCATCAAAGTGGTTCTAATTTAGCTCAAGTCTCAAGCAAAGATGGATATTGTTGAGAATAAGTCATAAGTTTGAAACTATATATAAAATTTGTTCTGAGTAGTTTTCTAATTTAAGTAGGTTTCCTAGTCTGAGTGATTTCTAGCTTGAGTAGGTTTCCTAGTCTGAGACAGTTAAAAGGGGTTTTTCTAGTTCGGATTCCAATATATGTAAGGTAGATTTTGGCTTTAGCATGCCGTAATAATCAATTGCACAGCATGCTTGTGAATTACATCCTAAAGAAATTGCAAGTGTTGTGAAGTCAATAGATCTTAAGGTAAGATTTGTGATCCCCTTGTGAGATTGAGATGTTGTTTTTTCAAGGGTGTTTAAGTGACTCAAATATACTTGTAATTACCATTGTATCATTTGTTTTATAGTGGAATTCTATTATGCTCTCCCTAGAGAGTAGGTCCCTCCATCTGAACTGAACAATGTAAAGTCAGTATCTAATTTATATACTTATTCTATTTATTATTGTATTTGAATCACTTTTTTTTTTCTCAAAATAGTTAGTAGCAAGTTAGACGAACTATATGCAAAACAGCCTTACCCAAAAGTTCCCATTACTTGAGTAGAAACATGAGTATCTGCATCAGAAACAAACTTTGCAAGTCCAAAATCTGCAACCTGTCAATATGTTGGTTTTTACAATTCACATCCAAATAGCTTCACACTAATATATTAGATTATGTATTAAAAATTCATCACAACTTCAAAAATAGCTGCAAGACGATAGTTTTCCATATGATATCATCAAGAAACCCACTTATGCAGCTTAAAGATCTTGAAGCTTCCGCTTACACAGAGGACATTGGAGGGATGCAAATTGCTTTTTGAGATATGAAGTAAATCACTAGCTTGAGGAGCTAACCAAATAATGTGATAGTGAATTTCATAAACAGCCTAGATGAATGATATTATCATGTAATGGCTAAATGGTTGTGCATCATACCTTTGCCTCAAAATTGGATTCCAAAAGAATATTAGCAGCCTTGATGTCACGGTGAACGACTCTTGGATTACCTAAGAACTAAATCCAATAAAAATAAACCTCAAAACTTATTAAAATGATAAGGTTTAAAAGAGCAATCTTACATTCCTCATGCAGATACGCCAACCCTTTTGCAGAACCTATAGCAATTTTCATCCTTATAGGCCAAGTCATAGTTGGTTGATCCTTTCCTGCAATAATATTTGCCAGTTATAACAACGATTGTGTTCTCAATCAGCTTTTGAGCTCCAAAATGATCTTACATCTTACGTTGCCTATGGATGCGTTCTGCAGTGGAGATCAAGTTAGCTTACTATTATGGGATTTCATCCAAAATCTCCTGAGATTTATCCCCTTTTTTCCAATTTTTAGTGGATTTTTGCCACACACCTAGAAAAGGCGAGGTGGTTGTCGATGTCATGACAACAACATTCGAAAAAAATGATAACAATTTGATTAATCGAAAATGAAAATCAATAAAATCCCAGCGTATCGCCAATTTGTTAGATAAGCGTCGCTTGTTCCAGAATGGTGGCAGCATATAATCGAGTCCACTACTCAAGCAGCACTTAAAAAAAGGCATTAACCACAGAATATCAAAGTTGATAGTAGTCAGAATCCACATATACCGACAAAAGTTCAAGTCTGAACTTGGAAAAAGGGTCACAGAGAGAGAAGATGATCGATGTTAGAAAGGGCATCATCTGATGAAAGATGTACATGTATTCCTCCGAAGTCATACTCACCGTGCAAATGAAATTCCAACGTGCTATTTGGAACAAACTCGTATACTAGAATTCTATGAGCACCAGAAATGCAGTAACCAACGAGAGAAACAAGGTGTCTGTGATGGATGCGACTGATGATCTCGATCTCTGCTTGAAATTCCCTCTCCCCTTGTCTGCTTCCAGCTTTTAACTGTTTGATTGCAACTACTTTCCCGCACGAAAGCACTCCTCTATGAACGTGGCCAAAACCACCTTGGCCAAGTAAGTTGAGATTGGAGAAATCATCTGTTGCAATCTTTATCTCTTTGTACGTGAATTTGTTCTGTGAAAAGCCTAATTCCATGCCTGGAGATGGTACGGCAAAATGTCTTACTAAACACGTTTTTGTTATCGAGAATGGCTCAGAAGGAGTCGGACCTTGGTAACTCGACACAGTAAAGTTACGAAGAATTTACAAACTTTAAGAACTCGCATTCAGGCATAAAGATCTCACCGTTAGGCCTCTGTGGAGGGTAGCTCCCCAACTCAAGGCGCCTCCTCTTCCTTCGATAAAAAATCACGAATATGCACACCCCAACCAGGACAATGAGCCCCCCAATCCCAATCCCCACTTTCAGCGCCAGCTTCCACGGCGGCAACCTCCCATTGGGGGACGCCGGTGGAGGAGAGGTGGAGTTAGTCGACGGAGTGGGGGGGTTTGACGGCGGGGGAGGACTCGCCATCGGGGGAGGCACCTTTCTCGCCGGCGGGGGAGGACGTGCCATCGGGGGAGGCACCCCCTTCGAGGGAGGCACCAAGACACACCCTTTGATGGATTGACCCGCCGCCTCCTGAGCGCAATACCGCCTCAATGTCGGCATCGGAAGGCCACGAGTTCGATGCGTACGGCGTTGCTAGGAGTGGAATGAAAATTGTTTTCAAATATTTTTGGGGAAGTTTTGGACGGGTGGATGCGTTTCGAGTGGATGGGTGAGAGCTGGAAAAGTCGGTGAGAGAGCTGGAAGGAGCTATTTATATGGAATATGTTCTAAAAGTTTGTATTTTTACAAAAATCAAATTGTAGGAATCGTATGATTTAAAAAAAAAAAATCTTGAAGGTCAAAATTGTATGTCACCTCAAACAGATATGTTTTAAATTAGGTCGGTAGGATAAGAATTTTGCAATTTTCATACTTTCCTAAGCCGAGTACAGACTGTTTGTGACATGGCTCGTTAAGAGTAAAGACGGATTAATCAACTTATGCATTTGCTAAATCTAATTCCAGGGCTCGTTATGCTACCTTCTTTGGGAAAATATAAGGGAGGAAGAGAAGACAAAAGGAAAGAATCGGAATTGGATTTGAGGAGCAAAGCATAAATTTCGTCCCATACTTGGGACTTACATACCAAACATTTTTGCAAGTTTTTAAGCCAATAAATTTTCTAGTAAGATTTGTTGAATTCCGGAAAATTGTCCAATAAGTCTTAAACATATATACTTTTATCAATTTAATTCTAAGCTATTCAATTTTGTCAATTGAATTCATCCGGTCAATTTTGATAAAAAATAACATGAGTGGACCCCGGTCCTCCTATGTGATAGGGTTAGCGCTGATATGAATTTTTTTTAATATTCCTTTTTTTGGTGCTTTTTTTAGGTCTCACCAGTGACCCTCGTTGGCCATAGAGGCCTCGCCCATCGCCGGTAGGATCACAAAGGCCCTAGACGAGGCCATCACAGCCCCACTAGCTATAGTCAAGGTGGTTTTCACCTAGATCCGACAAGGGCTACCTCACCCTCGGCCACGGCTAGCAGGGTTGCGAAGCCCTCGCCTAGGGCCTCATCACAACAACCCAAAAAAGGCACAAAAAAAGGAAAAGAAAAAAATTCAAAATAAAAATAAAAATTAATGAAATATTAAAATATTATTAAAAAGTGTCAATGTCAACATCAGTTGTCTACATTAGCAGTTTCGAGTCAAATTGGTCATTTTCAACTAAAATTGGCTAGATGGACTCAATTGGCAAAACATCAAAATTTTTAAACTCCATAGAGAAAATCAAAGTTTTTATAACTAAATTGACAAAAGTGTAATAAGTTTAGGACTTTTAAGACAATTTTCATGTGAATTCCTTTGCAAGATTGGGTGATTAAGTTTAATGGAGAATCGCAAGGACCAAACAATGCGATTGGCAGTTGAGAAATACTGAGAGCATTTGACTAATCTAATATGGTTGTAATGTCAGTTTATTGCTCGATCAATAGTAGAATCATGTGATACTCTTCTTGTGGAATCAGTCGCACTGATCAAGCAACTTAAATTTGATGTTCTATTTATTCTTTTGTTTTGTTTATTTTATTAATTGATTACTGAAGCAACGTTTATCGTAACCAATGGTTAACGTAGAACAAATTTCTGGAACCAAGCTAATATTATAGTAAATTTGTACTCTCAAACGCGAAATGAACCAAGCTGTCGTCTGGTCAACGGCGACCGCCGTGTTACGCACTTTCACTTCTTCCAAACCCACTTTTTTTTCTCTACTTTGTCGGACGATATGATAAAGTGTGTCGTACGCCATGGAAAATCAAGATTTTCTAACGTGGGACATGGGAGCGTGGGTCATCAAGATTCTTGCCATTTTGTGAATGTGAATATGATCATTTTTTTCTCCAAGTCCAGCTCAGTTGACATCACAAGTCAATCAATCACGATGGATCAATTCAATCTAATCAACTTCCGTTTGTTTCGCAGAAAATGAAGGATGTGAAAGATATTTTCTTAAAGAATGATTACTTATATCTTTACGAAAATGATCATATTGGCCATTTTCTGAAGCTTGCTCTAGAGAGATTTAACTTTTTTTGCAATTTGGTGTGTGGAATGCTCCTTTCTAATAGAAGACGGGAAAATGATCGAAGGAAAGAAATGAGCAGGTGAAAGATTTCTAAAATTATTATTGTGATTTTTTTTTACCGTATTTATGCACTAAATTACAATAATATATTTGTGACGCTATAAAATAATTTTGGCAACGTTTTACGATAATTTTTATATCATAAACGTAAAAAAAATCACGACTCTCTTGATCAGTTAACATTAACAAACCCCATCATGATAATCAATGATTGCAGCAGAAAATAAAATACATTGGTACAGATAAGAATTTTGCGGAATAGTGTCGAAATAATATCCGAAGGCTGCTGATTTGTTGGAGGATAGCCGCGAGTGGAGATAAACGCAACTGGTATGGCTGATGTTGTTGGCCACTAAGAGATAAGCCCCTTGGCCGCAATTTAGATATCAAAAGCTCCTATACCAAATTAGAAAATGCAATCTAAAAACTTAAACTGATAATTTGAAGAATATAAACCTCATGGTCAAACTTAATTGAGCCGTGTAGCTGTTATGGTAGAAAGGCAACTATCATTCGATATGTTTAGTAATATCCAAATACAGGATGAGGGGGCTGTCACTCTTAATGCGAACTATAATGAGTCGAGTGCTCGAACAATATCGTAAGTCCGAATGTCACCGGAAGAAAAACAGATGGGTAAATGACGATGCTTCTCTGCTGAAGTCAATGGAACTTACGACGTATGACGTATGACGTACAACGACCGCGAAGAACACCGTATGCGTGGAGGCCTGCCATTATATTCTGCTTATAAACAATAGAAGAGATTTGACTTCGCACTTGGATATGAAATGAAAAGCAGAACAACGACCACCAGAGCGCACGCTAATATGCACTCTCTCCCTCTCCCTCCCTCCCTCCCTCCCTCCCTCCCTCTCTCTCTCTCTCTCTCTCTCCTCTCCCCGCTAAAGTTACTTTGTTGTCGGCTTCCACGAAAGGTTGTGTTACGATAAAATAAAAGTGCGTCGTCATCGGGACCATATTTTCCGCCATGGAAAACGTGAGCTTGGACCATCAAGCGTCACAGCTCATATTGGGAATGCGATGTTGATCTGATTCCCGCCCTCAAAGTCCGGCATAATCGACTTCACTAGTCATCTGAGGAAGCGTCAATCAATCATCGCTCGACAGATCATCCAAGCCAATGGACCAACTTCTTGCAGATTGATCAATAATACCGAAGATTCAGAACACCATTAAAACACCGATACCCCCTATCCGCGAGCTACGGGAGAGTGACAGAGCCGAGGCAACGATCTTATTAAAACATAAGAACCTGCTATGGTCGGTCCGATCCATGAAAGCTAAACTGTACTTTATTAGAGCATGCCATAATCGTACAACACGGCAAATACGTAAAGACAGCAACAATTTGTCCCAAAGAGCTCCGAACTAGAGATAAGCTAGTTGCTGAATCCTCAATCTGAGTGCCAGGCTGGTTCAGTCCGATTCGTCCTCAGGAACAAAGAACCGGACCAATTATTCCCAATTATAAAGATTTGAAACTATGAACTGGACCGATTATTCCTGCAGGAACCACCCAGAACCAGTCAGTTGGGTCTGGTTTTCAGTTTGACCCCAAGACCGGTGCTTACCCTAGTTTTTACCGTATGGAAATTATATATTCTCGTTGGACAATAGGACTATTACCGTATGGAAATTATATATTCTCGTTGGACAATAGGACTATTTGCATTTCCTTGGCATAATTCTAGTAATGAATGGCCATGATCATACCGTAAAGGCAAAAATGTGGGAACATATCTAGATGAATGATAATTATCTAATCATAAGATCAACAACATATCTGGATCTGGGCGTGCACACAGGAGGATGAAGCTAATTTTTTTTGTACTTTAATATCGTGGATCGGGGAGATATCATATCCCGCGAAGATAGAATCAATCGCATCGCACAAAAGCCACATTCCACTAGTGAATGGAGAAAGTAATAACAAATGATGGAACGTCACCGAACAAACATACTATACATAGGAGTATTTCCCTATGCTTGAAATGTACATTCAACACTAAGAGTAACGCAGACATACTACACGTAAACATACTATACGTAAGAGTTATTCCTTATGGATAAAAAAAAACAAAAAAAATAGCCTCCTCGAATGATTTGCTTAATTTTGCATGTATCGTCCAATAGGATTTATCACATAGAAACCGACATAGTGAGAAGCCACTGCAGGTGAGTCTATACAGTTATGTTTACAATGGAAAATATTCTTACAATTAAATGGAAGTTTCACTCCAAGTGAAGCAATGACGAATTCAAGAACTCTACTTGAGCGAGAGAAGAGAATTTGTAATATCTTAGAGGGGACAAAATACACATTCTGTGTGGTATTATTACTCAAGAAACTATACATGCAGGCCCTCCACATAAATTTCGCAAAACATAGGAGTTTTAAGGAAGTTTTTCATAAGAAACTCTACATGTATAAACAACCGCGACCTCAATCCACTTCATCAGCAGTTCAGGAACACAATTCCACATTAATTACTACATTGATTTGGACCAGTATGTGAAGGATATGAGCAACCATCAGTATGTTGAATTACACAATTGTACAGGTTCGTCCTTCAACAAAGGAATGGAAAGAGTACAGGATGATTACAATCATACACCCTGACTGCACCTAGAAAGATTATGAGAGAAACTCTTTTGAGCATAATCCATTGAATCCGAATGACCATTGCTTCCGAACCTTCCAGCCAAAAATTGCAGCAGCCCACCCTTCCTATGAGATGATGAGGAAAAGATCTTACCGACTTATAGTTTCATCGTACCGATCTTACATGCTCCTTTAGCAGTGAAAACAATTGTTAATTTCTCAAACTATACTATTCAAATCGGCAACACAGACATACCGAAACCTGACGTGCTTTTTTGTCTTTTCCAGATCTAATCCATTTCCATCTAAAAGTAACAAGTCAAAACATGCAGCCACAGGCCAGAGCACAGCATGAACTCTTATTTCCATATCATGTTACTCATTAGAGCACGGATCTTGCACACACAACGTGGAACCGTGGAAGGAGGATCTGACCTCTTGGCTGGCAATAATATTAAGTGCCTTCACTAGCATGACGACCATCCTCTGCCATTTTCCCCATGTCCATCTCTTGACTGGTCTGTTGAACCCCACTACTTGAGTTGTATGGTTGAAGGTCATACTCGCTATAGGGGCAACTGAACTCGCTTGTGGCTTGTTCTTGACTTTCTAGGGCCATCATCCTGAATATCGTTGAATCCTCCTGGTCTTTGTTTGTGCCATACTCTGAGCTCTCACAACGATTATATACTCTGCTATGTGCCAGCATAATTCCTTCTTTTAAATCGCTCAAAGAAAGGTTTCCTTCCAATGCTCGAACTACCTAATTACAAGGAACTCATATATTATCCTCATTTGTAGAACAATTTGCATCCATCAGTCATGCCTGAAAGTGAGTTGTAGCAAATTAAGACACTGAAAATAGTGTTTTCATTTTCTTTTTCTTGCTCAAATGAAGTGACACCCCTACAAATTTTCTTTTGTAGGTGGAATAAAATCACTAAAGTGTTTTCTTTTTCTTGTTCTTGCTCAAAATGAAGTGACAACCCGCAACTTGTGATTTGTAGGTGGAATAAAATCACTAAATAGAGCATACAATATGTCTATAATGCCTGCGGTGTCCGCGGGGGAGTGGGGGAAGGTTTCTCAACTAGATGATGTACCTGTGTCATTGGTGGGCGGTGTCGTGCAAAATGACGAACACAAGCAGCAGCACAAGCGATCATCCGAGTCAATTCCTCGGTATCGTAGTCCTTGTTCAATTTTGGATCAACAATGGCATCAAATTTGTCACCTTCTAATGCTTCTGTGAGTAAAGGCCTTGCCTAAAATTTCATTAGAGGATTCAATTTATATGACGGCATTCATGGTGGAAAGAGGGAAAGGATAAATAACATGAAGTGGAGGAGCGTATGGATGCTCAAAGTCTTGAAATCGGTTCTTTAATCTATTAGATAAGATCACTAACAATGACAGGCTGCAAGTAAATATGTTGTAAATAGAGTACTTACCCAATCAACCAGGCTATCCTCATCAAAGGTTCGACTTCTGTTCACTGGACGACGCCCAGTTATCAACTCTAGAAGCACTACACCAAAAGAAAAGACATCTGATTTCTCAGTGAGATACCCACTTGAGGCATACTCTGTAGCCAGGTAGCTGCACTAGGTAGATTTAAATCAGCAAAAGATGATACAACCAATATCTGCTCAGAGATGAAATAAATAAACTCAACCATCATTGGTGTTGAGAATATATCTTGAGTTTTAACCCATAAAGAAAATCTAATCCAAGTAGATTTCTTAGTTTGAGTAAATTTCCTAGTCTGAGTGAGTTTTCTAATTTTAGTCAGTTGAAGGGGATTTTCTACTTTTGATGTGTGTGTGTGCGCTCGCGCATGCGTGCGTGCACAAAAGAGGTGAGTTTTGGTTTTAGCACACTAGACTGAATAGAGAAGCTTTTGGCTACAACAATCAATTATACGGAATGCTCACGAATTAAATCCTGAATAAACTGCAAGTATTGTGAAACCAATAAATCTTTTTCGTCTAATTTGTATATTCTTTTGTGAGATTGAGACTCTTTTGTGAGAAATTTTGTCGGCTAACACTATACGAGCTATTGGATGTAATTGAGGGATAGGTTACATTGAGAGTATTTGAGTGACTTGAGCGTGGTTGTAATCTCTATTATATTGCTTCTACTACGGTCAAATGTTGTTCTATTCTTCCCTTAAAATTGGTCCCATCAACCAAAATAGGTAAATCTAGTTTCTGTTTATTCCATTATTGCAGTTATTATTGTGTTTGATCGCTTGTTTTTTTGTAACAATTAGTATCAAAGCTAGGTTTGAATGAGTTGAAGTAAATAGATGACAACTGAAGAAGGAAAAGTAAAAATCAATAGATTTGATGGGAATGATTTTGGTTTTTGAAAAATGCAATTGAGGATTACTTGTATCAACAGAATCTACTCATCTTCCTTTATGGGGAGGTGAAGCAAACTAATTGCCATTTGCTAGAAAGACAAACGTTAGCTATCATTCGGCTAACACAGGCACATAATATTGCATTTAATATTGTGAAAGAGAAAACCATGGAAAAATTGATTAATGCCCTATCAAACATTTATGGAAGCTCCTTACCAAAAAAAAAGAAACATTTATGGAAGCCCTTTGCGATAAATAATGTCCACTTGATGCAATATCCATTGCACTTAAAAATAGGCAAATGTGTGTCAATTGTCAAGCATGTGGTTGCTAGTCAATTGAATCTGGTTGAAATTGACTTTAATGATGGGTACGTGCTTTAATTCTATTATCCTCATTGCTCGATAGTTAAAGAACTATTGTTATTGCCATTAGTAATTCATCTGGGTCAAGAAACTTAATGTTTGATGAAATTCGCAATTTGATTCTAAATGAAGACATCCATAAAAGAGAATCAATTGAATCTCTCTGTCTACTAGTATAGTAAGTTAAGTTATAGGAAGAACTAATAATCATGTTAGCATGAATAACATGAACCTAAATAGATGAAGTCAATTTAGAATTGTTGTATTGGCTGTTGGAATTGTGGCAAGAGAGGGCATCTTAAAAAGGATTGCCTTAAGCCAAAGTGTTGGGTAAAACATCTTCAAGTGATTGTGACGATGCCCATATTATCCTTAGTATATTAGTTATTATGCCATTTGCAGATATTTGGATTAAAAGACTACACAATATCCATGGTGTCATTTATTGGAAAGAAGTTTACAAATGTCCTGTAATTAGAAACAACACCGGTCAATCAAAAAGATCAAATACTGATGATGTTTATGTCAAAGCAGTAAAGATCAGGTTGATGGTAATGTGACAACAAAGTACGTCAGTTGATTTTTGTTGGGTCAATTAAAGAGCCATTGAAAGATCGAGATTCGCACAACGGTAAAATCAAAATAAAGCATGTAGCTGAGTAGCTAAAGTGTCTAACAAGTCAGTCAAAGACCATAGTGAGAAGATAGCAACAATTGCTATTTTTGGTTAGTCTGCAGAATTCCCAGGAAAGAAGTTGTATGAGCGGTATCTTCCTAGATAGTAGCTCAATGGCAAACTCTTCAATAGTCACCTACATTTCTAAACCAATATCAACGGAGAAATTGAGGAAGAGTATAAAAGAAAAAGGACTTGAGGAACTAAAAGAGGGTGCGAAACATAAAAAATCAAGTAGCTTACGTACTGTTGGTCTTAGCTGAAAGCTTTCTGTTTTACTGTTTTGTTTGTCATACTATTTGACAATTGTGCTACGAATTAAGTATATAAGTGTAAGAGCAACAACTGAGTCTAGATAGCATGATCTATCACATGAAAGATCAATGCTAACTGATTGTAACTTTCCAACCCGTCTTGATATTGTTTGTCTGAAGAGTGGACGTAAGCTTGAGGATAAAGCCGAACCACTATAACTTTCTATGTCCCACTATTTTCATCTTCTTATATACTTTGGCATACAGTTAGTGAATGATCGCTTAAACATCAAGTCGAGGTGATCTTTACTTGACAATTAGCTAATTTCCGCAAAAGATCATCAAAATTTGAAAATAACCTATTCATCTCCCCTCTAGGTTGTAGCATTAGGCTCAACACAAAGAACGAGAATGTTAAAGGAATTAGAATCGAGCCTACTAACGATATTGTTGCAATAGCTTATAATAACTCGAATAGTGCAGATTATGTCATGATTGTCATTGAGGTTTATCATTTGATGGATATGTTATGGATTCAAGTTGCTCATTCCATGCTAAGTGAAACATGAACCGGTTTACTTCTTAGTGATGCGCAAATGTTAAGGAATAATGCTAAGTGTGATGTTGTGAGTCTTGGCATTGCTAGAATAAGAAATTATTTGAGTGAGACGTGTCCAGAATTGAAGCAAAAACCAATTCTTTTGCGCGCCCTAAATTTAACTAAGTGTCGATGTACTTTAGAAAATGTAGTTTTTGAAGGTTGTTCAAGGTGCTTTGGTAATAATAAAAGGAATAAAGCACTACAGCCTATACGAAATCAAGAGGAGACAGTAACACGTTAGATGCATTTGTTCGAGATTACGAATAGTGCCATATGTGTTGAAAGAACACTATAGAGAGAAGCTTAAAGGTTATGAGTAAAAGAAATTTGATATGTGATTATGTAGCTGAGAGACTGAATGTATATAGGTGTTATGGCTTAGGCAATTGGCAAAAAAACACAGTTCGGTATGACTGTAGAGAAACCATAGAGATTGCAAAATTAATTCATTCAAATATGTGCAAGCTGTTGCAGCTTCCTTTTAGAAAGAATACCAATTTATATTGACAATTGTGGATGAGTAGTCGAGGAAGATCTAAATGTTTGTGCTAAGATAAAAGTTGGATATTATTGTCAAAGTCAAAGGTTAAGAGCTCTAAGTGAAACGGAGACTAGTAAGGGCGATTAATTATATGCGAATTGATAGTGGCATGGAGTTTTACTCATAACGGTTAAACGAATTATGCATGAAAGAAGGCACAGTGAGACACTATATTAGTGTGAATGAACAACAACGGGTTGTAGAGTTAACGAATAGAACTTCCTAGCGAATGCACTTAATTCAGCAAACTATTTGGTAAATAGATTCCATCAACTACTATTTCATACTAGGCTCCCAAAAAGGTGTGGTCAAGTAACATTATTGATTATTTTGCTTTTAGAATATTTTTATGTTCAAGTGAGTGATAGTAAGATTGATAACATGACAAGAAAGTACATATTCCTAGGCTATTTATAAGGTAAGTGCAGCTATCGGTATGTGTTGCCCAAAATTAGATTCACTTATTGTTGATAAAGAAATTATATTTGACGATATCTAATACCACTAGGTATGAGAAATTGTGGCAGTATTTATATGAATTTGGATGATGTTTAAGTCAAGGTAGATTTGCAACCAGAAACTTCTGAGCTAGCAAGTACTTGCGCAAATGAGGTGAAGCTTGTAATGGCTACGGTTGTTGTAGTTGCTAAGTTTGACAAGTTGTATGTTCGATCTCCTAGCATATATATAAATACAACTGTGGTTTTGTTTTATTTATGGTTGAGGAAATGTCAAAATGTTCTTGTGAAGTAATCAAAGTTGTAGATAGAGCTAGCATCTTGATGAGGTCACTGAATGAAGCTCAAGTGTGGCTCAAGCTCAGAAGATGCCTGTGACCGATGAGCCCATGATTGGTTGTGGGAGAGTAACGATGGTCAATTTCCATCAAAGTGGTTCTGATTTAGCTCAAGTCTCAAGCAAAGATGGATATTGTTGAGAATAAGTCACAAGTTTGAGTATATACATAAAATTTGTTCGAAGTAGTCTCCTAATTTATGTAGGTTTCCTGGTCTGAGTGATTTTCTAGCTTGAGTAGGTTTCCTAGTTTAAGTCGGTTAAAAGGGGTTTTCTAGGTTGGATTCAAATATATATAAGGTAGATTTTGGCTTTAGCATGCCATAATAATCAATTGCATGGCGTACTTGTGAATTACATCCTAAAGAAATAGCAAGTGTTGTGAAGTCAATAGATCTTAAGGTAAGAGTTGTGATTCCTTTGTGAGATTGAGATGTTGTTTTTTCAAGGGTGCTTGAGTGACTCAAGTATACTTGTAATTATTGTTATATCGCTTGTTTTATAGTGGAATTCTATCGTGCTCTCCCTAAAGAGTAGGTCCCACCAACCGATCTGAACCATGTAAAGTCTATATCCGATTTATTTACTTATTCTAATTATTATTGTGTTCAAATCACTTGTTTCTTTTTTTTTCTTTTTTTTCAAATAATTAGTACCAATTTTGATGAACTATATGCAAGACAGTCTTACCCAAAAGTTCCCATTACTCGAGTAGATACATGAGTATCTGCATCAGAAGCAAACTTTGCAAGTCCAAAATCCGCAACCTGTCAATATGTTGGCTTTTACAATTCACATCCAAATAGCTTCACACTAATATATTAGATTATGTATTACAAATTCATCACAACTTCAAAAATAGCTGCAAGACGAAAAGCCTATTATTTAGCTCTCCATATGATATCATCAAGAAACCCACTTTTGCAGCCTAAAGATCTTTAAGCTTCGGCTTATACAGAGGATGTTAGAGGGATGCAAATTGCTTTTTGAGATATGAAGTAAATCACTAGCTTGAGGAGCTAACTGAATAATGTGATAGTGAATTTCATAAACAGCCTAGATGATTGATATTATCATGTAATGAATAAACGGCTGCGCATCATACCTTTGCCTCAAAATTAGATTCCAAAAGAATATTAGCAGCCTTGATGTCACGGTGAATGACTCTTGGATTACCTAAGAACTGAATGCAATAAAGATAAACTGTAAAACTTATCAAAATAATAAGGTTTAAAAGAGCAATCTTACATTCCTCGTGGAGGTACGCCAACCCTTTTGCAGAACCTAAAGCAATTTTCATCCTCATAGGCCAAGTCATAGTTGGCTGATCCTTTCCTGCAATAATATTTGCCAGTTATAACAACGATTGTGTTCTCGATCAGCTTTTGAGCTCCAAAATAATCTTGCGTCTTATGTGGCCTACGGATGCTTTCCGCAGTGGAGATCAAGTCAGCTTATTCTCATGGGATTTCGCCCAAAATCACCTGAGATTTATCCCCTTTTTTTTCTAATTTTTAGTGGATTTTTGCCACACACCTAGGAAAGGCGAGGCTTTGTCATTGACAACAACATCCGAAATTAATGATAACAATCTGATTAATCGAAAATGAAAATCAACAAAATTCCAGCTATTGCCTGTTTGTTTGATAAACGGCTTTGTTATGTAAGTCTCTTCTTCCAGAATGGAGGGAGCGTATAAACGAGTCCACTATTCAAGCAGCACTTTAGAAAGGCATTAACCATAGTATATCAAAGTTGATAGTAGTTAGAATCCATACATACCGACAAAAGTTCAAGTCTGAATTTGGAGAGAAGGTGATCGATGTTGGAAAAAGGGTATCAAAGTTCAAATCTGATGAAAGATGTACATGTATTCCTCTGAAGTCATACTCACCGTGCAAATGAAATTCCAACGTGCTATTTGGAACAAACTCATATACCAGAATTCTATGAGCACCAGAAATGCAGTGACCAACGAGAGAAACAAGGTGTCTGTGATGGATGCGACTGATGATCTCGATCTCTGCTTGGAATTCCTCTCCCCTTGTCTGCTTCCAGCTTTTAACTGTTTGATTGCGACTACTTTCCCGCTCGAAAGCACTCCTTTATGAACGTAGCCAAAACCACCTTGGCCAAGTAAGTTGAGATTGGAGAAATCATCTGTTGCTATCTTTATCTCCTTGTATGTGAATTTGTTCTGTGAAAAGCCTAATTCCATGCCTGGAGATGGTCCGGAAAAAGGCCGTACTAAACACGTTATTGTTATCGAGAATGGCTCAGAAAGAGTCGGACCTTGGTGACTCGACACAATAAAATTACGAAGAATTTACAAACTTTAAGAACTCGCATTCAAGGATAAAAATCTCACCGTTAGGCCCCTGCGGAGGGTAACTCCCCAACTCAAGCCGCCTCCTCTTCCTTCGATAAAAAATCACGAATATGCACACCCCAACCAGCACAGTGAGCCCCCCAATCCCAATCCCCACTATTAGCGCCAGCTTCCGTGGTGGCAACCCCCCATTCGGAGACGCCGGTGGAGGAGAGGTGGAGTTGGTCGATGGAGTGGGGAAGTTCGACGACGGGGCATCGCCGGTGGGAGGCTTCGCACTTGGCGATGGGAAAGGACTCGCCGTCGGGGGAGGTCCTCCCACGATCGAAGGTGGGGGAGGACCCGCCGTTGGGTCAGGAGGAGAAGGGGAACAATTTACGGTGTTGGTATTCACCGGCCGCCGAACGCAATTTGCCATGAAAGGCCCACGAGTTCGATGCGGACGACGTCGCTTTGAGTGGAATGAAAATTGGTTTCAGGTATTTTGGGGGAAGTTTTGGACGGACGTGTTTCGAGTGGATGAGTGAGAGAGCTGGAAGGAGCATGCCATATATATATATATAAAGAATATGTTCTAGAAGTTTTCGTATTTTTACAAAAATCAAATTGTAGGAATCGTATGATTTAAAAAAAAAAATTATTGAATGTTAAGATTGTATTTTACATCGAAGAGATATGTTTTAAATTAGGCTGCTAGGATGAGAATTTTGCAATATTGCATACTTTCTTAAGCCGAGCATTGACTGTTTGTGACATGGCTCGCAAAAAATAAAGACGAATCAATCAACTCATGCCTTTGCTAAATCTAATTCCTCGTCTCGTGGCGCTATATGTTTGGGAAAATATAAGTGTGAGGAAGAAAAGAAAAGTGGAAAGAATCGAGATTGGATTTCAGGAGCAAAGCATGAGCAGTTTGATTTTGACTATAGTTATGCTTTGGAAATGCACGGTTGCGGATGGAGATCAATGCAATCAACTTTGAAAAGCGAGAAAAAAGAAATATAGTGTAGACCGCAGTCCCATACACTAGACTTTTTTTTTTTTTTTTTGGAGCAAACCATACACGAGACTTGACTGACACCATTTCTATCACAAATCGAACCCATAAAATCCAATATAAGTAGAGATTTCAACTCTAAATAGGAGTTGTGGTTTGACACCCAAAGGAGGAAATTACTGAAATATTTTCCAAATTGGAGTTGATTTCCTAATTTGAGTCGTTTTAAAGGAGTTTTCTACTTGCATCAAAATATTATCAAAATATTTTCCAAATCGGAGTTGATTTTTGCCCCTCGGTGAGTAGAAAAGCTTGTGCTGTAACAATAAATTGTGTTGCACACTAGTGACTTCCATAGTGAAGATTTTTGGAAGTTTTTAAGCCAATAAATTTTCTGGCAAGATTTGTGAATTCTAGAAAAATTGTCCAAAAAGTTTAAAATTTATTGTATCTTTGTCAATTCAATTCTAAAATTTTTAAATTTGACAATTAAGTATATCTAACCAATTTTGATCAGAAATCGTCGTTGTGGATGTCAATCATCCTATGTGGTAAAACCGATGCTAATATGAATTATTTTTAATATTCCCTTTTTCTATGCTTTTTTTGGGTCTCACTGGGAACCCTTGCTAGCCATGGAGGCCTCACCTGCGGCCACTGTGGCCACAAAGGCCCTAGACGAGGCCCCCGTGGTCCCACTAGCGGTGGGCAAGGAGGCTTTCGCCTAGATCTGGCAAGGGCCGCCTCACCCTCGCCTATGGCTAGTGGGGTTCGAAGCCTTCCCTTAGGATTGCGACCAAAAAAAGCATAGAAGAAAAGGAAAATAAAAAATTCAAAACCAAAATAAAAATTCGATGAAATATTACAGTATGAGTTGTCTACGTTAACGCTAACTGTCTACATCAGTGATTTCTAGCTAAAATTACCAATTTACAACCAAAATTAACTGGATATACTCACTTAGCAAAATATGAAAAGGTTTAGACTCAATTAATAAAAATTGAAAGATTTGTGTTTGAATTGACAAAAGCACAATATATTGAGACTTTTTTGGACAATTTTTGCGTGAATTCCTTTGCGAGATTGGGTGATTAAGTTTAATGAGGAAATTGTGAGGACCAAACAATGCAATTGGGGACTAGAAATACCGGGAGCGTTTAGTTGATTTAAAGATGGTTTCAATGTGCATTTTATTGCTCGATCAATAGTAGAATCCTGTGGTATCCTTCTCATAGAATCAGTCACACTAATCGAATCACTTAAATTGAGTGTTCTATTATTCTTTTGTTTTGTTTATTTTATTATTTAATCGCCGAAGCACATTTGCCGTAACCAATGGTTAACGTAGAGCCAATTTCTGGAACCAAGCTGGATTAAAGTAACATTTGTACTCTCAAACGTGAAATGAACCAAGCTGTTGTCTGGTCAATGACGACCGCCGTGTTATGCACTCACTTTTTCTAAAGCCACTTCTTTTTCTACACCACTTTGTCAGAAGATATGATTAAGTGTGTCACGCACCAAGGAAAATCAGGATTTTCTAACGTGAAACATGGGAGCGTGGGTCATAAAGCGCCTGCATGTTTTTGTTCCTCATTTCTATTTCTGAACACTTTTTTTATTTTTTTATTCTTGGAAATAAAAAAAGAACAGAAACGCATTTGGTTGCGTTTCTGTTCTTTTTTGTTTTTTTGTTCAGGAACACAAAAAGAATAAACGAACAAAAAAAAATTGTTTCTTGTTCCAGAAACAATTTTAAAGAAATGCTTCTCTTTTCTTCTTCTCTCTCTTCTCTTTTCTTCTTCTTTTTTTCTTCTTTTTTCTTTCACCGGTCGCCGACCTCGGCCATGGCCGGCGATCGGCCGTCGAGGGCTGGCGACACCGTCAAGGGTCGACGACCTCGTCAGAGCGTCGCCGGCCCCCGGCGAGGCCGAGCCTCGCCCATGCCGGCAAGGCCGAGCCTCACCTTGGCGGGCGAGCTCGGCCCGCCCCGATTCGGCGAGGCCGAGCCTCGCTTGGCTCGCGCGAGCTCGGCCTCTCCTGATTCGGCGAGGCCGAGCGCCGCGGGCCCGGCGAGGCTCGGCCTCGCCGGATCCGGGCGAGCCCGAGCTCGCCCGGCCAAGGCGAGGCTCGACCTCACCGTGGCGGGCGAGACCGAGCCCTCGCCGGGCGGCGACGGTCGACCTCGCCAAAACGGGCAAGGCCAAGCTCGCCTAGCCAAGGCGAGGCCGAGCCTCGCGTGGCCGGCGAGCCTCGCCGTTTGGGCGGGCAGGTGCCGGCCGGTCGCCGAAAGCGGCGACCGACCGAAATAAGAAAAAATAAAAAAGAAAGGAAAAAATGAAAAATAAAATAAAAATATTAAAAAATTAAAAGAAACAAAAAAAGAATAAAATTTACCAAACGTGTTTTATTCATTTTTTATTCCCTTAACAAACGTTACCAAACGCGTTCTTTTGTTCAAAAACCGTTGGGAATAAACACTTTTTTTGTTTCGTTCTGGAACAAAAAAGAATGTAAACATTACCATACAAAGCCCCAAAGAATCTCTCCTTTTTGTGAATGTGAACATGATCATTTTTCTCCAAGTCCAGCTCTGTTGAGGTCCCAAGACAACCATGATGGATCAATCAATCTAATCAAATTCCATTTGTTTGGCAAAAAAATAAAGGATTCAAAAATATTTTCTTGAAAAGATAATTACTTATATCACTTACAAAAATAACTGAATGAAAAAAATTCGTAGATATTAACTATAGTTAATAATCAAAAATTCTTTTTATTAATTGTTTTTGTTAAATTATGTCTCGAGTTTGAACGTTTACAAAACGCGATGTTTTTGGATAAAATTTTTATTATTTGATTGTGAGATTACATGAAGAATTACAAAAGAGGAAATAATAGAATAAAAAAAAAAAAGGTAAAGCCTCTGTTACCTGCAGCGTTCATCTTTGAAGAATGAAGCTGATCCTGGGGCCCAGTGGGCGCACGTATAAGAAGATACGAGGAAGTTTGCTGAAAGTTGTTATCCTCGTGGGGCCCAGCACACACAATTTTCGGCCTTGCAAACAAAAGAAAGTAAAGAAGCGTCTCTCCCACGTGAAGCAAAAGGAGGTGGGCCTAAGGTCAAAAGTTTGACCTTTGGCACATGTATAAATATAAAGAAAACGTCCAAGGAGGTGCGCGGCTGAAACCCTCGTAATAAGAAAGGCGCCGCACGTCCACGCTACTTCAGAACACGTTATACTTTGAGCTGAGCTTGAGCGTGTGATAATTTTATGCCATGAGTTTAGCTTTAAATGAATTATTTATTTATAAATAATTTGAGTTTAGAGTTAAATTTAAGTATTTAAATACTTTTCGGCGTGTGAACGATTATACACTCCGATTCTCCAATTATAGTATATTATTTATTACTGGCTCTCCCCGTAAAACGTAAATACTGATACTCGGACCGAACCACGTAAATTTTTGGTGTCCTTATTTTTCTCATTTATTTCTGCGGTAATTTCGTGTTGACGTAAATTGCAATATCCTATCATTTTTCGCGTATTATAATATAATAATTTCAAATAATACAAATGATTATTTTTAATAAAATATTTTCAAAATTATTGATTCTCCATGGAACAAACGGAGCGTAGGATCAAATCTTTCTTATGCTGTTAATATGTGCATATCGACAAAAAGGGTCCGCGTTGATTATTCAAAATGCATTTTGTTTAAAGGATTTTGCCTTGAAGCTTGATTTGGTTTGGCATCTTGAAAAGTAAATTGTGAATTGCTTGACGAGCCCGAATATTGCTCTCTATGTTTATGATAATGAATTTGACAAAACTTTCGGGCCCCTAGGAAAAAGAAAAGAAAAAACAAAAGAAGCGTACTTTATCGGACAAGAACGCTATCTAATTCTGTGCCAAGAATTTTTGTTTAGAGAGACAAATCAACAAACTTTGTTTCACTGTTTTTATATATCTATAAATTTTACTCTTAAAGATGTGTTATAGTGTAGATTAATTAGTCAATTTTCAAATAATATAAGTGATCATTTTCAGAAAATATTTTCTTCAAATCATTCATTTTTCATAAAATCAGAGAAAGATAAAAAAAAAAATTATAACAATTTGATTGTGAACTTCATACATCGATACATGTAATGTCTAACCTTAATTTCATTTCGACCAAAAAGAGACCGTAATTTCATAAATTATCCTGGTTTCTTGTCATGATTTATTTTTTTGAATGATTATCTTCAGGTTGTGGTGTACTGTATACTAAGATGAACTGCGTGTGAATAATAAAATACCGATTTTGTAATTTCATGGGTTTGCCTTTTGTTCCTAGCGAAAATGCGGAAAAATGTCGAACATGAGTCGTTACAGTCGACCTTTTAGCGAGAAAGGAGTCATTTTGGCCGTTTTCTGTAGTTTCAATCACGAGAAAGATCCCTCCTGCTTTGAAATTTTTGGAGTTTCAATCTTGCACATTACCGAACCAGCGATGACTGTTATTAGAATACGTCAAACTATACTACTTAAATCAACAACATAGACATAACGAAATCTGATGTGGTTTTTGCCTTTCCCAAATCTAATCCAATTCTATATACAAATAACAAATGCTAAGATGTGGCCCCACGTCAAAGCGCATGGAACTGTGGAAGTGGGGCTTCTCCTCTCAATTCGTATTAATATTAAGAGCCTCCACTTGCGTGACGACCATCCTTTACCATATTCGTATTAATAAATGGTTGAAGGCCATCCTCGCTATTGTGGCCACCGAACTCACTTGTGGCTTGTTCTTGGGTTTCCAGGGCCATCATCCCGAATTTCTTTGAATCCTCCTGGTCTTCGCTGGTGTCATGATCTGAGCTTTGACAACGACTAGATACTCTGGTAGGTCCTAGCATAATTCCCTCATTTAAATCATTCAGAGAAAGGTTTCCTTCCAATGCTCCAACTACCTGTTTACACAAAGCTCATATATTATTCCACACTTGTAGAACAATTAGCATTAATCGGTCATGTCAAAAAGTGAGTTGTAGCAAACTAAGACACTGAAAATAGTGTTTTTCTTTTCCTTTTCTGGCTCAAATGAAGTGATAACCCATGATTTTTCATTTGTAGGATAAGCAAAACCATTGGGTAGAGCATAAAAATGTGTCTAAAACAAGGGGAAAAAAGGAAGAAGAAGCACCCATTCTGGTATTAAAACAATGTACTTTCAACTAGGCAATGTACCTGTGTCATTCGTGGACGTTGTCGTGCAGAATGACGAACGCAAGCAGCAGCACAAGCAATCATCCGAGTCATTTCCTCGGTAACGTAGTCCTTGTTTAGTTTTGGATCAACTATGACATCAAAATTGCCATCTTCTAAAGCTTGTGTGAGCAAAGGTCTTGCCTAAAATTTTATTAGAAGAGTTAATTCTATAACAACATTCACAGTGGAGAGAGGAAAACATGGAGGGAAATGATAAATAATGATAGGCCACAAGTAAATATGTTGCTGACAAACCACTAACCCAATCAACCAAGCTATGCTCATCACTGGGTAGAGTTATGTCAACCGGACGACGGCCTCCGATTAACTCTAGAAGCACAACACCAAAAGAAAAAACATCTGCTTTCTCAGTGAGATTCCCACTAGTGGCATAGTCTGGAGCCAGGTAGCTGTGCATTAGGTAGACTTACATTAGCAAAAGATAACAAAACTAATATATGCTTAGACAGGAAATGAACAAACTCAACTATCATTGGTGTAGAGAATATTTCTCGAGTTTGAACCTATAAAGAAAACCTCATCAAAGTAGATTTTTTAGTTTGAGTAAATTTCCCAATCTGAGTGAGTTTTCTAATTTTAGTTGGCCAAATGAGATTTCCTGCTTTGGATATATATGTGTCTAAAGAAGGCGGATTTTGGTTTTCGCACACTAGAGTGGGTAGAGGAGCTTTTTGCCACAACAATCAATTGTGTGGCATGCTTGTCAATCACATTTTGAGTAAATTGCGAGTATAGTGAACCAATAAATCTTATTCATCCGATTTGTAAATTTTTTGATTGGGATATTATTTCGCGAGAAATTGTGATGATTAAACAATGTATGAACTATTGAGTATAATTGGGGGTTAGGAAACATTGGGACTGTTTGAGTTATTCAACTGTAGTTGTAATCTCAATTATATTACTTGATCTATAGTTGAATGTTATGCAACCCTTCTTTTGGAGTAGGTCCCACTGATCAAATCCACGTAAATTTGTTATTTAATTTATTTCACTATTATCTTTATTATTGTGTTTGAGCGTATGTTTTTCGCAACAACTAATATTATAGCTAGGTTTAAATGAGTTGAAGAGATTAGATGGTGACAAAAGAAGGAAGAGCAAAAGTCATTTGATTTGATGGGAATGGTTTCAGTTTCTAGAAAATGTAGTTGATTATATCAAAGGAATCTGCACTTTTTCCTATAAGAGGAGATGAAGCAAGCTGATTTGGAATTGTTGGATAGACAAGCATTAATAGTTATTTAGCTAAAGTGGGCTCATAATGTTGCATTTAATATTGAAAGAGACTGCTACAATCTTGATCAATGCCATGTCAAACATTTACAAAAGTCCTCTATGATAAGCAAGATCAACTTGGTGTGACATTTATTCTAGCTAAAAATAAGCAAATGTGTGTTAGTTGCGAAGCATGTGGTTGCTTGTCAACTGAGTTCGGTTGAAATTAACTTTGATGATGAGATACGTGCTTTAATTCTATTATCCTCGTGGCCCACTAGTTAGAATACTACTATAATTGCAATAAGCAATTAATCTGGTTCAAGAAATTTAGGGGGTGCATGACAACCCCTATTTCTGTTCTAGAAACAATTTTTCTATTCCAGACTTATTTCTAGAATAGAAATCTGTTTAATAAAATTATTCCATTTTTCTATTTTTGAAATTGATTTTTGTTTCAGAAATAGGTTTGGAATAGAAATCAAAAGTAAAAATTCCTACTTTTCTATTTCTGGAACAGAAATGAGAAATAAAAATTCTTTTCATCATTCATCAACCGGTCCTCCATCTGTTGCTGTCGACCACCGTCCGTTGGTCGCGCCATCACCATCGCTCACCGGCTGTCGCTCCTGCCAACCACCGATCGCCGGCCGCCGACAACCGAAAGAGAGAAATTTTGTGTTGTTATTAAACGAATTTCTATTTTAGAGTAAAAGTTTTATATCATTATCAAACGGTTATTTTTTCTTAGAAACTTACCTAGAAATAGAAAAATCTATTTCTCTTCTAGAAATCAATTTCTAGCCAAAATGGTTATCATTCGCGCCCTTAACGTTTGATGAGGTTCACAAATTGATTTTAAATAAAGACATCCATAAAAGAGAATCAAGTGAACCCTTGCCTAATTGTATAGTAAGTCAAGGTAGAGGAAGAACTACTATTCATCTTAGTAGGAATGAAGTGAACTTGAATAGACAAAATCAGTCTAGAATTGTGATATTGTCAATTGGAATCGTGGTAAAAGAGTGCACCTCAAAATGAATTGCCTTAAGCCGAAGAACGAGAATAGTAAAGGAATTAGAGTCTAGTCTATTGATGATATGGCTGCGATAGCTTATAGTAACTTAGATAGTGCCGATTATGTAGTGCTTGTCTTTAAGGATTTGTTATTTGATGGATAGGTTATAGATCTAGTTGCTTATTTCATGCTATAGCAAACATGAACTATATTACTACTTATTAGTGCACAGATAGTGGTGAAATGATGTTAAGGAATAATGATGACTGCGATGTTGTGAGACACGTTCCATAATTGAAGCCAAACTTGATTTCTTGCGTGCTTTACATTCAACTGGGTATCGATGTACTTCAAAAAGTAGAGTTTTGATGGTTGTTGCCATGGTAATTATAAAACAAATAGAGCACTATTTCCTATATGAGAACAAGGGGAGACACTAACAAATTTCACCATGAACATTGGATTCATCAATTCAAGACTAGTGGCCTAGCATTTAGGGAACACTACAAAGAAAAGCCTGGAAGTTTTGAATAAAAGGAATTTGATGTGTGGTTATGTGGCTAAAAAACTAAATGTATGCAAGTGCTATAGCTTGGGCAAATGGCTAAAAGCACAATTCCGTATGACTACAGAGAAACCACAAAGATTGCAGAGTTGATTCACTTAAATGTGTGCAAGCTATCATAGTTTCCTTCGAGGAAGAGTACCAATTGATGCTAACAATTATAGATAACTACTTGATGAAGATTTGACTATTTGTGCTGAGGCACAAGTTGAATATTATTGTCAAGATCAAATGGTTGAGAGCTCTAAGTAAAATAAAGGCTAGTACGACAATCAAGTATATGCAGACTAATAGTAGCATGGAGTTTACTCATAGTAGTTAAACAAATTCTATGTGAAAGAAGGCACGGTGAGACATTGCATTAGTGCAAGTGAACAAGAAGTTGCAGAGTTAATGAGGAGAACATTATTAGAGAGTAGTCCATAAAATGCTTTCTAGTGTTGATATGACTAAAAATTTTCAACAAAATAGCTTAATACGGTGAGCTACTGGATGAATAGATCTCCATCGACTAATATTTGATACTAGACTCATGAAAAAGTGTGGTAAGGTAATTAATTATTTTTTTCTTAAAATATTTGGTTACATATGTTAGATTCAAGTGAGTGACGATAAGATCAATGGCACAACAAGAAAGTATATATTCCTAGGCTATGCATAAGCTTAGCAGGGCTATCAATATGTGGTACCCAGAATTATATTCACTTATTGCTGATAATAAAATTATATTGATGAGAATCCAACGGTGTTATGTAGGAATAATTGTGGTAGTATTTATGTAGATTTGGATAGTGTTCAACTCGAGATAGAATTGCAACCCAAAACTCTTGAGGTAGCAAGTACTTGCGTAGTAGATAACACATATTCTACTTGTAACGAGGTGGAACTTTCAGAGGTAATGGCGGTTGTTCTAGTTATTGAATTTGACAAGGTGTGTATCCGATCTCCTAAGATATATAATGACAACAATGATTTTGCCTTATTTGTGGTTGAGAAGATTCCATCGGAAAATTCCTCTGAAGTGTTTAAAGGTGCAAATATTAAGGGTGATAGATTCTAGGGCAAGCTGGTTCCTAGTTTGTGGAACTGTGAACTAGTCCACTTGGTCCTAGACCCAACCAGGAACCAAACTAACTGGTCCGATCTATCCTATCCGATTCTTAGGTGGATCAAGAAACTGGCTCTTTTTTTTTCCCCCATTCCCCACAATACTTCAAGTGTCATTGCATAGTTTAAACTGATATATGAGTCTAAACATAATTATCATCTCCGTGAACAAAGTTATAATGATCATCAAGAACCACGTCTGAGAGGCATCAAGTCGCAAAAGAGGCGTGAGCGCTGCATGTATGAGACTAAGAGAAGTGAGAGTGAGAGTCATGACCGATGAGCGTGCATAATTGAGTCTAAGCAAGAAAAGAATGGGAATTTGATTTTGGAAATATGGAATAATAAGAATTTAAAAATTAGTCTCATCCAAGTGGTTTGAGTGGGTGTGTTCACACATGAAACCGAGAACTGAACTGATATTCATCGGTTCCTAATTTCAAGAACTTCCCAAAACTAATTGATTCGGTCCGATTCCCAATTCAATCTGATTCTTTTCCTCACCCCTAGCAGATAGAGTTAGTGTCTCGATAAGGTTCACTGTTATGATGGAGTTCAAGCGTGGCTTGGACTTAAAAGATTCTTGTGACGGGTTAACCCATGAGGGGCTATGGGAGAGTAGCAGTGATAAGTTTCTATCAAAGCAATTGTGATTGGCTCAAACCTCAAGCATAAGTAGAGAATGTTGAGAATAAGTTACATATTTGAGCCTATGTAGAAAATTCGATCCAATTGAGTTTCCTAATTTAAGTGGGTTTTGTAGTTTGAGTGATTTCCTATCTTGAGTAGATTTCCTAGTTTTAGCCAACTAAAAGGGGTTTATAGTTTGGATTCAAATATATATAAGGTGGATTTTGGCTTTAGCACACTCGAATGAGCAAAGGAACTTTAGGTCATAATAATTGATCTTGTGGTGTGCTTGTGAATTATATCTTAAAGAAATTGCAAGTGCCGTGAAGCCAATAAAAAGAATGAAAGATTATTTCCCAAGGAATAATGAGAGACTGTTTTTCCAAGTGTATTTGAGTGACTCAAGTATACTTGTGATTACCATTATATGGCTTGTTTTATAGTAAAATTCTATACTAGTCTTTCCATGATATAGGTCACACCAACCAAGCCTAACCGAACCATGTAAAGTCAATATACAATGTATTTCTGTGTTATATTTATTATTAGGTTAATACCCTAAAAAACCCCAAACTGGTATACCTGTGACAAATATACCTCAAATTATTTTTTTGACCTCCAAAAACTCGAAATTGGTACACCAGTCAACTATCACGTATAATATAATTCGGTAATTTTATAATAAAATTTAACAGAAACTAACAAAAGGTAAATTCGTCATAAATGTACCATTTTGGGATTTTACTTTCCGTTTGTCATAGTCTACTATTTTTGTGGTTTTTTGTTGTATTAATACAATTTAATGAAGAGTACATATATCACAAATATATCAGTTTTGGATTTTTGACAATCAAACAAATTAGTTTGGGGTAAATTTGTTACAAGTATACCAATTTAGGATTTTTTGCGATCATTTTAGTAAATTTGTCACAAGTGTATTAGTTTTTGGTAAATTTATTTTTCTATTTGGGGTCAGTGTATTAAAATTATATTATTATTTTATTATTAAATTTATTATTATTATTATTATTATTTTTTATTATTATCTTTACCAAAAAAAACCCTTTATTATTATTGCTTTTTTTTTTGCAACATTTAGAACCAATTTAGACTAACCATATGCAAGAGAAACAGCCTCACCCAAAAGTTCCCATTACTCGAGTGGATACATGAGTATCTGTATCAGAAGCAAACTTTGCAAGTCCAAAATCTGCAACCTAAAATCAAAATGTCAACTTTTAAATTCACATCCAAATAGCTTCACACAACAATATTAGATTATGCATCAAAAGTTCATCATAACTCCAAAAATAATTTCAAGATGAAAACTCTATTATTTAGCTCTCCAAATGATTTCATCAAGAAACCAACTTTTGCAGCCTAAAGATCTTTTGCCATTTCTCTTAGCTTCGGCTTATGAGAGGATGTTGGAGGGATGCAAAGCTTTTCAAGATATGGAATAGATCACTAGCTTAAGGAGCTAACTGAATAATGTGGTAGTGAATTCCATAAACAACCTAGATGACCGATATTATCGTGTAATGATTAAACAGTTGCATATTGTACCTTTGCCTCAAAATTAGATTCCAGAAGAATATTAGCAGCCTTGATGTCACGGTGAATGACTTTGGGATTACCTAAGAACTGAATCCAATAAAGACGAGCTGCGAAACTCATCATAAGAATAAGGTTTAAAAGAGCATACTTACATTCCTCATGCAGATATGCCAATCCCCTTGCAGAACCTAAAGCAATCTTCATCCTTATAGGCCAAGTCATAGTTGGGCGATCCTCCCCTGCAATGACATTTGCTAGTTCTAACGATTATAATGTTTTCAATCAGCCAAAATAACTACGCATCCACTGTTGCCTATGCATGCGTATTGCAGTGGAGATCAAGTTAGTTGATTATTATGAGATTCCACCAAAGTCACCCAAGATTTTTCCCCTTTTTTCTATTTTTTAATGGACTTTTGCCGCATACTTGGAAAAGGCTAGGCAATTGTCGTCGTCACTAACGACAGCATTTGGAACAGTGATCACAATTTGATTAAGTGAAAAATGAAATTCTACATAATCCCAGCGTATTGCCAGATAATAACTTTGATATATAAATCCCTTATTTCAGATTAAAGGGAACATATAAACGAGTCCACAATTCCAGCAGCACTTAAAAAAGGCATTTACCATAGAATATCAAAGTTGTTCCATGAGAGAGAGAGAGAGAGAGAGAGAGAGAGAGAGAGAGAGAGAGGGCAGCATCGGATGAAAGACGTACATGTATTCCTCTGAAGTCATACTCACCGTGCAGATGAAATTCCAACGTGCTATTTGGAACAAACTCATATACCAAAATTCTATGAGCACCGGAAATGCAGTAACCAACAAGTTCAACAAGGTTTCTATGATGGATGCGGCTAATTATCTCGACCTCTGCTTGAAACTCCCTCTCCCCTTGTCTGCTTTCAGCTTTTAACTGTTTGATTGCAACTACTTTCCCGCTCGAAAGTACTCCTCGATGAACATAGCCAAAACCACCTTGGCCAAGTAGGTTGAGATTGGAGAAACCGTTTGTTGCTATTTTTAGTTCTTCATACGTGAATGTGTCCTGTGAAAGACCTAATGCCATGCCTGGAGATGATACCGAAGTTGGTCTTAATGAACACATATTTGTTATTGAGAATGGCCCAGAAGGAGTCAGACTTCGGGAACTCGACAAAATAAAATTACGAAGAATTTACGAATTTTAAGAGCTCGCATTCAAGCGTAGAAATCTCACCTGTAGGCCTCTGTGGAGGATAACTCCCCAACTCAAGCCGCCTCCTCTTCCTTCGATATAAAATCACGGATATGCACATCCCGACCAGCACAATGAGCCCCCCAATCCCAATCCCCACTATCAGCGCCACCTTCCACGGCGGCAACCCCCCGTTCAGAGACGCCGGTGGAGGAAAGGTGGAGTTAGTCGACGGAGTGGGGGAAATCGATGATGGGGCATGGCCCATGGAAGGCTCTGCACTCGCCGGTGGGGGACTCGCCGGCAGGGGAGGACTCGCCGGTGGAGGACTTGCCAGCGGGGGAGGACTCGCCGGCGCCAGACTCGGTGGAGGGGAAAGCACCTTCCTTGGCGGCGGGGAATAAGTAGAGGAACATTGGTCGGAAGCATCCGCCGATCTTCCAATGATATTCCGGACACGCTGACGTCCCATTCACTCTCACCATCAGAGGCCCACGAGTTCGATGCGTACGACGTTGCTCGGAGTGGAATGGCAATTGCTTTCACATATTTATGGGGAAGTTTTGGACGGATGTGTTTCGAGTGGATGTGTGAGAGCTGGAAAAGTCAGGGAGAGAGCTGGAAGGAGCATCCCATACACACACACATATATATGTGGAATATGTTCTAATAGCTGTCGTATTTTTACAAAAATCAAATTGTAGGAATAGTATGATTTTAAAAAAAATTCTTGAAGGTTAAAATTGTATTTATCCTCAAACAGATATGGTCTACATTAGGCTGCTAGGATGAGAATTTTTGCAATATTGCATACTTTCTTAAGCCGAGCATGGACTGTTTGTGATATGCTGGTTAAGAATAAAGACGGATTAATCAACTTATGCCTTTGCTAAATCTAGTTCCACGGCTTGTGCTACTATCTTCCTTGGGAAAATGTAAGGGAGGAAGAAAAGAAAAGTGGAAAGAATCGAGGTTGGATTTGAGGAGCAAAGCATAAATTGTGTAGTGTACTTGGGACTTACATACCGAAGATTTTTGCAAGTTTTTAAGCCAATAAATTTTCTGGTGAGATTTGTGAATTGCAGGAAAATTGTCCAGAAAATCTTATACATATTGTGCATTTGCTAATTCGATCATAAACTTTTTAATTTTATCAATTGAGTCAATCCAGCCAATTTTGGTCAAAAATAACTTATTTACATGCCTGTCATCTTATGTAGTAGAGTTAATGTTGATATTAACAATTTTTAGTATTCCTTTTTTCAGTGCTTTTTTTTGGATCTCACGTTGGCCATGGAGGCCTTGCTCATGGCCAGCGAGGCCACAAAGGCCCCGAAGGAGGCCATCGCGTCTCCACTAGCTACGGGCAAGGTGGTTTTTGCCCAATTCTAGCAAGGGCTGCCTCACCCTCGCTCATGGCTAGCGGGGTTGCAAAGCCCTCACCTAGGGCCTCATTGCAACGACCCAAAAAAAGAACATAAAAAAAGAAAAAAAAAAAATTCAAAATAAAAATTCAATGAAATATTAAAATATGACTAAAAATTGTCAATGTCAGCACCAACCATTTACGTTAGTGATTTTCAATCAAAATTGACAATTTCTTGCCAACATTGATGGGATAGATTCCATTGGCAAAATATGAAAAGATTTAGACTCAATTGAGAAAATCAAAAAGTCTAGAATTGAATTAGCAAAAATGCAATAAGCTTACGACTTTTTAAATAATTTTCGCATGAACTCCTTTGTGAGATTGGGTGACTAAGTTTAATGAGGAAATGTGAGGACCAAACAATGTAATTGAGGACAAGGAAATACTGTGAGCATTTGACTGATTTAAATATGGATGTAATGTCCGTTTTATTGCTCAATCAATTGTAGAATCATGTGATACATTTGTCGTAGAATTGGTCACATTGCTCGAACCACTTAAATCTGGTGTACTATTTATTCTTTTGTTTTGTTTATTTTTATTATTTGATTACCAAAGCGCAAATTATATTTAACGTCTGTCATAACTAATAGTTAACTTAGAGCCAATTTCTGCTAATATTTATACCAAATTTGTACCAAGCGTAAATCAAGCTGTTGTCTGGTCAACGACGACCGCCGTGTTATGCACTCTCACTTTTTCTAAAGCCACTTTTTTTTTTTTTACACCACTTTGTCGGAAGATAGGATTAAGTGTGTCGTACGCCAAAGAAAATCAAGATTTTCTAACGTGGAACATGGGAGCGCGGTCATCAAGAATGTGTTCATTTTTGTGAATGCGAACATGATCATATTTCTCCAAGTCCAGCTCAGTTGAGGTCACAAGACAATCATGATGGATCAATCGATTCAAATCGGATTTCGTTTATTTCATCAAAAAATAAAGGATTTAGAAAATATTTTTCCTAATCAAAATGATTACATATATCGTTTACAAAATGAATGAATAAAAAAAAATTAGACATTAACTGTAGTTGATAATTGAAAAAAAAAATCTTTTACTAATTATGTCAAGTAATACAAACTATTGTTTTTAGTAAAATATTTCTAAATTATTCATTTTCTACATAACAAAATGAGCATAGGATCAAATCTTTCCCATGCTGTTAGTATGTACATATTGAGAGATATGGTCGGCATTGATCATTCAAAATGCATTTGGTTTAAAGGATTTCGCCTTGAAGCTCGATTTGGTTTGGCATCTGGGAAAGTAGACTGCGAAGTGCTTGACTAGCCCGAATATGGCTCTCTTTGTTTATGGTAATGAATTTAACAAAACTTTCGGCCCCCAGGAAGAAAAAAACGTACTTTATCGGACGAGAGCGTTATCTAATTTTACGCCAAGAATTTTTCTTTAGATAGACAAATCAAGAAACTTTGTGTCACTGTTTTCATATATCTTTAAACTTTACTTTTAAAGATGTGTTATAGTGTTGACCTATTTTCTAAATCATTCATTTTTACAAAACAAACAGAATTTATAAAAAAAAAATTATTACATTTTTGTGACATCCAGAATTTTCGGTATTGATTTCAATTGAATTAATCGCGTCATTTCTATGCAATCGAACCGGGATTAAAATGGAATACAAAATGAGATGCGAGATGATTTATTGGATGAGGAGAATATTCAATTGAAGCATTGAATAAATTAATAGGGTTCAATTTGAATTGATTCAAGTAAGATTAAGGTTTAAAATTGGAAAGAAACCTAGCAAATTCGTATGCCCATAGACCCAATATTTTAAATTACCCAAAGTCTTCTAGAAGGGGTATTTTGGGCCTTGAAAAGGTGGGTGGAAGACAGCCCTATGGTGGGCCCCGTTCGAAGACCAAAGAGGGGGAGAGAAATTGGTTTTCTCTTCTTCTCTCTCTCCCTTCCGTCGGTGCTTCTTCTTCCCCATTTCTTCTTGATGTGCGAGGAACCAGCAAGCGGAAGACCACCGAAGACCGAGCTGTCGTCGCCGCTTCTCGCCGCCATCGTTGTCCATCGAAGCCGGGAGCCGCCGCACGCCGTCGCACACCGCCGCTGCTCGCACACCCTCCGCCTTCCTCTCTCCCTGCTACTACCGCTGAATCTTCTTCTTGTTCTTCTTTGGGTTGTCCGAAACCCAGTAGATCTGGGAAGCCGAATGAACAGCCAGCAGCGCCACTCATTGCCGTCGCACGCCGCTGAACCGTGCACCGCCGTTTGCCGTCCCATGCTCCGCCCGCCTCGACCTTCCCCTCGCTCAGCCTTCCGTTCCAGCAGCTGTTTCAGACGCGGTGGAGCTCCGCCGGAGCCGTCCGACCTCCTCCGGCCACCGTACGCCGTCACCTCGACCCACCGGAACTCCACCCGACCCTAGCTGCCCTTGTCCGGCTCGAATCAGCCTCGGAACCGCCTGTTCCAGCAGCGAACAGAGGTGCAGAAAAATGGGTATCGCAGTGACGTTTGGCCCGTTTTAGCCGCCTTCCCGAGCCCGGATGCTCGGCCCGCTTTAGGGAAAGTCGATCCTCGCGTCGAGCCCGTCGTTTTGAGTGAGTTTTACTCACTAATGCCTTCTTAGTTTGCTAATTACGCTTAAAGGTTGATTAGCGTTAATTAAGTATAATTAGGTTGTTAGATTAGAATTGATTAGTGATTATTAGTTAATTGCTTTGCATGTTAGTTGATTGGTTAGTGTAATTAGATAGAGAATTGTCTATAGTATTTATTGGATGCTTCTTGGGATTTTTCCGTCCCTTATCGGGTGTTAATTAAGCGATTCGGGCCTAAGTAGTATTTTTAGGGATTTAATATTAATTTTCGAAATTAATTATTTAATTATTTATTTCCCGGAAATTCAACTGGGATGGCCAGTGACCGGGATTTTATGCTGATGATGGTGGCGCAGACCGTTTATTTAATTGAGCTTCATATTGTGCTAAATGGAATTTTGTGTTTATTTATTTATTTTTCGGAATTAAATTAATTAATTATTTATTTTTCGAAAAATCAGCTTGGATGGTCTGGAACCGGAATTTTATGCTGATGATCGTGGTGAAGTTCGTTTATTCAATTGGGCCTTATTTTGAACTAAATGGAATTTATAATGTTTAATAATTAATTTTCGAAATTAATTAATAATTAATTATTTTTTGGAAATTAAGATTGAGATGGCCGATGACCGAAATCTCGTGCTGATTGTCATGGCACCGTTCAATTATTTAATTGAGCTTTATTTTGTGCCGAATTGAATTAATTGTGAAATTGGGAATTATTCTTTAATGGAATAATCTTTGATTAATAATGAAAATAACCGGTGTTTCGGTTGACAAAGACCAAAAGTGTTTTGGTGGACTACGTAAAATGTGAGAGTTATGGAAAGGAAAATATTAGATTTTGGCTAAGGCCACGTGTGCCCACGCACGATATTTTATTGGATAATTCTAATATGGAAAAAAATGAGGCCTAAACATTACTTTAATTAAAAAAGTTAAGTGCGAGGCACAATGTCGTTGGGCCGTGATGGATTAATCGTGTGATGGTCATGAGAAATCGTCCCGGCCGTTGAGCCGGACGTTATCCCTATGTGGGATACCCCGGACAACGGAAGCCGGCCGCATTGATTCGGACCCTATGCTCCTTCGGGAATGCCGTCGACGTAGTGACGGCCGTGCTCCACGGGGAGACGATGCTTCTTCAGGAATGCCGTCGACGTAGTGACGAAGTAGTGCTCCACGGGGAGACGATGCTCCTTCGGAATGCCGTCGCGTAATGACGAAGCCGCGCTCCATGGGGAGGCGATGCTCGGCAATGCCGAAGACCGCCGAACCGAGAGTAGGCCGTGCTATATGCCGAGATCAAATCTAAGAATGCATGATTAATTGAGTGTGAGAATCGGGGGTATACTATATCGCCCACGGCGATATATCGTTTAGTTTGAGCAGTCCCTGGACTATGGTCGGACTTATAAATAGTATTGAATGTGCCGACCAAGCATGGGTCGTGATGACATGTAATCGACAGGTCGATTTGATCGATGCTTCGATCGGTGATATGATTGCTTGGGTGCCTATTATGAATTGTACCGACTTGCAGGTGGGATCTCGATGCTAAGGTACGTCTTCGCCTCTATGCGTGTTTAGGGCCTTTAGTATAATGGTTTACTAATCGGGTCTTAGGGGTAGAACTTGCCGAGACGTTGTCTCGTGGTTATTGAATAACCATTTCGTGAACCGGATGAGGAGCTTAAGGAGGAGGAACTTGATGAGGAAAACCCCGATGAGGAACTCAAGAGAAGTATCGAAGGAGAACCCGAGAATGATCCGCAGTAGGATCCTAATGACGTTTGCTATAGAATCAATTTGAGTAGAAACCAATCGTTTTAGTATGGCTTGTATATGATCATAAGGATGTGGTTTTCGGGTTGAGGTTTCTAGTCCTACTTGTATATCCCATTGCTTTATTGTCTGGGGATTTTTTATAATCGTTTCCGCATGTGCTATTAAAAAGGATGTGGTCGGCGATATGTAGTCCTGGGGATATCGCATAATAAAATCGACCAAGATAGAAGGATAGTCACGTTACCGAGAGTCGGGGCGTGACAATTTTGATTGTAAATTTCATACGTCAATATATGTAATGTCTAACCATAATTTCATCCATTATCCAGGTTTCTTGTCATGACTCTTTTATACTTTTTTTTTTTTAAAAATGATTATGTCCGGGTCGTGGTATTTTGTATATTAAGAACAACTGCGTGTGAATAATAAAATGCTGATTTTGTAATTTCACGGGTTTGTCTTTTGTTCCTAGCAAAAATGGGGAAAAATGTCGAATATGAGTCGTTCCAATCGACCTTTTAGCGAGAAAGGAGGGTCATTTCGGCTGTTTCTGAAGTTTTCTGGAGAGATTTAACTGTTTTTGTTTTTCGGGCGTGTAGAATGCTCTTTCCCAATAGAAGACCGGAAAATGATCGAAGGAAAACATTAAGCAGGTAAAAATTTCTAAAATTATTACCGTGGCATTTTGTTTACCCTTTTTTGCACTTCATTACGTAATATATTCGAGACGCTATAAAATAATTTTGGCGACGTGTTACGATATTTTCCATATCATAAAGGTGAAAAATCACGATTCTTTTTTATCAGTTAACATTAACAACCACATCATGATAATCAATGATTGCAGCAGAAAATAAATACATTGGTATGGATAAGATTTATGTGGAAGAGTGTCGAAATAATATCCAGAGGCTGCGGATTTGTTGAAGGATAGCTGCGAGTGGTGATAAACGCGACCCTTGCGGCTGAAGTTGCTATGACCATCAAGGGATAGGCTCCTTGGGTGCTTTTTAGATAACAAAAGCTCTAACACCAAATTAGAAAATTTAATCCAAAAACTTAAATTAATAATTGGAAGAATATAAAGAGTGTATAAATCCCATTGTCAAGCTTAATTGAGCCATGTGGCTTCTATGGTAGAAAGGCAATTATTATTCGATATATATAGGAATATCCAAAAATAGGATGAGAGGACTGTCACTCTTAACGCGAACTATAATAAGCCGAGTGCTCCAACGATATCGTAAGTCCGAATGTCACTAGAAGAGAAAATGGATGGTAAATGACGATGCTTCTCTGCTGGTGTCGATAGAACTTAGGCACAATGTCCGACGCGCAACAACCACGGAGAGCACCGTATGCATGGAGGCTTGCCAATATGTTCTGCTTGTAAACAATGGAGGAGACTTGACTTGCGCTCGGACATGAAGTGAAAAGCAGAACAACGATCATCCCGGCGCACGTAATACGCGCTCTCTTTTTTTTCAAAAGCCACATTGCCGTCCCCGCTTACACAAAAGGTCGCGGTACGATAAAATAAAAGTCCGTCGTCAGGACCACATTTTCCGCCATGGAAAACGAGAGCGTGGGCCATCAAGCGCGACAGCTCATGTTGGGAACGCGATGTCGATCTGATTCCCGCCCTCCAAGTCCAGCACAGTTGACTTCACTAGTCAATCAATCATCCATCGACTTCGTAGGAGTCGCTCAATGGATCATCCAAGCCAACGGACCACCTTCTTACTGATCTGTCAATGATGCCAATGATTCAGAACACCATCAGGACCCCGATACCCCCCATCCACGAGCTACCGGAGAGTGACGGAACCAAGGCGACGATCTTATTAAAACATAAGAACCTGCTATGGTCGGTCCGATCCATGAAAGCTAAACTGTACTTAATTAGAGCATGCCATAATTGTACAACACGGCAAATACATAAGACTGGCAACAACTTTTCCCAAAGAGTTCCGAACTAGAGATGAGCTAGTTGCTGAATCCTCAATCTAAGTGCTGAGCCAGTTTAGTCCGATTCGTCCTCAATAACCAGGAACTAGACCAATTATTCCCGAATTTAAAGATTTGAAACTGCGAACCGTGTTATTCCTGCGAAAACCACCCAGAACTAACCGGTTTGGTATGATTTTCGGTCCGACCCTGAGACCAGTGCTTGCCTCTAATTTTTACGGTATGGAAATTATGTATTCCCGTAGGACAGTAGGACTACTTGCATTTCCTTGGCATAATTCTAGTAAAGAATGGCCATATCATACCATAAGGGCAAAAATGTGGGAACATATCTGGATGAATGATAATTGTCTAATCATAAGATCAATAACATATCTGGATCTAGGCGTGCATACAGGAGGACGAAGCTCATTTTTCATGTACTTTAATATCATGGATCGGGGAAAAATCAAATCCCGTGCAGATAGAATCAATCGCATTGCACAAAAGCCACGTTCCATTAGGGAATGGAGAAAGTGATAACAAATGACGGAACGACGTCACTGAACAAAATAAAGTCGTGAGGCCTAATCACTCATAAAAAGTTGGAGGAAGAAATCGATAGTTGTACTCTATCAAGCACATTCTATCACAGAGACACTGACACCTTGTGGGTCTCCTATTCTGCCAAAATTAACATGTTTGTTGTCTTGAGGTCTCTGTGGATGATGGGCGGCTCGCAACCATTACGCGGACAATCCAAACATGCAATATCTACAAAACCTCCTTAAACTATGCAGATAATTGCTTGCTATATTTGAATAATCTGGACATCTGCGTCTCTTCTTTAGATTCCCCAAATGTTACCAATGAGTACTGCATCACAACTTTTGAAGTTCGCCAAGCAGACTTTTCAAGGTAAATCTCCCTAAGATAACGGCTTTACTATCTGTTTATCATGCTTATGGCTGCAATTCTTGTCTGTATATTCTCTCGCTTTCTTGTAGGATCACCTTGTGACTTGCGAGAACTTACAAGGAAAACATGGTTTCAAGGGACATAGTGGACTCTCGCGAAGGTAAAAACAGACAAGTTGCCACCTTGTCTTTCTTAATGAAACTGTCCTAGAAATGTCATCAAACATCTATCGACAAAAGCAGAAGAAGAAGTCAGCCCTAATCTGTTTCCTTTCGATCAACCAAATTGTAGCCAGAGCACACAAGAGCACTGTAGAAGGCTGAAACTGATGCAATGACCGGGATGGAGATGGGATTTTCATTCTTCTGTAGGCAACGATCTGGCAGGCCAAGATCTGGGTTGCCGTTCAAGCTTCCAAAAAAAAAAAAGCAAGTAGCTGGACTTAAGTGCTCTGGTAGCTTTTTGCAGACATGTTCATCGCAATAAAACATGCGGATGATTTTCCCCTCTAAATAAAGCTATGAAAGAAAGAGCAGAAGAACAAGCCTCAAGTTCAAGGTCTAGTCGTAGCAAACCTATGATGGATCTGTAGGAGAGCTCTCCTCCTCTGCCATGGAGTTTCCCCTCTACCACTTGTGTAGTCCCCCTCTACCAGCTGGGTAGCTCTCCGTTCCATCCCCATCCTCTTCGTGCAGCGAAGCTCCGCCTCTCAACCTTAGGGTTTTCTTCTAGCGTCGAGGTTTGAAAACCCCTATTCGAACAATCGCAAACCCTAACTTGAGCCCCTTTCCTCCGCATCAAGGCACCCCCTCATCTGACCTTCTTCCATCTCACAAACTCACGATCCAGTGACTCCAGGTCCTTCTCCAGCTTCACTTAACAGAGCTCCCTTCAACCCATACACCCACGATTCCACCAAAGCCCCTACAAAAACCATGGCAGATCAAACCAAAGAAGACAGGCGACTTGCGGCTCTCTGTAAAAGCATGGGCAAGCTATGGAATGCAGTCGACGTTGTCGATATACCAGGTGATATTTCTCCTGATAAATTACTAGAGTGTCGCAAAACCCTATTTGGCCGATTCTATACCAACCCCGCATTAAACTACACTGCCTTTCAAACGCTCATGCGGAAAGCTTGGAAGACTGAGAACTTCACCTGTGCAACGCTAGAATCGGGTTTTTACTCATTCTCCTTCCAATCAGAAACTGAAGCACAGCGAGTACTCCACACAGGACCTTGGTCCTTCTCCAGTCATCTCCTCATACTTAGGCAGTGCGAACCTGACACACATGAGTTCTGTTATGACTTCAGCTATTGTGATTTCTAGGTCAAATTTATCGGATTACCATATGGGAGAGTTACCTATGATGTCATTGAGGAACTATCCTCCAAACTTGGCGCAGTTGTCGAAGTGAAACTTGAAGCAAAAGGAAATAGTACCTACAAAGTGGGTAAAGCCAGAGTTAGATTACCCTTAGCAAACCCTGAAGATTGGTGTGCTTGTGAATCTAGAGAACAGGAAGATTTGGGTTGAATTTAAATATGAACGACTGCCCTATTACTGCTACTCCTGTGGAAGAATTGGCCATTACGCCACGGAGTGTGCCGAAATACCATACAAAGAATCAGGGTTGGAACAGAACTTACCAGCTCGATGCGGCGATTGGCTGCATGTCGAGGTGAAGGAATTAAGCCCCTA
Organism: Eucalyptus leucophloia subsp. euroa; assembly: GCA_017140325.1. Classification (NCBI taxonomy): domain Eukaryota; kingdom Viridiplantae; phylum Streptophyta; class Magnoliopsida; order Myrtales; family Myrtaceae; genus Eucalyptus; species Eucalyptus leucophloia. Next base: position 34,803,579 of record CM029477.1, read on the forward strand.
TGGCAAAATCTTCTACGGCAAGCAGGAACTCCTTCCTGAAGAGGTGGATGTAGTACCCGAAACCCCACTATCACCGCAATTGAAACAAAAAGAACAAGTCTCCGAAACCCAAGAAACACAAGTCTCGTAACACTCAAAGAAAAGGGGAAGGAGATTTACCAACATTCCACATCTCGGGAAATAATTTCGATTGAAGAGAAAAGTCCCCTTAAAAGAGGCAAAGCCGTATCGATGAAGAATCAATAATGATACTCCACGAGGAACAGATGAAGGAAGCGATGCGTGTGGTTGGAGACAATCTCTCCTGCAAGGTCGAAAGGAAAATATGTGAAGTCGGCAGGTTCAAAAAAAGTAAAAAGATTCTATCCATATGGAGCACAAACAGCACATCAAAACCCAGAGGACAACAATCAGCTAGTGGAAACACCTATAAGGGTGACAAGAGAATCAGATCAATGGGCTCTGGTGGCTAGCCCTAATAAGCCACCAAATTACCCATGAAACTACTAAGCTGGAATTGTCAGGGGTTGGGCAATCCCCTGACAATCCAGGCCTTGCGAGTCACTGTGACTCAAGAACGGCCCAATCTTGTTTTCATTATGAAAATAAAAAAACCCTGAACAGAAAGTGCTCAAAATCAAAAGGAGACTCAAGTTTAAGAATAGTTACCTAGTTAATCCAGAAGGTACAGCAGGGGGCTTAGTGTTATTCTGGGATGATCAAATGCAAGTGTCCATCAATTCATCCTCAGCCTCAGCAATATTCACCGAATGTCACCTGACAAACAGTAATCAGAGAATGAATATAATTTTTCTCCATGCTCCATATGTGTTCAGAGAAAGAATACAGTTATGGGAACAAATTCATTCAGCAAGTGTGAACTATCGACTACCATGGCTTTGTTTGGGCGATTTCAACGAAATACTCAATCACTGGAAGAAAGTGGGAAAGCACAGACCTGAAACTTACAAAGCTAACAGCTTTTAGAGATTTTGTAAGTCAATGCTCCTTGATGGACCTCGAATGCAAGGGATGCTCCTTCACCTGGTTAAACAAACGTGAGGGAGACAATCTGGTGAAAAAGAGACTTGATAGAGTTCTTTGCTCGCTTCAGTGGAGAATCACTTACCCCGAGGCTCAATGTTTTGCACTCCCGGCGATAGGCTCGAATCACACTCCTCTCCTGCTATCCTTGGCTCAACTGAAGAGAAGAAAATGAAAGCAATTTAAATATGAAGCATACTGGAATGATGAAGTTGAAAGCAAAGACATCATCACTGATACCTGGAATGGCACTGATCTCACCTCGGTGGAGAAACTTCAGCAAGTACAGCAGAAACTGATTCATTGGAGCAGAAGCAAATTTGGCCACGCCAGGAAGAGAATTACCTAGCTGCAAGGAGAACTTCAAAACCTAATGAACAGCATGCAAAGCAACGGAGAATCAGCTCAAGAAAAAAATATCACTAAAGAAATTGACCAACTATGGCGACAGGAGGAGATGTACCGGGGAATGCGGTCACGGATAAGCTGGATAAAGTGGGGTGATAAAAATACCCGTTTCTTTCATGCAACGACGATTCAGAGGAGATGTCGCAACCAGATAACAATGCTGAAAAATGATAAAGGAGATTGGGTTAGAGGGGAAAACCAACTATAGAGGATGACAAATCAATTTTATAAAAACTTATATTCCACAGTGGGTCTCCGCAACTACCAACCCATACTAGAACTTATACCTACCTTAGTGGATGACCAAATCAATCAAACCTTGATGGCTCCAGTCACAGAGGAGGAGGTTACTCACGCTATGCAGCAGTTAGGGGCCTTCAAGGCACCCGATCCTGATGGATTTCATGGCACATTCTACAAGGAGCACTAGCCAGTAATCTCCAAAGATATCTTCCAAACAGTACAGCTCCTTTTCACTACTGGTCATCTAGACCCTGCAATAAACAGAACACTTATCACACTAATACCCAAGATCCCACACCCTGAAAAACTGGAGCAATACCGTCCCATCAACCTCTGCAATTTTCTATACAAAATAATTTCCAAAGTACTCACAAACAGACTCAAACCAATTCTACCACATATCATTGCAGAGGAACAGAGTGCTTTTGTGGGAGGTAGGCAGATTCAGGACAACATACTGATAGTTCAAGAGGTGCTACACAGACTACGAAACACCAGCAGGAAAAAGAAGTTCCAAGCAGTTTTAAAACTTGACATGCAAAAGGCATACGATCGTATAGAGTGGGACTTTCTTAAAGCCTGTTTAGCAAGGCTAGGCTTCTGTGATCAATGGGTACAGATTATTATGCAATGCGTGACCATAGTTACTTACAGCATAAATTACAATGGTGAACCCTTACCTTCCTTTAAACCAACCCGAGGCTTGCGCCAAGGGGATCCACTCTCACCTTACCTCTTTATCATTGTGGCCAACGTGCTGTCTACCCTGATGAAGAAAGCAGTTCAAGATGGTTCACTCACAGGAATCAAAATGAATAACCATTGTCCTACTCTGTCCCACCTTCTCTTTGCTGATGACTCCATTTTCTTCCTGAATGGCACAATAGCAAAATGTCAGCACTTGGCAAATATCCTAAATCAATATTGCTTTGCATCTGGTCAGGCAATCAATCTCAATAAGTCAGGAATCTACTTCAGTAAAGGTTGCCCTACAGCTCTAAAGCGAAACATGGCATCAACTCTTCGAGTACCAGAAATTACCAAGACAGGGAAGTACTTAGGTATACCTTCAGATTGGGGGAATTCCAAGAAAGACATCTTCGCGTGGATCTTAGCTCGGGTTAACTCCAAACTCAACAGCTGGAAGGAAAAATTGCTATCAAAGGCAGGAAAAGAAATACTCTTGAAAGCGGTAATACAAGCTATCCCTCAATACGCCATGTCAATTTTCAAAATACCTACATCAATTTGTAAAGCAATTGAGAGAAAGGTGGCATCATTTTGGTGGAAAAGCAATGACAAAAAAGCTGGAATTCATTGGAAGAGGTGGGACTTGTTAAGAACCAGGAAAAGTGAGGGGGGATTGGGCTTCAAAGACTTACAAACATTCAACACAGCAATGCTAGCAAAACAGATGTGGCGTATCTTTAAAAAACCAGACTCTCTGCTAACCAAAGTAATGAAAGGATTGTATTACTCACAGGGTGACATCTGGAACACTCGAAGAGGCTCCCGACCCTCGTGGAGTTGGCAAAGTATCCTCAAAGCTGGGGATATGGTTGCTCCTCAGGTAATGCAGAGGATAGGCAATGGGAAAAACACAGCAATCAGAACAGATAGATGGCTAAAAAGCGGCCCTATAGGAGGCCCAGCAACAAATCACGAACCAGCACGAGTTTCTGACCTCATCCATACAGACATAGGCACATGGAATGAAACTCTACTACATTCTATGTTTGACGAATCAAGGGTCCAAGAAATATTAGCCACACCCATTAGCTTACCTGACCAAGAAGATAAACTGGTCTGGATACACACTAAATCAGGAGATTACGAAGTGAAGAGTGGTTATTTTATATTCAGGGATGTCATGCTTAAACCACAGGAAACACAAGCACATTCATCTTATAAAGCTAGCCCAAACCTCTGGAAATATATTGGCAGTCCACAATCCCACCCAAAATCAAATTTTTCCTCTGGAATGCATGCAACAACGCACTCGCAACAATGGAGAATTTGCACCACAGAAAGATTGTACCTTCTCCTCTATGCCCCCTCTGCAAGCAGGAAGCAGAAACGCCCGAGCATACACTTCTTCTATGTCCATGGACTGACAAGGTATGGAATTCATCTCCCCTGAATCTTCGAATCTCCAGGTTTGGCCTCACCCGGTTCGAAGAATGGCTCTGCAGAATCAAACAGAACCCCATTACTTCGGGCAAATTTAACAACATTGCGGTGTTGCTTTGGAGAGTTTGGAAGGAGAGAAATCAGTTCATCTTCAGCCATCAAAACCCGAGGCCGCACTCAACAATCGCCAGAGCAGAGGCGATCTCAGCGAGTTACAGGGCCATGAACAAACCATCCAAAAGAGAGAAGGAAACAGAACACTTATCTGAGATCTGGCATCCACCTCCTCCAGGCAAGATCCGAATCAACATAGACGCCTCCTTTGATCCAGATATGGAAATCGACATATCTCCCACTAACGGAACAAATCCCCCTCGCATCAGAGAAGACGCGTCTGTTGAAACCGATCTAGCAAACGAAGCAACGGCCACGGATGAAAGATATGGAAGCAACCCTCCTCGACACAGAGCAGCCATTGCCTGTGTTTGTCGAGATCACCGCGGCATCGTGGTGGATGGCTTCGCGAAGCAGGTTCCTTCGGCCTCGGCCCCTCAAGCGGAGGCGATCGCAATGGACGAAACCCTAAAGTTTATCGCAAGCCGACACTTTCTCTCTCCTCAAGTACATTCTGACTGTTTAACTCCGGTGCACGCATTGAAGTCTTCCACTGAACTCAACTGGGAACTGCAACCGATTGTGAGCCGGGCCCAAGCCAAACTCGCTCAACTTCCGGGCCTTTCCCTTGCCCACTGCCATCGTAGCTCAAATCGCCCCGCGGATTGGATAGCCAAGGCTTGCCGAAACAACTCCTTACCCCCGAACTGGATATCAAATCCCCCCTGCTTTATTTGATCTCTTATGCACTGATGTAATGGGTGTTTTATTCCCAAGACTGAATGAGTAATCAAAGCGATGATGTTTGACGACCAAAAAAAAAAAAAAGTTCAAGGTCTAGTCCAGTAACCCTTTTCATGAGAAGATAAATGGATATACTCACACATCGCATGAGCTATACCGATGCCCGGAATTGAGGTATGAGTTAACTAAAGCTAATTAATTGAAACAGCTAATGAAAAGCTTTACTTTTTTCAGCTCATCTCGCCTAAATTATTCATTACTGAAAATTTGATCCAGTGTTAAGGGAATGATAATTTATTGGCTTCCTGTTTCGTTCGTAGTTTCATGCTTTTTTTTTATTTTCTTGATCCAATATTGACTATAGCGGCTTGTGGAACATATATAACCAATCGCGAGCAAACCGATCTTAGGAAGTTATGCCCTAATTAAATTCATCTCTCTAGTTCAAGACTTATAAAGATCCAAGTCAATCTCAATAATACAATCTAAGGAAGTTGCGCGTCGGCTTGGCTTGACTAATAAAATGGAAGAATTTTTGGCGCTAGCACTAAGCTTTTGTGTTCATTGCTTTCATTGTCTGACTGAAGCAAGGGTCTGCCAAATCCCCCGACGAAAACGGAAATAATTTTCTTTTAAACGGAGAATCTGTTTTCACAAAATCTTGCACGCCCTCCGCATTAATTTCTGTAAAAGACCAAAAAAAAGAGAGGAGTTTCAAGAAAATTCTACGTAAGAAACTCTATGAGTAAAAACCGCCACAACCTCAATCAACTTGATAAGCAATTTCAAAAACAAAACTCGAGGTGAAAAATGGGTCATGGACCTATTTTTGGACTCATATTTTATTTATATAGATTGCATATAGGTCAATTATTTTTTAAGGCCCAACTAAAACTAGGTCTAAAAAGTGAGTCTAATTTAAATGAGTCAAAAATGGATCAAAACTTATGACCCATTTTTGACCCATTTAAAATTTTAAGCGACCCACTAAACAAAAGTGCAAGGAAGATGATGACCTATTTTTGTCATACCCTGATCCTCAAGAGCGTGCCCATCCCTCACTGGTCCATTAAAAAGCGACGTCCCTAGATGCATCGCCAACCCATTCTTTTTAACATGTATAAGGAAGCATGTAAATAATCCCTAGACAATAAAACAATGGAATAGGGAAGTAGGGCCAATTTTTCACAAAATACCTTTTTATAAACACGCAGGTCTATACACAAAGGTTTATAAAAGGGATCGGCTCCCAACAAAAGAGAATTGTCCTACGCCTAGCTAGTCAGACAAGATCGTCGATTCTTTGGGCTTCACCTCCTAAACTCCGGGGCTTCTGGTCCTCCACCAACACCATCTAAGGACTTGAAAATGGTTATACAATAACCAGTGAGACAATGTCTCAGTAAGTTCAACTCCCTAAGACTCGATTAGAAAGAAAATACGCTTTAAGGGCTGCCTAAGCACAACCATGAGTTGGAGGTCTTACCTTGCCTCTATTCCTTCCTACAAGTCAGTTCAATTCATAGACTCACAATCATAATACTTAATCAATTCGGATCGACTCATCGATCAATCGACCTAGTCGATTACATGTCAATCAGACCATTCCTCGGTCATTCCAATCAATACTATCTATTCTCCAAGATGACATATCAAGTCACTGAGCTAGTATAATATAGTGTCTTTCTCCGAGATGACATACCGAGTCATCGAGCCGACATAATGTACTATTCATTCTCCAAGATGACATATCAAGTCACCAAGCTGGTATAATATAATGTCTTTCTCTAAGATAACATATTGAGTCATCGAGCCGACATAGTATAATGTCTTTCTCTGAGATGACATATCGAGTCATCGAGCTGACATAATATATGCCTTTCTCCGATATGATATACCAAGTCATCGATCCAACATTCGTTCTCCAACAATTTCTCACTTTTTATCATACTCGATGAATTAGCTGTGTGTGGGTATATAGTTGGCCTTAGCCAAAATATAATAATTTCCTTGCCATAAATCCCACAATTTTCTATAGTCCACCAAAATGTTTTTAGCTTTTTAAACCAACACTCAGTTATTTTCCAAACAATTACCAAAATTGATTAAATTAGGAATAAAATCCTAAAATCACAATTAAATCAATTCGACACAAATTAGAACTCAATTAAATAAAGGAACCACACCACAATAATCAACATAAAATTCTAGTCACCGGCTATCCCGATCTAATTTCCGGAAAATAATTAATTAATTAAATAATTACAAAAATATTAAATAAATGCCAATAAATCAACTTAGGCTCGGAAAAGCCTAATTGAACGCCGAAACGGACTCGAAAAATTTCCGAGTCACTCTAGATAAATACTAGAGCTCGTCTAGGTCTAATTGTACTAACTAACCACCTAACATGCATCGACAGATAATTAAATTAACTAATATAATCTAATCTATTCACATTAAACCATGCTTAATTTAATATAATCAATCCTTAAGCATCATTAACCTACTAAGTGGGAATTAATGAGTTAAACTCACTTGTTTTGCGATCCAATCAACTCAAATTGATGGGGACGCAATGGGGCTCACTCCTCTCCAAAGCGGGACCCAACTTTCGGGGTTGAGAGAGCCCTCAAAATGGGCCAAACAGTGCCTTGAATATGCAGTATTCTTCAGTTCTAAGCTGTGGAGATTGGGGCTGCTTCAGTGGCTGATTGCCGAAGACAAAGCTGACGATGGACCGATGGAGCTGGATCGGCCTAGGCAGGGTTGATTGGCAGCGATATGGCAGTGCACGGGCTCCGACTGAGCTCAACTAGACTTGAGGAACACCGACTAGGCCTTACGGCGAACAGAAACGGTGTGCAATGGTGGCGACTCCCGCTATGGCGTGCGACGATTCCACTTGAGCTGCTAGCTTCTCCGGTGACTTTTCTGGGCTGTTGGGACGTTGAGTAGCAAGAAGAGAGGAGGAGGGAGGAGTTTCAATGGGCTGAGTGGGAGAAGAAGGAGAGAGGAGGCAAGGGGGGGCCACTTGGTCACTTTTTCTCTCCAAATGTCTCCTTGACCGATCCTTCTTCCATGGCTGGCTTCCACAACACAATTCCAGCATCCTTGGCTTCCTCAAGAAGTCTTGAAAGGGTCCAAAAGGTTGGGTCCATGGGGTGTTACGAATTTGCAAGGATTTCCCCCCTAATTGAACTTCATTCTTTCTTAATTCGTCACAAACTAGCCTATATAAAATCAACCGACACCTCATTGATCCAATTTGTATTTTTCCTCACCAATTGGTCCCACTTGCTTCCCAATTTTGCGATAAAAAACGATCCATGACTTTTTCTAGACAAAAATAGCCCTAGGACGACTTTTTCCCAAAAAGTCTCGGTTTGTAGAAAAATATTCTGAGACTGAGTTAACGCTCCTAAAATTAATTGTGACATGAAAAAACTTTTAATTTCTGAAATCGGACTCAAATTCACAATTAATTTTCATTCAACACGATTTTAAGCGTGACCTAAACTATCGGGTAACTTTCAGAATTTTTTAGTACAAATGACATGTGGTCAATTTTCTTCAAGCCACAATAAACCCACTCGACACATTGGCGACTCTCGGTTATCGTGAAATTCTCAAGGATTCAAATACGGACATAGGGTACTGAAACGATAGAAAAATCAGTTTAGTGCCGGCCGACGAGAATTTTCCAATTTAATAGTGTCACCCACGATTAGCCACACATCTTAGTTGAACCAACCTATCTCTGATCTTAAATTGATTTGCAACTGTGCCGTAATGGCCTCTAAAGATGAGCACGGTCGAAAAGCCGATTCCTAGTCAAATTCTCAAGTCTATTTGCCTTAAAATCCTTAATGACTTCCCCAGATAATCTAGTTATCTCGAGAGTGATCAACTCAAAGAACAGCCCTATAAACGCGTCAATAAAATATCCGATTTATTCAATAAAAAACAGAATTGAAAATCTGGAATGTCACAATTTTCATGATCCCTGTCGATGACTAAAAGAGGAATGCGAAAGAGACGGCTAGGATTTGCAGATTTTGCGGTCAACATTTTAGCCACTACTGGCGTGACGACACCTGGGTTGGTTTCAGAGGAGGGATGGAATCGCGAACTATCCGTTTGACCGAGAATGGGTGGCTCTTCTGTCCCGTCCTCCGCCCCCGCGAGCGCACTCCATCGTCGTTCCATCCCATCCCCCGTCGAGCTCAGCAGAGCGCCCCCAAAGCACCAAACTGCCGCGCGATTTCAGAGCTGATAGAAGTCAAAAGTTCGCTTCTTTGACTCGATTCGCGTTGCATGGATCATCGTTCTCCTTACACATTTCGATGAAAGAACTTCAACATTATTGTATAATTTTAGGAAGATGTTTTCATGGTCTTTTATTATTAAATTAGAAACAAGAAAAAACTTGCGTATCATAACAAAGACTAGATAAATTACAAGATGTTATATGAAAATCGCTGTCTTGTGTAATTACATAATTTTGTCATTGATTCGTGCTATCTAAAATATCACGGTACTTTTATCCCTCCTTATGTGAACATGGAATGAACTAGATGCAATCATGGCATATACACAATGCTCAACATGTCTTAAGATAATCCCAGACTTGCAGGAGCAGGAGGTTTATCCTGAAATGAAGGGGGTGACTGGCTTGACTATATTGCAAAGGAATATTACAATATGAGTTGTCCACATTAGCAATGACAATCTAAATCAGTTATTTCCAACCAAATTTGTGATTTGATCAAAATTGATTGGATAGACTCAATTAGCAAAATATGAAAATGTTTAGACTCAATTAAGAAAATTGAAAGATTTGCAATATATTGAGAACTTTTTGGACAATTTTTGCATGAATTCCTTTGTGAGTTAGGGTGATTAAATTTAATAAGGAATTGTGAGGACCAAACAATGCAATTGAGGACTGAAAATACTGAGATCGTTTGACTGATTTAAATATGATTTCAATGTCCATTTTATTGCTCGATCAATAGTAGAATCATGTAGTACCATTCTCATGGAATTAGTCACACTAATCGAATCACTTAATTCGGGTGTTCTATATTTTCTTTTGTTTTGTTTATTTTATTATTTGATCACCGAAGCACATTTGCCGTAACCAATGGTTAACGTAGAACCAATTTCTGGAACCAATCTGTATTAAAGTAACATTTGTTCTCTCGAACGTGAAATGAACCAAGCCGTGTGTCGCACACCAAGGAAAATCAAGATTTTCTAACGCGAAACATGGGAGCGTGGGTAATCAAGAATCTGTCCTTTTCGTGAATGTGAACATGATCATTTTTCTCCAAGTCCAGCTCAATTGAGGTCACAAGACAACCATGATGGATCAATCAATCCTAATCAAATTCCGTTTATTTAATGAAGGATTCGAAAAATATTCTCTTAAAAAGATAATAACTTATATTGCTTATAAAAATAAATGAACGAAAAAAATTTCAGTGATTAACTATAGTCAATAATCAAAACTTTTTTTTTACTGATTATTTCAAATAATACAAATGATTATTTTTAATAAAATTTTTTCAAAATTATCCACTCTCCATGGAACAAATGGAGCGTAGGATCAAATCTTTCTTATGTTGTTAATACGTGCACATCGACAAAAAGGGACTGCGTCAATTATTCAAAATGCATTTGGTTTAAAGGATTTTGCCTTGAAAGCTTGATTTGGCTTGGCATCTTGAAAAGTAAATTGTGAATTGCTTGACTAGCCCGAATATTGCTCTCTTTGTTTATGGTAATGAATTTGCCAAAGCTTTCGGGCCCCTAGGAAAAAGAAAATAAAAAATAAAAGAAGCGTACTTTATCGGACAAGAACGTTATCTAATTATGTGCCAAGAATTTTTGTTGAGAGAAACGAATCAAGAAAATTTGTTTCATTTTATATATCTATAAACTTTACTCTTAAAGTTCTGTTATAGTGTAGATTAATTAGCCAACTTTCAACTAATATGAGTGATCCTTTTCAGAAAATATTTTTTTCAAGTCATTCATTTTTCACAAAATAAACAGAACTTAAGATAAAATAATAACAATTTGATTGTAAACTTCATACGTCTATACATGTAATCTCTAACCATAATTTCATTTGGACCAAAAAGAGACTGTAATTTCATCAATTATCCTGGTTTCTTGTCATGATTTATTTTTTTGAATGATTATCTTCAGGTTGTGGTGTTTTGTATACTAAGATGAATTGCGTGTGAATAATAAAATACTGATTTTGTAATTTCATGGGTTTGCCTTTGTTCGTAGCGAAAATGCGGAAAAATGTCGAACATGAGTCGTTACAGTCGACCTTTTAGCGAGAAAGGAGTCATTTTGGCCGTTTTCTGTAGTTTCAATCACGAGAAACATCCCTCCTGCTTTGAAATTTTTAGAGTTTCAATTTTGCACATTACCGAACCAGCGACGACTGTTATTAGAATACGTCAAACTATACTACTTAAATCAACAACATAGACATAACGAAATCTGATGTGGTTTTTGCCCCCACGTCAAAGCGCATGGAACTGTGGAAGTGGGGCTTGTCCTCTCAATTCGTATTAATATTAAGAGCCTCCACTAGCGTGACGACCATCCTTTACCATATTCGTATTAATAGATGGTTGAAGGCCATCCTCGCTATTGTGGCCACCGAACTCACTTGTGGCTTGTTCTTGGGTTTCCAGGGCCATCATCCCGAATTTCTTTGAATCCTCCTGGTCTTCGCTGGTGTCATGATATGAGCTTTGATAACGACTAGATACTCTGGTAGGTCCTAGCATAATTCCCTCATTTAAATCATCCAGAGAAAGGTTTCCTTCCAATGCTCGAACTACCTGTTTACACAAAGCTCATATATTATTCCACACTTGTAGAACAATTTGCATTAATCGGTCATGTCAAAAAGTGAGTTGTAGCAAACTAAGACACTGAAAATAGTGTTTTTCTTTTCCTTTTTCTGGCTCAAATGAAGTGATAACCCATGATTTTTCATTTGTAGGATGAGCAAAACCATTTGGTAGAGCATAAACATGTGTCTAAAACAAGGGGAAAAAAAAAGGAAGAAGAAGCACCCATTCTGGTATTAAAACAATGTATTTTCAACTAGGCAATGTACCTGTGTCATTCGTGGACGTTGTCGTGCAGAAGGATGAACACAAGCAGCAGAACAAGCAATCATCTGAGTCATTTCCTCGGTAATGTAGTCCTTGTTTAGTTTTGGATCAACTATGACATCAAAATTGCCATCTTCTAAAGCTTGTGTGAGCAAAGGCCTTGCCTAAAATTTGATTAGAAGAGTCAATTCTATAATAACATTCACAGTGGAGAGAGGAAAACATGGAGGGAAATGATAAATAGTGATAGGCCACAAGTAAATATGTTGCTGACGAACCACTAACCCAATTAACCAAGCTATGCTCATCAGTGGGTAGAGTTACGTCAACCGGACGACGGCCTCCGATCAACTCTAGAAGCACAACACCAAAAGAAAAAACATCTGCTTTCTCAGTGAGATTTCCACTACAGGCATACTCTGGAGCCAAGTACCTGTGCATTAGGTAGACTTACATTAGCAAAAGATAACAAAACTAATATATGCTTAGACAGGAAATGACTAAACTCAACTATCATTGGTGTAGAGAATATTTCTCGAGTTTAAACCTGTAAAGAAAACCTCATCGAAGTAGATTTTTTAGTTTGAGTAAATTTCCCAGTCTAAGTGAGTTTTCTAATTTTAGTTGGCCAAAGGAGATTTCCTGCTTTGGATATATATGTGTCTAAAGGAGGCGGATTTTGGTTTTCGCACACTAGAGTGGATAGAGGAGCTTTTGGCCACAACAATCAATTGTGTGGCATGCTTGTCAATCACATTTTGAGTAAATCGTGAGTATAGTGAACTAATAAATCTTATTCATCCGAGTTGTAAATTTTTTGATTGAGATATTGTTTCTCGAGAAATTGTGATGATTAAACAATGTATGAACTATTGAGTATAATTGGGGGATAGGAAACTTGGGACTGTTTGAGTTATTCAACTGTAGTTGTAATCTCAATTATATTACTTGATCTATAGTTGAATGTTATGCAACCCTTCTTTTGGAGTAGGTCCCACTAATCAAATCCACGTAAATTTGGTATCTAGTTTATTTCACTGTTATCTTTATTATTGTGTTTTTTTTTTTGGTCGAACTTTATTATTGTGTTTGAGTGTATGTTTTTTGCAACAACTAATATTATAGCTAGGTTTAAATGAGTTGAAGAGCAAAAGTCATTTGATTTGATGGGAATGGTTTCAGTTTCTAGAAAATGGAGTTGATTATATCAAAGGAATATGCACTTTTTCCTATAAGGGGAGATGAAGCATGCTGATTTGAATTTGTTGGATAGACAAGCGTTAGTAGTTATTTAGCTAAAGTGGGCTCATAATATTGCATTTAATATTGAAAGAGACCGCTACAGTCTTGATTAATGTCATGTCAAACATTTACAAAAGTCCTCTATGATAAGCAAGATCAACTTGGTGTGACATTTGTTCTAGCTAAAAATAAGCAAATGTGTGTTAGTTGCGAAGCATGTGGTTGCTTGTCAACTGAGTTCGGTTGAAATTAACTTTGATGATGAGATACGTGCTTTAATCCTATTATCCTTGTGGCCCACTAGTTAGAATACTACTATCATTGCACTAAGCAATTAATCTAGTTCAAGAAACTTAATGTTTGATGAGGTTCACAAATTGATTTTAAATAAAGACATCCATAAAAGAGAATCGGGCAAACCCCTGCCTAATTGTATAGTAAGTTAAGGTAGAAGAAGAACTAATATTCATGTTAATAGGAATAATGTGAACCAAAATAGACAAAATCAGTCTAGAATTGTGGTATTGTCTATTGGAATCGTGGCAAGAGAGTGCACCTCAAAATGGATTTCCTAGCCGAAGAATGAGAGCAGTAAAGAAATTAGAGTCTAGTCTATCAATGATATTGCTACAATAGCTTACAGTAACTTAGATAGTGCTGATTATGTTGTGCTTGTCACTGAGGATTTGTTATTTGATGGTTAGGTTATAGATCTAGTTGCTTATTTCATGCTATAGCAAACATGAACTATATTACTACTTATTAGTGCACGGATAGTGGTGAAATGATTTTAAGGACTAATGCTAACTACGATGTTGTGAGACACATTCCAGAAATAAGCCGAACTTGATTTCTTGTGTGCTCTACATTCAACTGGGTATCGATGTACTTCAAAAAGTAGAGTTTTGACAGTTGTTGCCATGGTAATTATAAAACGAATAGAGCACTATTGCCTATATGGGATCAAGGGGAGACGGTAACAAATTTCACCACGGACATTGGATGAATCAGTACAAGATTAGTTGCCTATGCATTTAGGGAACACTACGGAGAAAAGCCTAGAAGTTTTGAATAAAAGGAATTTGATGTGTGGTTATGTGGCTAAAAAAACTAAATGTATACAGGTGCTATAGCTTAGGCAAATGGCTAAAAGCCCAATTCTGTATGACTATAAAGAAACCACAAAGATTGTAGAGTTAATTCACTTAAATGTGTGCAAGCTATCATATTTTCCTTCAAGGAAGAGTACCAATTGATGCTAACAATTGCAGATCACTACTCGACGAAGATTTGAGTGTTTGTATGGAGGTGCAAGTTGAATAATATTGTCAAGATTAGATGGTTGAGAGCTTTGAGCAAAATGAAGGCTGGTACAACAATCAAGTATATGTGGACTAATAGTAACATGGAGTTTTCCTCAAAGTAGTTGAACAAATTCTAGGCGAAGGAAGGCATAGTGAGACTTTGCATTAGTGTAAGTGAACAACAAGTTGCAAAGTTAATGAGAACATTACTAGGAATAGTCCATAAAATGCTTTCTAGTGTTGAAATGGCTAAGAAATTTTCAACAAAATGCACTTAATACGGCGAGCTACTGGATGAATAGATCTCCATCAACTGCTATTTGATACTAGACTCCTGAAAAAGTATGGTCAGGTAATTGATTATTTTGTTCTTAAAATATTTTGTTACATATGTTATATTCGAGTGACGAAAAGATCAATGGCATGGCAAGAAAGTATATATTCCTAGGTTATGCATAAGGTGAGTGGGGCTATCAATATGTGGTACCCAGAATTATATTCACTTATTGCTGATAGTAAAATTATATTGATGAGAATCCAATAGTGTTATGTAGGAATAATTGTGGTAGTATTTTTGTAGATTTGGCTAGTGTTCAACTCAAGATGGAATTGCAACCCGAAACTCTTGAGGTAGCAAGTACTTGCGTAGTAGATAACACATATTCTACTTGTAACGAGGTGGAACTTTTAGAGGTAATGGTGGTTGTTCTAGTTATTGAATTTGACAATGTGCATATTCGATCTCCTAAGACATATAATGACAACAATGGTTTTGCTTTATTTGTGGTTGATAAGATATTATTAGAAAATTCCTGTGAAATGTTTAAAGGTGCAAATATTAGGGGTGATAGATTCTAGTGCAGGCTAGTTCCTAGTTTGTGGAACCGTGAACTAGTCCAACTAGTCCTAGACCCAACCAGGAACCAAACTAACTGGTCCGATCCGTCTGATCCGATTCTTAGGTGGATCAAGAAACCGGCTCTTTTTTTATTTTTTTCCCATTCCCCACAATATTTCAAGTGTCATTGCATAGTTTAACCTGATACATGAGTCTAAACATAATTATCATCTCCGTGGACAAAGTTATAATGATCATCAAGAACCACGTCTAATAGGCATCAAGTTGCAATGGAGGCAGCGCTGCATGTATGAGACTAAGAGAAGTGAGAGTGAGAGTCGTGACCAACGAGCTTGCATGATTGAGTCTAAGCAAGAAAAGAATGAGAATTTGATTTTGGAAATATGGAATAATAAGAATTTAAAAATTAGTCTCATCCAGGTGGTTTGAGTGGGTTTGTTCACACATAGAACCGGGAACTGAACCGATATTCATCAATTCCTAATTTCGAGAACTTCCCAAAACTAATTGATACGGTCCGATTCCCAATTCAATCTGATTCTTTTCCTCACCCCTAGCAGTTAGAGTTAGTATCTCAATAAGGTTCACTGTTATGATGGAGTTCAAGCGTGGCTTGGACTTAAAAGATTCTTGTGATGGGTGAGCCCACGAGGGGCTGTGGAAGAGTAGCGGTGATAAGTTTCCATCAAAGCGATTGTGATTGGCCCAAACCTTGAGCAAAAGTAGAGATTGTTGAGAATAAGTTACATATTTGAGCCTATATAGGAAATTCGATCCAAGTGAATTTCCTAATTTAAATAGGTTTCTTAGTCTAAGTGGTTTCCTAGCTTGAGTAGATTTCCTAGTTTTAGTCAACTAAAAGGGATTTCTAGTTTGGATTCAAATATATATAAGATGGATTTTGGCTTTTGCACATTAGAATGAGCAAAGGAACTTTAGGTCGTAATAATCGATCATGTCATGTGCTCGTGAATTATATCTTAAAGAAATTGCAAGTGTCGTGAAGCCAATGAAAAAATTGAAAGATTATTTCGTAAAGAATTATGAGAGGATTTTTTTAGAGTGTATTTGAGTGACTCAACTATATTTGTGATTACCATTATATCGCTTGTTTTATAGTAAAATTCTATACTAGTCTCCCCATGAAATAGGTCCTGCCAACCGAACCTAACCGAACCATGTAAAGTCAGTATCTGATTTATTTCCATATTCTATTTATTATTATTACTTGTTTTTTACAACATTTAGAACCAATTTAGACGAACCACATGCAAGAGAAATAGCCTTACCCAAAAGTTCCCATTACTCGAGTAAATACATGAGTATCTGTATCAGAAGCAAACTTTGCAAGTCCAAAATCTGCAACCTAAAATCAGAATGTCAACCTATAGATTCATATCCAAATAGCTTCACATTACAAGATTAGATTATGCATTAAAAGTTCATCATAACTCCAAAAATAATTTCAAGACTAAAACTCTATTATTTAGCTCTCCAAATGATTTCATCAAGAAATCAACTTTTGGAACCTAAAGATCTTTTGCCATTTCTCTTGGCTTCGGCTTATAAGAGGATGTTGGAGGGATGCAAAGCTTTTGAAGATATGGAGTAGTTCGCTAGCTTAAGAAGCTAACTGAATAATGTGGTAGTGAATTCCATAAACAATTTAGATGATCAATATTATCATGTAATGATTAAATAGTTGCACATTGTACCTTTGCCTCAAAATTATATTCCAGAAGAATATTAGCAGCCTTGATGTCACGATGAATGATTCTGGGATTACCTGAGAAGTGAACCCAATAAAAAACGAACTGCAAAACTTATCATAAGTATAAGGTTTAAAAGATCGTACTTACATTCCTCGTGTAGATATGCCAACCCCCTTGCAGAACCTAAAGCAATCTTCATCCTCATAGGCCAAGTCATAGTTGGGCGATCCTTCCCTACAATGACATTTGCCAGTTCCAATGATTATAATGTTTTCAATAAGCCAAAATAACTACACATACTTTGTTGCCTACGCATGCGCATTCCAGTGGAGATCGAGTTAGCTGATTATTATGAGATTCCACCAAAATCACCTGAGATTAATTTTTCCCTTTTTTATACTTTTTTAGTGGACTTTTGCCGCTTACCTGGAAAAGGCTAGGCAATTGTCGTCGTCACTAACAACAGCATTTGGAAACAGCGATCCAATTTGATTAAGTGAAAAATGAAATTCAACATAATCCCTGCATACTGCCAGATAAACAACTTTGATATACAAATCCCTTACTCCAGAATAGAGGGAACATATAGACGAGTCCACAATTCCAGCAGCACTTAAAAAAGGCATTGACCATAGAATATCAAAGTTGTATGGTAGCTAGAGTCCATAAGCGAGAGAGAGAGAGAGAGGGCATCATCGGATGAAAGACGTACATGTATTCCTCTAAAGTCATACTCACCGTGCAAATGAAATTCCAATGTGCCATTTGGAACAAACTCATATACCAAAATTCTATGAGGACCAGAAATGCAGTAACCAATAAGTGACACAAGGTGTCTGTGATGAATACGGCTAATGATCTCGACCTCTGCTTGAAATTCCCTCTCTCCTTGTCTGCTTTCAGCTTTTAACTGCTTGATTGCAACTACTTTCCCGCACGAAAGTACTCCTTTATGAACATAGCCAAAACCACCTTGGCCAAGTAGGTGGAGATTGGAGAAATCATCTGTTGCTATTTTTAGCTCATCGTACGTGAATGTGTTCTGTGCAAGACCTAATGCCATCCCTGGAGATGATACCGAAGGTTTTAATGAACGCATATCTGTTATTGAGAATGGCTCAGAAGGAGTTAGACTTCAGGAACTCGACACAGTAAAATCACGAAGAACTTAGG
This sequence comes from Eucalyptus leucophloia subsp. euroa, assembly GCA_017140325.1. NCBI lineage: Eukaryota > Viridiplantae > Streptophyta > Magnoliopsida > Myrtales > Myrtaceae > Eucalyptus > Eucalyptus leucophloia. The sequence continues at coordinate 34,821,700 of CM029477.1, forward strand.
AACTTTAAGAGCTCGCATTCAAGCATAGAAATCTCACCTTTAGGCCCCTGTGGAGGGTAAATCCCCAACTCAAGCCGCCTCCTCTTCCTTCTATAAAAATTCACGAATATGCACACCCCAACAAGCACAATGAGCCCCACAATCACAATCCCCACTGTCAGCGCCAGCTTCCACAGCGGCCAGCCCACATTCGGAGACACCGGTGGAGGAGAGGTGGAAATAGTCGGAGGACTCACCGGTGGGGGAAGACTTGGCGGCGGGGCGTCCACTGCGGGAGGACTTGACGGCGGAGGTTTGAATAGGGAAGGACTTGGCGCCGGGGCGTCCACTGTGGGAGGACTTGACGGCGGAGGGTTCACTAGGGGAGGACTTGGCGCCGGGGCGTCTACTGGGGCCGACATCGACCGTGGGAGGACTTGGAAAGGGGTCGTCAACTGTGGGAGGACTTGGTGGCGGGGCGTCTGTGGGATACCCACGCACCGGCGGGGGAGGACTTGCCGTCGAGGCGTCACCTGTGGGATACACCACTGTCATCGACGAGTGAGCCACCTGGCTCGCTGTTGGGACTTCAACAGAGGCCACCAGAGGCCCACGAGATCGATGCGTACGACGTTGCCCGGAGTGGAATGAAAATTGTTTTCAAATATTTTTGGGGAAGTTTTGGACGGATGTAGTTCGAGTGGATGACTGATAACCGGAAAAGTGAGAGCAAAAGCTGGGAGGAGCATCCCATAAATATGTTCTAAAATTTCGTATCTTTACAAAAATCAGACTGTAGGAATCGTATCATTTAAAAAATGGAAAATATCACAAACAGTCCCTAAACTTTCACTTAATGTATAATCTCGTCCATAGACTTTTAATTTGCTCAATTTGGCTACTGAATTATCGATAAATGTCCGATTTAATCTCTGACTATTTGAAAATTGACCAATTTCGTCCCTGAGTTTTTGATTTGCTCAATTTGGTTCCTGAACTATTAACAAATGTTCCATCTAGTCCTCCATTTGTTCAAACCGTTAAGTGATTATGTGGAGCATTAATTGATGACGTGGAACTAAATTGGATTACTAGAATTATGAGTCAATATATATCTTAAAAAATAAAAATAAATTAGGGGTCAGTTAGAGATCAAAGCACTGATCACACAAGCAAAGAGAAGAAGTGGTTCTGTATCTTTTTTTTTGGATGGTGGCCACAATTTGACTTGTTTTAAAGGTAATTTTCATGTGGATATTCCATATGTCCTTTTTTATTTTTTATTTAAGAGACTAAAAGCCATGGAAGCCAATTTCATTACCTTTAACTAACAAAATGACGAAATTGGCCAATTTTCAAATAGTCAGGGACTAAATCGGACATTTATCGATAATTCAGGAATCAAATTGAACAAATTAAAAGTCTAGGGATGAGATTGCACATTAAGTGGTAGTTCAGGGACCAAAATGAGCAAATCGAAAGCTCATTGATGAAATTAAACGTTAGATGAAAGTTCAAGGATCATTTGTGACATTTTTCCTTTTAAAAAAATTATATATATATATATAGTCTTGAAGGTTAAAATCGTATTTCACCTCAAACAGATATGGTCTAAATTAGGCTGCTAGATGAGAATTTTGCAATATTGCATACTTTCTTAAGCCGAGCATCAACTGTTTGTGACATGGCTAGTTAAGAGTAAAGATGGATTAATCAACTTATGCCTTTGCTAAATCTAATTCCACGGCTTGTTATGCTATCTTCTTTGGGAAAATATAAGGGAGGCAGAAAAGAAAAGTGGAAAGAATCGAGATTGAATTTGAGGAGCAAAGCATAAATTGTGTTGAATACTTGGGACTTACATAATGAAGATTTTTGCAAGTTTTTAAGCCAATCAATTTTCTAGTAAGATTTGTGAATTCTAGGAAAATTGTCTAGGAAATTTTAAACCTATTGTAGCTTTACCAATTTAGTTCTAAAATTTTCAATTTTATCAATTAAGTCCATTGGCCAATTTTGGTTAGAAATAACTGATATGAACGCCGATCGTCTTACGCAATAGATCAGCGCTAATATGGACAATTTTATGTGCTTTTTTTGGGTCTCACCAATGACCCTAGCTGGCTGTGGAGGCCTCCATTGTCTCCGACGAGGCCACAAAGGCCCTAGATGAGACCATCGCGACCCCAATGGCTGCGGACAAGGTGGTTTTCACCTAGATCTTGCGAGGGCTACCTCATCCTCTCCTGCAACTGGCGAGGTTGTGAAGTCCTCACCTAGGGCCTCACTACAGCAAGCCAAAAAAAAAAAAAAAGCACAAAAAAAGGAAAAGAAGAAATTCAAAAATAAAAATAAAAATTCCATGAAATATTAAAATATGATTGAAAATTATCAATGTCAGAGCCGACCATCTACGTTAGCAGTTTCTAGCCAAAATTAACAATTTCGAACCAAAATTGATTGAACGGACTTAATTGGCAAAATATGAAAGGGTTTAGACTCAATTAAGAAAATCAAAATGTTTGGAACCGAATTGGCAAAAATTGAATAACTTTACAATTTTTTGGACAATTTTTGCATGAATTCCTTTGCAAGATTGGGTGATTAAGTTTAAAGAGAAATCGTGAGGACCAAACAATGCAATTAGAGATAGGGAAATACCAAGAGCATTGCCTAATTTAAATATGGTTGTAATGTCCGTTTTATTACCCGATCAATAGTAAAATCATGTCGTACCCTTGTCATGTAATCATTCACACTAATCGAATCACTTAAATTCGATTTCTTAATTATTCTTTTGTTTTGTTTATTTTATTATTTGATCACTGAAGCGCAAATTATATTTAACGTTTGTCCTAACCAATGACTAACGTAGAACCAATTTCTAGAAGCAAGTTAATATTTTAGTAAATTTGTACTCTAAACGTGAAATGAGCCCAGCTGTTGTCTGGTCAACGACGACCGCCGTGTTATGCAATCCCACTTTTTCTAAACGCACTTTTTCTTCCCTACTTTTTTGGACGATCTAATGAAGTGTGTCGTACGCCGTTGGCAAATCAAGATTTTCCAACATGGAACATGGGAGCGTGGGACATCGAGAAACTGTCCATTTTGGGAATGGGAACATGATCATTTTTCTCCAAGTCCAGCTCATTTGAGGTCACAAGACAATCACGATGGATCAATCAATCCTAATCAAATTTCGTTGTTGAGTGAAAAATGAAGGATCTAATCAAATTCCATTTGTTGAGTGAAAAATAAAGGATTTGGAAAAAATGATTATTTATTTCGCTTTTATAAAAATGATCATATTGACCATTTATGAAGATTGCTCTGGAAAGATTTAATTGTTTTTGTTAATCTGGCGTGCCGAATGCTCCTTTCTAATAGACGATTGGAAATGATGAAAGGAAACATGATTAAAAATTGTCCATGTTAACGCTAACCGTATACGTTAGCAATTTCTGGTCAAAATTGGTAATTTTTAACCAAAATTAGCTAAATGGACTCAATTAGTAAAGTACAAAAAATTTAGATTCAATTGAGAAAATTAAAATATTTAGAACTGAATTTACGATTTTTTGGACATTTTTCGCATGAATTCCTTTGCAAGATTGGGTGATTAAGTTTAATGAGGAATTGAGAAGACCAAATAATGCAATTAGGGACAGGGAAATACTGAGGGCATTTGGCTGATTTACATATGGTTGTAATGTCTATTTTATTACTCGATCAATAGTAGAATCATGCAATATCCTTATTGTGAAATCGGTCACACTAATCTAACCACTTAAATCCGGTATTCTAATTATTCTTTTGTATTGTTTATTTTATTATTTTATCACTGAAGCGTAAATTATATTTAACGTTTGTTCGCCAACGGTTAACGTAGAACCAATTTCTGGAAGCAAGCTAATATTTTAGTAAATTTGTACTCTTAAACATGAAATGATGAGCCAAGTTGCTGTCTGGTCAACGACGACCCCCGTGTTATGCACTCCCAATTTTTCTAAACCCACTTTTTCTTCTCTTACTTTGTCGGACGATGTGATGAAGTGCGTCGCGTGCCGTGGAAAGTCAAGATTTTCTAACGTGGAACGTGGGAGCGTGGGACATCAAGAATCTGTCCATTTACTGAATGGGAACATGATCATTTTTCTCCAAGTCCAGCTCGGTTGAGGTCACAAGACAATCGCGATGGATCAATCCATCCTAAACAAATTCCGTTGATTAAGCGGAAAATAAAGGATCTGGAAAAAATTATGTCGTTTATAAAAATGATCGTATTGACGGTTTTATGAAGCTTGCTCTGGAGAGATTTAACTGTTTTTGTTAATCTAGCATGCGGAATGCTCCTTTCTAATAGAAGACGGGAAAATGATAAAAGGAAAGCAGTAAGCAGGTAAAAGATTTCTAAAATTATTACCGTGGAATTTTTTATTTTACATATTTATGCACTTCATTACAACAATATATTTGTGGCGCTATAAAATAATTTTTGCGACATTTTACGATATTTTCTATATCATAAAGGTGAAAAATCATGACTCTTTTGATCAGTTAACATCAATAAAGCCCATCATGATGATTAATGATTGCAACAGAAAAAAAAAAATACGTGGGTACAGATAAGAATTACGCCGAAGAGTGTCAAAATAATATCTGAAGGCTGCTGATTTGTTGAAGGATAGCTGCGAGTGGTAATAAACGCGACCAGTGCGGCTGATGTTGCTACAACCACTGAGGTATAAGCCCCTTGGGTGCATTTTAGATAACAAAAGCTCCGATACCAAATTAGAAAATACAATCCAAAAGTTTAAATCGACAATTGAAAGAATATAAAGAATGTATAAACCTCGTTGTCAAGCTTAATTGAGCTATGTAATTGTTATGGTAGAAAGGTAATTAGTATTTGACATGTGTAAGAAAATTCAAATTAGACAACGTATGACATACAACGACCGCGAAGAGCACCGTGTGCATGGAGGCTTGCCAATATTTTGTGCTTACAAACAATGGAGGAGACTTGACTTAGCACTTGGATATGAAATGAAAACCAGAACAACAACAACCCGAGCGCACGCAAATATGCACTCTCTCTCTCTCTCTCTCTCTCTCTCTCTCTCTCTCTCTCTCTTCTTAAGCCACTTTGTTGTCGGCTTCCACGAAAGGCTGTGTTACGATCAAATGAAAGTGCGTCGTCGTCGGGACCATATTTTCCGCCATGGAAAACGAGAGCGTGGGCCATCAAGCGTCGCAGCTCATGTTGGGAGTGCGATGTTGATCTGATTCCCGCCCTTCAAGTCCGGCATAATCGACTAGTCATCTGAGGAAGCGTCAATCAATCATCGCTCGACAGATAATCCTAGCCAATGGAGCACCTTCTTGCAGATTGATCAATAATACCGAAGATTCAGGACACCATCAGAACACCGATACCCCCTATCCGTGAGCTAGAGGAGAGTGACGGAACCGAGGTAACGATCTTATTAAAACATAAGAACCAGCTATGGTCGGTCCGATCCATGAAAGCTGAACTGTACTTTATTAGAGCATGCCATAATCGTACAGCACGGCAAATACATAAAGATGGGAACAATTTGTCCCATAGAGCTCTGAACTAGAGATAAGCTAGTTGCTGAATCCTCAATCTGAGTGCCAGGCCGGTTCAGTCTGATTCGTCTTCAGAAACAAAGAACCGGACCAATTATTTCCAATTTTTAAGATTCCAAACTACGAACCGGACTGATTATTCCCTCAGGAACCACCCATAACCAGCCAGTTTTGTCTGGTTTCCAATTCAATCTTGAGACCGGTTCTCACCCTAGTTTTTACCATATGGAAATTATATATTCTCATTGGACAATAGGACTGTTTGCATTTCCTTCGCATAATTCTAGTAATGAATGGCCATGATCTATGTAGCACCGACACGAATACGCGATACGACACGACACGCCAACACGTTATTTCTAAAAAAATAGAGAATTTCGACACGTTCCGACACGTTATATATTAAATACATATTTTTATGTATATGTGCAAAAATAAATAAATAAATAATAATAAGAGCATAGAATTAATTTATACTAAAAAAAAATAATCCAACATTTGTTAATATCATTTATTATTTTAATTTGATAGAGATTAAATGAGAAATTTAAAAATTGCAAACACAAAAAAGTAAATTTGAATGATCATGTCATATTTTCTTATAGGGTTAACACCCTGAAAAACCCAAAACTAGTACATCTGTGACAAATTTACCTCAAATTATTTTTTTAACCACCAAAAACCCGAAACTGGTATACCTTTGACAAATTTACCCCAAACTGGTACACTTGTGACAAATTTACCCTCTATTAATTTTCGTTAAATTTTACTGTTAAATTATTAAAATAAATAACACGTGACAATTGACTAATATACCAATTTGGGATTTTACTCTCCATTTGTCACAGTTTACAATTTTTGTGATTTTCTTGTGGTATTAATCAAATTTAACGGAGGGTATATTAGTCACAAATTTACTAATTTGAGGTTTTTTGTGGTTGAATAAATTAGTTTGGGCTAAATTTGTCATAAATGTACCAGTTTAGGGTTTTTTATAATCAGTCAGGGTAAATTTGTCATAGATGTACCAGTTTTGGGTTTTTCATGATCAAAAAAATAGTTTGGGGTAAATTTGTCATAAGTGTACCAGTTTGGGGTTTTTCAATGTATTAACTATTTCTTATATTTGTCAGAAATTAATGAGATTTCTTATAGTCCCAAACCGAGTTTGGAGTACATGATATAGATTGGCTTGAGCGCCTTTGCAAAACAAGGTTCGAGAAAAATGAAAATCCATGACAAGAACTCTCAAAGTATGACCAAAAGAAAAGGAAACTAAATTCGCCATGGAAAATGTGACCAAAAGAGATAATTCACAAGCGACGCCTACGAGAGGTGGAAAGAAAAAAAAAAAAATCACAACTTTAACTCTGCGGGGGTAGCGGAGCGACGCCAGAGAGAAGAGGGGCGTTCCATCATCACTCATGGGAAGGTCGATACTTATAAGTAAGAAGCTTGAGAGTGAAAATGTTCTTCTTTTCCCTTTATTTTTGTTATTTTCATTACTTTTTCATATATTTATATTTTGACACCTCAAGTATTGAAAATTTTTAAAATTGTCCCGTGCATGTCGAAGTCACGTGTCGGAATTTCAAACTCACGTGTCGGAGCGTGTCGGGAAGAGTTGACCACATGTCGGATTTTCCGACACTTGTTGACCGCGTGTCGGAACGTGTCGGAGCGTGTCGAAGCGTGTTGAACACGTGTCGGAGTGTCGGATACGATACGAAGGCTTTCAAAGAGTGTCGGTGCTTCTTAAGCCATGATCATACTGTAAGGGCAAAAATGTGGGAACATATCTAGATGAATGATAATTGTCTAATCATAAGATCGACAACATATCTGGATCTGGGCCTGTGCACGGGAGGACGAAGCTAATTTTTTATGTACTTTAATATCGTGGATCGGGGAGATATCAAATCCCGCAAAGATAGAATCAATCGCATTGCACAAAAGCCACGTTCCATTGGGGAATGAAGAAAGTAATAACAAATGATGGAACGTAACCGAACAAACATACTATACGTAAGAGGTATTCCTTATGGATAAAAAAAAAATAGCCTCCTCGAATGATTTACTTAATTTTGCATGAATCGTCCAATAGAATTTGTCACATAGAAACCAACATCGTGAGAATCCATTGCAGGTGAGTCTGTACAGTTATGTTTACAATGGAAAATACTCTTACAATTAAATGGAAGTTTCACTCCAATTGAAGCAATGACGAATTCAAGAACTCTACTTGAGCGAGAGAAGAGGATTTGTAATATCTTAGGGGGACAAAATAGACATTGCTGTGTGGTATTATTACTCAAGAAACTATACATGCAGGCCCTTCACATAAATTTCGCAAAACACAGGAGTTTTAAGGAAGATTTTCTCTCTCTCTCTCTCTCTCTCTCTCTCTCTCGACAGCCACTTTGTTGTCCGCTTACGAAAGGTTGTCGTCCGATGAGACAAAAGCGCGTCGACCGGACCGTAGTTTTCGCCGTGGAAAACCAGATCGTCCTGAAGTGGAAAACGAGAGCATGGGCCAACAAGAGTCGCAGTTCATGTTGTAAACACGATGTTGATCTGATTCCCGGCCCTTCGTATTCCGCCAAGTCCGGCGCAATTGACTTCACTAGTCAATCAATCATCCAGCGACTTATGCAGGAGTCGCTCAACAATTCATCCAACCAAATGACACTTCTTACTAATTGATCAATAATACTAAAGACTCAAAACACCATTAGAACACCGATGCCCCCCATCTGCGAGCTACCAGAGAGTCACGGAACCGTCGCAATGGTCTTATTAAGCCGTGAGAACCTGATATGGTCTGATCCATGAAAGCTATACTATACTTAATACAGCATGACGTCATCATACAACCAGGCAAGTACATAAGATGGCAACAGCTTGTCCCGCAGTGCTCTGAACTAGACAAGTTAGTTGCTGCCTCCTCAATCTAAGGATCCGAGCTGGACCAATTCAGTCCAATTCATCCTCAAGAACTGGGAACTGGACCGATTATTCCCGCAGGAACCACCCAGAACTGGCCAATTCGATCTAATTCCTAGTTTGACCCAGAACCAGTGCTTGTCCCCAGTTTTTATCATATGAAAATTATATATTCTCGTAGGACAATGGGACTAGTCGCATTTCCTTGGCATAATTCTAGTGAGGAATGGCTGTGATCATACCATAAGGGCAAATATGTGGGAACATATACGGATGGCGGATAATTGTCTAATCATTAGATCAATAACAAATCTGCTTCATGCGTACAAATCTGGGCGTGCGCACGGGCGGATGATGCTCATTTCACGTACTATAATATCATGGACCGGGGAGATATAAGATCTTGTGCAAATAGAACCAATCGCACTGTATTAAAGCCACGTTCCATCAGGGAATGGAGAAAGTAACGACTAGTTACAGAACGATGTCATTGGACAAAATAAAGTTATGGGGCCTACTTGTACATAAAAAAGTTGAAGGAAGAAATGGATAGCAGTACTCAATCAATCACATTCTATCACAGAGACAAGAACAACTTGTGGGTGTCCAATTATGCTAAAATTAACATGTTTGTTGCCTTGAGGTCTCTGGATGATGGGCGGCTTCCAGCCAGTATGCGGACAATCCAAACCTGCAATATTTGCGAGATCTCCTTTAACTATGCAGATAATTGCTTGCTATATTTGAATGATCTGGATCGCTGCGTCTCTTCTTTAGATTCCCCAAAAGTTACCAATGAGTACTGCATCACAACTTTTGAAGTTCGCCAAGCAGACTTTCAAGGTAAATCTCCCTAAGATAACGGCTTTACTATCTGTTTATCATGCTTATGGCTGCAATTCTTGTCTGTCTATTCTCTCGCTTTCTTGTAGGACCACTTTGTGACTTGCCAGAACTTACAAGGAAAACATGGTTTCAAGGGACACAGTGGGCTCTCGCGAAGGTAAAAACAGACAAGTTGCCACCTTGTCTTTCTTAATGAAGCTATCCTAGAAATGTCATCAAACATCTATCGACAAGAAGCAGAAGAAGAAGTCACCCCTGATCTTTTTTCTTTTTTAAACCAAATTGTAGCCAGAGCACACAAGAGCACTGTAGAAGGCTGAAACCGATGCAACGACTGGGATGGAGATGGGATTTTCATTCTTCTGCAGGCGAGGATCTGGCAGGCCAAGATCTGGGTTGCCGTTCAAGCTTAAAAAAAAAAAAAAGAGAAAAAGAAGTGGGTCCCGCGCTACAATGATGTAGGCCCGCCGGAGTTGAATCTTATTTTTTACAATATTTTTCCGGTTTTAGTAAAACACCAAAACTTAGAAAAATTAAGTTGAACGGAAGTTGTTTTTCTTTGTTTGGTTGGTGGCATGCGTCAAGAGAAGGAACGCGCGTTCTCCATTAATAATGAAAGGAGCGTTCCGAAATAAGAATAATAGAAGTCTCAAAACTTTTGTAAAATGCTCAATTAAGCATCAAAACTTTTCTTCGCTCACTTAAGTACCACATCGGAGCAAAATCATTTACCTAAGTGTCACTTCCGGGAAAACAACCTATATTGATTCTTAAAAAAAAAAAAATGAATTTTTTTCTTTCTTTTTTAGGCCGATGGGGATCATTGACGACCCTCGCCAAGCATGAAACCCTTGTTGGCTGCCTCGCCCTCGATTGCGGTGGCCCAGGGTGAGGCCATTGAGGCCTTGTCGACTTTGGGTGACCTCGGGCGAGGGTCCTCATGGCCTCACGCGCTACTAGCAAGGCCCTGAGTTGTTGCCCAAAACCTTCACAGCGAGAGCAAAGCAGTGAGAGCCCTCAACAACCATCGGCAAGGCCTCGACGACCTTGCCCAAGGACTTCACAATCGAGGACGAGGATTTTGCGGCCGACGAGGTTCACCAGTGATCCTTGCCAGCCCTAAAGAAAAAAAGCAAAAAAAAAAAAGAAAAGGAAAAAATAATAATAAATTCAAAAAGTATAGTGTAGATCAATTGGTTGACTTTCAAGTAATATGAGCGATCATTTTTAGGAAATATATTTTTTAAATTATTCATTTTTCACAAAATAAACAAAAATAAAAGAAAAATTTGTAATAATTTGGTGGTCAATTTGATAAGTCAATATGTGTAATGTCTAGCCGTAATTTCATCCATTATCCTGGTTTCTTGTCATGATTTATTAATTTCTTTTTGAATGATTATGTCCGGGTCGTGGTATTTTGTATACTAAGATGAATTGCGTGGGAATAATAAAATGCTGATTTTGTAATTCCATGGGTTTTTTTTTTTTTTGTTCCTAGCGAGAATGATTCAAAATGTCGAACATGAGCGGTTCCAATCGGCCTTTTATCGAGAAAGGAGAGTCATTTTGGCTGTTTTCTAAAGTTTTCTGGAGAGATTTAACCGTTTTTGTTTTTTTGGGCATGTAGAATGCTCTTTTCCATTGGAAGACGGGAAAATGATCGTAGGAAAACAGTAAGCAGGTAAAAAAAATTCTACGATTATTGCCGTGGAACGTTTTGGTTCGCCCGGTTTTTGCACTTCATTACGATGATATATTTGCGACGCTATAAAATAAATTTGGCGACATGTTTCTATATCATAAAGGTAGAAAATCACAACTCTTTTGATTTGCTAACATTAACAAACCCCATCATTGTAATCAGTGATTGCAGCAGAAAATAAAATACATCGGTACAGATAAAAATTATGCGGAAGAGTGTCGAAATAACATCTGAAGTTTGCGGATCTGTTGGAGGACAGCTGCAAGCGGTGATAAACGCGACAGATAACAAAAGCTCTGATACCAAATTACGGAATTTAATCCAAAAACTTAAATTGATAATTGCAGAAATAATAATTCAATAAATAATCCATCGACATACTAAATCTGATTAACTGATTCACTTCGTTGTGCCGTGCTGATTGATGTAGGAATATCCGAATACGGGATGAGAGGACTGTTGAGCTTGATGCAGACCATAATAAGTCTAATGCTCGCAGGGTACCGAACGTCCGACTGAAGAACAGATGTATGCATGGATGGAGACTTTGCCAAGATATTCTGCTTATGGACGGTGGAGGAGACTTGACTTGCACATGGATACAAAATGAAAAGGAGAACAACGACCACCCGAGCGGCCATAATAATGCCCTCTCTCTCTCTCTCTCTCGACAGCCACTTTGTTGTCCGCTTACGAAAGGTCGTCGTCCAATGAGACAAAAGCGCGTCGTCTGGACTGTAGTTTTCGCGATGGAAACCAGATCGTCCGGAAGTGGAAAACGAGAGCGTGGGCCATCAGGAGTCGCAGTTCCTATTGTAAACACGATGTTGATCTAATTCCCGGCCCTTCGTATTCCGCCAAGTCTGACGCAATTCACTTCACTAGTCAATCAATCATCCAGCGACTTCTGCAGGAGTCGCTCAACAGTTCATCCAAGCCAAATGACGCTTCTTACTAATTGATCAATAGTACCAAAGACTCAGAACACCATTAGAACGCCGATACCCCCCATCTGCGAGTTACCAGAGAGTCACAGAACCGGTGCAACGGTCTTATTAAGCCGTAAGAACCTGATATGGTCTGATCCACAAAAGCTAAATTGTACTTAATAGAGCATGCCATCATCATACAACCAGGCAAGTACATAAGATGGCAACAACTTGTCCCGCAGTGCTCCGAACTAGACAAGTTAGTTGCTGCCTCCTTAAGAACTGGGAACCGGACCGGTAATTCCCAATTTTAAAGATTTGAAACAGCAATTTGGATTAAACAAATTTTGCAGATTCATTCTTCAAGAAAGTAATGGGAAGAGTACAGGCTGATTACAATATAGAAACTCTTCTGAGGGTAATGAATTGAACCGGAACCGCCGTTGCTTTGCAACTTTCGAGCCAAAAATTGCAGCAACCCACTGCTCCTATAAGATCATGAGAAAAAGATCCCTCCTACTTTGAGTTTCGTCCTTCCTGTCTTACACATTTCTCTAGCAGCGATGACAATCTTTAGAATACCTCAAGCTATACTACTCAAATCAGCAACACAGACATACTGACGCCTCATGTACTTTTTGCCTTTCCCAAATCTAATCCATTTCAATCTACAAGTAACAACTCACACCATGCAGCCACAGGCCAAAGCAGAGCATGAACTTTTTCTTCCGGAAGATGCTTCTCCTCAAAGCACGGATCTTGCAGACAAAACATGGAACTGTGGAAGTAGGGCCTAGCGTCTCGGTTAATATTAATACTACGAGCCTTCATTAGCATGACGATCATCCTCTGCCATTTTCCCCTAGTCCATCTCTTGGGTAGTCTGTTGAAACCCACTGCTTGAGCTGGATGGATGAAGGCCATATTCACTTGTGAGGCCACTAAACTCGCTTGTGGCTTGTTCTTGGCTTTCCAAGGCCATCATCCTAAATTTCTTTAAATCCTCCTGGTATTGACTGGTGTCATAATCTGAGCTTCCATGAGGACTATATGCTATGCTATGTCCAGGCACAATTCCTTCATTTAAATCGCTCAGAGAGAGGTATCCTTCCAATGCTCGAACAACCTGATTACATGAAGTTCAAATCTCATTCCACAATAGTAGACCATTTTGCATTAACGGTCATACTGGAAAGCGAGTTGTAGCAAACTGAGACACTGAAACTAATTTCTTTTATTTTTTCCCAGCTCAAATGAAATGATAACCCAACATTGTAAAAGGATCAAAACCACTAACTAGAGGATAGATTATCTCTATAATACGAGGAAAAAAAGGAAACATGCATTCTAATATTGAAACAAAGGATTTTTAACTAGCAATGTACCTGTGTCATTCGTGGACGGTGTCTTGCAGAATGACGAACGCAAGCAGCAGCACAAGCAATCATCCGAGTCATTTCCTCGGTAGCATAATCCTTGTGCAATTTTGGATCAACAACGGCATCAAATTTGCCATCTTTTGAAGCTTGTGCGAGCAAAGGCCTTGCCTGAAATTTCATTAGAGTAGTCAATTCTTTGACGACGTTCAAGGTGGAGAGACGGAAACATGGAGGAGAAGGATAAATAAATAAAGGGAGGGGGAGAGGGGGATTAGAAGCTCAAAGTCCTAAAATTGGCTTTTCCCTATCAGATAAGATCACTAATAATAACAGGCCTCAAGTAAATATATTGTTGGTAAACTACTGACCCAATCAACCATGCTATCTTCAACAAAGGGTCGAGTCTTGTCAATTGGACGATGCCCGGTTATCAACTCTAGAAGCACAACTCCAAAAGAAAAGACATCCGATTTGTTAGTGAGCTTCCCACTGGAGGCATACTCTGGAGCCAGGTAACTGCATTAATTAGACTTACCTTAGCAAAAGATGACACGACCAATGTATGCTAAGAGGAAACAAGTGAACTGAAACATCATCTATACCAAATTAGACAAATTATATGCATAAGGAATGGCCTTACCCGAAAGTTCCCATTACTCAAGTCGATACATGAGATTCTGTATCAAAAGCAATCTTAGCAAGTCCAAAATCTGCAACCTAGAATCAGTAATGTCAACTTTTATATTTCGCATCCAACTAGCTTCACACGATAATATTAAATTAGTAGAGTTCATCACAACTCCCAAAATAGCTGCAAACGAAAAGTTGGTTCCCCTAATGATTTCATCAAGAAATCAACTTTTGCAGCCCTAAGATCTTTTGCCGTTTCTCTAATCTTTGGCTTATACAGAGGATGTAGGAGGGATGCAAAATGCTTTTGAAAAAATGAAGTAAATCAATAACTTAATAACTAACTATATATTGTGGTAGTGAATTCAATAAACATCCCAGATGACCGATATATCTATAATGATTAAGCAATTGCACATCATACCTTTGCCTCAAAATTGAAGTCTAAAAGAATATTAGAACCCTTGATGTCACGGTGAATAATTTTGGGATTACCTGAGAAGTGGATACAATAAAGATGAACCGTGAAACTTAATAAAAGACATTACTTACAATCCTCATGCAAATATGCCAACCCTCTTGCAAAACCTAAAGCAATCTTCATTCTCGTAGGCCAAGCCATAGTTGGGCGATCCTTCCCTGCAACGACATTTGCTAGTTATAACTAAAATGTTCTCAATTAGCTTTTCAGCTCCAAAATAACAGAACATCCTTTGTTGCCTATGCATAGTGGTGATCAAGCCATTTGATTATTATGGCATTGCTACAAAAGTGTTAGCTGGTTGCAAAGTTAGGGTCTGTTGTCCAATCCCCCACACCCCTAAAAAAAAAAAACCTCCCCCTCTTCTTTTTCCATGTTAAGGGATTTTTGCATGTATGAATCCCTCATTCCAGAATGAAAGGAGTTTATAAACAGGTCTCACTATTCCAACAGCACTTCAAAAAGGCATTAACCATAGAATATCAAAGTTGTATGGTAGCTAGAATCCATACATAAGAAGAAAAGTTCAAGTGTGATCTTGGAAAGAAGGTAACAGAGAGAGAGAGAGGTGACTGATATTAGAAACGGCATCATCAAATGAAAGAATACATCTATACCTCTGAAGGCATACTCACCATGCAAATGAGATTCCAGTGTGCCATTTGGAACAAACTCATATACAAGAATTCTTTGAGCACCAGAAATGCAGTAACCAACAAGGGAAACAAGGTGTCTGTGATGGATGCCGCTGATGATGTCAACCTCCACTTGAAACTCTCTCTCTCCTTGTCCACTTTCAGCTTTTAACTGCTTGATTGCAACTATTCTCCCACTCGAAAGCACTCCCTTATGAACATAGCCAAAACCACCTTGCCCGAGTAGGTTGACATTGGAGAAACCATCTGTTGCTATTTTTAGCTCTTCATACGTGAATGTAATCTGCGAAAGACTTAATGCCATGCCGGGAGCTGGTATTGAAGGTCTTGCTGAACCCATATCTGTTGTTGAGAACTGTTCAGAAGAAGTCGGACCTTGAGAAGGGTCATCTGCAAGGAACATAATGTACTTTTAACCCGTTACCTTATATGCACTGAAAAATCATAACCCGAAAAGCAATTGGCATCAAATTATCCTGAAACACATACAGATATTAGAGAGAAAATGATTAAGCAATTGCATCAATAAATGCAGAGAGAGACCCAAGTAGAACTCCCAAAATTTACAGCAACCTTAAGAGAATTTGGCCGTAATGAAATCATGGAAGCATATGAGCAATCGACACAATCAAGGATTCACAACTCGGGGTCCCGAAAACAACAAGAGATCCAATTTTTCAGCCTTTAGCAAAGTCTAAGTGAGTTCAAAAACCACGATGACTAAGGGCTTGTTTATTTGTTTTTGTTTCTATTCCCTGGAATCAAAATTCCAGTTTTTTTGTTCCAGGGAACAAAAAAAAAAAAACAAAAGCGTTTGTTTACACTTTTATTCCGGGAACAAAAAATTTATTTTTTGTTCCCGCGAACAAATTTAGAACAGAAACAAGAAACAAGAAAAACTCGATTCTTGTTCCTCGGAACACTTCTTGAAGAAACAAAAGAACAAAAACACAAAACTTGTTTCTTTTTTTCTCCATTTTCTTCTTCTTTTTCTTTTGCCGGTCGCGGCCTCGGCCATGGCCGGCAACCGGCCATCGAGGGCCGAGCATCGCCAGCCCAAGCGAGGCTCAGCCTCGCCGGGCCACCATCAAGTCGGCATTGCCCAGCGGTGGCCCAGTGAGGCTCAGCCTAGCCGATGGCTGGGCGAGGTCGGCCTCACCCGGCCCAGGCGAGGCCGAGCCTCCGGTGGCCAAGGCGAGGTTGAGCCCTCGCCGATGGCCTGGCGGCCTCGCCGAGGAGCTAGCCTCTGGCAAGCTCGCCGGACGTCGCCCAGCCAGTCGCCAACCAAAGAGAAAAAGAATAAGGAAAAAGGAAAAAAAAAAAAATATTTAAAAATCAAAAGAAAAAAAAATATACAAGTTTACAAATCGCGTTTCTATTTTTTTTCTATTTCAGGAATAAAAATTTTTGCAATTAGCAAACGCGTTCTTCTGTTCAAAAAAAATTATAGGGAATAAAATAAATTTTTATTTCTATTCCCTAGAATAATTTTTGAACAGAAACATTACCAAACACAGCCTAATCCTCATTTTAGAAACCAAGTTCATTTCTAGCTAGCCAACCGACCATAAAATGAAGAACAAATGACGAACCTCGAAAGCTCCCATTCAAGGATAAAACTCACCTTTAGGCCCCTGTATAGGGTCATTCCCCAGATCAAGCCTCCTCTCTTTCCTCCTTCGATAGAAAATCACAAAAATGCCGACCCCAACCAGCACAATCAAACCCCCAATCCCAACACCCACTATCAGCCCCGGCGACAACCCTTTCGAGGACACCAGCCCGATCGCCGACGGCAGAGAGGGGAGGCGGGGAGAGGCGGGGTTAGTCGCCGACGATGGCACCTCGCCGATTAGCGGCGGCGATGCCACGCCGGTCGACGGCGCCACGCCGGTCTGCGGCGGCGGCGGCGCCTCGCCAGTCGGCTCCTGCGGCGCCGCGCCAGTCGACGGCGCGGCACCGGTTGTCGGCGCCGGCGGCGGCGTCGTTGGCGGCGGCGCCTCACCCGTCGGCGACGGCGGTGGCAACTCCCTATGCTGGAGCCAACTATGACATCGAGGGCTGGGGAGCTTGATGAGTCCGAGGTTGCCCCGGGGATTTCCTTAACTTCGGACTTTGGCTAAGGAAAGTGGAAATTACAAAAGTTTCTGGGGAAAACTTGGCGGGCTGTGTTTGGTGTGGACTGAGCGGGAGCTAAAAAGCTATTAAAAGAGACAGAGAAAGAGAAGTAGGGAATATTCTCTGGTGGTAAGTATTTTAAAAAAAAAAAAAGAGAAAAAGAAGTGGGTCCCGCGCTACAGTGATGTAGCCTCGCCGGAGTTGAATCTTATTTTTTTTAAAAATATTTCTGGTTTTAGTAAAACACCAAAACTTAGAAAAATTAAGTTGAACGAAAGTTGTTTTTCTTTGTATGGTTGGTGGCATGCGTCAAGAGGAGGAACGCGCGTTCTCTATTAATAATGTAAGGAGCGTTCCCAAATAAGAATAGTAGAAGAATGCTCAATTAACCATCAAAACTTTTTTTAGCTCGCTTATGTGCCACATTAAAGCAAAATCATTTACTTAAGTGCCGCTTCCAGGCAAATGTCCTATATTGATGAGGATCATTGACGACACTCGCCGGGCATGAAACCCTTGATAGCTGCCTCGCCCCCTTGGCCCTAGGTGAGGCCATTGAGGCCTCGTTGACTTTGGGCGACCTCGGGCGAGGGTCCTTATGGCCTCACCCGCTGCTAGCAAGACCCTGAGTTATTGCCCAAAACCTTCACAATGAGAGCAAGGCAGTGAGAGCCCTCACCAACCACCGGCAAGGCCCCGATAGCCTCGCCCAAGGACTTCGCGGTCGAGGATGAGGATTTTGCAGCCGACGAGGGTCACCAGTGACCCTTGCCAACCCTAAAGAAAAAAAGGAAAAATAATAATAAATTCAAAAAAAATATAGTGTAGATCAATTGGTCAACTTTCAAGTAATATAAGTGATCATTTTTAGGAAATATATTTTTCAAATCGTTCATTTTTGGCAAAATAAACTAAACTTAAAGAAAAAATTGTAATAATTTGATGGTCAATTTGATAAGTCAATACATGTAATGTCTAACCGTAATTTCATCCATTATCCTAGTTTCTTGTCATGATTTATTTATTTCTTTTTGAATGATTATGTCCGGGTTGTGGTATTTTGCATACTAAGATAATTGCGTGGGAATAATAAAATGTTGATTTTGTAATTCCATGGGTATGTTTTTTGTTCCTAGCGAAAATGATTCAAAATGTCGAGCATGAGCTGTTCCAATCGGCCTTTTAGCGAAAAGGGAGTCATTTTGGCTGTTTTCTGAAGTTTTCTAAAGAGATTTAACCGTTTTTGTTTTTTTGGGCATGTAGAATGCTCTTTTCCAATAGATGACGGGAAAATGATCGTAGGAAAACAGTAAGCAGGTAAAAAAATTTCAGCGATTATTGTCGTGGAATGTTTTAGTTCGCCCTGTTTTTGCACTTCATTACGACGATATATTTGCGACGCTATAAAATAAAATAGTCAACATGTTTCTATATCATAAAGGTTTGAAAATCACAACTCTTTTGATTAGTTAACATTAACAAACCCCATCATTGTACAGTGATTGCAGCAGAAAATAAAATACATCGGTACAAATAAAAATTATGCGAAAGAGTGTCGAAATAATATCTGAAGGCTGCGGAACTGTTGGTAGACAGCTTCGAACGCGGTGATAAACGCGACAAATAACAAAAGCTCTGATGCCAAATTAAAAAATTTAATCCAAAAACTTAAATTGATAATTGGAGGAATAATAATTCAATAAATGATCTATCAACGGACTAAATCTGATTAACTGAGTAGCCTAAGGCTACATTTGATAACATTTCTATTTAAAAATTATTCATTTGAACAGAAATAACAGAAGAAGCGTGTTTGGTAACTGCACAAAATTTATGTTCTTAGAATAGAAAAAGAATAGAAACATGTTTGTTAAACTTGTATAATTTTTTTTTTTAATTTTTTAATATTTTTATTTTATTTTTCCTTTGTACTTTTTTCTTTTTTTCTTCCTTTTGGCCGGTCACCGGCCTCGACCAATGGGGGCCGTCGGCCTCGCCCAACCACGGCAAGGCTCGCTAGGGGGCGGTGATGCTCCGGTGAGGTCACCGGCCATGGTCGAAGCCGGCGACCGACCAAAGAAAAAAGAAAAAGAAAAAGGAGAAAAAAATGTTTCTCGAAATTATTCCCAAGAACAAGAAACAAGTTTTTGCTACTTTTTATTTCTGTTCCAAATCTATTAGGAACGAAAAAAAATATATATTTTTTGTTCTTGGGAACAAAAATATAAACAAACGCATTTTTTACCTTTTTTTTTTTGTTTCCGACAAAAACAAAAGAACAAAAAATTTTGTTTCGAAGAACAAAAACAGATTTAAACGAACAGCCCCTTAGTTATGCCATGCTAATCTATGTAGACATATCTGAATAAAGGATGAGAGGACTATTGAGCTTGATGTGGACCATAATAAGTCTAGTGCTCGAAGGGTAGCAAAAATCTGATTAAAGAACATATGTATTCATGGATGAAGACTTTGCCAAGATATTCTGCTATGTATACAGTGGAGGAGACTTGACTTGCACATGGATACAAAATGAAAAGGAGAACAACGACCACCCGAGCGCACCTAATGATGTCGCTCTCTTTCTCTCCCGATAGCCACTTTGTTGTCCGCTTACATGCTATGTATACAGTGGAGGAGACTTGACTTGCACATGGATACAAAATGAAAAGGAGAACAACGACCACCTGAGCGCACCTAATGATGTCACTCTCTTTCTCTCTCGATAGCCACTTTGTTGACGTGCACAGGAAGGGGGTGCATTTCTTGTCCCACATCGCCTAGGGAGAAAGTCATGGGCTAGCTTATAAGGCTTGGGTCCCTCTAACTGTATTGATCATCAGTCTAGTGCTCGAAGGGTAGCAGAAATCCGATTAAAGAACAAATGTATTCATGGACGAAGACTTTGCCAAGATATTCTACTTACATACAGAGAAAGAGACTTGACTTGCACATGGATACAAAATGAAAAGGAGAACAACGACCACCCGAGCGCACCTAATGATGCCTCTCTCTCTCTCTCTCTCTCTCTCTCTCTCTCTCTCTCTCTCTCTCTCTCTCTCGATAGCCACTTTGTTGTCCGCTTACGAAAGGTTGACGTCTCTCTCTCTCTCTCTCTCTCTCTCTCTCTCTCTCTCTCTCTCTGTGATGGCCCATACGATAGTGCGCGGGGAGGAGGAATTGCAATGCGTTCGCACCTCGGTCCCAGGACATGCCCAAGAAGGAGGCACATCTCTTGTCCCACATCATCTAAGGAGGGAGTCATGAGTTAGCTTATAAGACTTGAGTCCCTCTAACTGTACATACGCGTTTTCTTGGGGTAGTATGGGCTGCCTCAAGAGAAATAAAACCGTGAAAACTTAGTATCCAAAGCAGACAATATGTATATAGTGGAGACCCAGGATGTTACAGTTTTCACCATGCAAAACCATATTGTCCTGAAGTGGAAAACGAGAGTGTGGGCCATTAGGAGTCACAGTTCACGTTGTAGACACGATGTTGATCTTGTTGGAGAAATCTTGAAATGTTTTGAAGGCGATTTGAAAACGTTTCCATCTAGTCGAAAGTTTGCAGACTCGATATTTAAAGTCTGAAGACCTCGGACAGCCAGAGTCAAGACTCAAAGTCTATCCTCATCGACGACAGTCTCTAATCCGTTGAAGAAAGGTTATCCGAACTGGATGTTTCATTAAAGATATGACCTTATCGACTGGAGAAGATCTCTTGGCTGGATATGACATAACGGAATCCTTTGATTGATCGAGATTGATTCAAAGACTTAGGATCCGATGATTGGCAAAATATTCTTGGAAGGTTCTACTTATGGAAACCGAGATCCTGATTATATGGGCGAACAGGATTGATGGGCTATCGACATGTTCCTTTAATAGCTCGAATGATTTTCTTGATTGATTCCGTCCAACGGGTAGATTGGAGGAATTCCTTTGGTAAGTGCCAACGAGTATGATGGCATGAAGGAATATATAAGGAAGACGTTCTAAATTATTTGAGGTGTGCGCGATAGAAGAATTCCAAAGTCTGAAGCTCCTTATTGTTTTAGCAAATAACTTTGAGCAAAATTTTGTACACAAAAGAGAGTCTATATTTGTGAGAAACCTTGAGGAAGTGTGGTAGAACATCTACACTGTAGAATCAAGGAAAAGCTGTGCTGTAACTTTTCTTTTGTTCATAGTGAAATCCAGCCGGTGGGCTGTCAGTGCGGAAGAGTGGACGGAGGCTTGGAATAAGCCGAACCACTATAAACCTCGTGTTCAATTTTCTCTTCCCTACTCTTTACTTTACTTTGATCGTACTTCATTTTGTTAATCAAAAGAGAACTTCCTTTCTATCGTTTGCCTAGAATCGCTTCCGTATCTCGAGAAATTATTTTTGCACCTATTCACCCCCCTCTAGGTGCGTAAACTAGCTATCTCAATTGGTATCAGAGCTCGTGTACTCACTTTGTTTGAAGTGTTTTACTTCAGAGTTAAAGACCATGGCTAGTATGTTGGCTCCAAGGCTGGTAGAAGGGCAAAGCAATTCCAGATCGCCTTACTTTAATGGAAAAGAATACAACATATGGAAAAACAAGATGAAGGCGTTCTTAAGATCAAAGGATCCTCTGGAATGGGACGTTGTAGAAAAAGGAATCATTCCTAAAGCTGCATTTGTCTCAGAAA
Source organism: Eucalyptus leucophloia subsp. euroa (assembly GCA_017140325.1). Taxonomy (NCBI): domain Eukaryota; kingdom Viridiplantae; phylum Streptophyta; class Magnoliopsida; order Myrtales; family Myrtaceae; genus Eucalyptus; species Eucalyptus leucophloia. Next base: position 34,843,658 of record CM029477.1, read on the forward strand.
GAGGAAAAGACACTGTTGAGTCTAGCGAAATGACTCAGGAAGAGATAATCAAGAGACAAGCTCTTGATGCAAAAGCAATTCATTCTTTTATACTGTGCTTTATCACCTACTGAATATAACAGAATATCTTCTTGTGATACAGCCAAAAAAGTCTGGGATAGATTACACATTACTTATTAAGGAACCGATCGAGTGAAAGAGATTAGAATCAATATTATTCTCGGTCAATACAAAGCCTTCAGAATGAAATTGGGAGAATCTATAACTGACATGTTTAGTTGTTTTACAGAAATCGTGAATGGTCTTGAAAATCAAGGTTAACCAATTTCTGATCCCATGAAAGTAAACAAGCTACTGCGTGGACTCTCTAAGGATTGGAATCACATAAAGACCTCAATCAGATATACCCAAAGAATCATGCCACTGTCTGTCGATGAGTTGGTTGGGACTCTTCAGTCTTATGAAGTGGAACGAATCAATGAAGACGAAGATCCTAAAGGTAAGAAATTCATTGCATTAAAATCTAATGATGATTCTGATGTAACAGATTCTGAAGACAACATGGATGATGAAGAGCTTGCTCTCATGATAAGAAGATTCAGAAAGCTAAACAGAAAATGAAGAAGATTCAATTCAAAGAAACAAAGTTTTCAAAAGCAAAGACCAAGTCTCGCTGAAGATGATGAATCAAACAAAGATGTAGTCTCGCTTTGAATGTAAGAAAAAAGGACACATCAGACCCAACTGTTCTCTTCTGAGGAAGAAGAAAGGAAAAACTGAAAAGTATCAAAAGGCTCTCAAAACAGAAACCTGGAGTGATACGGAATGCGAAGATAGTGATGATGATTATGCCAACATATGTCTAATGGCACAATCGGATTCAGAATTAAACTCCGAGATAGATTCAGATTCAAAAAGTGAATTCAAGGTAAGTAACTTCAAAAATCCTATTAAAGTTTCAAAATACATTGATGAACTGTGTTTTAGTCTTAAGACTTCTCTTAAAAGAATTTCCGAACTTAAAAAGGAAAATTCGGCTTTAAAACAACAAGAAAATGTTTTGGAAGAAAAAGTAAAATGCTTAGACAAGAATGTTTCTTCTCTTAAAGAAAGTAAAGATAATCTTTTAAAAGAAAATGCATTCTTGAATAATGATATCTCAAATATTTCCAAAAGATTTTTTTTAGGAACTGAAAAATTGGAAAAAATATTTTCTGTTCAAAGACCTTATTTCAATAAATCTGGTTTGGGAATGACTGCTGAAACCATTCTTTTAATTGATTTTCCTAAAGTAAAAGAAAGAATCAAACAAAGATCCACAAGAGATGCTTACAAAAATCATTTTAAAAGGACCTTTGTAAAACCGGTAGGTCGCAATACTTTCGATGTTCAAAATGCAATAGTGCAGATCATTTTGAAAAAGAATGTCCTATGGTTTGGAAACATGTCAATAAAGTTTGAATTTCTTTTTAAATGCAGGTCACTATCAAAAAAAAGTTAAAATGGTATCTGGATAGTGGATGCTCAAGACATATAACAGGAGATTCAAATTGCTTCATAAAGCTTGTTCAAGTGAATGGTGGAAAAGTCTCATTTGGAGAAAACAGCAAAGGAAAAATTGTGGGACTTGGAACTCTAAAGATTGGGAACCTCACAATAAGCAATGTTTCTTTAGTTGAAGGGCTCAACTACAATCAAAGTGTCGAGTCAGCTATGTGATGCCGTTTCAGAATCTACTTTCAAGAGAGTATTTGTTCATGAACCAATAAAGACTCTACTCAGTCATTTATGAGTCGAAGACATGGAAATATCTACCTCTTGGACATGAAACCAGATGAAACGCAATGTCTAATCTCAATCCAAGACGAAGCAAGCTTATGGCACAAAAAGCTTGGGCATATTAACATGAAGTAGATAGCCAAAATCTCAGCAAAGAAACTTGTTCGTGGTCTACCCAATTTATCATACCAAAAGACTGATCTATGTACACCATGTATATTAGAAAAACAAGTAAAAAATTCTTTTAAACCAATAAATCAAGTTTCCACTAACCGTGTATTGCAGCTCTTGCATATGGATCTCTTTGGACCAATAAGAACGCAGAGCATTGGAGGTAAGAAATATTGCCTAGTAATTGTGGATGATTATTCACGATTTACTTAGGTATATTTCTTGGCAAGTAAGTCTGAAACCTTCTCTTGCTTTGAAAAATTTGCTAAGAAGGTTCAAAATGAAAAGGGGTATGTTATTTCAAGTATAAAAACAGACCATAGAGGTAAATTTGAAAATCAAGATTTTACAAAATTTTGTGATGAATCTGGTTTTTAACATTTGTTCTCGTCTCCATATACTCCAGAGCAGAACGGAGTTGTGGAAATGAAGAATAGATCTCTTCAAGAAATGGCCAGAACTCTTTTAATTGAAAGCAATATCTCTTTACGATTTTGGGCCGAAGCAGTTTCAACATCATGTTATATTATCAATAGAGTTTTTCTAAGGCCTATTCTAGAAAAAAACCCCCTATGAACTATTCAAAGAAAAGAAGCCCATTGTTTCATATTTTCATATATTCAGATATAAATGTTTCATACTGAAAAATGCAAATGATCGAGTTCATAAGTTTGAAGAAAAGTCAGATGAAGGCATCTTCCTTAGATATTCAACCACAAGCAAAGCGTACAGAGTCTACAACAAGAAGACTCAAACAGTGGAAGAATTAATGAATGTCAAATTCCAAGACTCTATACATAATGAATCTATTCGAGACTCATCTTGAAGAGACCGAACCCGCTTCGACTCTACAAAGTTTAAATCTCAAGAAGCAGCTCGAGACTTTGAAGGACCAGCAATAAGTGTCTGTCGAAGATTCAAGTGAAGGAAGTGATCATCATCCTGACAAACTAACCAGCAACTGGAAACATAAGTCCAGTCATCCCAAAGATCTTATTATTGGCAACATCAATGAAGGAATTCGCACAAGATCCAAAAGGCGCGAAGAGTCTAGTAGGGGTGTAAACGGGTCGGGTCGGGTCGGGTCTTGATTTTACCCGACCCGACCCGACCGAAACATACGGGTCACATATTGTGACCCGACCCGCCCGACCCAAAAAAACGTTAAACTCGCATAGGAAATTCGGGTTGGGTCGGGTCGGGTTTTCGGGTCTTCCTTTTTTTTTTTTTTTTCGTGTGAGAGTCGAACGGGCATTGGGCCGCAAATGAATGTATCTTCTACAAATGAGCACAAGCATAAGCATGTGGGGAAAAGAAAGAAGTTAAAATGGGGTCGGAGAGAAGTAAATATTTAAGAAATACATTCATACAATTGAAAAAGAAGATGCTAGAGAATCGGAAATAAGAAAAGCTGCACTTCTTGCCAATGCCCAAGAATTCATAAGGTATGGTGAGCTCAGTAAATATGCTGAAAAGGGTTTTACACATGGAGAATCGAGCTGTCTAATTTTGTAGTAACATCTTGTGCAGCAAGAATCTCACGCTATTGATCTGACACACACCAAAGATACACAAAAATTAACAAAACCAGATTCTCCTCCCAATGCAGTCTTTCACGCGAGAATTTTAAGAAGGCAAACAAAATTCACTCTGTTTGCAAAGACTAGGAATCTGAACAACCCCGAAGAACTCAATGTAATGAAGGATAAGGACTACATATCATAAGAACCAAACACCATGATTCATTCAAATCTTCATTCAACGAAACCATCCCAAAACAATGATTTTTTTCCCTCTTCCATTAAATAAATCATTTCCAAGCCAAATGCTAACCAGCACTCATTTCTAATGCAAACATTAACCAACACTGCCCACTATCTAGGAATACCAGAAAATTAATCTCATTCTCAGCCTTCCTCACACAAGGGAGAGTCCAACTCAGCCCTTAGTCAAGCAAAATCAAAGCTAAAGCAACAACAGAAGTCCCCACCTGCCAAAAGCAACAACCCCCTAAATTCTTAGCAAACTGATCATTGAGAGTCACATTAGCACCCACCACTATTACCTTATACCTCTTGGTCTTCCAAACCATGATCTTGAACCTCACTGCAGTGGCCAAATCCACCCTAAAGACCAAAGACTCGTTCTTGGCACATGGGATCTTCAAGTGAAAAGATAACCTTTTCTGTCCAAAGCTTCCAATAATAAATTCAGGAAGGGCAGCATTGTTAGGAGCGCAAAAAGAGACGGAGGACTTACACAAGTTGCATATTATAAAATGCTAACCTCTAATACATCAATCATCAAGAGAAGACAACATCGAGCTTGACTCCGTGGTCGTATTTGGCAATTCTACAATAAATTCACGATGAAAATGAGAACACTAACATATAGATTAAAATAAAGAAAGATATAAATATTCTACAATCATATTTTCTCACCCGACTCAAAGATTTCAAGATCTTCTAAGTCCTCCTCAATTGAACGTAAAAGTGGCGTGGAGCGCAACCAATCTTGAGCACATATAAGAGCTTCCGCCATGGTTGGGGTCAAGGAACTACGAAACACATCGAGCACACGACCTCTTGTGCCAAATGCCGCCTCCGATGCTACAGTCGAGATGGGCACTGCCAAAATATCTCAAGCAACAATAGAAAGTATAGGATATCTCGATGAATTTCCTTTCCACCAACTTAATATATCAAATTCAGAGTTATAACGTTCACATGCCTCCTCCAAGTACTTATCCAATTCTGATTTTTCATCCAAATATTATTGTCCAGTTTGACTAAAATATATTTCAGTCATAATATCAGCACCAACTACTGGGGATCTTGACATGCTTACCATCCTTGTGCTCTTTAGCCTCAAGTTGCTTTGAGGGCATACACCCGTGCGATATTGTTCAAACAATAATGTCAAAGATGTTATCAGTTTCTCTTGTAAAGTTTCTGCCTCCCTACTTTCATAAACATGACCAATCATCCACTTCACATAATCCCACTTATGTCGTGGGTCAAGTATGCAAGCAATGAATAAAGTGAGATTAATGTTGTTTACATTGCCAAAATACTTATGGAATTTCGTTTTCATTCTTTGAGCCATTTCACGCAAGCTTTGCTCCTCATTTCCATGATATCTCTCAATCATCGTATAAATCCCATACACATCCTTCGCCATATTATTGCTAGTGACATAAGAAAAACCTGAAACTTTTATAGTTGTATCAAAAAACAACTTCAGAAAAGGAAGAAAGCGACGTGCATAATTCTAATCTTCACTAGTGGGCAACCCTTTCCCCTTAGAAAGCTCATGAGCATATTTGCTATCCCGAAATTCCATATTGCTAAAAGCTCTTTCAAACTTTAAAGCTGATTCCAACATCAAATATGTTGAGTTCCAACGAGTTTCCACATCCAAACATACAAGGCTCTTCGACTCAATATTCTCTAACTCAACACAAGCCTGGAACTTTCTTAGCCTGCTAGGAGAAGATCTCACGTAACGTACGGCTGAACGTATTCTAGCAATTGAATCATTTATGTCTTTTAACCCATCTCTAACAATCAAACTCAATTTGTAAGCTAATATAACTAAAAGGATGCTGATCTTGTCAGGTTTTATCCCCGCATTGTGTAAGTTTGACCAGACAGTGAGGGCATCATCTCCCCCCTTTGTGAATAATGAACCTCGAAATCAAGCCATTCCATGAAACTATATCATGGGCAGGCATAATGTTAAAGACTTTTTTAGCAGCATCCATATTCCAACACTTTGAGTACATACTGATCAATGCGTTTGCTACCTCTAAATCTGAAAATAATCCAAATTTAAGAACATGGCAGTGAATCTGCTCACCCGTCCTATTAGATCCTAAAGTTCCACAAACACCAAGTATTGAAATTGATGCAATTTCATCAAGAATTATGCTCCCTTCTACTTTACAACGGCAAAATAGTGATATTGCCTCATTCAGCAGCCCATTTTGTGCATACCCACATATCATAGAAGTACAAATAATAGAGCTATCCCACTCAAAAGGCCATCGTTTGAACATTTTTCCTGCAGCCACCATCCTCCCACAATGAGTGCACATATCAAGCAAAGCTACTTCCACACAAGCATTGGCCGGGAGACCAAACTTGATAATAAACCCTTGCAACCTGCTCACTAAGTTTCCCTTCCCCGAGCAACCCACAGGCCTTAGCAACAGTAATTAGTTAAGGTGTAGTCAGTCAGCTGCTTGGGATTTTTCGAGTTTAACAAACATAGCCAAAAAAAAAATGATCTTTCACAGTCAATTGCTTAGGATTTTTTGGACAAACAGAACAAGTATGACAAACAAATTCGGGAGAAAAAAATCAGAATGGCACCTTTCAAGAATGGCACCTTCCGCATGGAGCTGGACCAAGGAAGACTTCAACCTCCGAACCCATCATGTCCCGTGGATGATCCTCACTTCAGTATGGTTTCATGGAGATGCGAGCAAGCTTCGTGAGATATGCCGACACGGGAACCCGCTAACTTAAGTGTCACGATCGCTCAAAAACTGTACGCCGCAGTTCACTCAGGAATTGAAGCAAACACAGAGTCTGCACACAACGCGAAAGAACAATCACCCTCGCAGCTCAAAAAGAAAAGGAACAATATCCGGTGTCTTAGCTCAAGCCTCAAGCAAATATACATCTAAACTTGGAAACGAGGCGAGAAGCGAGCGCCATGATCACCGAGCGACCTAGTCCCCAAGCGTCGACGATGGTCGGCCGCACGAGGTGGCAAGGGTTTCGGCGTCGGCGAGGTGGAGGCGAGGGGTGGCGGCGGCGACGGCGAGGCGGAGGTGCGTCGATCGGAGGGCGGCAGCGGACTCCACGAGAAGGCGCACTCGTCGGAGAAGAAGGCGAAGCCGACGAGATTGTGTTCGACTGTTCGTGTTTTTGGGGCTAAAGCCTAAAGCGTTTGTGTTTTTGTGTTTTGGCGTGTTTGGACTTTAGAAAACTTGTTTCGGGTCGAACAATGTTCGAACCCTAACCCAACCCGAAACACATTTTGTTTGCTTGTTTTATATTTGTTACCCGAACACGACCCGAACACGAAACACGTTAATACATGTTTTGTGTTTGGGTCGTGTTCGGGTCGGTTCGGGTCTTTTTGACACCCCTAGAGTCTAGTGCTGTGGCTCTTATTTCTGAAATAGAACCCAAAAGCATAGAAGAAGCTTTATCCGATAGAGCTAGATTGAAGCTATGCAAGAAGAACTCAGACAATTCAGAATTAATGATGTCTCGGGAGTTGACTCCAAAACCAAAAGGTAAATCAATTGTGGGAGCTAAATGGGTTTTCAGGAACAAGATGGAAGAGAAAGGAAAAGTCATAAGAAACAAGGCAAGACTCGTGGCCAAGGGATACACGCAAGAAGAAGGGATTGACTATGACGAGACTTACGCACCGGTAGCAAGGTTAGAAGCAATTCATTTATTACTTGCATTTGCTTGTCATAAGAATTTCAAGTTATTCCAAATGGATGTCAAAAGTGCCTTCCTAAATGGATTTATCCATGAGGAAGTTTATGTAGAACAACCACCTAGGTTTGAAGACCCAAGGAAACCAGACTCGGTATTCAGACTCAAAAAGGCCTTATATGGCTTAAAACAAACACCTCGAGCTTGGTACGACAAACTGAGTAAGTTTTTAATTCAAAATGATTTTGTTAAAGGTAAAGTAGACACTACTCTTTTTATTAAAAGAAAAAGCAAAAGTTTTCTGCTTGTTCAAATATATGTCGATGATATTATTTTTGGATCCTCTAATGAAAGTCTGTGCAAGAAATTCTCTAAAACTATGCAGGATGAATTTGAAATGAGCATGATGGGTGAGTTAACCTTCTTTCTCGGGCTTCAAGTAAAACAACTAAAGGATGGAACTTTTATTCATCAAGAAAAGTATGCAAATGATTTTGTCAAAAAGTTTGGACTGGACAATTGCAAAAAGGTTGATATACCAATGTCAAGTTATTTGAAGATAGACAAAGATGAAGGAGGAAAGAAAGTCGACCAAAAGTTATACAGGAGTATCATCGGTTCACTTCTTTATCTCTTTTGCTTCTAGACACGACATTTTGTTTAGTGTTTGCATTTGTGCCAGATTTCAAGCAGACCCTAAAGAATCTCATTTAAATGCTACAAAGCATATTATCAAATACGTTGCCTCAACTTCAAGCATCGGTCTTTGGTATCCTAAAAGAGGAGACTTTACTCTTCTCGGATACTTAGACACAGACCTTGCCGGATGCAGAGTTGATAGAAAGAGCACCTCGGGTACCTGTCAATTACTTGGAGGCAGGACAGTGTCTTGGTTTTCAAGGAAGCAGAGTACAGTAGCTCTCTCTACAGCAGAAGCAGAGTATATAGCTCTTGGAAGTTGTTGTTCACAAATTTTGTGGATAAAACAACAGCTAGGAGACTTTAGAATTGAAGACTCATGCAAGGAGATTAATTGCGACAACACCAGTGCAATCAATCTTACCAAAAATCCAATTCTTCACTCAAGATCAAAGCATCTAGAGATTCGACATCACTTCATTAGATATCATGTTCACAACGGAGAAGTCTCACTTCAATTTGTTGATTCAAAGAACCAACAGGCGGATATATTCACAAAGCCTTTGGAGAAAAATCAATTTGAAACCATCCGTTCTAGACTCAACATTTTGAGGTATGAGGAAATCAAAGTTTAGAGACTCTCAGACTCAGACAAACAAGACTTTGACTATAAGTTATTCTCTCTCTCTCGAATCTCAACTTGAAAAGGTACGATCGTCAACTGTATTTGATTATTGCTATATTTAATTGACATGACTATTGCGGTGTTTCATTTTCGAAAAGGAAGTTATTTTTTTGAAATGACTATTTTCGCGGAAAAGGCAGTTATTTTGAAAATGCATCTTTTTTATTTTCCTTTGTGACGATCCGTATACCTCCCTTTTTAACCGATCATGCACTCTTCGCTTCACTCTCAAAAACCCTAGAAAGCATCGATCTTCCATTCCTATTTTCTTCTCTTGTTTAATCCTCGAAAAAGTTGTCATCTTTCTTGGGAAAGTCAAGCAAGGAATCTTCCAAAAACTAAGAAAGATGTCGTCTTCAAGAAAGTCTTCGAGAATCGCAAGCAGGGGACCACGGCAGATGAGTGAGGGGCCTACGCACTTCGATCTCACCGAAGAAGAAGTGTCTCCAAATCAGCAGCAGAGCCCACAACATTCTCAGCAGCGTCATTCTCCTCCATCTAGTCCTCAAGGCGTTGATCATCATCAAAAGGAAGAAATTATCGAAGACGCAGATCCTGTAAGAGTTCAAAGGCCCGCTTTTATTTATAAGCTGTATCGTGCCTTAAAAGGGACTTGTGCTCCTTTGAACTATGTCGATGATTTTCTTAAGGACAAAGGGTATGGAAATGAATATATTTTTTTGCGAAAAATGAAAAGTTTGGGAATTGCTCGTAAAGGGGTGGCAGAAGAAACCCTTGCGAATATCCCAAGTTATCCTCGTGATTGGGGAGTTAATCCTGTAGATGGAAATGATGATGACAAACTGTACAGCCAATTTCAACCGAGAATGGGTGTTACGGCTAAAAATCGAGGAAAAAAGGGAGAGTTGTTCAGATCGAAGGAAAAGAAGGATCTATACTCAAAATTGCTGAAGCGTGGGGTGATAAACCCTAGGAGTGTGGATTTTGATTTTCTGGATATTGTGAATGTGAACTTAAGGGAAAAGTTCGGTTATCTTCAACTTGAAAAGTTCTTCTCTGACACCACAGAGGCCTATGCTGAATTAATTGCATACTTCTATTCAAATCTTAGTTTCTTGGATGCGAATAGATTCTCTTTCAGCGTCAAAGATCAAGACTTTGTAGTGGATATGAATATGCTGGCAGATGTGTTAGGGGTTGAGAGAAGAAGATATCAACCGATCAAAGTTTCTATTGCTCGTGCTACATTGGAACTTGTTAAGAACAGGAGAATAGAGGAAAAGATTTTCTACTTAAGGATGAGTGCGTTCAACATCTTGCTTCACAAGATTGTGATCAATTGCCTCCAACCGAAATCAACTTTCAAGACTGATGTTTCAAGTTCAGAGGCAAAGCTGATGTATGCCATCCTCACTGGGAAAAGGTTTTCTCTTCCTCACACTGTTATGTTCCACATTTATAGAGCCATGATGAAGGACAGAGGTCAACTTCCTTACCCAAGTCTTGTGACGAAGTTATTCAGACATCTGAATATTCAGCCTCCGCAAATTTTTTGTGTTCGATTGTGCGATCATATGGTGGTAGGACTAAAAATGGTGACCAAAATATGTCTGAAGGAACTGAACAAGGCGTTGGAGAAATTCAAGGAGAAGACTCCAGTCAAAACTCATCAAACCTCTTCTTCATCAAAAAGAAAAGGAAATGAGCCATTGGTTGCTTTAAGGACGAAAAGAAGAGCTCTCATTGTTGAAGATGAAGATGATGATGATGAAAACATCACCATTTCTGCAATGGCTTTGAAGAATTTGAGTCGTTCTGTTCCAGAGAAAGAATCGAAACAAAAGACGAAAGAAGCAGAAGCAAAAGAAGTAGAAGAGAAGGAAGAAGAAGAAAGAGATGCTGAGAAGGAAAGAGTTGAGAAAGAAGAAGAAGAAGAGAAAAGAGATCAAGAAGAAGAAAAACCTGAGGGACACTCTTCTCCACCTGAAGGCATGAAAACAGGGGGAGATCAAGAGAAAAGAGGGAAGTCCTCATATCCTGCTGCAAGTGAGGGAATCAATCGCTCTCCAGCAGATCTAAAGGACATTTATGCCTCTCAATTTCCTGAGGAAGGTCATGAAGTTTCATCGCCAAACCTGCGAGATTATGCTGATCTACCATCGTCTGCATTTACTCCATCAGATCGGGCCGAAGCAAGTACTCAGACTGATAATGCAGCAGATTTTCGCAGAATTATGGATATTCTCTTGGAGATGCGAGGTCAAATCTATGCTCTGGGATGCGAGGTTCAAAACTTGCAAAATGCAGGTCAAGCTTCTTCATGTTCATTGAATGATCAGATCCAAGCCCTCTCTGTTCAGATTCAGGCCAATGCCAAGGGTGAGGAGATTGCACAACTGAAAGAAGACTTGAAAAGGCTGGAAGGCATCGTTCAGTCTATGGGAGATTTCCAGCTTGTTCGCGTTCCCAAGCAATCTTGACTTTATTCCATTTTCATCTCAACCTTTTTAATGCTGACAAAAAGGGGGAGAGATGCAAGATTTGAACTTTGACTTTTAATCGTGTGGTTTGTTGGATTGTTTTGATGTTTAACTCTGTTTGACTTTATTTTTGTGTCTGGATGAGAACTGAACTTGACTTGGACTTGACTGTTTCTATTAACTACTATTGATATCTTATCGATGGCTTTATCGCATACTAGACTAACCTATTTTCTGTGGTTGCAGATTCTAGTGTTATTCATTTAGCCATTTATCTCTATAAGATATGCATATGTGTTTGAGAAATGTTTTGCAAGTCAAAGTTGTCCAAATCTGCAAAAAAGTTTTGTCACCATCAAAAAGGGGCAGATTGTTGGAGAAATCTTCTTGAAGTGCTTTGAGCTGACAAAACGTTTCCATCAGTCTAGTCTGAAGGTTTGCAGACTCTGATATTTAAAGTCTGAAGACCTCCGGACAGCCGAGACTCAAGACTCAAAGTCTATCCTCATTGAGTCTCTAATCCGTTGAAGAAAGGTTATCCGAAGCTTGGATGTTTCATTAAGGATATGACCTTATCGACTGGAGAAGATCTCTTGGCTGGATATGACATAATGGAATCCTTTGATTGATCGAGATTGATTTGAAGACTTAGGATCTGATGATTGGCAAAATATTCTTAGAAGGTTCTACTTATGGAAACCGAGATTCTGATTGTATGGGCGAACAGGATTGATGGGCTATCGACATGTTCCTTTAATAGCTCGAATGATCTTCTTAATTGATTCCGTCCAAAGGGTAAATTGGAGGAATTCCTTTGGTAAGTGCCAACGGGTATGATGGCATGAAGGAATATATAAGGAAGACGTTATAAGTTGTTTGAGGTGTGCGCGATAGAAGAATTCCAAAGGCTGAAGCTCCTTGTTGTTTTAGCAAATCACTTTGAGAAAAATCTTGTACGCAAAAGAGAGTCTATATTTGTAAGAAACCTTGAGGAAGTGTGGTAGAACATCTACACTGTGGAATTAAGGAAAAGCTGTGCTGTAACTTCTCTTTTGTTCATAGTGAAATCCAGCCGGTGGGCTGTTAGTACGGAAGAGTAGACGTAAGCTTGGAATAAGCCGAACCACTATAAACCTCGTGTTCAATTTTCTCTTCCCTACTCTTTACTTTACTTTGATCGTACTTCATTTTGTTAATCAAAAGAGAACTCTCTTTCTATCGTTTGCCTAGAATCGCTTCCGTATCTCGAGAAATTATTTTTGCACCTATTCACCCCCCTCTAGGTGTGTATACTAGCTATCTCATATCTGATTCCCAGCCCTTCATATTCCGCCAAGTCCGACTCGATTGACTTCACTAGTCAATTAATCATCCAACGACTTCTGCATAAGTCGCTCAACAGTTCATCCAAGCCAAATGACACTTCTTACTGATTGATCAATAATACTAAAGACTCATAACACCATTAGAACACCGATGCCCCCATCTGCGAACTACCAAAGAGTCACAGAGCAGGCACAACAGAAGTTGCTCAACAATTCATCCAAGCCAAATGACACTTCTTACTGATTGATCAATAATACTAAAGACTCATAACACCATTACACCATTAGAACACTAATGCCCCCCCCCCCCAATTTGCGAGCTACCAAAGAGTCACAGAGCCGGCACAACCATCTTATTAAGCCATGAAAACCTGATATGGTCTGATCCATGAAAGCTAAAATGTACTTAATAGAGCATGCCATCATCATACAACCAGGCAAGTACATAAGATGGCAACAACTTGTCCCGTAGTGCTCCAAACTAGACAAGTTAGCTGCTGCCTCCTAATCTGAGGATTCGAGCTGGACCAATTAAGTCCAATTCATCATAGGAACTAGGAACCGAATCGGTAATTCCCAATTTTAAAGAGTTGAAACTAGGAACTAGACCGATTATTCTGGGAACTGGCCAATTCAATCTGGTTCTCGGTTCGACTGGGACCAGTGCTCATCTCTAGTTTTTATCATATGAAAATTATATATTCTTGTAGAACAATGGGACTACTCGCATTTCCTTGGCATAATTATAGTAATAAATGGCCATGATCATACCGTAAGGGGAAAAGTGTGGGAACATATATGGATGGCTGATGATTGTCTAATCATTAGATCAATAACAAATCTGCGTCTTGCGTACAAATATGGGCGTGCGCACGGGCGGATGATGCTCATTTCATGTACTATAATATCATGGACCGGGGAGATATCAAATCTTGTGCAAATATAACCAATTGCACTGAACTAAAGCCACGTTCCATCAGGGAATGGAGAAAGTACGACAAGTGACAGAACGATGTCATTAGACAAAATAAAGTAAGTTATGAGGCCTACTTGCACATAAAAAAGTTGAAGGAAGAAATTGACAGCAGTACTTAATCAATCACATTCTATCACAGAGACAAGAACAACCTGTGGGTGTCCAATTCTGCCAAAATTTACATGTTTGTTGCCTTGAGGTCTCTGTGGATGATGGGCGGCTCCCAGCCAGTATGCGGACAATCAAAACCTGCAATATTTGCAAAATCTCCTTTAACTATGCAGATAATTGCTTGCTATATTTAAATGATCTGGATCGCTGCGTCTCTTCTTTAGATTCCCCAAATGTTACCAATGAGTACTGCATCACAACTTTTGAAGTTCGCCAAGCAGACTTTCAAGGTAAATCTCCCTAAGATAACGGCTTTACTATCTGTTTATCACGCTTGGCTGCAATTTTTGTCTGTCTATTCTCTCGCTTTCTTGTAGAATCACTTTGTGACTTGCCAGAACTTACAAGGAAAACATGGTTTCAAGGGACACAGAGGACTCTCGCGAAGGTAAAAACAGACAAGTTGCCACCTTGTCTTTCTTAATGAAACTATCCTAGAAATGTTATCAAACATCTATCGACAAGAAGCAGAAGAAGAAGTCACCCCTGATCTGTTTCCTTCCGATCAACCAAATTGTAGCCAGATCACACAAGAGCACTGTAGAAGGCTGAAACTGATGCAATGACCGGGATGGAGATGGGATTTTCATTCTTCTGTAGGCAACAATCTGGCAGGCCAAGATCTGGGTTGCCGTTCAAGCTTAAAAAAAAAAAAAAAAAAAAAGGTAAGTAGCTGGACTTAAGTGCTCTGTTAGCTTTTTGCAGACATGTTCATCGCAATAAAACATGCGGATGATTTTTCCCCTCTAAATAAAGCTATGAAAGAAAGAGCAGAAGAACAAGCCTCAAGTTCAAAGTCTAGTCCAGTAACCCTTTTCATGAGAAGATAAATGGATACACCCACACATCAGTATGAGCTATACTGATGCCTGGAATTGAGGTATGAGTTAACTAACGCTAATTAATTGAAACAGCTAATGAAAAGCTTTACTTTTTTCGGCTCATCTGCCTAAATTATTCATTACTGAAAATTTGATCCAGTGTTAAGGGAATGATAATTTATTGGCTTCCTGTTTCGTTCGTAGTTTCATGCTTTTTTTTTTTTTTCTTTTCTTGATCCAATATTGACTATAGCGGCTTGTGGAACATATATAACCAGTCGCGAGCAAACCGATCTTAGGAAGTTATGCCCTGATTAAATTCATCTCTCTAGTTCAAGACTTATAAAGATCCAAGTCAATCTCGATGATACAATCTAAGGAAGTTGCGCGTCGGCTTGGCTTGAGTAATAAAATGGAAGAATTTTTGGCGCTAGAACTAAGCTTTTGTGTTCATTGCTTTCATTGTCTGACTGAAGCAAGGGTCTGCCAACTCCCCCGACGAAAACGGAAATAATTTTCTTTTAAACGGAGAATCTGTTTTCACAAAATCTTGCACGCCCTCCGCATTAATTTCTGTAAAAGACAAAAATAAAAGGAGTTTCAAGAAAATTTTACGTAAGAAACTTTACGAGTAAAAACCGCCACGACCTCAATCAACTTGATAAGCAGTTTCAAGAACAAAACTCAGGGTGAAAAATGGGTCATGGACCTATTTTGGACTCGTATTTTATTTATATGGATTGCATATAGGTCAAATATTTTTTAAGACCCAACTAAAACTAGGTCTCAAAAGTAAGTCTAATTTAAACGAGTCAAAAATGGATCAAAACTTATGACCTATTTTCGACCCATTTAAAATTTTAAGCGACCCACTAAACAAAAGTGCAGGGGAGATGATGACCTATTTTTGTCATGCCCCGATTCTCGAGCGCTCACCCATCCCTCACTGGTCGATTAAAAAGCGACGTCCCTGGACGCATCGCCGAGCCATTCTTCTTAACACGCATGAGAAAGCATATAAATAATCCCTAGACAATAAAACAATGGAATAGGAAAGTAGGGTCAATTTTTCACAAAATACCTTTTTATAAACACACAGGTCTATACACAAAGGTTTACAAAAGGGATTGGCTCCCAACAAAAGAGAAATTGTCCTACGACTAGCTAGTCGGACAAGATCGCCGATTCTTTGGGCTTCACCTTCTAAACTCCGGGGCTTCTGGTCCTCCACCAACACCATCTAAGGACCTGAAAATGGTTATATAATAACCAGTGAGATAATGTCTTAGCAAGTTCAACCCCCTAAGACTCGATTAGGAAGAAAATACGTTTTAAGCGCTGCCTAAGCACAACCATGAGTTGGAGGTCTTACATTTACCTCCATTCCTTCCTATAAGTCAGTTTAATTCATAAACTCAAAATCATGACACTCAATCAATTCGAATCGACTCATCGATCAATCGAACTAGCCGATTACATGTTAATCAGACCATTCCTCGGTCATTCTAGTCAATACTATATGTTCTCCAAGATGAGATATCAAGTCACTGAGCCAGTATAATATACTATCTTGTACCGAGTCACTAAGCCAACATAATATACTATTCATTCTCCAATATGACATATCAAGTTACCGAGCCGGTATAATATAATGTCTTTCTCTAAGATGACATATCAAGTCATCGAGCCGACATTGTATAATGTCTTTCTCTGAGATGACATACCAAGTCATTGAGCCGACATAATATATGCCTTTCTCTAATATGATATACCAAGTCATCGAGCCAACGTTCATTCTCCAACAATTTCTCACTTTTTATCATGCCCAATGAACTAGCCGTGTGTGGGTACACGGTTGGTCTTAGCCAAAATATAATAATTTCCTTGCCGTGAATCCCACCATTTTCTATAGTCCACCAAAATGTTTTTGGCGTTTTAAACCGATGCTCAATTATTTTCCAAACAATTACCAAAATTGATTAAATTAGGAATAAAATCCTAAAATCACAATTAAATCAATTTAACACAAATTAGAACTCAATTAAATAAAGGAACCACACCACAATAATCAGCATAAAATTCCGGTCACCGGCTATCCCGGTCTAATTTCCGGAAATTAATTAATTAATTAATTACATAAAATATTAAATAAATGCTAATAAATCAACTTAGGCTCGGAAAAGCCTAATTGAACGCCGAAACTGACCCGAAAAATTTTCGAGTCACTCTAGATAAATATTAAAGCTTGTCTAGGCTCTAATTGCACTAACTAACCACCTAACATACATCGGCAAATAATTAAATTAACTAATCTAATCTAATTTATCAACATTAAACCATACTTAATTTAATCTAATCAACCCTTAAGTGTTATCAACCTACTAAGTGGGAATTAGTGAGTTAACCTCACTTGTTTTGCGATCCAATCGGCTCAAATTGACAAGGACGCAACGAGGCTCACTTCTCTCCAAAGTGGGCCCAACTTTTGGGGTCGAGAGAGCCCTCAAAACGGGCCAAACAGTGCCTTGAATACCCACTGTTCTTCGGTTTTGAGCTATGGAGATTGAGGCTGCTTCGGTGGCTGATTGGGGGAGACAAAGCTGACGGTGGACCAAGAGAGCTACATCGGCCTAGGTAGGGCTGATCGGCGGCAATATGACGGTGCACGGGCTCTAGCTGAGCTCAACTAGACTAGGCCGCACGGCGAACGGAAACGGCGTGCAGTGGTGGCGACTCCAGCTTTGGCGTGCGACGATTTCGCCTGAGCTGCTTGCTTCTCCGATGACTTTTCTAGGCTGTTGGGACATCAAGCAGCAAGAAGAGAGGAGGGGGAAGGAGTGTCAATGGGCTGAGGGGGAGAAGAAGGAGAGAGGAGGCAAGGGGGGGCCACTTGGTCACTTTTTCTCTCCAAATGTCTCCTTGACCGATCCTTCTTCCATGGCTGGCTTCCACAGCACAATTCCAGCATCCTTGGCTTCCTCAAGAAGTCTTGAAAGGGTCCAAAAGGTTAGGTCCATGGGGTGTTACGAATTTGCAAGGATTTCCCCTCTAATTGAACTTCATTCTTTCTTAATTCATCACAAACCGGCCTATATAAAATCAATCGACACCTCATTGATCCAATTGGTATTTTTCCTCACCAATTGGTCCCACTTACTTCCCAATTTTGCGATAAAAAATTATCCTTGACTTATTCTGGACCAAAACAGCCCTAGGACGACTTTTTCCCAAAAAGTCTCAGTTTGCAAAAAAATATTTTGAGACTGAGTTGACACTCCTAGAATTAATTGTGACATGAAAAAACTTTCAATTTCTGAAATCGGACTCAAATTCACGTTTAATTTTCATTCAGCGCGATTTTAACGTGACCTAGGTTATTGAGTAACTTTCAAAATTTTTAGTGCAAATGACTTATGGTCGATTTTCTTCAAGCCACAATAAACCCACTCGACACATTGGCGACTCTCGGTTGTCGTGAAATTCTCGAGAATTCAAATACAAACACAGGGTACCAAAACGATAAAAAAATTAGTCTAGTGCCGGCCGATAAGAATTTTCCAATTTAGTGGTGTCACTCACGATTAGCCACACATCTTAGTCGAACCGATCTATCTTTAATCTCAAATCGATTTATAACTATGTCGTAATGGCCTCTAAAGATAAGCACAGTCGAGAAGCCGATTCCTAGTCGAATTCTCAAGTCTATTTGCCTTAAAATCCTTAATGGCTTTTCTAGATAGTCTAGTTATATCGAGAATAATCAGCTCTGAGAACAGCCCTATAAACGCATCAATGAAATATCCGATTTATTCAATAGAAAACATAATTGAAAATCTAGGATGTCACAATTTTCATCATCCCCATCGATGACTAAAAGAAGAATGCGAAAGAGACAGCTGGGATTTGCAAATTTTGCGGTCGACATTTTAGCCACTGCTGGTGTGATGACACCTGGGACGGTTTCGGAGGAGGGATGGAATCGCGAACTGTCTGTTTGACTGAGAATGGGTGGCTCTTCTATCCGTCCTCCGCCCCCGTGAGTGCACTCCATCGTCGTTCCATCCCATCCCTCGTCGAGTTCAGCAGAGCGCCCCCAGAGCACCAAACTGCCGTGCGATTTCAGAGCCGATAGAAGTCAGAAGTTCGCTTCTTTGACTCGATTCGCGTTGCATGGATCATCGTTCTCCTTGCACGTTTTGATGAAAGAACTTCGACATTATTACTGTATAATGCTAGGAAGATGTTTTCATGGCCTTTTATTATTAAATTAGAAACAAGAAAAAAACTTGCGTATCATAACAAAGACTAGATGAATTACAAGATGTTATATGAAAATCGCTATCTCGTGTAATTACGTAATTTTGTCATTGATTCGTGCTATCTAAAATATCACGGTACTTTTATCCCTCCTTATGTGAACATGGAATGAACTGGATGTAATCATGGCATATACACAATGCTCGACATGTCTTAAGATAATCCTAGACTTGCAGGAGCAGGAGGTTTATTCTGAAATGAAGGGGGTGACTGGCTTGACTTTATTGCAAAGGAATATTACAATATGAGTTGTCCACATTAGCAATGACAGTCTACGTCAGTGATTTCCAGCCAAAATTGATCGGATAGACTCAATTAGCAAAATATGAAAATGTTTAGACTCAATTAAGAAAATTGAAAGATTTGCAATATATTGAGAACTTTTTGGACAATTTTTGCATGAATTCCTTTGTGAGATAGGGTGATTAAATTTAATGAGGAATCGTGAGGACCAAACAATGCAATTGGGGACTGAAAATACTGAGATCGTTTGACTGATTTAAATATGATTTCAATGTCCATTTTATTGCTCGATCAATAGTAGAATTATGTAGTGCCCTTCTCATGGAATTAGTCACACTAATCGAATCACTTAATTCGGGTGTTCTATATTTTCTTTTGTTTTGTTTATTTTATTCTTTGATCACCGAAGCACATTTGCCGTAACCAATGGTTAACGTAGAACCAATTTCTAGAACCAATCTGTATTAAAGTAACATTTGTACTCTCGAACGTGAAATGAACCAAGCTGTTGTCTGGTCAATGACGACCGTCGTGAAATGAACCAAGCTGTGTGTCGCACACCAAGGAAAATCAAGATTTTCTAACGCGAAACAGGGGCGCGTGGGTAATCAAGAATCTGTCCTTTTGGTGAATGTGAACATGATCATTTTTCTCCAAGTCCAGCTCAATTGAGGTCACAAGACAACCATGATGGATCAATCAATCCTAATCAAATTCCGTTTATTTAATGAAGGATTCGAAAAATATTCTCTCAAAAAGATAATTACTTATATCGCTTATAAAAATAAATGAACGAAAAAAATTTCAGTCATTAACTATAGTCAATAATCAAAACTTTTTTTTTATTGATTATTTCAAATAATACAAATGATTATTTTTAGTAAAATATTTTCAAAATTATCCACTCTCCATGGAACAAATGGAGCGTAGGATCAAATCTTTCTTATGTTGTTAATATGTGCACATCGACAAAAAGGGACTGCGTCAATCATTCAAAATGCATTTGGTTTAAAGGATTTTGCCTTGAAGCTTGATTTGGCTTGGCATCTCGAAAAGTAAATTGTGAATTGCTTGACTAGCCCGAATATTGCTCTCTTTGTTTATGGTAATGAATTTGACAAAGCTTTCGGGCCCCCAGGAAAAAGAAAATAAAAAATAAAAGAAGCGTACTTTATCGGACAAGAACGTTATCTAATTCTGTGCCAAGAATTTTTGTTTAGAGAGACGAATCAAGAAACTTTGTTTCAATTTATATATCTATAAACTTTACTCTTAAAGTTGTGCTATAGTGTAGATTAATTAGTCAACTTTCAAATAATATGAGTGATCCTTTTCAGAAAATATTTTTTTTCAAATCATTCATCTTTCACAAAATAAACAGAACTTAAAATAAAATAATAACAATTTGATTGTAAACTTCATACGTCTATACATGTAATCTCTAACCATAATTTCATTTCGACCAAAAAGAGACTGTAATTTCATCAATTATCCTGGTTTCTTGTCATGATTTATTTTTTTGAATGATTATCTTCAGGTTGTGGTGTTTTGTATAATAAGATGAATTGCGTGTGAATAATAAAATACTGATTTTGTAATTTCATGGGTTTGCCTTTTGTTCGTAGCGAAAATGCGGAAAAATGTCGAACATGAGTCGTTACAGTCGACCTTTTAGCGAGAAAGGAGTCATTTTGGCCGTTTTCTGTAGTTTCAATCACGAGAAACATCCCTCCTGCTTTGAAATTTTTGGAGTTTCAATCTTGCACATTACCGAACCAGCGACGACTGTTATTTAGAATACGTCAAACTATACTACTTAAATCAACAACATAGACATAACGAAATCTGATGTGGTTTTTGCCCCCACGTCAAAGCGCATGGAACTGTGGAAGTGGGGCTTGTCCTCTCAATTCGTATTAATATTAAGAGCCTCCACTAGCGTGACGACCATCCTTTACCATATTCGTATTAATAGATGGTTGAAGGCCATCCTCGCTATTGTGGCCACCGAACTCACTTGTGGCTTGTTCTTGGGTTTCAGGGCCATCATCCCGAATTTCTTTGAATCCTCCTGGTCTTCGCTGGTGTCATGATCTGAGCTTTGATAACGACTAGATACTCTGGTAGGTCCTAGCATAATTCCCTCATTTAAATCATCCAGAGAAAGGTTTCCTTCCAATGCTCGAACTACCTGTTTACACAAAGCTCATATATTATTCCACACTTGTAGAACAATTTGCATTAATCGGTCATGTCAAAAAGTGAGTTGTAGCAAACTAAGACACTGAAAATAGTGTTTTTCTTTTCCTTTTTCTGGCTCAAATGAAGTGATAACCCATGATTTTTCATTTGTAGGATAAGCAAAACCATTGGGTAGAGCATAAAAATGTGTCTAAAACAAGGGGGAAAAAAGGAAGAAGAAGCACCCATTCTGGTATTAAAACAATGTACTTTCAACTAGGCAATGTACCTGTGTCATTCGTGGACGTTGTCGTGCAGAATGATGAACACAAGCAGCAGCACAAGCAATCATCTTAGTCATTTCCTCGGTAACGTAGTCCTTGTTTAGTTTTGGATCAACTATGACATCAAAATTGCCATCTTCTAAAGCTTGTGTGAGCAAAGGCCTTGCCTAAAATTTTATTAGAAGAGTCAATTCTATAACAACACTCACAGTCGAGAGAGGAAAACATGGAGGGAAATGATAAATAATGATAGGCCACAAGTAAATATGTTGCTGACAAACCACTAACCCAATTAACCAAGCTATGCTCATCACTGGGTAGAGTTCTGTCAACCGGACGACGCCCTCCTATCAACTCTAGAAGCACAACACCAAAAGAAAAAACATCTGCTTTCTCAGTGAGATTTCCACTAGAGGCATACTCTGGAGCCAGGTAGCTGTGCATTAGGTAGGCTTACATTAGCAAAAGATAACAAAACTAATATATGCTTAGACAGGAAATGACTAAACTCAACTATCATTGGTGTAGAGAATATTTCTCGAGTTTGAACCCGTAAAAGAAAACCTCGTCGAAGTAGATTTTTTAGTTTGAGTAAATTTCCCAGTCTTAGTGAGTTTTCTAATTTTAGTTGGCCAAAGGAGATTTCCTGCTTTGGATATATATGTGTCTAAAGGAGGCGGATTTTGGTTTTCGCACACTAGAGCGGGTAGAGGAGCTTTTGGCCACAACAATAAATTGTGTGGCATGCTTGTCAATCACATTTTGAGTAAATTGCAAGTATAGTGAACTAATAAATCTTATTCATCCGATTTGTAATTTTTTTTTTATTGAGATATTGCTTCTCAAGAAATTGTGACAATTAAACAATGTATGAACTATTGAGTATAATTGGGGGTTAGGAAACATTGGGACTGCTTGAGTTATTCAACTATAGTTGTAATCTCAGTTATATTACTTGATCTATAGTGAATGTTATGCAACCCTTCTTTTGGAGTACGTCCCACTAATCAAATCCACGTAAATTTGGTATCTAATTTATTTCACTGTTATCTTTATTATTGTGCTTGAGTGTATGTTTTTTGCCAACAACTAATATTATAGCTAGGTTTAAATGAGTTGAAGAGATTAGATGGTGACAAAAGAAGGAAAAGCAAAAGTCATTTGATCTAATGGGAATGGTTTTAGTTTCTAGAAAATGCAATTGATTATATCAAAGGAATCTACACTTTTTCCTATAAGGGGAGATGAAGCAAGTTGATTTGGATTTGTTGGATAGACAAGCGTTAGTAGTTATTTAGCTAAAGTGGGCTCATAATGTTGCATTTAATATTGAAAGAGACCGCTACAATCTTGATTAATGCCATGTCAAACATTTACAAAAGTCTCTATGATTAGCAAGATCAACTTGGTGTGACATTTGTTCTAGCTAAAAATAAGCAAATGTGTGTTAGTTCTGAAGCATGTGATTGCTTGTCAACTGAGTTCGGTTGAAATTAACTTTGATGATGAGATACGTGCTTTAATTCTATTATCCCCGTGGCCCACTAGTTAGAATACTACTATCATTGCAATAAGCAATTAATCTGGTTCAAGAAACTTAATGTTTGATGAGGTTCACAAATTGATTTTAAATAAAGACATCCATAAAAGAGAATCGGGTGAACTCCTGCCTAATTCTATAGTAAGTTAAGGAAGAAGAACTAATGTTCATGTTAGTAGGAATAATGTGAACCAGAATAGACGAAATCAGTCTAGAATTGTGGTATTGTCTATTGAAATTGTGACAAGAGAGTGCACCTCAAAATGGATTTCCTTGCCGAAGAATGAGAGCAGTAAAGGAATTAGAGTCTAGTCTATTAATGATATTGCTACAATAGCTTACAGTAACTTAGATAGTGCTGATTATGTTGTGCTTGTCACTAAGGATTTGTTATTTGATGGTTAGGTTATAGATCTAGTTGCTTATTTCATCCTATAGCAAACATTAACTATATTACTACTTATTGGTGCACAGAGAGTGGTGAAATGATGTTAAGGAATATTGCTGACTACGATGTTCTGAGACACATTCCAGAATTGAAGCCGAACTTGATTTCTTGCGTGCTCTACATTCAACTGGGTATCGATGTACTTCAAAAAGTAGAGTTTTGACGGTTGTTGCCATGGTAATTATAAAATGAATAGAGCATTATTTGCCTATATGGGATCAAAGGGAGACAGTAACAAATTTCACCACGGACATTAGATGAATCGGTAGAAGATTAGTTGCCTATGCATTGAGGGAACACTATGGAGAAAAGCCTGGAAGTTTTGAATAAAAGGAATTTGATGTGTGGTTATGTGGCTAAAAAATTAAATGTACGCAGGTGCTATAGCTTAGGCAAATGGCTAATAGCGCAATTCCGTATGACTGCAGAGAAACCACAAAGATTGTAAAGTTGATTCACTTAAATGTGTGCAAGCTATCATAGTTTCCTTCGAGGAAGAGTACCAATTGATGCTATCAATTGCAGATCACTACTCAACGAAGATTTGAGTGTTTGTGTGGAGGTGCAAGTTGAATAATATTGTCAAGATTAGATGGTTGGGAGCTTTGAGCGAAATGAAGGCTGGTACAACAATCAAGTATATGTGGACTGATAGTAACGTGGAGTTTTACTCAGAGTAGTTGAACAAATTCTACATGAAGGAAGGCACGGTGAGACTTTGCATTAGTGCAAGTGAACAAGAAGTTGCAAAACTAATGAGGAGAACATTACTAGGAATAGTCCATAAAATGCTTTCTAGTGTTGATATGGCTAAGAAATTTTCAACAAAATGTGCTTAATACGGCGAGCTATTGGATGAATAGATCTCCATCAATTACTGTTTGATACTAAACTCATGAAAAAGTGTGGTCAAGTAATTGATTATTTTTTTCTTAAAATATTTCGTTACCTATGTTATATTCAAGTGAGTGACAATAACATCAATGGCACAGCAAGAAAGTATATATTCCTAGGCTATGCATAAGGTGAGCTAGGCTATCAATATGCGGTACCTAGAATTATATTCACTTATTGCTGATAGTAAAATTATATTGATGAGAATCCAACAGTGTTATGTAGGAATAATTGTGGTAGTATTTATGTAGATTTGGATAGTGTTCAACTCACGATGGAATTGCAACCTGAAACTCTTGAGGTAACAGGTACTTGCGTAGTAGATAACACATATTTTGCTTGTAACGAGGTGGAACTTTCAGAGGTAATGGTGGTTGTTCTAGTTATTGAATTTGACAAGGTGCGTATTCGATCTCCTAAGATATATAATGACAACAATCGTTTTTGCTTTATATGTGGTTGAGAAGATTCTATTGGAAAATTCCTGTGAAGAGTTCAAAGGTGCAAATATTAGGGGTGATAGATTCTAGGACAAGCTGGTTCCTAGTTTGTGGAACCGTGAACTAGTCCACCTGGTCCTAGACCCAACCATGAACCAAACTAACTGGTCCGATCCTTCCAATCCGATTCTTAGGTGGATAAAGAAACCGGCTCTTTTTTTTTTTCCCCCATTCCCCACAATACTTCAAGTGTCATTGCATAGTTTAAACTGATACATGAGTCTAAACATAATTATCATCTCCATGAACAAAGTAATAATGATCATCAAGAACCACGTTTGAGAGGCATCAAGTCGCAAAAGAGGCATGAGCGCTGCGTGTATGAGACTAAGAGAAGTGAGAGTGAGAGTCGTGACTGACGAGCGTGCATGATTGAGTCTAAGCAAGAAAAGAATGGGAATTCGATTTTGGAAATATGGAATAATAAGAATTTAAAAATTAGTCTCATCCAAGTGGTTCGAGTGGGTGTGTTCACACATAGAACCGGGAACTGAACCAATATTCATCCGTGCCTAATTTCGAGAACTTCCCAAAACTAATTGATTCGGTCCGATTCCCAATTCAATCTGATTCTTTTCCTCACCCCTAGCAGATAGAGTTAGTGTCTCGATAAGGTTCACTGTTATGATGGAGTTCAAGCGTGGCTTGGACTTAAAAGATTCTTGTGATGGTTGAGCCCATGAGTGGCTGTGGAAGAGTAGCGGTGACAAGTTTCCATCAAAGCGAGTGTGATTGGCCCAAACCTCGAGCAAAAGTAGAGATTGTTGAGAATAAGTTACATATTTGAACCTATATAGGAAATTCGATCCAAGTGAGTTTCCTAATTTAAATAGGTTTCTTAGTCTGAGTGATTTCCTAGCTTGAGTAGATTGCCTAGTTTTAGTCAGCTAAAAGGGGTTTCTAGTTTGGATTTAAATATATATATATATATATATATATATATATATATATATATATATATATATATATATATAAGATAGATTTTGGCTTTTGCACATTAGAATGAACAAAGGAACTTTAGGTCGTAATAATCAATCATATGGCATGCTCATGAATTATATCTTAAAGAAATGAAAAGATTGAAAGATTATTTCGTAAAGAATTATGAGAGATTTTTTTTAGAGTGTATTTGAGTGACTCAACTATACTTGTGATTACCATTATATCACTTGTTTTATAGTAAAATTCTATACTAGTCTCCCCACGAAATAGGTCCTGCCAACCGAACCTAACCAAACCATGTAAAGTCAATATTGATTATTTCCATGTTCTATTTATTATTATTACTTGTTTTTTACAACATTTAGAACCAATTTAGACAAACCATATGCAAGAAAAATAGCCTTACCCAAAAGTTCCCATTACTCGAGTAGATACATGAGTATCTGTATCAGAAGCAAACTTTGCAAGTCCAAAATCTGCAACCTAAAATCAGAATGCCAACCTTTAGATTCATATCCAAATAGCTTCACACTACAATATTAGAGTATGCATTAAAAGTTCATCATAACTCCAAAAATAATTTCAAGACTAAAACTTTATTATTTAGCTCTCCAAATGATTTCATCAAGAAATCAACTTTTGCAACCTTAAGATCTTTTGCCATTTCTCTTGGCTTCGGCTTATAAAAGGATGTTGGAGGGATGCAAAGCTTTTCAAGATATGGAGTAGTTCGCTAGCTTAAGAAGCTAACTGAATAATGTGGTAGTGAATTCCATAAACAATTTAGATCACCGATATTATCATGTAATGATTAAATAGTTGCACATCGTACCTTTGCGTCAAAATTAGATTCCAGAAGAATATTAGCAGCCTTAATGTCACGATGAATGATTTTGGGATTACCTGAGAAGTGAATCCAATAAAAAACGAACCATGAAACTTATCATAAGAATAAGGTTTGAAAGAGCGTACTTACATTCCTCATGTAGATATGCCAACCCCCTTGCAGAACCTAAAGCAATCTTCATACTCATAGGCCAAGTCATAGTTGGGCGATCCTTCCCTGCAATGACATTTGCCAGTTCCAACGATTATAATGTTTTCAATAAACCAAAATAACTACACATACTTTGTTGCCTACGCATGCGCATTGCAGTGGAGATCAAGTTAGCTGATTATGATGAGATTCCACCAAAATCACCTGAGATTTTTTTTTCCCTTTTTTATACTTTTTAGTGGACTTTTGCCGCATACCTGGAAAAGGCTAGGCAATTGTCGTCGTCACTAACAACAGCATTTGGAAACAGTGATCCAATTTGATTAAGTGAATAATGAAATTCTACATAATCCCAGCATATTGCCAGATAATAACTTTGATATATAAATCCCTTATTCCAGATTAAAGGGAACATATAAACGAGTCCACAATTCCAGCAGCACTTAAAAAAGGCATTTACTAGAGAATATCAAAGTTGTTCCATGAGAGAGAGAGAGAGAGAGAGAGAGAGAGAGGGCGGCATCGGATGAAAGATGTACACGTATTCCTCTGAATTCATACTCACCGTGCATATGAAATTCCAACGTGCTATTTGGAACAAACTCATGTACCAAAATTCTATGAGCACCGGAAATGCAGTAACCAACAAGTTTAACAAGGTGTCTATGATGGATGCGGCTAATGATCTCGACCTCTGCTTGAAATTCCCTCTCCCCTTGTCTGCTTTCAGCTTTTAACTGTTTGATTGCAACTACTTTCCCGCTCGAAAGTACTCCTCTATGAACATAGCCAAAACCACCTTGGCCAAGTAGGTTGAGATTGGAGAAACCGTTTGTTGCTATTTTTAGTTCTTCATACGTGAATGTGTCCTGTGAAAGACCTAATGCCATGCCTGGAGATGATACCGAAGGCGGTCTTAATGAACACATATTTGTTATTGAGAATGGCCCAGAAGGAGTCAGACTTCGGGAACTCGACACAATAAAATTACGAAGAATTTACGAATTTTAAGAGCTCGCATTCAAGCATAGAAATCTCACCTGTAGGCCTCTGTGGAGGATAACTCCCCAACTCAAGCCGCCTCTTCTTCCTTCGATATAAAATCACGGATATGCACACCCCGACCAGCACAATGAGCCCCCCAATCCCAATCCCCACTATCAGCTTCCATGGTGGCAACAACTTCGGAGGCGGCGGTGCGGTCGCCGCCAGCGGAGGGGGAGGCAGGGGAGGGGTGGAGTTGGTTGCCGCCGGGGCTGCAGTGACGTAGGGCACCGTGCTCTCCAACGGGGCGCCGGGCGCGGTGACGTAGGGAGGCAGGGGAGGGGTGGAGTTGGTTGCCGCCGGGGCCGCAGTGACGTAGGGCACCGTGCTCTCCAACGGGCGCCAGGCGCGGTGACGTAGGGCACCGTGCTCTCCACCGCGGTGCCGGAGCTGTTCGACGACACCGTCGGAGTGGGAGCCCGCGCTGAGGACGACATCGGGGGGAGCTCGATGCGTCCGAGATTGCGCGGGGGCGGTTTTCCTCGACCTCTGCGTTGGCTAAGGAAATGGTAGGAATGGAAATTGCTTACAAAAATTTCTGGGGAAATCTTGGCGGGTTGTGTTCTAGATAGCATGGACACGTTGTCCGTGCTTCCGTATAGTGTCCGACACGTAGCGAAGCGTGTCGGATACGTCAACACGCTCGGACACAGTCGCGTGTCCAATTTTCTGACACTTAGTCAACATTTCTCGACACGCGTGTCCGGAAAACGATGGAGGGTGGAGGTGACTCAGGCGAGGGAGGCCGAGGGAGCAGAGACAGGCCGAGAGCAACAGCGAGAGACAGCCAGAGAAAGAGCCGAACAGAAAGAAAGAAGAGAGAGAAAGCCACACAATGGACCACCGCGACAGCGTGAGACATCGAGAGAGAGCAGAAACTCAGGCGAGGGCCACCACTGTTGCGATGGATTGGTGACGAGGAGGAGGAAGGTGGTCGTGCGGCGAGGAGGAGGAGGAGAAGGATCGAAAGGAAGGGGAGGAGGTCGTGCGGCCAGCCGTGAGAAGGAGGAGGAAAAGGAGGGTGGCTAGAGTTTTGCTGAGGGAACTAAAAGTAATTAAAAAAAAAAAGGTACTGATGCCAGGCTTTTGAATTTGGGGGAGGGTTCGACAAAAAAAAAAAAAATTTGGGGGAGGGGAAATGACAGGCTGTCTGTCAGGTGGTGGGGAGGGAAAAAAAAAAAAAGAAGTGGACTGAGTGAGAGCTGAAAAGCTAGAGAGAGACGGGGGGACACATTTTCTGGTTGTAAGTATTTAAAAAATAAGAAAAAGAAGTGGGCCCCGCGCTGCAACGATGTATGCTGCGTCGCCGGAGTTGAATCTTATTATTTATAATATTTTTTCTGCTTTTAGTAAAACACCAAAACGAAAGTTCAAGTTTTTCCTTTTTTTGCGTTGGTGGCATGCGTCGAGTAAGAGGATGAACGCGCATTCTATATTAATAATGGAAGGAGCACTCCCATCTCTTGAAAAAATAAAATCCATCAAATTTGGAGAGAGTTCAAATTCACTATTTTGCGTGAATTCCTTTGCGAAATTGAATGATTTATTTTCATGAGGAATCGTGACGACCAAACAATATAGTTGGAGACTGGGAAATACCAAGAGCATTTGGCTGGTTTAAGTATGATAGTAATGTCCGTTGTATAGCTCGATCAGTAGTAAAATCATGTGGTGTCCTTCTTGTGGAATCAATCACACGAATCAAACCACTTACATCTAGTTTTCTATTTATTTTCTTGTTTTGTTTATTTTATTATTTGATCATTAAAGCACAAATTATATCTAACGTTTGTCATAACCAATAGTTAACGTAGAAACAATTTTTGGAACCAAGCTGTATTATAGTAAAATTTGTACTTTGAAATGTGAAATGCACCAAGCTATTGTCTGGTCAACATCGATCGCCACGTTATGCACTCTCACTTTTTATAAAGCCACTTTTTTTTTTTTTTTTTTTTTTTGGTGCTGGAGGAACCGCCTCAACCGGTAGTCAAAGCGTAAACCCCCAAGTGCCACTTAAGCGGGAGGACCCACCACCCCTGGAAGCACACTTAAGACACCAAGTAACTCTGCCAAAGCCTTTGCATTGCAAAGGTTTCGAACTTCTCATCTCTCGCAAAGGTTCACTGAAGCCTACCCAGTGGAGCCACCACGACCGGTGGTTATAAAGCCACTTTTTTTCCCTACTTTGTCAAACGAAAGAATTAATGGCGCTTTTAGTAACGATTCTGTTCCCGGAAACAATTTATGATCAAAAATGATTTTTTTTATTCTGTCCCGAAAACAATTTCTAAGCATTTTAAACCGTTTGGCAACTATCCAAAATTTTTTATTCTAAAATAGAATTACATTTAGTACCGTGCTCAAAATTTCTACTCTAAATTATTTTCAAAAAAAATTAAATAATTTTTTTACTTTTTTTTTTTTTTCTTTTCTCTCTCATGTTCTTCTTCTTCAAGTGGCCAATCGCCGGTCCAGCAACCCGGCGTGGACAAACCCGGCGACCTCACTAAAGCGTCACCGGCCCTTGTCGGCCAAGCCTGCCGGTGGCCAAGCAGGCCTCGCCGAGGCTGGGCGAAGCCTGCCTAGCCACCGACAAGCCTCACCGGTGGCTAGACTTTGCCTCCGGCGAGCTAGCCAAACCGGTTATCGGCAATCAGCGGCGGATGGCAACCACAATTGTGGCGGTAGATGAAGAAGAAGAAAAAGAAGAAAATGGCTTGATTCTTAGATTTTTCGCAAAAACAATAATCAACTTTCTTTTTTATTCTTGATTCTGTTCTAAATCTACTTCGGGGAACAAAAAATTAGAAATTTATTTCCGGAAACAAAAATTTTACCAAACACAATTTTATTCCAAAACTACTCCTAGAAACAAAAAATCAAAATCTGGCAATGTTGGAATGGTTACTAAACGGGTCCTAAGTGTGTCGTACGTTAGGGGCAAGCGATTCCAAATTCCATACATGTTTCATCTGGAATTTGAAACATATCCGTTAGAACAGGTTCCTCATTTTTTGGAACTCTGAACCTATCATACATACACTAAAACCCGGAACCTACCATGTTGCAGGTCCAAGGTCTATCCAGGTTCTACCAATATTATTAATTGATTGATTGCGGTGAATTAAAACCTTTACTGACCACCACTTGCTGCTACAATTCACTGACTATAACTTATAATTAGACACATGAAAAATATGAATATTAATAAAGTGAAAGTCTCCGTCATAAAATGGAAACTCGAACTAGTGTTTCTAGATTATATACTCATCATCAAACGACATGGAATACCGGAGGATCGCGCAAAGACATGAACCAGGAAAAATATTAAAATTTGTTTGAAGTTCTAGGTTATAGGTTACAGGTTTATCTAACTAACAACCCAGAACTTACCCGTTGAAACAAGTTATTCATTTTTTGGAATCCAAAACTACTTTGCATATCTCAAAACCTCAAATCCATAGGTTCCCACTAATCCGGTTCTCAGATTCCAAGTTCTACCCTGGAACAATGCTTGCTCTCGTCATACGCCATGGAAAATCAAGATTTCCTAACGTGGAACATGGGAGCATGGTTCATCGAGAATCCGTTCATTTTGTGAATGTGAACATGATCATGTTTCTCCGAGTCCAGGCCAGTTGAGGTCGGTGGACAATCACGATGGATCAATCAATTCTAATCAAATTCCATTTGTTTCGCTTTCGCTTCCGCGTTCATATTACATCAGCTACAACAGAGGCAGTGAGGATGACGGTAGAGGCCACGACACCGGCATATCCAACGGGATTGAAGGCCACGATGGAGACGACGGCATATTCGATGCGATCAAAGGCGACAATGGAGACGACGGCAGATGGAGGGTCGAAAATTGGACAAGCCTGCAAGAAAGTTATGGTTCCTTTTTCTATGTTCGTCAACGTGCTTGGCATTTTACTTCGATTATCTTGGTTTTGAAGCATATTCAGTTACGTGTTTCAGGTCAGCTTTATGATTCAAAAACCAAACTGAACCATCAAAAATCCATTGTTTTATTTTCGACCCAAAATTTTTTATTCGGACAGTTGGTTTCTTTTATATCCCTAGATCTCGGCTTCTTTTATTTCCCTTGTGATATCTGTACTCAATTTTTTTTTTTAAAAGGCGTTCTTTTGTTAAATAAGATTAAATTAATAGTGTCTTGCGGGTGCTTTGTAAACGTGGCCTGAGGTTGAACGGGATGAAATTAATGGGTGAGCACTTGGTGGGTTCACTCTTTCAGCCCGGCTCTTGCGCACTTAGTGGGGTTCACTCTTTAAGTACGATGTTGTTGTTGCTGTTGTTTGTGGAGTGTATTGACTGGCCATCTCGTGGTCCGTAGAGAGAGAGGGAGAGGAAAAGCGCATCGAGGAATTCAAGGTAAAATGGCACGATTGCTTTTGTTCTCCCCCAAAAAAAAAAAAGAATTTTGTGCTTTCTCTTGATTTTCATGACCCTTCACCTGCTCGCACGAGGCCCACGGAGTCACGCCATATGCATGGAGGAAAAGATTTTTCTTACCAAATAACGAAAAATATTTTACATTTTATTTTTAAGTTTCAATCAAATAGCAAAAAATATGATTATTTTGAAATGACTTTCTAAAACACATTTTGCAAAAATGTTATATTTTCCTTAAAACAAACGAAGTCTAAATGATAAAAAGCAAACATCGAATCATAGAGCACAGGCTATCACCTCCCTAAGGACTCTCTCTCTCTCTCTCTCTCTCTCTCTCTCGGCTCAAGGAAATTATTGGTTAGCATTCGTTTCCTTCCATTAATTTTTGCTTTTCTTTTCTGATTTTTTGTCGAGCTATTTAAGCCAGGGGAAATACATATGATTTTTCTTTCTTTATGTAAATTATGAAATCATATAAGTCTATTAGAATACATTTTTTTTGAGTTGAGAGATTGAGAAGGGAAGAAGCTGTGTTATTTTATCTTTTCCGAATTCGTTGGCGTGATTGAAATCAAAAAGGTGAGAAGAGTTTATTTCTTCTTCTTCATCTATAAGAATAGTTTCATTCAGCACTCTGAAGTTGCGACCAACTTGAGATTTTTGTTTTATGTTTTATGTGCTTCGTTCATTTATTTATTTCATTTCCATTGAGAGAAGAAATTGGAAGAGAGTAGCGGGACCAGAGCAGAGTAGTGCAAAGTAATAGAGTCAAACATGGCAGCCTCAACTAGCCAATGTCTTTTTCACTAAGGGGGATCCTTCTTGATATCTGATTGGACTAGACAAGCAAGTCATCCAAGGTTTTCGACAAAATATGTGGTGCAGATTGCAACGTCACTTTTTCATTTAATTCTCTCTCTCTCTCTCTCTCTCTCTCTCTCTCTCTCGAGGAAATTATTGGCTAAAGTTCGTTTTCTTCCATTAATTTTTGCTATTCTTTTCTAATTTTTTGTCAAGCTATTCAAGCCAAGGGAAATACATATGATTTTTCTTTCTTTATGTAAATTATGAGATCTCACAAGTCTATTATAATACAATTTCAGAGTTTGGAGATTGAGAAGGGAAGAATTTTTATTTTTTGTCTTTTTTGAGTTCGTTGGTGTGATTGAAATAAAAAAGGTGAGAGGAGTTTATTTCTTCTTTTTCATCAATAAGAATAGTTTCATTTGGCACTTTGAAGTTGTGACCAACTTGACTATTTTGTTTTATGTCTTCTATGCTTTGTTCATTTATTTCTTTCATTTCCATTAAGAGAAGAAATTGAAAGAGAGTAACTGGAGCAGAGCAGAGGAGTGCAGAGTAATAGCAAAAGTCAGAAGTGGTGGCATAAAGTAGCCAATATCTTTTTCACCAAGGGGGATCCTTCTTGAAATCCTACTGGACCAGACAAGCAAGTCATCCAAGGTCAGATTGCATGGTCACTCTTTCATTTAATTATGTGTTTATCTCTCTCTCTCTCTCTCTCTCTCTCTCTCTCTCGCTCTTTTCAAGGAAATCATTGGCTACCATTCGTTTTCTTTCAATAATTTTTGCTATTCTTTTCTAATTTTTTTGTTGAGCTATTCAAGCCAGGGGAAAGACATATGATTTTTCTTTCTTTATGTAAATTCTGAGATCACACAAGTCTATTGGAATAAAATTTCTGAGTTGGAGATCAAGAAAGCAAGAAGCTGTTTTTTTTTTTCTGAGTTTGTTGGCTTGATTGAAATCAAAAATGTTGGGGGAGTTTATTTCTTCTTCTTCGTCAGTAAGAACAATTTCATTTGACACTATGAAATTGCGATCAACTTGAGATTTTTTGTTTTATATTTTTTGTGCTTTGTTCATTTATTTATTTTGTTTCCATTGAGAGAAGAAATTGAAAGAGAGTAGCGGGAGTAGAGCAAAGTGGTACAGAGTAATAGCAAAAGTCAGATGTTGCGGCCTCTAGTA
The DNA here is from genome assembly GCA_017140325.1 of Eucalyptus leucophloia subsp. euroa. Taxonomy (NCBI): domain Eukaryota; kingdom Viridiplantae; phylum Streptophyta; class Magnoliopsida; order Myrtales; family Myrtaceae; genus Eucalyptus; species Eucalyptus leucophloia. The sequence goes on from CM029477.1 coordinate 34,877,926, forward strand.
GCCAATGTCTTTTTCATTGAAAGGGATCCTTCTTGATATCCTACTGGACCAGACAAGCAAGACATCCAAAGTCCTCGACAAAATATGTGGTGCAGATTGCACCGTCATTCTTTCATTTAATTAGGTGTTTCGAGTTGACTTTGTAACTAAACCAAACCGTCAGAAATCCATTTAATTAAGCCTCTAGTAGCCAATGTCTTTTTCATTGAAAGGGATCCTTCTTGATATCCTACTGGACCAGACAAGCAAGACATCCAAAGTCCTCGACAAAATATGTGGTGTAGATTGCACCGTCATTCTTTCATTTAATTAGGTGTTTCGAGTTGACTTTGTAACTGAACCAAACCGTCAAAAATCCATTTAATTAAGCCTCTAGTAGCCAATGTCTTTTTCATTGAAAGGGATCCTTCTTAATATCCTACTGGACCAGACAAGCAAGACATCCAAAGTCCTCGACAAAATATATGGTGCAGATTGCACCGTCATTCTTTCATTTAATTAGGTGTTTCGAGTTGACTTTGTAACTGAACCAAACCGTCAAAAATCCATTGTTTTACTTATTACCCAAAATGTAAGGAAGCCTGACTTGAAATTTTCAGTTTGAACGGTTCTTTGTTTTTTTTTATATCCCTAGATCTCAGCTTGTTTTTTTCTTCTATGATATATATAATCAATATTTTGGAAAAAAGAAAAGAAAAGAAGGACGTTCTTTTGTGATATAAGATCAAATTAACAGTGTTTTGGGAGTGCTTTTTGAACGTGGCCCGAGGTTGAACGGGATGAGATTGACGTGAGAGCACTTGGCGGGGTTCACTCTTTCGGCCCGTCCCTGGCGCATTTAGCTGTTGACCTGTTCAAAAGCCGGAGAGGCCCGGAGTCACGGGCGTTGCGTCCCAAGTAATTCAGTACGACGCTGTTGTTCATACAACGTTAGGACTAATGATTCTTGTGGTGGTTACATATACATAGACATGAAAAAATAGGAAAGCGCTCGAAATAACTTAAAGCAATGGCAAAACTGCTTTCTCCCTCCTCCTTCTCTCTTATCAGAATATTATGTTTTCTCTTGATTTTCATGACCCTTCACCTGCTCGCACATGCTATAGGGAGTAGCCCCGTATGCGGTGGTCAGTCTTCCTCTCTAGTTATTTCTTCTTACTCCTAGGCTCGTTGCCTTGGATATACATAATAAGTCATAGATAGATGTGTAGTCGAACATTAGTTGTACGATTTATGTTGTGTATCATGTAAATGTGAGTTCAATTCGGTAGTTGTTCATACTTGGATCCAAATATCTAAATCATTGTGATTTGAATTATGTTTCACATTTTTGAAATATCAAATCACAAAGGCTGATTTGGTAATTGGCACTTTAATAGCTTTGATGAGTTTTTTTTGGTAAAGTTATTTTTTTTTTTTTTTGGTAAAGCTTTGATGAGTTTGTGAATGGGTTTTAGTAAAATTTAGCAAATTATGGATGTTGCAAGTGCTAGTGAAACTATGACCAAAAATAAAAAAATTATAGCGAACCACATGACCCAAACAGGAGCCAGGGATGTAGCAAGTACTTTATTTCTTTCAAAACGAGTATGTCCAGAGATATTTATGGTTACTCTCGAAAGATGACATTCTTGTCCCTTCAAATCAATAACCACATGAGAAGTTATATCAAAATGAGGAAATTCATAATGTTAGGCACATGCAATGATTGACTTAGGTGGATTAAAATTACGCTTTGAAAGTACCTAAATGTTTCTTGTGTGCATTAGTGTACAATGAATTTCTAAAAATGCTAACATAAACATATTTGCTTTAACATGATGTTTATTATGTAACACCCTAGGTCTCCACGGTACACTTTTTTTTTTGCTTTGGACACTAAATCCTCATGGTTTTGTTTTTCTCAGGGCAGCTCATACTACCTCAAAAAAATGCATCCGCTTTGGACACTAAGTCCTCACGGTTTTGTTTTTCTAAAAATGCTAACATAAACATCTTTGCTTTAACATTATGTTTATTATGTAACACCCTGGGTGTCCACGATACACATTTTATTTGATTTGGACACTAAGTTCTTATGGTTTTGTTTTTCTCATGGCAGCTCATACTATCTCAAAAAAATGCACCCGCTTTGGACACTAAGTCCTCACGGTTTTGTTTTTCTTAGGACAGCTCATACTATCAAAAAAAAAAAAAGCATCCGCTTAGGACACTAAGTTCTCACGGTTTTGCTCTTCTTAAGGCAGTTCATACTATTCCAAAAAAACACGTGTATAAAATTACGTGAGGGCAGCCCGGTTTTGCTTTGGACATTAAGTCCTCACGATTTTATTTTTCTTAGAACAACTCATACTATCCACAAAAAAAAAAAAAAAGAAGTGTCCGCTTTGGACACTAAATCCTCACGGTTTTGTTCTTCTTAGGGCAGCTCATACTATTCCAAAAAAATGCGTGCATATAGTTAGAGGGCCCATTACCTTATAAAATAGTCCAGAACTCCATCCCTAGGCGATGTGGAACAAAAGACATACCCCTCCCTACGCACATCCAGGGATTGAGGTGCGAACGCACCGCCATATCTCCTCCTTGCGCACCGTCGCTTAGGCTGTCACACTAGGATGGGAGGACTGTTGAGCTTGATGCAGACCATAGTAAGTCTAGTGCTCGAAGGGTACCGGAAGTCCAATTAAAGAACAGATGTATGCATGGATGGAGACTTTGCCAAGATATACTGCGTATATACAGTGGAGGAGACTTGACTTGCACATGGATACAAAATGAAAAGGAGAACAACAACCACCCAAGCGAACCTAATAATGCTGAGTCTAGTGCTCGAAGGGTACCAGAAGTCTGATTAAAGAATAGATGTATGCATGGATGGAGACTTTGCCAAGATATTCTGCTTATATACAGTGGAGGAGACTTGACTTGCACATGGATACAAAATGAAAAGGGGAATAATGACCACCCGAGCGCACCTCATAATGCCAAGTCTAGTGCTCGAAGGGTACCGGAAGTCCGATTAAAGAATAGATGTATGCATGGATGGAGACTTTGCCAAGATATTCTGCTTATATACAATGGAGGAGACTTGACAAAAGGAGAACAACGACCGCCCAAGCGCACCTAATAATGCCTCTCAATCATCCAGCGACTCTCTCTCTCTCGACAGCCACTTTGTTGTCCGCTTACGAAAGGCTGTCGTCCGATGAGACAAAAGCGCATCGGCCAAACCGTAGTTTTCGCCGTGGAAAACCAGATCGTCCTGAAGTGGAAAACGAGAGTATGGGCCAACAGGAGTCGCAGTTCATGCTGTAAACACGATGTTGATCTGATTCCCGGCCCTTGGTATTCCGCCAAGTCCGACGCAATTGACTTCACTAGTCAATCAATCATCCAGCGACTTCTGCAGGAATCACTCAACAGTTCATCCAAGCCAAATGACACTTCTTACTGATTGATCAATAATACCAAAGACTCAGAACAACATTAGAACACCGATACCCCCCACCTGCGAGCTACCAAAGAGTCACGGAACCAGCGCAACGGCGCAACGGTCTTATTAAGCCGTGAGAACCTGATATGGTCTGATCCATGAAAGCTAAACTGTACTTAATAGAGCATGACATCATCATACAACTAGGCAAGTACATAAGATGGCAACAGCTTGTCCCGTAGTGCTCTAAACTAGACAAGTTAGCTGCTGCCTCCTCAATCTAAGGATCCAAGCTAGACCGATTCAGTCCAATTCGTGCTCGGGAACTGGGAACCAGACTGGTAATTCCTAATTTTAAAGATTTAAAATTGGAAACTGAACCAGTTATTCCCGCAGAAACCATCCAAAACTGGCCAATTCGATCTAGTTCGCAGTTTGACCCGGGACCAGTGCTTGTCCCCACTTTTTATCATATGGAAATTATATATTCTCATGGGACAATGAGACTACTCACATTTCCTTGGCATAATTCTAGTAATGAATGGCCATGATCATACCATAAGGGCAAATATGTGGGAACATATATGGATGGCTGATAATTGTCTAATCATTAGATAAATAACAAATCTGCTTCTTGCGTACAAATCTGGGCGTGCGCACGGGCGGATGATGCTCATTTCATTTACTATAATATCATGGACCGGGGAGATATTAGATCTTGTGCAAATAGAACCAATCGCACTATACTAAAGCCACGTTCCATCAGGGAATGGAGAAAGTAACAACAAGTGACAAAACGATGTCATTGGACAAAATAAAGTAAGTTATGGGGCCTACTTGCACATAAAAAAGTTGAAGGAAGAAACTCAATCAATCACATTCTATCACAGAGACAAGAACAACTTGTGGGTGTCCAATTCTGCCAAAATTAACATGTTTGTTGCCTTGAGGTCTCTGTGGATGATGGGCGGCTTCCAGCCAGTATGCGGACAATCCAAACCTGCAATATTTGCGAAATCTCCTTTAACTATGCCGATAATTGCTTGCTATATTTGAATGATCTGGATCGCTGCACATCTTCTTTAGATTCCCCAAATGTTACCAATGAGTACTGCATCACAACTTTTGAAGTTCGCCAAGCAGACTTTCAAGGTAAATCTCCCTAAGATAACGGCTTTACTATCAGTTTATCATGCTTATGGCTGCAATTCTTGTCTGTCTATTCTCTCGCTTTCTTGTAGAATCACTTTGTGACTTGCCAGAACTTACAAGGAAAACATGGTTTCAAGGGACACAGTGGACTCTCGCGAAGGTAAAAACAGACAAGTTGCCACCTTGTCTTTCTTAATGAAACTATCCTAGAAATGTCATCAAACATCTATCGACAAGAAGCAGAAGGAGAAATCACCCCTGATCTGTTTCCTTTTGATCAACCAAATTGTAGCCAGAGCCCACAAGAGCACTGTAGAAGGCTGAAACTGATGCAATGACCGGGATGGAGATGGGATTTTCATTCTTCTGTAGGCAACGATCTGACAGGCCAAGATCTGGGTTGCCGTTCAAGCTTCAGAAAAAAAAAAAAAAAAAGCAAGTAGCTGGACTTAAGTGCTCTGGTAGCTTTTTGCAAACGTTTTTTTTTTTGTTTTTTTTGAACAGATTTTGCAGACATGCTCATCGCAATAAAAGATGCGGATACTTTAGTAAAGCTATGAAAGAAAGAGCAGAAGAACAAGCCTCAAGTTCAAAGTGTAGTCTAGTAACCCTTTTCATGAGAAGATAAATGGATACACTCACACATTAGTATGAGCTATACTGATGCCTGGAATTGAGGTGTGAGTTAACTAAAGCTAATTAATTGAAACAGCTAATGAAAAGCTTTACTTTTTTCGGCTCATCTGCCTAAATTATTCATTAGTGAAAATTTGATCCAATGTTAAGGGAATGATAATTCACTGGCTCTCTGTTTCGTTCGTAGATTCATGCTTTATTATATTTTATTGATCCAATATTGACTATAGCGGCTTGTGGAACAAATATAACTAGTCGCGAGCAAACCGATCTTAGGAAGTTATGCCCTGATTAAATTCATCTCTCTAGTTCAAGACTTGTAAATGTCCAAGTCGATCTCGATAATAAAATCTAAGGAAGTTGCGCGTTGGCTTGGCTTGAGTAATAAATCGGAAGAATTTTTGGCGCTAGCGCTAAGCCTTGGTGTTCATTGCTTCCATTGTCTGACTGAAGCAAGGGTCTGCCAAATCCCCCGACGAAAACGGAAATAATTTTCTTTTAAACGGAGAACATGAATCTGTTTTCACAAAATGTTGCACGCCCTCTACATTAATTTCGGTAAAAAAAAAAAAAGGAATTTCAAGAAAATTTTACATAAGAAACTCTACGAGTAAAAACTGCCACGACCTCAATCAACTTGATAAGCAGTTTCAAGAACAAAACTGGGGGTGTAAAATGGGTCACGGACCGATTTTTGAACTCGTATTTTATTTATATGGATTGAATATGGGTCAGATATTTTTAAAAACCTAACTAAAACTGAGTCTAATTTCAAAAAAAATTAGAACTTTGATTTTCAACTCATTTAAAAATATGATAACAAAAGTGGAGATGACAGACTATTTTCCTGATCCTCGTCGATTTAAAGCCTCCGCGATGCAAGCAGAGCCACTTCGCACCAACAAAGGTCAAGCAATTTCCATCTCTGTCTTCATTTTTTCCTTGTCTCGATCTTCATCATCTCCCTGTCTTTGACACAGATCCTTCCGGCCTCCTGCTTCAATGCCGCACCTCCGCGACCTTCATTTGAGGCGGACCAAAATGCTTGATCAAAGAAGGAGTTCGATTCATGGTTGCCGAAGCCTCAAATAGGTTTATCAGTGAGTTGGGGGTGCTGCTTCGAGTCCGAATTTGGAGCCTTCCATTTTTTATCGGTGAGTCATTCTCTACTCATTCTCTAATTGTTAACACTGTCTCTACCCTCACTCCTTCAATATCCCCTTTATTGGGTTCTTCCTTAGCGCAAGTAGCGACGCCAGTGAGATTTCTTGTTCCGGTTACAGATTCCGCCTCTGCATTAAGATTTCACGTTTTTATCTCATCTGGGTCTTGCTTGTTGCTGAATGGGTGTTCAGAGGAGTGTTCTAAGTCGGCATATAGTGAGAGATTTTAAGCTCTGAGCTGAAATTTGAAGCTAGTTTGAGTAAAAGCATGAAAGATCATGTGCGTGCTTATGACATATAATTTGCTATACCTTTTGAATGCAATTGAAGATGGAAAATGATGGATGCTTATGCTAGTGACGTATAATATTGGAAGTTGGAAATTTATTCCCATCTCAATCCTATCTTTTCCAAGTTAAAGATTCCTCCTTATATCATATAATGTAGTTGTCAGAGTTTGCTTTATAAATGTCGAACTCACTGGATCCATTCGCAAAGTCTTGTGAGTAGTACAATTCTTACTATTTTCAAGTTTCTATTCAATGTGTTAAAATCTATTTTATGGTGATTGTTGTTTGCTAAGGTGTGATATGAGATGGTGTGTAATTGTATGCATTTGAAAGAAAAGAAGGGAATTTTACTCCTAATTGACATTTAATATTCTAAACAGCGTCTTCCTTAGATGAGTAAACCCTAAGCCCGCATCACTAAACTAAATCATACAAGATACTAGGCAAATTTAAACAAGCTTTATAAATATATATTTAATTGGTCAAATTCTTTATAAATATTTCATTATAGGTTTTTTTTTCATTTTTTATTTTATTTACTATTTTTAATTATTTAATTTTCTTTCTAATTTAATTTGAAGTTTTTATCCAATTAGTATATAGCTTAAAGATAGCATGGGTTTTCCTAGAATATTAATCTATTCTAGCAATACAGATCAAGTCAAGTATAGATAAAATATGACTCACTAAATTTACACTACATAAATATGAGTCAAAATAAATTAAACAAATTTGACCATTTTTGACCAAATCCACTCATTTGACGGGTCTCCAAAACTCCACATAAATTAAATTGATTTGGACCAGCGTGTAAAGAATTTAAGCAACTACAGCAATAGCAATTTGGATTAAACAAATTTTGCAGATTCATTCTTCGAGAAAGTAATGGAAGAGTACGAGCTGATGACAATCATAGAAACTCTTCTGAGGGTAATGAATTGAACCGGAACCGCCATTGCTTCCCAACTTTCGAGCCTCCTACTTTGAGTTTCGTCCTTTCCTTTCTTATACATTTCTCTAGCAGTGATGACAATCTTTAGAATATCTCAAGCTATACTACTCTTAATCAGCAACACAAACGTACTGACAACTGATGCACCTTTTGTCTTTCCCAAATCTAATCCATTTCTATCTACAACAACTCACACCATGCAGCCACAGGCCAAAGCAGAGCATGAACTTTTTTCTTCCGGAAGATGTTTCTCCTTGAAGAACGAATCTTGCAGACATACTGTGGAACTGTGGAATTAGGGCCTAGCCTCCCAGATAATATTAATATTACAAGCCTTCATTAGCATGACGACCATTCTCTACCATTTTCCCCAAGTCCATCTCTTGGGTAGTCTGTTGAAACCCACTGCTTGAGCTGGATGGATGAAGGCCATACTCACTAGTGGGGCCACTAAACTCGCCTGTGGCTTGTTCTTGGCTTTCCAAGGCCATCATCCTAAATTTCTTTAAATCCTCCTGATATTGACTGGTGTCATAATCTGAGCTTCCATAAGGACTATATGCTCTGCTATGTCCGGGCACAATTCCTTCATTTAAATCACTCAGAGAGAGGTTTCCTTCCAATGCTCGAACAACCTGATTACATAAAGTTCCAATCTTATTCCACAATAGTAGACCATTTTGCATTAACGGTCATACTGGAAAGCGAGTTGTAGCAAACTGAGACACTGAAACAAAATTTTTTTTTTTTCCAGCTCAAATGAAATGATAACCCATGATTTGTAAAAGGAGCAAAACCACTAACTAGAGCATAGATTATCTCTATAATATAAGGAAAAAAAGGAAACATGCATTCTCATATTGAAACAAAGGATTTTTAACTAGCAATGTACCTGTGTCATTCGTGGACGGTGTCGTGCAGAATGACGAACACAAGCAGCAGCACAAGCAATCATCCGAGTCATTTCCTCGGCAGCATAATCCTTGTGCAATTTTGGATCAACAATGGCATCGAATTTGCCATCTTCTAAAGCTTTTGTGAGCAAAGGCCTTGCCTGAAATTTCATTAGAGTAGCCAATTCTTTGACAACATCCAAGGTGGAGAGACGGAAACATGGAGGAGAAGGATAAATAAATAAATGGAGGGGGAGAGGGGGATTAGAAGCTCAAAGTCCTGAAATTGGTTCTTTTCCCTATCAAACAAGATCACTAATAATAACAGGCCTCAAGTAAATATATTGTTTATAAACTACTGACCCAATCAACCATGCTATCTTCAACAAAGGGTCGAGTCTTGTCAATTGGACGACGCCCGGTTATCAACTCTAGAAGCACAACTCCAAAAGAAAAGACATCCGATTTGTCAGTAAGCTTCCCACTGGAGGCATACTCTGGAGCCAGGTAGCTGCATTAATTAGACTTACCTTAGCAAAAGATGACACAACCAATGTATGCTAAGAGGAAACAAGTGAACTGAACCATCATCTATACCAAATTAGACAAACTATATGCATAAGGAATAGCCTTACCCGAAAGTTCCCATTACTCGAGTAGATACATGAGTATCTGTATCAAAAGCAATCTTTGCAAGTCCAAAATCTGCAACCTGGAATCAGTAATGCCAACTTTTATATTTCACATCCAACTAGCTTCACACGACAATATTAAATTTTGCATTGTAGAGTTCATCACAACTCCAAAAATAGCTGCAAACGAAAAGTTGGTTCCCCTAATGATTTCATCAAGAAATCAACTTTTACAGCCCTAAGATCTTTTGCTGTTTCTCTAATCTTCGGCTTAAACAGAGGATGTAGGAGAGATGCAAAATGCTTTTGAAAAAATGAAGTAACTTATAACTTAATAACTAACTATATAATCTGGCAGTGAATTCAATAAACAGCCCAGATGACCGATATATCATGTAATGATTAAGCAATCCCACATCATACCTTTGCCTCAAAATTGACATCTAGAAGAATATTAGAACCCTTGATGTCACGGTGAATAATTTTGGGATTACCTGAGAAGTGAATACAATAAAGATGAACCGCAAAACTTATGGTAGTGAAAATGTATAAAAGACTCTACTTACAGTCCTCATGCAAATATGCCAGCCCTCTTGCAGAACCTAAAGCAATCTTCATTCTCGTAGGCCAAGCCATAGTTGGGCGATCCTTCCCTGCAACAACATTTGCTAGTTATAACAACTATAATGTTCTCAATTAGCTTTTCAGCTCCAAAATAATCAAACATCCTGTGTTGCCTATGCACAGTGGTGATCAAGCCATTTGATTATTATGGCATTGCTACAAAAGTGTTAGCTGGCTGCAATGTTAGGGTCTGTTGTCCAATCTCCCACCCACCCCCTTTTCCATGTTAAGAGATTTTTGCTGCTAGATAAACAGCAATGATATATAAATTCCCTCATTCCAGAATGAAGGGAGTTTATAAACAGGTCTCACTATTAACAGCACTCCAACAGCACTAAAATATCAAAGTTGTATGGTAGCTAGAATCCATATATAAGAAGAAAAGTTCAAGTGTGATCTTGGAAAGAAGGTAACAGAGAGAGAGAGAGAGAGAGAGAGAGAGAGATGCAATTGATATTAGAACGGCATCATCAGATGAAAGAATACATCTATACCTCTGAAGGCATACTCACCATGCAAATGAAATTCCATCGTGCCATTTGGAACAAACTCATATACAAGAATTCTCTGAGCACCAGAAATGCAGTAACCAACAAGGGAAACAAGGTGTCTGTGATGGATGCGGCTGATGATGTCAACCTCTGCTTGAAATTCTCTCTCTCCTTGTCCACTTCCAGCTTTTAACTGCTTGATTGCAACTACTTTCCCACTCGAAAGCATTCCCTTATGAACATAGCCAAAACCACCTTGCCCGAGTAGGTTGACATTGGAGAAACCATCTGTTGCTATTTTTAGCTCTTCATACGTGAATGTACTCTGAGAAAGACTTAATGCCATGCCGGGAGATAGCATCGAAGGTCTTGCTGAACCCATATCTGTTGTTGAGAATTGTTCAGAAGAAGTCGGACCTTGGTGATTCGACAAAATTCGAGGCGGAGGAGTAGGCTTTGGCCAATTTGTAACTTTGTCAATTGATGGAGCAACATCGGGTTGAAAAGGCTGAGCTGGGCCAGCAGGAGGGTCATCTGCAAGGAACATTATGTACTTTTAACCCAACTTCTTATATGCATTGAAAAAAATAATAACCCACAAAGCAATTGGCATCAAATTATCCTGAAACACATGAAGATATTAGAGAGAAAAATGATCGAGCAATTGGCATCGATACATTCAGAAAGACACGCAAGTAGCACTCCCAAAATTTACAGCAACTTTAAGCGAATTTAGCTGAAATGAAATCGTGGAAGCATATAAGCAATCCACACAATCAATGCGCAGGATTCACAACTCAGGGTCTCGAAAACAACAAGAGATTCAATTTTTCAGCCTGTAGCAAAGTCTTAGCGAGTTCAAAAACCCCGATGACTAATCCTCATTTCAGAACCCAAGTTCATTTCTAGCTAGCCGACCGACCATAAAATGAAGAACAAATGACGAACTTCGAAAGCTCGCATTCAAGAATAAAAACTCACCTTTAGGCCCCTGAATAGGGTAATTCCCCAGCTCAAGCCTCCTCCTCTTCCTCCTCCGGTAGAAAATCACGAAAATGCCGACCCCAACCAGCACGATCAGGCCCCCAATCCCAATCCCCACTATCAGCCCCGCCAGCGCCCCCGGCGGCAACCCTTTCGGAGGCACCGGCCCGGTCGCCGCCGGCGGAGGGGGAGGCGGGGAAGAGGTGGAGTTGGTCGTCGTCGTCGCCGGCGGTGGGGGAGGCAGCGGCGAAGTGGTGTTGGAGCCGCCCGGCGCCGCCGGAGCGGGAGCCGGCGGCGGCGAGGACGACATCGGGGGCCGGGGAGCCCGATGAGTCCGAGGTTGCCCCGGGGGTTTTCCTTAACTTCTCTGTTGGCTAAGGAAAGCGGAAATTACAAAAGTTGATGGGGAAAACTTGGCAGGTTGTGTTTGGTGTGGACTGAGTGAGAACTGAAAAGCTAGTGAGAGAGAGAGAGAGAGAGAGAGAGAAATGGGGGGAATAATTTCTGGTGGTAAGTATATAAAAAAAGAGAAAAAGAAGTGGGTTCAGCGCTGCAATGTTGTAGCCACGCCGGAGTTGAATCTTATTATTTATAATATTTTTCTGTTTTTAGTAAAACACCAAAACTTAGAAAACTTAAGTTGAACGAAAGTTGTTTTTTCGGTTCGGTTAATGGCATGCGTCAAGGGGAGGAACGCGCATTCTCTATTAATAGGAATGTCAAAATTTTTGTATAGTGCTCAATTTAGCACCAAAATTCTTTTTGCTCACTTAAATGCCACAACGAAGCAAAATTATTTACTTAAGTGCCATTTCAAGTCAAACATTCTATGTTGATTTTTTAATTTTTTGTAATTTCATTGCTTTTTTTCTGTAGGGCCAATGAGGGTCACTAACAACCCTCCTCGGCCATGAAATCCTTGCTAGCTGCCTCTCCTTCGACCGCTGCAACCCTAGGTGAGGTCATTGAGGCCTTGTCGGCTTTGGGCAACCACAAGTGAGGGTTCTCATGATCTCGCCCGCTACAAGTGAGGCCTCGACGTCGTTGGCCAAAGCCTTCATAGCGAGAGCAAGGCGCTGAGAACCCTCACTAGCAATTGACAAGGCCCCAACACCTCACCCAAGGACTTTATAGTCAAGGAGGATTTTGTGGCCAGCGAGGATTGCCGATGACCCTCACCGGCCCTAAAGAAAAAAATAAAAAATAAATTCAAAATAAATATAAATATTTAAATTTATTAAAATAATATTTTTCGATGGTCACGTTAACTTTTCCAATGGAGCAAATTGAAAAATGATACTCAAGTAATTAATTTTTCAAATTTGTAACTCTCAAGTAAACAAAAAAAAAATTGACACTTGTATTATTCTTATTAGGGATAAGCATGATTCCTCTGTAGAATTGGGAACCGAATCAAATCTACAGCCTAGTTCTCTTCTCATTTCCATGGAGGGAGATTTTGGTTCTCGGTTCCTCTTTTTCTAGAACCAGTGGTTCCTAGTTCAGTTCTCACTTCCTATAGGAACCGAAACCAAAATTGGACCACATTCCTAAACCTAAAAGTATTTACGCCTTTTGCTTTTCTTTTTCCCTTTTGCTTTTCTTTTACCTTTTTCTTTTCTTTTTGCCTTTTACCAATGCGTTTTGGTTCTTATGGGATTTCTATCATCGAATTCACAAAACATAACCCTAATGGACTCCATCCATTTGTTTAATTGAATCGTGCATATTTGTGGATCAATTTAGTGAGCTCTTTGTAAAGACAAACAAAATATGAATTCGAGTTCATTTCCCATAAGTTGTTATGCAATTTAGTGAGATACCCACCGAGTTAAAGAGTAGAATTTGTTTTGTCTTCCCATTGCTTTATCATTCTTCCCCTAGCAAGTATTTTCTAAATAAAATATTTGGATAGTTTCAAGGCCCAAGATTCATCTTTGTTCTTTTCCTTTGTTTTTTTCATGATTATGGCTACAACATACTTATGGTTTTTCTTAAAAGAATGTGGGATGAATGAAATAACCATGGAGAATTCATAGATGAATGATTATTCAAATGCTAAAAAAAATGTGAAATTGACAATCAATAGGGTTTCTATATGTTTCTTTTAGGAAGTTCTTTTGCCATTATTCAATTATTTTTAAGAAGCCAAATATGTGTAAACCAAACATGTCCAGCTTGTTCATTATTGTTGCATTCATTTTCTTTTTTTTAACTAAAAATGAAATCCAAAAAAACAAAAAAAAAAAAAAAACTTATTGAATCTTATAATCTATGACAAAGTGGGTTCCAAGTTTTAGATTTTGACAAGTAAATTGAAATCTATAAGGAATCATGAAACATATAACAAATCTGAAACCGCTCACTCTTAGTTCTTACCCCAAGCATTTCCACCTATTGAAAAATAAAGTCCATCAAATTTGGAGATAGTTCAAATTTATGATTTTCATCTAACCTATAATAGCAAAAAAATGTTTTTATTAATATGTTAACGTTGTTGTGCGCATATGTGATGTCAACAACTTGGTAATTAGAAAAAAAAAATTGGAGTTATGCATAAAAGCGTAATTAAAGGTCCGTTTATTTTGTTAAAAATAAAAAAAAAATGATATTTATTTTATTAAAATTAATCTAATTAATAAAAATATTTTCATTATCGATAATCATTTATATTTAAATATTTTTATGAATGATGAAATATTTTTTTATTTTTATAGATGATATAAGTGATTATTTTTAAAAAACTTAAATAATTTATGTTTTGCGAAATAGAGGGGATCGAAATGTGGGACAAAAGAGATGGACAATTGATGCACTCACGGAAAAAACGGCGGCGTTTTCATGTCGAAGATTCCATCACGTTGAATGTCGTGAAAGCCTTGTCTGGAAGAGGAAAAGGTTGGGGCAGGGGATGGACCACGTCCACGTGGAGGCACGTACTTCGGTCTCTGACAAGACATCCCGTACGATTTGGATCCCAGTGCGCCGAATAAAATCATTCTTCTATCACGTGGAAAGATTTTTTTTTCGTGGACATTTCATCAAAATCGGCAGCTTATTTTGAGAGGGGAAAAAAAGTGAAATTTCCGCTAAAAAAACAACAATTTTTTCACCTTTTCTCTAAAAAAATTTAAATATTGAAAAAAAATTATTTTAAGTTTAAAAAGTTACGAAAATTTTAAATGATTTTTCAACATCGAGGTAAAGAAATCATATTTTTTCTAAAGAAAGGAAAAAAAATATGAATCATACCAACAATCTAACAACAAGCGTCCTAGTCAAATGATCTACTTTTCACGAAATTGTCAAGTAAGATTTGTTGCACAAAATTAAACATAAGTATGAGTCATCTCACCCTTGTTTTTATATATATGTTTAATAAGAAACATATTTTTATGATTAAATGATAGTTTCATACCAATTGAAGCGAAGACGAATGTAAGAACTTTACTCGAGTGAGATAAAAGAACTTGTAATGCCCTAATTGAGGGGCAAAATATACATTTATAACACGAAACTTCATATATTGTAGTGCATATTTACTATCCGATTTAGAAAACATCATATTTATTAGAAGGTAATGAGTTATGGCGATGATTCTATTATGCGATGTACATAAATTAGAGCTAAATGAAAGATGGATAATAGCGCATCTGGTCTTCACGCAAAGAACGAGGGGTTTAGGGCTCATCTCATATGTCCGATTCAGGCATCCATCTATCTTATTTTATTGACGCAATTAAAAGATCAGGATTTGTCCCAACCTGTCTTTTATTCCATGATCGATAGCAGCTCGACTTACGGCACTTTTTCCATTGACCAAAAGAAATATATTAGGATTAAGTGATGGAGCATCTTATCATATTCTAGCATTATTTTGGTACACAGTATTAGCTGGAGAACATATTCTATGGATTATATGTGACCAAACACGCTCAAAATGTGACTTTCTATAGATTGAAGCCCTGGTCCCATCTCAACTACGATTTTAGAAAAGTGGATTCAAGCATTAACGACGGTCATACTCAAATTTGTTGTGATGGGTGATATTCTTTGGGTTCTTTTCGATTTTTTGCTTCATTTTCATTTTCAGGTCGTTTTCAAGTGTTAGAGAAGACCAAGTTATATGTTCGCTAGCAACCCAACAGTGGAACATGATTGGACCTTTACAAAGATTGTCTAAAAGATCTTAAACATATTGTACAACAGCCAATACATTTTAATTTGATCAATATAGTCATAAACCTTTTGATAATTTGTTAATTTTGCTGAAAATCACATTGTTACAAATTCTTTTAAAATGTTTTGGATTTCTTCTATATTTCATTTCATTTATTTTCTTTTTCATATATCCTTCGTCAGTCGCTAAATCTTGGCAACTGTTGTGATGCCCTCATCAATCATGGCACTCATTAGATCTGGGCGAAGGGTGATTGGTGAGGGCAACCCTCACCCCCAGTTGCTCAACGCAACCCTTGCCAAGCCTCACCTATGGGTGACCAATGGAGGGAAATAAGGGAAAAAAAAAAGAAAAAAAGGGAAAAAAATTTAAGTTTTTAAAAAAAATTTGAAACTGTTGAAGTCATCAATGATTTCGATAAAATTGATAAATAATTAAAATATTTAAAATATTTAAAATTAAATTGATCAAATAATCAAAAGATCTAAAATTAAATTGATGAAATTAACAAGTTTAGGACTACATTTGCAACTAGGGCATCTTGAATAATCTTTTGTTGGACCACTATAATTTATGTCTTCACACTCTATGCATAAGTTTAATATAAAATGCTGTTGTGCTAGTGTCGTACAGGGTGGGATCAAATGTATTCAACACATAAGAACTCGCGGTTGGGTTGTGCTCACGAAGTTTTCCAGTGTCGTTATCCTCGAATTGCCCTCTGGACTTAAATGGATATCTTTCAACTCGTCTCCATGATCAAGTCCCTTAAAAGGTCGATCAGACATGTGCTCTGGGCCCACGATGGTGGGCCTTAAGAACACTATCATAGTTCAAGACCGTGATGACCAAGCAAATTCGTGCTCCGAAACATGGATGGACCAAGCTATGGTCCCGTCGACAGAGAATGAGGAACAATGCTGAAGTAGCACTCGCGCAAATCAAATTATATCTCCAGGCAACCGCGGTCAAACCTATGTTTCTGCGACGAGTTTCTAGTACAGGATATGCAACCGGAGAAAAAAAATTCATAAACCCTACACATCTTTTGAGTAATGGACAATCTGATAAACGCTAGCCTCTTATCGAACACAAGTAAAACCACCATTAAAAACGATATTGCATAAGCCACCTGGGTAAAAAGAAGCTAAGAGATCAAGGTCATCGATTATCTCTCGATGCATCTTTCTTTCATTACACGAAACAACCTTGGTATCACCCGCCTAGCAAAACCTAATACCCTCCAAGTGCAACATGCGGTGCACTGTAATAAGGGCAACACCACGCACTTCATGGATCGGGTTGGTGGTTGTGACTTTTTAATGGCCCTTACCCTAAACCCTAAAACTATATCTTCCAAAATAATACATATTTACTAGTGACAATCCGAACCAAAGAGGGCATTCGCCAATACCACATGTCATCTGTTGAATGAGAGACGGCCCACTTACTGATTTAAATGTCACAATTCTTGCAAAAACCAAACATTTGGTTAAACTGTCACTCTAGTATTTTGATTTCGATATCCTATTCATTTGCACAGGAAGATGAATATGATAACAAGAACCTAACTGAAGAAACACTAAATTGAGTTCTAGAAAAACAGTAGGCTTAATCTCTGCTCATTCAAAATTGTAAACAATGCCACAGTAGATGAAACAATAACAAAGCAAATTAAGGGGCAACTGTATAAGCCAAAAAGTTTCCTGCGCCCAGATATGAATGACTTAATCCTTCAAAATAACAAGATTATGCCCCAAAATGATCATAATAATTAAGCATTAGCTGCTCCTGCATGCTTCCTTGGTGCAGCTTCAGTACCTGCATCACAACCATTAGCTCCATAAATCAGCAAAAAAACTAAAAAAATTCCAACCAAGTGCAAAAAGAAACATAATCTGCAAAGACAATCAAATATAATAAGAGTGAAGCCAATTACCTTCTATGAAACCACTCTTGAACCTACGAGGAACATTGTGGAGATACCTCATCCTACCAGTTCCTGTGGTCTTCCTTCGGATTGCCTTCACACTCCAATTATCTAAAAATAGCAATTAAACACAACTCAAGGTAAGAAAAGAAGATTTGCACCTACCATATGCTATTGCAAGGAAGTAAACAATAAGTAACCTCATCACAAGCTCACAACTTGTATGGCACAAAGAGAAAGCGAGAGCAGGGTCATAAAGCAAACAACAGAACCTAACCTAGGTCAAAGAATTTGTACATGATGATTTCTATATTCACAATTTCCTTCTCAGAGAACCATCTTTAGAGCACTATCTCTCTTTTATTTGTGCAAAACCCAGCTGAAAGTCAATCCCCTTTTGTTCTTCTCCCACCCCAGGAATGGGAGAATACATCAAGGTGAAGCAAGATTTCTACATATGGAAGCCGGAGATGAGAATAGAACTACAATGAAGCAACACAATAGCCTAACACACTCTCAGTTGAGACAGTTCTTGACTACCACAGTGCAAACAAAAAGCTCCAAGATAGTCCATTCGCCGTAAAGGAAACCAATAATTTCATACTTATTCTCTCTTTGCACTGATGTTTAAATGATACTTCGATCACTTAACTTTTCATACAACTATGATTATGACAAGGTCTCTACTCATACACACCTACAAACTCTCGACTATGAATTCAACTCACACATAGCTCCACCCACCAAATGTTCCTTCGACCTTGCAAGCAAACTACAATAAGCCTATACGCATGAAGAATCAGATAATTCGCACAACGAATCAACTCAATCGCCGGACTGATTCTCTCCTCGGTACCTCACATTTGAACCTCCCTCCCTCCCTCCATGTCTCCCCATACATCGATAAGCAACTAATCAAGACCAGATACAGCTCGTGCTCTACGCATACTAATGAAGCTCCACATGACGAAAGGAAAAATGCAAAACACCGATCGCAAGCGCGCGCCGCCATTTGCTCCGATCAAATTCTAAAGAGACGGGAATACGACGGGTACATACACTTCCTCTTGCGGGCGGAGGGGAAGCCGCAGGCACCGCAGCGGCTCTTCTGGAGGTGGAAGCTGCGCCGCCCGCACCTCACGCACAGCGTGTGCGTCTTGTTCCTTCGCTTACCGAAGCTCCCCGTTCCCTTACCCTGCAAAGACAAAGCATCCCCAGCGTTCGCTTTCTCAGTGATTCGCCATTAGCCGACATAGATCTCACTCCATGCTCAACCTAGAGAGAGAGAGAGAGAGAGAGAGAGAGAGAGAGAGAGAGAGAGATGAGCTCACCATGGCGCCGACGAGGAGGAGGAGGAAGGAGAAACCCTAATCTGTCTGGCGAAGAGCGGCGGGTGGAGGAGGTTTTATATCTCCTCGAGCGAAAGTGGAGAGGTCTTTAGGGTTTGCATCGGTCGCTGAGCTGGGCCATTGGAGCGGGAGAGATTGAGCAGAAAATGGGCCTGAAAATGGGCCGCGCGTAAGCCCATTATTTTTGGGCTCAAGTCTGGCCCATTTAACGCTTGATGGGCCCGCTCTCGCTCTGGCGGGAAGAGACGACGTCTCTTTAAAAAAAAAAAGAAGACCTCCAAAGCGCGCGCGATTCTGTCACCGTCGCGGGGGATTCTGTCGCCGTCGCCGCCGTTTACAGTTTTGTCTGGGATCGATGAGTTCGCGGCGGCGGAGCAGCCGGCGGAGGCGGAGGAGATGAGAAAGAAGGGAGGAGGAGATGGGAGGTTTCCGGCGTTCCCGTGCGAGCCGTACTCGATTCAGGTCGATTTCATGAGCGCTCTCTACTCTTCGCTCGAGCGGGGCGGCATCTCCATGCTCGAAAGCCCCACAGGTCTCTCTCTCTCTCTCTCTCTCTCTCTCTCTCTCTCTCTCTCTCTCTCTCTAGGCCTCCTCGTTCTGCGATCTTCAACTTCGAGCGTGCGTTAGTCGCGGTTGTTCGTGCGAGCCGCTCGGATTGGGACTGGCGCGATGTTTTCCTCGTCTCGGTCGATGTTTGACTGCGAGCGACGGCGTGATTCGTTGTTCGGGCGAGGAATTCGGGCGTGAGCTGAGGTTGTCGTGATGATCTTCGATTTTGCGATTGCGGATAGACCTCGCGATGAGCTGATTGTTTTGTGAAATGTTGTTTCACTTACCTCATACCCCTTTCATCGATTAGGAAAGGAATGCTGATTCTTCACCTTTCTAGTGTAATTGGCCTGGACGCGTTTGCAATGTTCACATGTTTCCTGAGTACGAGATGTAATATCTGAAAGCCCTGTCAAGATCTTATTTTTACGTTCTTTTTATTAACTTTTTCTTCAATCTGGTTAAAATTAATCTGCAGCTAGTTTAGTTAGGTTAGACGGCGGCACTTATGTTCTTTTGATGGGTGTGTTCAGGAATTTACTTGCCTATGTCTGTGAGGTAGTGATACTTAAGAGTCTAATACTATCTTCTCTGACTTCATTTTCTGCTAACAGTTTTGGGTTGCTGATAAGAATTTTTGGTGCTCATAGGAACTGGTAAAACCTTAAGCATCATTTGTAGTGCATTGCAGTGGCTAGTCGATCAGAAAGAGAAGCAGAAGTCCAAAGTTAAAGTCGGATCTGATAAAAATGGAGCAGAGTCTGTGTCCAATCCTGGTTCAGACGATGAACCCGACTGGATGAGAAGTTTTGTCCACAGTACGGAAAACCAAGGAGAGGATAAGAAGAAAGAGAAATTTGGAGTGGGATTCGGCAAAAAAGGTGAAAGACGGAAGGGAGAAAGTAACAGAGACTTACTTTCCAGAGATCATAAGAGAGGGAATGGTGAATGCTCTGGAGAGTTTATCTCTGAGAGTGCTGAGAAGGAAAGATTTCAGACCATGAAAAGGTGTGAGAAAATGCAAAGTGGGAAAGTTGCAGTGGAATCAAATGATGACGAGTTTTTGTTGGAGGAATATGAGAGTGAAGAGGAAGAGAGCATTAGTGGTGTAAGATCAAAGAGAAAGGTTGGCGGGGTTTCTATTAGTTCCTCAAGTGATGAGGATGAAGCAGCAAAAGGTTCTGATGAGGAGGAGGAAGAGGGTCTTAAGATTTACTTTTGTAGTCGGACGCATTCTCAACTTGCACAGTTTGTAAAAGAGCTAAGAAAGACTGCTTTTGCAGATGAGATAAGCGCTGTGTGCTTAGGCTCCAGGAAGAACTTCTGCATCAATGAAGGTACTTAACATGATAATATATAGAATAGACCATTTTGTGCCTCGTACCATATGCTTATCTGATGGAGGGTCTTTCAGAGGTTCTAAAACTCGGGAACTCTACTCGTATCAATGAACGCTGCTTGGAGCTTCAAAAGAAAAAGAAAAATGATGTCTCTAAAATCAAGGTATCATTTGTCTGTACGATTTTGTACTTTTTTTTTCTCATATTGATGTCTTTGGATCTAGCTCATCCATCAATTAGCTGCATTGCACATCTTGAGATTCCAAAAGAAGGAAGAAAAAGTTTGCATATTTCCTGCTAAGCTTTGAATCTTTACATCATCTTTCCAAAAGTTACAGTTGTCAAAAGCCAGAATTTCTTTGACCATAGTTTCCCAAAGTTTGAGAGCCATCACTTCTGTTGTTAGTCCGTTTCTTTTTCAGCTGTTATTTCAATGTAGCATAAACTATTCCAGCACGCTGAACCACAACATTGCTTGTTTTATAACATTTCAGAACTTAGGCGCAGGAAGAGTAAGGCTGACAAAGGCAGTTTCTGGATGCCCAATGCTTAGGAAACACAAGCTACAGAGGCAATTTAAGGAACAGTTGTCTCAACAAGGGGCATTAGACATTGAAGAACTAGTTAACCTTGGAAGTTCTCTGGGGACTTGTCCATATTATGGTGCCAGAAGCATGGTCCCTGCTGCTGATCTTGTGGTTCTTCCATATCAGTCTCTTCTATCAAAATCTTCTCGAGAGTCTCTTGGACTAAACTTGAAGAATAATGTTGTTATTATAGATGAGGCTCACAATTTGGCCGATTCACTCATCAGCATGTATGATGCAAAAGTGACCTTGTCACAGGTGAGTGAATAAAGAACCTTGGCTGTTACTCTGCAACTTCAATTACTCAACATAGGTTCTAGTTGTACCTCCAGATCATGACTAAAAGTTCATTGTTTCTACATAGATTGATTGTCATTTTCTTATCAACCTTAAGGCAACAATCAACCTTGCTTTATTAGTGATAGGTTGACAAATGGCCTTGCTTATCAGTATTCATATGTGGAGATCAGCAACTTGCATATCCAAACATAGAATAGACATCTAATAACGAAGCCAACATAGCCTCAATGGAACTCTTTTCATGGGAAGCTTTTCATAGTTATTCTTTTACCTGCATAGCAAGTTAATCTACTCAGCTTATCGTCTTTTACAGCTGGAGGATGTGCATTGCCATCTTGAGATGTACCTAGAAAGATTCTTCATTCTCCTGGGACCCGGCAATCGGAGATATATCCAAACACTAATGGTCATTACTCGGGCTTTCATGGGAGCTCTAAATGAGAAGAATAGAGATGATTTGGATACATCCGAAAATGCGGATAATCTTCCTGCAGGAAAAATTACCATCGCTTCTTCTATGGCCATCAATGATTTCCTATTCACTCTAAATATAGACAACATAAACTTCGTTAAGTTGCAGCATTATTTGAAGGAAAGCAATATCATTCACAAGGTAAAAATTCAGTCCCTAGCTTCTTGTTTTGCTTTCTTGGTGCCTTTCTTTTTCCTTGTTCCCTAGTAGATTTTTCTCATATTTTATTGATATATTATCCTAGGTCTGTGGGTATGGCAATAGAATGGCAACTCTGCAAGCAAGCTCCACCTTCGATGATAGTGCATCTTGTGGAGAGGATATGAGCACTTTATCCAATTTCAGAGCATTTGCAGACATGTTGCTCTCTCTTACCAATAAGAATGCTGATGGAAGGATAATTGTGTCAAAGGCTAAAAAAACACTCTCTGGGCGACAAGGTGGATATATCAAATTTGTGATGCTCACTGGAGAGAAGATATTCTCTGAGGTCTGCTTTAAATTGCTAGCTTTGCATGCCTGATTTTCCTGGTGAATATTTAGATGCCACAAAACTAAACTTATTACCTTTGTAGATTGCAGATCAGGCCCATGCTGTCATATTGGCTGGAGGTACTTTGCAACCTATAGAAGAAACAAGAGAACGCCTGTTTCCATGGTTATCCTCGAAGATGTTGAACTTCTTTTCTTGCAGTCATATTGTTCCTCCAGAAAGCATTTTACCAGTTGCTGTCTCTCGTGGCCCTTCTGGTCGGGTCTTGGATTTCAGCTACAGCACAAGAAGCTCCTTGGCCACGGTAACTACACTTGATGCTTTCCATCGGTCATTCACAATGAAATTGGTTTCATGTGCTAGTGATCTAAGTATCTCCGTCAATTAGTTGAAGGATAGGATGTACTGTTGTCATACTCCTGTTGCCTAATAAATCAGTGATTTTCGAACTTTGTCCTGACTTAGCAAAAATATCACGGTGCTTAGGAATTTCCAGTCTCTTTGCGGTTATCTGACTGCTTTATTCCTGGAAGGTGCTCTTAGTGGCTGCCATTAAAAACTGTGTTGATTGCTTCTAATTTTCAGATAGAGGAGCTGGGGCTATTACTCTGCAATTTGATCTCTGTAGTTCCTGAAGGAATTGTTGTGTTCTTCTCTTCATTTGAATATGAAGAAAAAGTCTATAATGCATGGAAGGTTTCTGGCATTCTCGACAGGATACAGAAGAAAAAGTGCGTATTTAGGGAGCCTAGGAAAAACACAGATGTAGAATCGGTTCTCCAAAAATACAAGGAGAGTATTAATAAATTAGGTCAGTGCAATTCAGTAGATGCGGCTCCTCAAAATGGTGCACTATTCTTCGCCATAGTTGGTGGAAAGGTATCAGAGGGCATCAACTTCAGTGATGGGATGGGTAGATGCATTGTTATGGTTGGGTTGCCTTACCCTAACCCATCCGACATAGAATTAATGGAGAGGGTGAAACATATTGAGGGTCTAGGAGATGGCAATGCTATTTCAAATCTCAGCTTGTCCAATGATGAGCTTTACATGGGAGATGTTCAAGCTGGATTCAACATTCTGAGAAGCTGTGGCCACAGAGGAAAGGAGTACTATGAAAATCTTTGTTTCAAAGCTATAAATCAATCAATTGGTATGTTCTAACTCCTCTTTCTTCTAAAAATTGCTCAAATGCTGAACTGCAATGATGTCTAAGCAAGCTTCATGGTCCTTTATTGTATTTCTAGATTGAAGAAGTTTTATGGACTGTATTCTTCATTTAACGTCAAAGATATTATTTCAGTATTATAGATATTCAGATAATATTCATCTTCATTCCAGATTCTGTTGTGCTTATCAGAAGGTCTTGTTTTATGTCTGTGACTATGTCAGAGACCCTATAAGATGATTCTGCTTGCATTTTCTGGTCCTCGATGAAGTTGCCCCTTTAGCAAATTCTTTTGAAGAATCATACCAATCCCGGTTTTTAGTTGGTGATGAGGAAGGCAAACCTCTTTTGTTCGCTTATACAACTCTGAGAAATTCTATCCAGAACTGACTCTACTTCTTTGTTCACCATCTTTTAGGTAGAGCCATCCGACATGCAGATGACTATGCAGCAATTTTGTTGGTTGATAAACGATATGCATCGGATCCCTCAAGAAGAAGTAATCCATGCCCAACTGACAGGCTCCCAAAATGGATCAGGGACAGTCTCGTCCCAAGGACAAACAACTATGGTGAAGTTCATAGGTTGCTACATCAGTTTTTCAAGTTCAACAAGAGTAGAGGTGGTCATAAGAATAAATGACATGCTGCTGCCTACTTTTTCAAGTGCTGTCTTGAACTGATTGTGTACATAGCATGTACTTCGGATATCTTGTGCCTGTTGGGTTTTGGCTGGTACGACATGATTCTGCCAGCGACTTTGGCAACTCTTGGATGACGCAATGGAAAGAAAATACCAGTGGCAATGGATCTCTCACACTGATTATAGTCACAGATAGTAACTTGTTTCGTTAAATTGAGTAGGGAAGCTCTTTCTTTCTCCTCTCAAAACATGAAGCCAATGTAGTCAAGGAGCCACTGATGTAGCTGTAAGGAACTTTCCAACCCCAGTATGATTTACTACTGAGGATTGAGATTGTCTAATGTATCATTAAGGCCAGCGCCATGCAACTTTTGGTCGCTTTGCCTCGTTCTTCATTTGCACTTTAATTTGCGGGGAAAAATATAGCCTTATCAAAACTAGGGGTGATCGGTTCCCGGTTCGGTCCGGTTCCAAGGTGGAACCGGGAACCGGACCGGGAGAATCGGTTCCCAATTTTGGGAACCGTGGACCAGACCGTTGGTCTTAGGACCGAGAACCGGACCAGACCATCAGTTCCGGTCTGGTCCGGTCCGGTCCAAAAGAATTGGCACTTTATTTTTTCACTAAAGAATGACCATTCACTAAAGAATAATCATGCTCCGGGCCGATCAATCAAATTCGGTTTCCAAGCAATCTAATAAAACTACTCACACATGTTTCCACGTGCAAAATATTCAAACTTCACTTGTGTGAATATCAATCATAGTTTATGTGTTTCATGCTTAATTTTAAGCATAAAACTCATGAACAACGTGATTAAAAATTGTGCTTAACTTAGGTTTTATAGACAATCTCTCTTCTATACTTTGAATGTTTAGTCGATATGAGACTTTTTAAGGCTTGAAGTGCCTTGTTGTTTGCAAGTGAGGGGAGCAAGAGAGAGAGTGTGAGCATGAGGAGAGTTTTTTCTATAAATAAAGAATAATAACAAGAGTTTTGGTGGTCTCTTGGTCACATAAGAGGTTGTTACTTAAATTGTAATTCCAATTGCAATAAGTTTCATATATAATATTAATATATTATATGTGTTTATATATTATATGAATATAAATTATATATAAAAAAATTTGGTCCGGTCCGGTCGATCCGTTCCCACCTTGAAACCGGAAACCGGACCAACCGGCCGCCGGTTCCAAGATTAGAAACCGAGAACCGGACCGCTGACCATGGAAACCGCCCAAAACCGGCCGGTCCGGTCCGGTTCGGTCCGGTTCCGGTTCGGGCGATTTCCTTGCACACCCCTAATCAAAACGTTCTCTTTGGCCATCATGTCAACTTCCTCCAAGAGCCATGTTATGCTAGAGATAATAGGCTGGCTCCAGTGGATGGACTTGCGGCTACAAAGCTTGTCAGAGTATGTATTTTAAGCATTTATTGCATGAACCCTACCTTACTTTACTTCTTTTGCTTATCATCTGATGTCAGAGAGGGTAAATGTAAACGCAAAGCGTTTATTTATCAATAGTGAACACAAATGAACGAGAAAGTGTTGTATCCATCACTGCACGTGCATTCTCTGAAGCCTGGAAAGGAAAAGTAATGCTGTTGAGGTGAAATGACCGCAGAATAAATAAAGGCTTCGCTGTGTTCGGTTGCAGATATCGGTCAGTTCAGTGTTCTCTCTGGGTTTTCTTGCTTCCTCATTAAAGGCTAGCATTAATAGCCCATGTACCGCAATGGCCTTTTTCTTTGGCACAAGATCAAAGCTGTGCCATCTAATCCAAAAAGCTTGATTCAAGCATGAACTTCGTCCGGCGCTGTTGGGTCATATGGGATTCACATAAAGCTATCCCAAACAACTGTAATTAATAAATTGGGTCTACGCAACCTAGGTCAGGCTAGCAAAATAATTTCACTATGAGAAAGGTTTAAGATACAAGTTTGATCATTTGACATGATTGCATGCAACTTTCATGTCTTACTTCAAAGAGATGTCTCAAGATCATTGTTTACATAATTGTGCAGCATGTCCGATGACATGCTAGCCCGTGTTAGAGAACTTTCAGCATGGTAACTGATGAGAAAGTGACCATTATGCATGACGTTAATAATGGGTTTATCCTCAAATCAACTAGGATTTGGTCCCAACTAGGGTTCATGGACCTTCATTACGATAAAGTGCAGTAATTTTCACTTTCAGGGCTGCTGCTTAGACGGCAGCAACTAAGAAATATAATGCCAATTCTTGCCACCAAGTCCCAAGAGGTTCTTGTTCTGGAATTTATCACAACCTCCTCATAATTATTTAGCCTGAAGGAGTAAGAACATAAATTATATCCAGCAACTGAATTTTCCTACCTGATGAGATGACCATCTCATGCCTCGTGTTGTCTTGTAGATGGAAAGATCATATCTGTATCTTGGAAGCATTCCATTGCTCGACTTATAACTCATTAACTTCAAGGCTGTCCCTTGGGCCAAGTAACCATATCAGCAAAAGACAGGCCTATTCAATTCTTGATGATGACCATTCAGTGAGTAGGTTTTTGGGTCCAAAAAATGGATCCCAGCAATGAAGTGCTGGAATTCATGTATTCATTCAGTGAGTATGTATGTATTTATTTAAGACGAAGACAATGCTTTTGTATAATTAACTTTTACCAACTCTTGCCTTTACCTTTGCATCTTCATCAATGCCACCGAGCTTTAGACAAACCAGCGATCAAAAACAAAAGATGTTATGATTACTGCCGGAGACCTCCCAAGCATCTTTAACATTAAATTTCTTGCATCTTTTTGCTAAAATATAATACAGTGCCCATAACATTTACTAAAGCAATCTTCTGCTTGGTGGCCTGTACTACTTAGGCCTTTAAGCCTTCATAAATGCGGTACTGTGATCTCTCATCAGATTGATCAGACGGTCACCAACAATTTAAGAAGGGGCATTTTTTTTAGACAGAGAGAATGAGAAAGCAAACAGACAAAATTCTCGTGTGGGGACAAAAAAGAGAGCCCAGAAAACCAAAAATCTCTTAAAGACTCCTATTGCTTCTGTCTCCAAGTAACCCCGAGAAATTTCCCTCTGTCGTCTTCTCTCATCTCTGTCCTCTCCCTGATCATCATACTCATATAAAACACTGAAAAGAACAGAAGCCAAAAGAAGAAACCGACCAGTCCGGTGTAGAAAATGTTGCTAAGAGACTCCATTGAGAAGACCAAGAAGTTCTTCAACGAGACCCTCGTAAATCTCAAGTCTTTCTTCTTCGGAGGCTACCAAAAGCTGCCCAAGCCACCCTCTTTCCACCCATTTTCTTGTGGCAGCAGCGGACAGAAAGACACCCAGATAGAAAAGTTTTATGCTGATTTCTGCAACGAGTGGGGGTGTGATCTTGACAAAGGCAGGACCAGAATTCAGAAGGATGCCAAAGTGCAGGTGAAGGATGGTGAAGATTCATGCAGTGACACAGCTACGAAGCATGTGAATCACCAGAGTCCTGTCGAGAACAAGCAACAAGAAGTGGAAGGAGATAGAGAAAAGACAGACAAGAAGAAGAAGAAGAAAGTGGTTGGTTCCAAGTCTGCAGAAACAGAGGAAACAGAGAGGTCGAATGCAGCCGGGTTAGTGTTGGCAAAGAGAATGAAAGAGCTGGAGATGATGGACGTGAGCGATGTGGATCATGTTTTGGACATAGAGGAGGCGCTGCACTATTACTCCCGTCTCAAGAGCCCTGTCTATGTGGAGATTGTCGACAAGTTCTTCACGGACATGTACTCTGATTTCTCTCCCACTCCACAACAACAACCCTCTCTTCGCACCACCAAATCCAAAAAGAGACTTGGGTCCGTCAGGTTTTAGATTGGCTCGTTATATCATGATTGGCCCTCTCCTTTCTTGTGCATAGGATTTTGATTTAGCCTTCTTTTTTTCTCTTTTTGGGTTTTATCTTGTCATTTGAATGTGGGATTTGCAACCCTTGCAATTTGGTTTGTCATCTGGCACTCTTAGATCTTTACTCATTCCAAATTTTATTGCTTCGATCTGTCATCTACGCTAGAAAAAGAAGTTTCTCCCTTGTGGCCTATGCGATCTTCTGGTTTTCGAGGCATCTTTGGAATTTCAGACAATCATGCTTAAAAGTTGGTAATTTTTAAATTTGTGTTGGTAAATCTTATATAAAATAGTAAGTTTAGAAAACCCATGATGGTAGAAAGTGAATTTTCCATATACCCTAGTCACTTTTCAACGTGATTAGTAACTTGTAATGCAAAAGGATGAACTTGGCATGAAATGTCGAGTTCGTTCTAGAACACAAAGGTTATCAAGCCTGTTCCGTGCACTTAAAGCATCCAATTCTTGAACTGCTGAGCTCACCACGAAAGCAAGTGCCGATGGTAACAAATTATATGAAACCATCGTTTCAGCATTGCAAGTCGGGCTAATTGACTGCATAAATCGTGCGCAATCAATAGAATCAGTTGCAAGTCCTTTGGCTCATTCAGCTCCAAGACATGAAAAAGGCATCGTTTTGCGACGATCAAACCGATGAATTGGACATCTGATGACAAGCGCTCTATATTTTCATCTGATCTCATCACATCTCACCACATAAGCTTGTTGAGGTTTTGTTATATGCATATTTGGCACTTGACATTTACTGCAATAGATCTTCATGGTTTTTAAGGAATTGAATGAATGCTAAACAAGCCATATCATGGCATCAATATACAGTTCTCTCAAATCAATTTGTAAATGCTACAAAAAAATCATTTGATAATCAAATAAGAGAACTGGTAATCATTACAGAGCAGGCCATATCTCAAGTACATTAGGACATGCTCAAACTCCCTGTAAATCAGAGATACAGAATTATCAAATGCTTAACCCTGAAAGATGCTCCAACCTTGAATCTGGTTGAAGAAAATCAGAGATACAGAAATCCAATCCGGGCAGCAATGAGCTGCAGGAGAGACCAATAAAAGAAAAGGTCTCCCAACTTCCTACCCACATTCTGAGTACGTTGACCAAAACATTGGATGACCAAACCATCAGTCGAGCCAATATCCCACCTTATGTAACTTGGAAGGAACAATGGGCTGGTAATTTCCACAGGAAACTAGTAACCAGATGAAGAAACTAAGACATTGTGATCCTTTAAACGCTTTTGAAAATGGGCCAAGCGGGTTTGCAGTTGACGAATGCCCGCAGCCTTCTGAGCAAGGATGACATTCAATTTAGTGACGTAATCATCTAGCTGATTACCTGGTTGGTCTGCTTCAACTAGTAAGTCCATCTCCTGAAAAAATTATAACAGTCAATGGCCATTCATTTGATATATTAAATTAACCATTCATGAGCATACTTAATATATATATAGGAGGGTACATGCTCCACAAATTTAACGAGAATCACCAACAGTGCATGCATGATAAGGAAAATCAGATGGTGGAAATTGTGACATAATTCCAAATGACCATATGAGAATATTGTGCCTTCCAATAATGTAATCAAAGGCATTAAAACATCTGGTTGCATCACAAACTCCATCTTCGGACTAGCTACTCCATGCTTAAAGTGCATCAGGCAAATGCAGTGAGTATCAATCTCAGCATTCACTGAGCTATCAAAAATTGCTAAATCAATCAAATAATACCTCTCTGACAATATTCATTGTGTCTTCCACTTGTTTCCGGTGAGCATTTACGAGATCTTCCTCTTCCTGAAAGCACATACAGAAGCTTTTGAACCTGACAAACTTTCATTAAGAGTAGTCAAGCATAACTGTCACAGCACACTTACCTGTAAAAGAGCATCTAAATCATCACCAAAATGAGAGTTATTAGCATCTGATCTCTGCTGGTCCTTCCATTTTGTCTGGGCAAAACTAGGTTTCTGTAATTTTTCTTCTGGAGCAGCGCGATTCAAAGATTCAAGTTTCACATTGTTCCTCTTCCACTGTGCTCTCTCTGGTTCATAAAACTCTTCCGACACATCATAATCATCTCCACCTGTTTGTTCTGGCCACGAGGTGGTTATATCTTCCTCAAAGTTGGAAGCATTCGATGCAACGGATGACAAAGGTAAGGTAGTTGATTCTTTTAGATTCGTAGTTGAAGATAGTACATCCTTCTTTGGATTGTTTCCTTTTGAGAGGCTCTTCACCCTGGAGAACAATTTGTAGGAAGCTATAATCAATTGAAAACAACCACATAACATTTACAAGCCGCA
Organism: Eucalyptus leucophloia subsp. euroa; assembly: GCA_017140325.1. Classification (NCBI taxonomy): domain Eukaryota; kingdom Viridiplantae; phylum Streptophyta; class Magnoliopsida; order Myrtales; family Myrtaceae; genus Eucalyptus; species Eucalyptus leucophloia. Next base: position 34,908,418 of record CM029477.1, read on the forward strand.
ATTCTCTGCTCAGATATTTTACCTGTCAGCATATCTTAAGGTATTGAGAGTATGCTCACAAGAACCAGAACTTGGAGAAATGCAGGATATCATGACAGTGCGAGAGTTGCCAACAAAGGAATCCCTGAGAACTTCAGTTAATTTGCTGCCTCTGAAAGGAATATGACCCTGGTCATTGTCCAGAGCTCTAATGCATTCCTTGAGTGCAAGTAGGCTCTTATTGATTTCTGCACCTTCCATTCTGCTCACACATATAAAGCAGTCAATATAACAACGAAATGGAACAGCATTCTCTACTACAACCATAACATCAGAAAAGTTATCCACAAATTGGCAGATGGATAGTGTTATAAACAGGTGGTATTTTTTATCTCAAAATAGCATGGACAAGAAAATAACGATAGCACTCTTCCATTGGTGACAGTGAATCACTTCGATGAGTAACCCATATATTTCATGAGCAGAGTCAATTCCACAGGATACAGAAATTACAGACCAAACACATACAACCCATCAACCTAAATATGTGGAAGTCAGACAGTCGCCATTCCCACTGGATTAGGTTCTGTGAATGTCACTTCAGATTGTTAGCTAGCACCTCTAATGAATAAGTCCAAGAACTTAAATATCAACTTCTATGCAATCATCATTTCATACCATCTGAATATCACAAATATTGTTTTAATGTGATAGAATAGTATTGTCACTTTTCTGTGTCCATACACGCTCAATGACTTGATAATAATTGTCTAAAAGAGAGAACATCTTAACATGTAGCACAAAACAGAGGGTAAATTACCTCGTCTGTTTGTCATTGTCGGTAGTATCGGCACCACGTTCACTTCCTGCAAGATCAATGAAGGAGAGCTTGCCCACAAGACGGGGAGGCTTTGACTCGCTGCCATCAATTGACCTCTTGATGGCAAGCTGAAGTATGGCATGAGATCGGGACGATTCTTCATTGGCACCAGTTGTGCCAGTACTTCTGGTTCCACTACCTTTCTCAATTAGTTCTTTAATTGTCTCCACATCAGAGACTCTATACTCCTGTAAACCTACAATGCATACTTGCTGCTTGCCATCCTCTCTCATGCAGAGTTTCCTGCAAATGTATAACCAAAGCTTTTAAATTCTAGTATATTTTTAGGCCAGAAATGTCAGATATATAATCAGAAAACCTATGCAGCTTACTTCCGATCGCTCAGAAGATCATATAGTTTTCCTCCATATATTTCAAAGAAGCTGAAAAATAGTTGAAAGCCTTGGTTGCGGTAAGTGTGGTTCATCAACCTCAAAATGTCACGTGATGCTTTAAGGGGCAGTGGTTTCATAGTGTAAGTTTTTCCACTTCCTGAAGAAAATATGACATAAACAAGATACAGTGAGAATTACACAAATAACACTCAGGTATTCAGGTATTATCTACAATTGAGTTCTACCACTCGCAACACATAAATTTCACAAGTATAGCAAATCAGAATACCTTTTATCTACAGTTGAGTTATATCCAAATTCTAGAGGGAAACCAAAATGCTCTTGAATGACAACAAATAGCAAGATGCACATTCTCTCAGCAAATGAACAAGGAAAGCAACACATGACAATAATTCTGATGAACAGATAGGTGAATTAGAGAAACTTGTTGTACTCTCAGTACATTCACATGGTGAAAAGCAGAAATAAGTGATTTCTTGAATGGAATGCAGCATGTGACTGGAAGTGGAACGTGACCAAGTCCATTAAGATGTCCAAAACCACGGTTTACCTGTCTGTCCATATGCAAAGCAAGTAGCCTTAGTTCGTTGAAAAATTATAGGAACTATAGGCTCCACAGTCTCATGGTAAACCTGCATAACCAAAATAGAAAACCAGAGAGCATAAGCGAAAGATCACAATCTAAGAAGCGATTCCATTGGTATCTCTTGGCAGTACTTCAACAACGTCCTGTACTCACTTCATCATTTGACACCTCCTCATTCAGTACAGCATCAAAAACAAATTCATGTTTTTCCACGTACTCGGTCAAGTCAACCTGAACATATAATCCAATAAGGTCAGTTCTCAGCAAAATGACAGCTGTCTTTCAGTCAAAGGCTGAAAATGAAGAAGCATATACACATGAAAAGATGAATGACAACCTCTTCCCCCCCCCCCCCCCTCCCTTTTCCCACTCCAAAAAACAAAAAACCGGGGAAAAGAGAAGAAACAAAATAGAAAAGGAATCACCATCACCCACTTATATTGTCATTGAAGATGTGAACTTCAATTACAATGTGTTCATGGTTTGAACATGTAATATTACTTGTGTATCTAATAAGCGGTAACAATCACCTTGAGTTTAGTCTCATGGACTGTCAGGGCATTAGAATGTGTCTCTACTATGTCTTCTTCATTTTTAGCCAATTCCTTCTTGTTAAGTGGCCTCTTTCGCACCTGCGTGTAGGAAAGAGATATTATATGCACTGGAGCCAAAGAGACTTACTCAGATTGGAAAGAAAAAGAAGAAGAAGAAGAAGAAGAAAGAACAGTGCTTTAGACTAGAAAAGCAAATATGAACATTGTCAACTCAAAATAAGCCATTGGCTAATTGACAGGTATTACAAATTGGTTTGGCTTCAAATAGATGAAATAGATAAAGGAGTTGGAGAACATACCACAACTTTGATCTTTGCAACAGAACTAGTTTTGTCCTTGTCTGCAGCAAAACTTTTCAACAGGTTATTCTCGGGTGGGGCACGAGCTCTCCCAGCCTGTTTGTTGTTTCGCATGTATGGTTCAGAATCATCAAAGCTTCTACCACGAGGATGATAGATAGAAGGGCCATCCTGGAGGCTAGAAACTGGCAGCTGTTCCAATGATAGACACACAATAAAATTGTTGAAGTGAAATGATAGTCTTCCCAATATAATCTCCTAGTTCAAAATGTTTTACATCATTATGGCACCACATCTGAGATAAATGGATTGGTATTTCAGACAGGTTGGATGTCAAAGCAACCATTCTTCTCTCAATAGTCAAGCAATTTCTACCAGTACAATGTAAAAGCAGGTTACAAGCAGATATCCTAGAGAAGAGTACCTTGAACTTATTGTAATGACTAATGATGCAAGATGTAACTAAAGTCTTAAGCAAACATCAAAGCCCCCAATAAAGTGCAAGATTTCTTCATAAGATGAAAAGCCCACCTCAGGAAGAAGTTCGGTATCAAAAGAGTGTAGATCTAGGAGCCCAGGACTGAACTCACTTGGGGAATCCTCCCCATTCTTTCTCTGGTTTGATGACCGTGTATTTGTGGGAGGTGTTAAAGGCTCCATGTAGAACTCATTCCCTCCATTATAGCTCCTCTGGGCATTCCGATACATTCGTGATCCCTGGCCTCCACCGCCGCCACCATAGTAACCAAAGTCCTAATCAAGTTGCAAAGCCAAAAGCAAAGTGAAAGGCATGAATAATCTAAGTCCACACAATTGCACGTGATCCTCCAACTAAAGAGAGCTCTTCCAAAACCACAAGCTGCAAATGCTATCGCTTTCCCAGATAAAAACAAAAATTGAATATTTTCTTCTTCACCATTACACTAGCACTTTGAGGAATGCTCCCAACTTGAATTCGAAAAATCAAGTATTCATCAAGGAAAGAAGAAAACAAAATCGTCATGCCACCAAATGCGTCTTGAAATGAACTCAATTCTTCAATAACCCCACTCTTTACTTTCCCTTTTCCTTGGGAGAATCTGAACCACTAGAGACACCCTTGGTCATTGCGATATCCCATTCCATAAAATACAATACATACATATACAAACGCCCTTAATCACTAAAGGTAGCTCCCATAACTTTAAAACCATAAGCATCGTCAAAAAAGGGCCGCCCCAGTCACAAACTAGAGCCGGATCTATCGAGATCCAAAGACCCGAGGTCATCGCAATCGCCCTCATCCCTCTACCCCGACAAATTCAATTCCGGACTTCCCTCTCCAATTCCCTTCGATTCCAGCCACAGCATTCGATCCGGCAAACCAGACGGAGACGAAATCGACAAGGAGTACCTGAAGAGGAGGAGGAGGAGGGCCGGACGGATTGGAGGAGGACTGCAGGTGCTGGAGGCCCGCGGACTGGAGCCACCTCCCGTTGGACGAGCTCTCGAAGAAGTTGTCCGAGTACTGCCGCTGGTGGTGCACCGCCGTCGCACCAGATCTCTGCACCTGCCTCCCCATTGTACTCATCTCTCTCTCTCCCTCCGCCACAAAACCCAAGAAAATCACCTCAGCTCCAACAACCGCCCCCCAATCCGCCGCCGCCGGCAACGGGAATCGCCGCGCCCGCCCGCCGTCGTCCCGCGAGTCCCGATCGGAAGGAGCTCACGAAGCCCTCGCCCTCTCGAGAAAGTGTAGGTTTTAGAGAGAGAGAAAGTGAGGGAGCTAGAGAGAGAGAGAGAGAGAGAGAGAGAGAGAGAGATGGGGAGTTAAATGCAGTGAAAGATCTTTTTCACATGGAAGGTGCCGTCCTGCTGGTCGTCGCGCTCTCTCCTTTTGCCTTTACGGGGAGCAACGAGGCTGCCACCATTGGAGTGAATAGTGAGAGAAAGTAGAGAGAGAAAGTAGTGAGAGAAAGTAGTGAGGGAGAGAGCAATGCGAGGAGGAGTAAAAACGACGACTTGGTAAGATTGATGATGGAGAGGATGATGCCCTTCTGCTTCAATTTTCGAATTTTGAAGTTAAGAGAGAGAGAGAAGGAGGGGCAGGGCCGGCACGTGCGGTTCGGGGCGCGTGCACGTGCCACGGCTGGCTGTCGTTGTCCGATCGGTTGGGAAGAGAGCGTGAGCGGGGTAGTGCGACGGCGTTTTTGCGGGGGTGGTCCCCACCGCTTTTTTTTTTGCGTGGCCATCGTTTGAAATTTTTTGAAGGGGGCTGAGAGAGGCGGAACCGTCCCACATGGTGGGGACCGGCGTCGTTTTGATGGGTGAGTGTTTGTCGTTTTGAATCTCTCCTTTTGCGTCGTTAACTACTCTGACCGGGAAAATTGGCAGGGTGCGTTCTTCGTGGACTTCTTCGGGCTCGTTCGTTTGTTGTTGTTAATGGGCTTTTTCGGCCCAGGTGAGGGGATTCGGATCTCCTGGTTCGGAGGGAGCGGGGCGAGGCCGCTAAGATCTTGATGGTGCTAATGCTTGGTCAATTCATGACAAGTAGGGTCTTGAGACGTGCACCTGAATAATTACTTCACTCTAATTACCATTTTATCTCGGAGATTTGAAAATTGGGTTTGAAAATCGATCCCTACAATGAAATTATGGTTCGCATCGATTTATGCTTTCAAAAGTGTCTAGTTCGTGAAAGAGATTACATCTTGTTAACACATCAATGAGCTCATAAGTGCTACTCGCCAACCTTTGACAAGAGGGCCATCGACCGAGTTAGTCATTATGGTTCACATCAACAGTCCTATAGCTAATGATACTGCTTGATGTCGATTGTCCCTTCAAGCATTCTCATCCATTGAAGATAACGCTTTTCTATAATCAAAAGTTACTCTTCAAAATGAAAGAGGAACATGCCAATATGTCGGTTTATCAAGTAATAAACTTGACATCGGATCTAAAATTACGATATTTGTGAAAAAATACATCATCGGCAATGGTGGAATGGTTACTTACTATGACATCTATTGTATAAATTATTACATATTCATCTGGAAAAGGTTTGCATTCTTAGGCTCCGTTTTTTTTACAAAAAATACTTTTTAGGAAGATGTTTTCCAAATTTTCCGATATTCAATTCTCGGAAAATAAACTAGTTAAGAGAAACATTTTCCGCCAATGGAAAAAAAAATTCAAAAGTGAGAAAAATATTTTCCAATATTTTCCATTCTCTTTCTTTCACCTCTAGACCAAGAACTTTCTTTTACAAAATGTCTTTTCCTTTTATTTTTGTATTTTCTTTTCTTTCTTTTATTTGCTTCTTCTTCACCTTATTAATAGCCACGACTATGGTCCACCACCAGCAATGGGTGAGCTCAAGTCTTATTAGATACAGCAAGCTAAGGAGGCTTAAGCCTCACCTGAGGTTTTCAGAGTTTGATGAGGTTCTAGCGAGTTCGAGCAAGCTCAATCTCACCAAAATTTGGTGAGCTCGAGCCTCATATGCTTGTGGCAAGGCTTAATCTTGCATGTGACCGACAATTGGCCAAGGAGGAAGAAAAAACAGAAAAGAAAAATAATCAAAAAGTTGAATTTTTTGATAATTTTTCTCAAAAAATCAAATCAAATACCAAATGGCAAGAAAATATTTTATAGTGTATTTTAGGTCTCAACCAAACACTAGAAAATATTGTTAGTTTGCTAGAAAATGGCTTCCTAAAAAATATTTTCCAAAAATATTATATTTTTTGCAAAACGAATAGAAAATATAACAATCAGGAGAGGCTAGCCTGCCCCATGGCCCATTGGCAAAAGGAAGAAGAAAGGAAAAAAGAAAAGAAGGAAATCATCAAAAATAACAAAAAATCAAAGAATATTAAAATATTATTAAAAAAATTATTTAAAAAATTATTCACGTTAGCACTCGTGGGGCCATGTAACCCGATTGTTGTCCACGTCAATAATATCTGACCAAAATTGGTCGAAATGACTAAGTTGGCACTAAGTCAAGAGATTTAAGGCCAAATTTGCATAATTAAAAAGTTTAGAACTAAATTGATACTAATGCAATGTATTTATGACTTTTCTGACAATTTTCCCAACCATGATATATTGATTACACAAGAAAAACAATGCACGAGGATACAAGTTCCTTGGCATGATTGATAATGGTTGGCTCGTTTTCTCATTTTAGCCAATTCCAAAACTTCATTATGCACAACATCAGGTTAACATGGGGATTCCCATGTCACATTGCTCTCAGAACCAAAAAGAATCCATGCTACTTACTGTCGGTAATTATCGGTCACAACGAAAGTTACTGTTTCTACGAAAAGGTTGCAACATAAAGTCATCAATCTGCACACAAAAAATCTATCGATTGTAATTATTGATATATAGTCCAATTCATTTATCTTTTGCCTATTTGTCCAGTAATACTATGCTTACCTTTCTTTTTATACATTTATTAATTCGCATAATGATGGAAACTCTACGGTCGTGCTATGCAAGTTACCATAAGAGAGTTACATGGTATTGGTGCACAAGAGAGGCTAAGGTAAATTTAGTGATTATGGCTCAAATCGATCATTTTGCAACAAGAGAACAATTAATATTGGACATTTGTTTTTGGTCTTCTTACTTGGAAGAAAAATTGCCTACAATTGGTTGTATGATTGATCATGGTCACGAGCTATTCTCATGGAGAGCACACAAAGCTAGGTAAAGCTAAAGAATTTAGTAATTATAGGTATCAAAATAATGAATTTCATAGAAAATAAAAATTAATTTTTCCATAAATGGAGAGTAATTCAACTAAAGTAAGCATTGCTTGAGAGCACCCAAGCTTCAAAGTTGTTAGGCGTCTTGTTATTCTAGTTGTCAACTAACTACCAACTTCCATATTGAAAGACATAAATATGTCACTAGACTCTCCATTGACCCCATTTTCAATACTCTAATAATGATAATTCGTCAAAGCCAATACAGTAATCTTGATACGATCGCACCCATGAAATAATAATTGCAATTTGCATAAAATCGGCATGTCAAAATAGTTTTTTCTTCCTTTTATTTGGTTAGCGAATGTCTATTGCAAACTTGGATGAATCTATCAAAGAGCAATGCCAAGAATGCTTAAAGATGTATAAAGTTTATTTACAAAATAATATAACTAGATTTTATTTGCGGGTCATGTCAAGCCAAAAAATTTTGGGTAGCCTCGCCAAATTCCTCTCCATCAATTGGTTGCCACCTGTCTAGTCGGGAGCCCACTTTTCAGTGAGCTCACCTCTTTCCATCTTTTATTCCGGATTTCAAAATTAAAAAAGTTAAAAAATTAATTCAATTATCTCCTAATTAAATCGATTGACCCAAAAAGCATAAGGTAAGTCAGCTGGTCTAGGTCAATATACCACTCTTTTTCTTTCCCTCCCTTTGGTCTATTCATCAAAATTGAACTCTTCCACCTTTAATTTGGGATTTAAGATTAAGAAAGTCAAAGAATTAACTCGATTATCTACTAGTTGAATCGATTAACCCAAAAAACGTAAGGTAAACATGTTCCATTGACCAATCACAGTTAATATATTGCCTTTTTCTTTCCCTCCCTTTGGTCATCTTCATCAAAATTGAGCTCTCCATCTTTTATTTGAGACTTAAGATTAAAAAAGTCAAAGAATTAACTTGATTATCTATTAGTTGAATTGGTTGACTCAAGAAGCATAAGGTAAGTTGATTCAATTGACCAGTCTAGGTCAATATTCCGCCTTTTCTTTCCCTTTGGTCACCTTCATCGAAATTAAGCTCCACATCTTTTATTCGGGACTTAAAGATTAAAAAAGTCAAAGAATTAACTCGATTATCTACTAATTGAATCAATTAACCCAAGAAGCAAAAGGGAAGCCGGTAATGGCGCCATTTTATTGGAAAAATTGCTGACTTTGTTGAGAGAGTGGGGCATTGAGAGGAAAATTTTTAGTATCACATTGGATAATGCATCACACAATGAGTTAATATTTGGAAAAGTACACCTTTTATGAGATCCTCTTTGTTGTGTGATGGGAAGTTTTTTCATGTACGTTGTGATGCACACATTCTGAATCTTATTGTCCAAGAAGGTCTAAAGATGATTGATGGATCATTGCAAAATATTAGAGAATCTGTCAAATATGTGAGAGCCAAAGAAGGAGAGCAAAATTTGTTGGGTGTATAACACAGTCTTGCTTGAAGATGGGTAAAAAAGACGGGTAAAAAAGTACGTCAAGATGTGGCTATTAGATGGAACTCTATGTACTTAATGCTTCAAGGTGCTTTGGTTTTTGAACATGCATTTTCCCATTTGAAGCTAATTGATTCTAACTTTCTTACATGTACATCACCTAAGGATTAGGTTAGAGCCAAGAAAATTGCATTCTTGTTGCAACCCTTCTATGATATTTCTACTCTCTTTTCCAGAGTTAGATATCCCACAATGTTATAGTGTTGTCTTATATTTTGCTGCTGTATTAGATCCTCACTATAAGCTACACTTGTTAGAATTTTGCTATTTGAAGTTGGAAATGGATGATCATGTGTAATTTGTACGGAGCATTCGAGAAAATCTTTATATGCTTTTTGATGAATATGTGACCTCTACATCGGGAGATGATCACTTTGCATCTTCAATTAGTCAAGGTAACATTTCAGTTGAGGACATCGTCGAAAATATTAGGGACAATCTTGATGAGTATGATGCATTTGAGAGTGAACACTTTGGCTTGCAATCTACTAAGTCACAATTGGATTTGTATTTAGAGGAGCCAGGGTTGATAGAAAAAAATTACCTAATCTCAATGTCCTTGATTATTGGAAAGCTAATTCACATCAATATCTTGAGTTCTCTCTCATGGCATGTGATATATTGAGTATTCATATCACTATTGTTGCCTCAGAGTCAGCCTTTAGCATTGGAGGACGCATCCTAAATAAAATATCGTAGTTCCCTTTCGCTTGAAAATGTGGAGGCTGAGCTATGCACCAAAGATTGGTTATTTGAAGTTCCGCCTTAAGAAGATCTTGAGGACGAGTCTCTCATTGTCGACTTTCAAGATTATTTGCTTTAGGTACTTTCTTTTATTTGTAAAGTTCACTATTAAATTATCTTTTTTGTCTTCAGATTCAGACTAACATGTTAAAATGGTTTTTGTCTTGTTCTTGCAATATTGTAGGTTCTTAAGGATCAATGTGTTGAGTTAATGTCTATGGAAGTTCTCATATATATATCCGAACATTAAATGCCAATGCAACATAATAATGAAATTCATGTGCCTTTTGCATTCCGTATGATGAAGTTTTGATTTGGGGTTATAAATGATTTTATGTTATTTGAAAAGCTATAGCTTGGTGGTGGTGCATAACTAAATGCTCTTTTGTTCTTGTTGTGTTGTTGCACATGTAAATTGTAGGCAATGCTGCAAAATCTGTTGATTGCCAAATATCTAAAAAAATAACTCAATTGAAATAACAAATTGCAACACTTGAGAAGCGTGAAGAAGGGTTTGTATTACATGATACGTTTGTGCTCAATATTTTATATTCATTGTCTCATGGATAATACAATATGGCATAGGTACAAGACTGTCTTTGCAGACCGAATTTCAGTGATTCGACGGGCATGTTGTGAGCTTTTTGGTTATAAGGTGCCTTCTCTGTATTTGTACCATGTTTTTCCTCTAATATGGTAGTTGACTTCTTGGTAAATTGCAGTATCTATAGAAGCTTTCACAGTTTAGAAAGCTGATTAGGGGGTGGCCAACCATAAACAAGTTGTACTATGCTTAATTAGTCCATGTGAACATTTTAACATTGTTTCATTATGACATGGAGGGGGAGAAGATTTATGAGGATTTGCAGGTTGGGGAGGCATATGTAAGTATTTTCTTCCCATGAAAAGTTATGTGTTAATCAGAAGAAGAGTTTCATCTCATTGTTAAAAGATGACCTATAATTGGTAGAATTTTTTACCACCAAAATTGAAGATATCATCATATTTGGGACTTGGTCATGTTCTACACTTGGTTGGCCTGTATGAAGTCGACTTAGTCTAGAAGGAGGGAAGGGTGATAACTGTATGTGAAGAAGTTTCTCAACATTACATCTTTTTGTCTATCTTTCCAAGATTTCCAAGAGAGAGGACGGTTTTGTTTGAATTACAGATGTAGCTATAGAATTATTTTCTTTGAACAAACAAATGAGATTCTTATTAAGAGAAGCGTTTACGTTCAATTCTAGATTTGATGAAGCTCGCGTAAATCCATCTTACGAAAGACCATTTTCATTCTTGTCTTTGTGGATGTTTCATTTGATAGTGTTCAAATAGCTAATACTTAGTTTCGCGTTGCAATTTTCAGTTGCTCAATAGTATGCTCACTTTAAATAAGAGAAGCATGTGCATAGTCTAATTCTTCATAAATATTTCAGTTTATAGGTTTTTTTAAAATTTTTATTTTATTTACTATTTTTAATTTAATTTGAGGTTTTTATCTAATTAGCATATAGCTTAAAGTGAGCGCGAGTTTTTCTAGAATATTAGTCGGTTTTAGCAATATGGGTCGAGTCGGGTTGGGTATGGGTCAAGTCGGATGTGGGTTACTAGATTTACACTACAAGAATATGAGTTAAAATAGGTTAAATTAGTCAAATATGGGTCGACCCATTTTCGACCCGACCATACCCGACCCGACCCACCCATTTGACGAGTATAGCCGATTCAATTGATCAATCCAAGTCGATATATCACCTATTTCTTTCCCTTACTTTGGTCATCTTCATCAAAATTGAGCTCTCTATCCTTTATCTGAGACTCAAGATTAAAAAAGTCAAAAAGTTAACTCGATTATCTCTTAATTGAATTGATTGACCAAAAAAGTAGAAGATAAGTCGATTCAATTGAACAGTCTATGTCGATATATCGCCTTTTTTCTTTCCCTCCCTTTGGTTGTCTTCATCAAAATCGAGTTCTCCATCTTTTATTCGAGACTTAAGGTTAAAAAGTCGAAAGAATTAACTCGATTATCTCTTAGTTAAATCAATTGACCAAAGAAGCAAAAGATAAGCCCCTTCGATTGATCAATCCAGATCGATATATCGCCCATTTCTTTTCCTCCCTTTAATCGTCTTCATCAAAATCGAGCTCTCCATCTTTTATTTAGTCCTTAAGATTGAAAAAGTCAAAAATTAACTCAATTATCTTATTATTGAATCGAATGACCCAAGAAGCAAAAGGTAAGCCAGTTCAATTGATCAGTCCAAGTTGATATACTGCCTTTTTCTTTCCCTCCCTATGGTTATCTTCATTAAAATCGAGCTCTCCATCTTTTATTTGGGACTTAAAATTAAAAAAAAATTAAAGAATTAACTCGATTATCTCATAATTGAATCGATTGACCAAAGAAGCAGAAGGTAAGCAGGTTTAATTAACTGGTCTTCATCGATATCTTATAGGAGGGCTAGGACAATAGGGTACATCGCAAGGGTCATAAAGAGCAAAACAAGCTGCAGGCTCCACCATGAGCACGACAAGAAATAATGGACTTGGATTTTCCTTTACTCGGAGGAAGGCTCGGACAACAACCTGGACAATAGGGCCACTAGGAGTAACACAAGCTCGCTTGCAGGCTCCACCAGGAGCACAATAAGAAATAATGAAATTGGATTTTCCTATATTCAAAGGAGGGCAAGTTGGACAGCAGGGGCTACCAAGAGCAAAACAAGCTGACTCGTAGGCTCCACCAGGAAGGAATGAGGCAAATAGTTACTCGGCTAGGCCTATTTATACTTAACCATCGTACATAGAGGCTCGTAACATTTCTATCCATAATGGGTGATTATTGTTCTTCCAGATCAGTATGTCATGACAGAACTCGGCTGTGATGATCGAATGTTAAATATGACTCGAATTTGAGCGTTTGCTAAAATGTGAAATTTGATGGACTCGCGAAGGAATTACAAAAGAATAAAATAAAGAAGAAGGAACCCTGCAGTTTCGAATTCCTTTAAAAAAAGGAAATCTGGGCACATGTATTATAATAAAATGGGTTTCCCTTTTGGCGTGAAGTTCCTCCGTGAAGATTGAAGTTGGTGGGGCCCAAGGTTAAACTCTGACCTTGGGCATACTTTTATATATATAGGTTTTCTTTCTATGCGGTGGCTGCTCGAAGACCTACGTAGAGAACCCTCCGTAGAGGAGCCGCGAAAGAGGTCCTTTTTTCGGGGGTGTTGCTGCTACACCCGTGCGAGAGAAAAGGAGGAGCCGCATGTCTTCAAATTGAAGCGCGATCAAGAAAAAGAGTTCTTTTTCAGTGTTTGTTTTGAGCTTGTGTGATAATTTTAGTGTCGTGGCTTGGGTTTAGATTAAATTGAGGCTTGGGAAACACCAAGAGAGTGTTTGAGTGACTTGAGTGTGTAATCTCCTTATATCGCTTGATTTATAGTGAAAGTCGCTGCTGCTCTCCCTGTGGACGTAGGTCTTTACGACTGAACCACGTAAATGCAGTGTCCGATTTATTTTTTTTCTTCCGTCTATATTTTGTTCGATCGCTCGCCCTATCGCAACAGATTCGATGCGTCAGTGGTCATCAAGGGACTTAGAGCGGGCTGCCCGGATGAACCCACAATAGAGGGCATGGGACATCTGGAATTTTCATATTTGTAATTATGTAATATTCAAAAATTCTTGTATATCATGATGATACTTAGATTTTAAGCTATGTATTATTTGCCTTAGTATTCCAATCTTTCCTATTGGGTCCCAAAATGGATCCCAGCAACTAAAGTGCTTGAATGTGTATGTAGGATGTGTTTAAGATAAAGACAATGCTTTTCGTATAATTAGCTTTTACCAACTCTTCTTGCCCTTATCTTTGCATCTTACTCAATGCCACTAAGCTATGGGCAAACCAGCAGTCTAACACAAAAGATGTTACGATTACCACTGGAGACCTCCCAAGCCTGTTTTCCACTGAATTTCATTCTTCTTTTTGCCAAACGAAAGAAATAAAACGTCTCTGAGATTTACTAAAGCAATCTCCCGCTTGGTGGACTGTCCTGCTTAGGCCTTTAAGCCTTCATAAATGTGGTAGTACGACGTCTGATCAAAGGGTCACCAACAATTTAAGAAGGCGCATTTTTAGACAAAAGTGAATGAGAAAGCAAACAGACAGAATTTTTGTGTGGGGACGAAAAAGAAAGCCTAAAAAACAAAAATAGCACATTTGATAACGTTTCTGTTAAAAAATTATTCTAAAAAATAGAAATAAAAAAAAGTATTTCTATTTCGGGGAATAATTTTTAACTAGAAAGATGCGTTTGGTAAACTTATTTCGAGAATAAAAAATGAATAAAAACACGTTTGATAAATTTATATTCTTTTTTTATTCTTTTAATTTTTAAATGTTTTTATTTTATTTTTCCTTTTATTCTTTCTTTTTTTTTTTTTTTTTCTTTCGGTCGGTTGCCGGCCTCCGACGATCGGCTGACGAGGCCAATAGCCTCGCTGGGGGCCGGTGACACTCCGGCGAGGTTGCTAACCCTCGACGGCGTCGCCGGCCCTCGACTGCTGGTCGCCGGCCATGGCAGAGGCCGGCGATCGGCCAAAGAAAAAAGAAGAAGAAAAGAGAAGAGAGAGAAGAAATAATTTTTTTTTGTTTCTTCAAAAGTGTTTTGAAACAAGAAACAATTTTTTTTTTTTTTTCTTATTTCGGGGTTCCAGGATGTGTTTTAACAAAAAAATAATTTTTTAACAAAAACGTAAACAAACGCATTTTTTTTTTTTTTTGTTTCCAGAAACAAAAAAAAAAAAAAAAAAAGTGTTCAAAAACAAAAAAAAAGAATAAAAACATGCAGGCCCAAAATCTCTTAAAGACTCCTCTAGCCTTTGTCTTTAGATAACCCTGAGAAACCTTCTCCTGTCATTATCTTGTATCTCTGCTCTCTCCCTTATCACTACACTGGTATAAAACACTGAAAAAAACATGGGCGAAAAGAAGAAATCCGCTAGTTTTGTGTAGAAATCTTGCTAAGAGACTCCCATTGAGAAAACCAAGAACTTCTTCTACAACCAGACTCGTGAATCTCAAGTCTTTCTTCTCTGAGGCTACCAAAAGCTTCACCCACCACCCGCTTTCCGCCCATTTTCTTGTGGCAGCAGCAGAGATAAAGACCCCCAGATAGAAAAAAAGCTCTATGCTGATTTCTGCAATGAGTGGGAGTATGATCTTGACAAAGGCAGGACCAAATTCAGAAGGATGCCAAAGAGCAGGTGAAGGACAGTGAAGATTCATGCAGTGACAGATACGAAGCATGTGAACCATCAGAGTCCTATCAAGAAGAAGCAACATGGGGAAGGAAACAGAGGAAAGACAGAGAAGAAGAAGAAGAAGAAAGTGGTTGGTTTCTGAGCTTGTGAAAACAGAGGAAACAGAGAGAGTAGATGCAGGAGGGTTAGTATTAGCAAAGAGAATGAAAGAGTTGGAGACAATGGACATGAGTCATATGGATCATGTGTTGGACATAGAGGAGGCAGTGTACTATTACAGTATTACTCAAACCGGTTTCATGCACTTAAACCATCCATTTCTTGAAATGCTGAGCTCATCACACGAAAGTTAGTGCCAATGGCTTATAATGGAGACCACCATATGAGCATTGCAAGTCTGGCTAGATCGACTGCATAAATCATGTATGATAGTCAACAGAATCAGCTGTACATCCATTGGCTCATTCTGCTTTTAGACATGAATACAAAGATATCATTTTTTAACGATCAAACAGATGACTTTAACATCCGATAATAAGTGCGCTATGATTTCATCTGATCCCATCACATCATGCCTGTGCGCATATGACAAAACCTCAACAAGCTTATGTGGCGTGATGTGATGAGATCACGCTACATGAAAACCATGAATACCTGTTGCACCAATAGTTTGATGCAATAGGTATTCATGGCTTTTAAGTTTTAAGGAACTAAACAAGCCATATTATTGGCATTGATACTTTTTTCGGCTCTTTTCATAATTTTTTTACTGTGGAAAGGTATATAGCGATAACCATGTGAAATTCATCCTCTAAGAGTAATCTTACTGCAATCCTGGGAAAGTAATCCTGTACAATCATGTGGGATTTATCCCTTTATACATAATTAATTAACACTTGCTTGCAGCTAGATAGCCTGTGGTGATGGCCAACAATCCGAAGCATCCACTAGTTTTCCCAGATTGCACTCTCTTGTTGGATGCTGATGCTACTCTTGTTACTAAAGAAGCACCTGAGAGCGAGTTCATAAGCAGTGAAAATCGCACCATTCACAAAGAAAGCTCTGACAACAGCAGTTCCTAGGCCTCGCCAGAGCACGCCGTATCCTTCCTCTTTCACACTTCTACGCAGACAATCGACTATGCCACTATATTGCATCGGTGAGAGGTGGGATTGAGCTTGCAGCCTTGTCTTCACAACGTCTAAGGGATAGCAACAGATCCAACTTGCGACTCCTGCTAGACCTCCCGCTGTAATCATTGTCCTAAAGCTCTCTTGACCATCTTTTCTGCATCCAGGGTGGAGCTTCTCTCTCATGTACTCGTAAGTCCAGAAGTAGACCCCATGGGATGGCGCATCTCGAAGTACGGTGATGGTCAAGCCTCGGTACATACCTCGTAATCCTTCTCTTTGAAATATGCTTTTTGCAACACTCATCGGTCCATTATGTTGGTTATACAGCTCATGGGAATTAGCACAGGCTCTGTCCTGCAACTGAAGGCGGATCTTAACTAGTTCAATGGGAGTTAGCATCAGACTTTGCAGGGCACCGGTGCCGATGCCTCCTAAAGCGACTCCTTGGTAGGAAGGAGGGTCTTGGGAAGACCCAGACTCATCAAAAGCGCGGGATAGGATAGCGTAGGATTGAAAAGCCATGGCATTCTGCAGATTTCATGGATCAGTCAAGTTCAGTTGTCATAACTCGAGTAAAAATGGCAAGTCGTTATCAGTTGAAAAACAGCATCGATGTTTTCATAAGGTATTGTGTGTCTAGATTATCAACATCTGAGAGTACGCTTCGCATACATATCAAGAGATCTTATGTCAAGGGAGTGGAGTCAATAACAGTTTGATCTCAGAAAGAATTGTTTACATGATAAAGGAGTGAGAGAGAGTTTCCAGACAAAAGATGACCTGAAAAGTGACAGTAGCCAAGGGTGCACCCATGCCCCTATAAAGAGCACCTGGCCCCTCATTGCCGATGATGCTGCGAAGGATGCCGAAGGCAGAGCCGACCCTCGACTGCTGCTGCCGAATCCGGAGAGTATCAAGCGGATAGCCAGATAAAATACCCGCGACCCCACCACATCCACCGGCCACGAATTCTCTACCCCAATTGCTCGCAAGAAACTCCGGCCAGAAATCCATTATATTTTGCTCATTCCCAGCCCAACTCTCAGACATATAGCCCCCCTAAAAAAAAACAAGAAGAACCCCTCGTGCCAAATCTTTGCCAACTTGTATATTATTTTCCAAGACTCACAACCTTTGTTCCTGTTCTCACCAACTAGAATCACTCCTCTGTTCGTAATGCCAGAGCTCTCAATCTTAAGGTACCGAAAAAGAAAGGAAGAGATGCATTCAGAGATCAATCAAAGAGGACTCTGATAAAACAAACAACTGCTTCTCACAAAACTTCATCAAGATAGCCAGTTGACAATGAAAAGCACTGCACTCTCTCTCTCTCTCTCTCTCTCTCTCTCTAGGATTGAGTGTGTGGTGGTTCTTCCTCTGTTTTTTTCCCCCTCTTTCCTCTGTTTTGCGAGGGGTGCGGTGGCTAATTGCAGAGGGGAAACAGAGAACGAAACTCAAGGCCTGCGTGAAGAAGGTCCGCAACCGAAGCGGCCGCTTTTATAACCGGAACCGACCAGTCAATCAGATCGCCACTTGGACTAAAGGGTGCCTCACACGTGGCGAGGCCGTGAAGTGGACCCGAGCCGTAATCTCATGTCCCCGATTACGTGTGATCCCACTCCATCCGGACCGTCGGATCATTCGTGGGACACTGAGACCCACACGATCCAACGGCCTGATATGAGATGAGCTCGCGTGCTGGACGCGTAGGAGATTATTTGGATCGCGTGGTGCTTCTTGACGCCTTAGTGTTTTAAACCGTGCTTTCCGCTTCAACCAATGCGAGTTGTTTTCGGTGCAGAAGCTGACTCGGTGTTGCAAGAACCGATTTTTCAGAAGGAAAGATAAAATTTAAAAAAAAAGGACGAGCAGGAAGTCGAGGTAAATAACAAAAAAATTAAAAAAAGAAGACTTAAATCATCGTGGCATAAATATAATAATCAGCCTAATTTTATTTCCAATCGTTCTTCAGAAAGAAGAAAAGAAAAGAAAATTTAAAAAAAAAAACTCATAACGCTCTGATTGGCTGGACTTCGATTTTGTTTTTTTTTGTTTATTTATTTTCTCTTGTATTATATGACAAGCAATGGGATTTGGATGTTTGTGTTGTGTGGATCGCATCAGCGTCCTCGGAGTGCACGCAGGAGCTTTTGTCCCCTTTTGATTGTGGACGACAATCCATCATCCACTGATGACGTCAGGTGGACCGCCGAGAATATCCTTTGTCGCTCCCAGATGGATGACTTTATTTGGATCCTCGTATCACTTCTATACGTTTGTTGGGGACGCATCATGGAATCCATCGAGATGCGAATCTTCGCTCGTGAAATTCGCACGAGCGCCCGCTCGAAATAGCGACGGTTTAAGTCGACGAGAACCCCTGCGTGGCGATCGGCCATAATTTGTGACTCCCTTGAATGTACACAAGGGATGATTGTAGCTACATATGGGCGGATCAGATCAAAATGACCCGACTCAAATATATCAATTTAACCCATTTTGGCCTAGATTATATGCAATATAAATTTAGTGACTTATAACCAACCCGATCCATACAAAAATACACAATGACCAACTCATATTATTAAAATGGTTTCATATTTAACCTGATCAACAAAAACTCATAAGCAAATTAAAGTGAGAGGTAATAGTAAGTGAGCGAGCGAGCGCCTGTTTGGGCGAAGACAAAAAAGAATGGAGAAAGAGTTATAGAAATGGATTTGGTCTAAATAAATTGCAAAAATTTTTATGACCTACTTAATACACACATTATGTTTAGATTCATTCACTCAATATAACAAATATATTTATGACCCATTAAGATTGTGATTAGATCCCTCACAAATACAAGGATTATAGCTCAATTAGTCATTTACACACGCGTCAATGTTTTTTTGATGTTAGAATATTTAAAAAATAAATTCCACGTTCATCTAATAATTTAAACTTTTACAAAGGTTGGTAATAGTTCCACATAATTTCACAATCAATATGGCAAATACTACCAAGTCTCTTGTTTCTTTCATTGTACAAATTTCTTATTTACCACCCCCGACATATAATTCCACTCCAATATCATGCCATTGAACTTGCAAACAACGAGGAGCAATGAAAAAGAGGGCAAATTAGAATTGGAGCATGTGAACAAGAGTGATTAACCATTGGAATTTGTCCCGATTACCACTCTTCCCATGTGAGAAGGAGAGGTGGGAGGATCGTATCCCCACATTCTTCGAGAGATTGGGGCGAAAACAATCTAGTTTTAGGTGAGTTTTTGACTTTCATGTCCTGATATAACAAAAGTATGAGATTGAGAATTAAAGTAGAAGTATAATATGACTTACGAAGAAAAACGGGGAGTGATTCACGCGATTGGAGAGCTCTCCATCCGCCAAACCCGAAGGCCAAAAAGTTGTTAGTGGGCCTGCTTCATTCGAATTGGGCTTTTGAGGCCCAACGGGATCGGCCCGTTTCCTCCAGCGTCCCTTCAAATGCTCCCAAAGGGCAAGCCGAGAAACGAAGAAAGGTGTTGACGAGAAGAGAAGAAGAGAGGAGGTGGGGGTTCATCGTCGTTTAAGGAGAGGCGGTTGGTGGTGGATAAATCGCTCCTCGTCCCCAAGCCACGACAAAGAGAAACCTCGCGACTCGCCCCGACTCGCCCCGACTCGCCGGTAGCCGAATCCCGCAGCGAGGCCGGGAGGCATTCCGCGATTCCCGAGCCGGCTCCGATGGCGTCGCCGTCGCTGAATCTGTTCCTGGCGTCGCGTCCGACGATTCCTTCTCTAGCCCCGCCGCCGCCACCGCTGCCGCTGGAGAGAGCTCAGCCTTCCAGCTCGGCTGGTTGTCGGCGGAGCTGTGTCGTCCGGGGCTCTTTCCCCGTGGCCGCCCTGAGGTTTCCCGGTCGAGCGGCGGCGGTGGCGGCCTCGGTGGGCGGCGGTAACCGGCGGTCGCGGAGTCAGATTGTGAGGATGGCCCCGGAGGAAGAGAAGATGACTCGCCGCTCTCCTCTCGATTTTCCGATCGTGAGTTCCCCCTCGCCCCCACTCGTTCTTCGTCCTTTGATTTGCGTGCGAATTGATGTGGGCGTGCGTGATTTCGGTGCTTGCTCTGGAGGTTTCTGAGAAGTTTGTTTGGAATTTCCGTTTGCGATTGGTAATGAGCTATGTGGTTAATTTTTTTGATAGATGCTTGCTTTTGGTCATGTCGAATTCGTCCTCGATTTTGCCCTCCATATATTAGTCAATCCATAGAGTTTGGCTATGAGTAAGTGAATAAAACCGCAAATACACCTGGCTGGATTTCATGATGTCGAATTCATCTATGACTTAGCCCTCCATATATTAATCGTTCTTGGAGCTTGTGGATACCGCTTCTCTTGAGTTTGGGAAGAATTTAATGTTTAATTTGCGAAGTGAACGAGTGATTTGAAAGGTTTCAGAATAGAAGTACATGATCTATTCAAAGGTAGACCTATGTAATCTGCCCAAAGTCTTCTGTTTAACATTGTCTTAAGTTCTTGAGGAAATGTGCCGGTAAAATGCAGCAGATTGAGCTAGAGCATACTATTTAGGTCTTGTTTGATGATTTTGGTAAATCTTAAAGTTTCGATCGGGTTTGTGAATAAATATGGCAATGTTTGTTTCCTCTACAAGAGACTCAGCTTATTATGATAGTGGTGTAATATGTTTAAATCGGCCTCTGCTTACTCTTCTTGCTTTTGCTCTCTGTATTCTTTGCTCAATCTTCCAGCACGATGACTTGCGTTTGATTGTTGTCTGCACATGTGTCGAAACTTAATGGATAGCCCAAGTTCAAGCTCTAACCTGTGGGGTATGGTCTGAACATCTACATTTAAGTCGCCTTGCAAGGTTATGGACCACTGGGCACCAATAGACTAGGCAATTTTTGGTTGAATTGTGAATATTTAGATAGTTGTACCCTCACTCAGACGGTGTAACTGGAAAGAATGTGGTGTGGGAATCAGGAGAGCACCACACTAACAGATACTAACATCATTACCCTTATGTCATAGAGCATAATCATTGAACATGTAGTTCTTTCATTCCTTCCTTTTTTGACAAATGACTTGACTGCAATGATAGCTTAAATCTGGAGGTTGGCTCATCTCTTGCATATTTATATATATTTTTTTGTCACGTTAGGAATGGGAGAGACCAAAGCCAGGACGGAGACCAGATATATTCCCGCAGTTCAGCCCAATGAAAACACCATTACCACCTCCGTTGCCAGCAGATCCCCCTGAAGAAGATGAGGAGGAGGAAGAGAAGAAAGAGGAAGAAGAAGAAGACCCTGAGCAGGAGGAAACAGAGAAACCAGAAAGTTAATGAGGCGGGTAAGGAGGAGGCTCATGCGCATCTTTTGCAACGACTTTGGAGGTTTCGAGTTTTCCAGTAGCCGTTGCAGATCCTGCTGATTTTGTAGTGGATGTTGGAATAGTTGGTAGGGCGAGCGAAAGTTCGAGCTTTATTTATTGCCAGAAGCATAAATCTTTTGGTTGAGTATGCAAAATCATTGCTCTTGTGTTGTGACTCAGGTGTGCAATCTTATGTGAGTAAACTTCACATGGTTTTAATCTATTCTTACTTTTGTAGTTTTGTACAAACAGAAATAATCCGGCTGAGGATTTAGGGTGCGAGTGCACCATTGTCTTTTTTGTCTTTGTTAACGCGAGAAGATTTTCGAGGGAGAGGGAGAGGGATGCCCCAGGAGTTGGTTTTCACACGGTGTATTGTTCCCAATGAAGAAAGAATTTCTTACTTGTTTGCTGCGTGAAACGAATTTTCATATTTGGTAGGACAGGTTAAATGTATCATAACCAAATCCATGCGACTCAAAAAACCTACATTCACTTGCACATCTTGATTCTGTTAAACGTACTGCAGCCTCTTATGCAGTGATGGACAATTTGTTCGGGAAAAGAAGGTTCATTGCTCCATCTAATTTCATAGGAAAAAGGAATTTATACACAATGTAGCCCAGAGAAACCGTACCTCCTTCATTGAAAAAGAAGAACGCTTTGCCGCATAATTTTAGTTTCTCATTGATCCTTCCAAAGGATCGCAAGCTCATCTTCGGATTTGGTGCTTGTAACTTGTAATTTAGCGAAACAGGAGCAAGGGAATGAAATCGTGAATTGGGGTGCCGGCATCCAATTTCCTGAGCCAACTTAATAATTTGAGTTCCAAGACTCAGACGCAGGGCATAACGGATTCCTCTCTGAATCTCTCTTGCTTTTCGTTTGCCATAGCTAGAAGCAGTTATCGTAGACCAGCATTTCAATAGAGACAGCGACCACAACCGAAGATGAAGACATTTATTGCCCTACTAAGCATGTCAATTGAAAACATCGAAAGGAACGTTGTTCGATTCAATAATCAGCAGTGCCAGTTAAAGCACAATCAGAAATCAATGCCATGCGATAATTAAGGACAAGCAGCGTAACTGACACAGAGCTTTAAGTGATCTGATTAGTCTCCATTAAAACACAAGCACAAACACAAGTAGAACGACACGATACGGTCATACTTGACCTAAACAAGGTTCAATACAGATGTAATCACAGTGCCCAAATCTAATGTCCTGTATTCCAATCATTGTTGGAGACAACCCTCACTTCTTGCCACTCTTCTTGAGTCCAGATCCTCCAAGGGATCCCTTCTGAGTAGCCTTCGCTTTAAGCTCCTTCAATGCCTACATTAGAGTCAAGTTCGCCATGAGTTCAATTTGCACCGTTAGTGATAGTAACAATGACTCAGCTTTCTATCTGAATTTACCAAAATCACATCTTACCTTCTCTTCTTCCTTCTTCTTTTGAAGGTAGGCCAAATCATTCTGCAGAAAAACAACTTTGTCTCACTTTATGTCACGTGTAAAACAAGCAACGGGATGAAACAGCCAACATGCAAACCAAAAACAACACCTAGATTATGTAACTTCAGGAACAATAATCATAATGCTAATATCTAACATCCACAAACAATTCATTTACAAATAACATAGAAGTAGGACACAATAAACAATCTAGCTCATGGACGGAATCCAGTCATCCCAAAGCACAAACTGAACAAAACTACCCATAATTCGCTCAGCGCTCACCAAAACCTCTGACCTTACATCAGAACACTCTGAGATTGTGTGACGTGAACTTCAAAATACAGGCAATTTAAAGAAAAAAGCACCTAGCAAACGTGCAATAAGTGAAAATTTGGTTTCTGTAATAGAAAATATGACACACTTATACAGGGCAAGAGTAATACTGCATCAACCCAGATAACAAGGGACCAAACCAACAGCTTAGCTACACAAAATAAATATAATTCTTTTTCAAGATCAAAAAGCACATCCCCAGCGCTTCTTTCAGCATGATCAAGCTTATCTTCCACCGATCATCCGAAGCTCCCGATCATAGCTCTTACCGCGTAAACAAACAACCGATCAAAAACCAAGCGATCCAAACCCAACATGAACGGATCTCAGCATCCCAATCGACACAGGGCACGAACAAAAAACCATCACAAGATGCAAAATTTGCACAAAGAACAACTCGTTACCTCGTCGTACTCCTTCTTATCCGCCTTCGGCTGCTTCAAAGGCTTGGCCTTGCCACCTGCAACAAACGGAACGACAGACATCAATCGATCTCGCCGGGCGAAAGAACACGCACGGAGGCGCGACGATTCCGATCGATTCTCCGATGGAACGTGATCGGATTACGGGACGACGAGAGGACGGAGACCGTACCTTGCTTGGACGACATGGTCGCGAATCTAGGGTTAGGGTTTGGTGCCGGATTCAGAGGATTCCAAGAATCGAGAGAGCACGCGGAAATCGACCGAAGACCTCAACACAATCGTTGCACGACTCCTTGGGCGGAGCGCACGCTTAAATAAAGGAGAGAAAAGCTTTCGCACGCGGGAAGCGTGTCACCGATCCTGGCCGTCGCTTTGTTTATCCATTGGGCCTCGAATCTGTCGGGCCCAATGACCGACGGGGGCGCGCTACGCGGGCCGCATCGAGCCTCGGGACGTGCTTGGCCCCACACGTGATTGAGAAGATTTGTACGCCTCTGTATAGAGCAGTCTGGCCCAAGCGACCATTGAACTCTAAGGATACGTTTGATAATAGTCCTGTTCCGAAAATAATTTCTTTTCAAAAAAAATTTCTATTTCTATTTTCTTGAATAGCTTTTGAGAAAAATAAAGTGTTTGATAAATATACAAAATTTTTATTCTGGGAATAAAAAAGAACAAAAATGCCTTTCATATAATCTGTAGATTTTTTTTTATGCTTTAGAATTTCTTTTAATTTTTTAAAAAAATTTCCTTTCCCATTTTCCTCTCTTTTTTCTCCTTCTCTAGCCGACGGCAATCAATGACGGTGTAGAATTTCTTTCAATTTTTAATAATATTTTTATATTTTTCCTTTTTTTTTTCTTATTCTTCTCTTTTTCTTCTCCTTTAGCCAACATCAGGCGGTGGAGGCAAATGATCACTAGCAATGCCAGCGTGTGGTCATGGTGGTGGGCAATGATAGGGGGCAGAAGAGGTTGGCGATTGGTAGTAGGTGGCAAGTTTCCACCAAACACTTAGAAGAGGAAGAAGAAGAAAAGAAAAGAAAGAAAAGGCTTATCTCTATAAATTGTTTCCAAGAATAAGAAACTATTTTTTTTCTATTTTTTATTTCTATTCCAAATTTTTTCCCTGACCAGTTTTCTATTCCGAAGAATAAAAAAATTAAGTTACGTTAATAAATGAATTTTTATTTTTTTCTATTCCGGAAAATAAAAGAACAAAAAAAAAAAATCAAGGAATAGAAATATTACTATGCGAGCCCTAAACATGATTGAGATTGTGCCATTTGCGCTGAACTCACAGCAAGCCTAACAATGGACTCTAAACATATCAATCGAGGCTCATGCAGGATGTCATGGAATTTACCATTTTCTACACTTGTTTGATTTGAGTAGTGTCAACATTTGATTCTTCTCCTCATTTTGCAGTGCACCTCCTATCACACAACTTAGTTATATTCCATATTATCGATAGAGGTGATCGATTCTAGGATGGATCAATTCCCACCTCAAAACTTGGAATCGGAATAGGCAAGATTAATCCCTTGTGGAACGGGGAACTAGCCCACTAGGTCCTCAAATCGGACCGAACCAATAGGACCGGTCTAGTTCCAAGGTCCGTCCTAGAACTAGTGATTTATTTATTTATTTATTCATTTCTTCTATTTCCTACAAGTGGGAGTTGCCCAATATTAAAAGAAGAAAAATAATTTACTATTAAGGGTTTACTTTATAATAAAAATGGAAAATTCCAAATAAGGGCTTAAAATACTCTCATTTTCTCAAATAAAAGCATAGAATAAACTTTTTTTCAAATAAGAAATTGAAGTGGCTGTATCAGTCTCGAAGAAGGGCTTGAAGTGGTTAAAATTATTTCAAATAAGGGCTTAGTCTTGCCGGCTCACCGCTCGGCAAAAAATTCCAATTCGATCGAGGGTGTTTTTGTCTAAACACAATTTAATTTCAAATTTAAATTTAATTATATTAAAACTTAAAAAAAAGGGAACACACAAGCCGCAGGGCTCCCTCTCACCAATGGCTGCTGCCCCATCGCTAGTGGGGTGGTGGGGTGGTGGCGACAATCGGTGAGGGTTGGTATTCCTTGCCCAGGTCTAGGAGAGGGCGGCATTGCCCTCTCTATCCTTGGCAAGGTCTAGCAAACTATCATTTTTGGTTGATGGGGGTCGTCGACCCTCACCTAAGCACCGGCGACCCCACTAGCCGTTGTTGCTACCCCACTAGCGATAGTGGGCAGCCATAGGTGAGAGGGTGTTTTCCTTTTTCTTTTCTTTTTTTAATTTTAGTTTTATTCAATTTTTTTTACGAAAAATAGAAAAATGAAGAAGAAAGAAAAAGTTTAAAACAAAGAAATTACCTTTCACAGTTGGTGAGTTTAGGCTCTTATTTAATACCGATATGGTTAGTATAGGTTTTTATTTCTAATAATGTCCATTTACAGGCCATTGTTTGAAAAATGAGGGCACTTTAAATTTTATTTGAAATGATGTCCACTTTAAACTCTTATTTAAGAAAACGATAGAGCACTTCTGGTCATTATTTAGAATTTTTCTCTAATAAAAAATTAAAAAATAAAAAATCTTGTCCAGTTCAGGCGGTCCTATTACTTATGTGAAACCAAGAATCCGAAATGGACCGGTTATTCCCAGTTCCAATAAAAATCGAGAATTGGACCGAACTTCCTAAGAATCACCCAAAAATAGCTAGTTCAATCCACTTCTTATATTAGACCGGGACCGATACACACACCTAATTCTCACCCTTGTTGAAGCAATATACTTCTAGTTAATGTACGTACACACCTTAAACCACTTACAAGCACTTTAGAACGGTGAACCCGGTTGCCCTGGACCATGGTAAAGACGCCCGCCACTCTTTGTGCTCCATCTCAAATTTTAGGACGAATGCAAGAAAAGGGAGGATTCCGTGAACCGCCCTTTTATCATTATCAGTAAGCAAAGTTGTTCATTGACCTTTCAAAGTGCAAAAATGTCAGTATCTACTTTTAGTCGCGTGAGTGCGTCGTCCATGGCAGCTCAGAAGGAGGAGGAGGAGATGGAGATAGAAGGGTAGGTTTGAAAATCAGGTGACGATTGACAGTTGCCTCCATTCTCTCCTCAACGCAGCTACCTCACCCTCCTCCTCCTCCTCCTTCTCTCCCTCCCGTCACCGGCCAACGCGAGTTCGCAGACGGCAGCCGCCTCCGACATGATCCCTCCTCCCTCCTCCTCTCTTCTCCCTCGCCGCGCCGATCATGGTAACTCCCGCATTCTCTCTCTCTCCTCCGCAAGCCGAGCTGCTGGCGGGTGGATCGCTTGATAAGATCTTTTTGGTTTTTTATCTTTCTTTCCTTTCAGTCGCTGATGCCGTTGCTGATGCGGTCGCTGCTAAGGCTGGTGGCGTCGCTGGTGGGGCAGCCGGCGAGCACCGTGACGACGTTGCTGTACTACAGCGACCTCCTCCCTCGCCACCTCAACCTGGAGCGCCTGGTCCGGCGCGAGCTCCTCGACCGGGACAACTACCTCTTCCATTTCCTCGTTAATCTCCTCCGCTGCTTCTGGTACTTCCCGTTAACCTCGATCCTCCTATTGTCCTCATCGTCGCTATTGCCGACTCACAAGCTCTTTCTATGCATTTTTCTGTCTTCCCTTTTCCTGGATCATGCTTTATTTTGGTTTGATTTTCGAGTTCATCTCGCGCGATCGGTAGTGCCGGGAACCAAAAGAAGCAGTAACTCGCCGCGAGATGTGTTATCTGAACCTTCAACGATCGGGGCGCTAATTCCATTAGAATCCGCACCGAGCACCAGGTGCTAATTCGCCGCGCACGAGAGACCATATCCATAAGCGGTTTAACTGTCAATCCTGACTAAGAGTCTCGTTAGGTTCATTCCTTTTGCTTTTGGGGTTCACGCGAATTTTGCATAGCTTGACTCGAGAAATCCGGTTCCGTTTCGAGTATAAACGTATTGCTGGCAACGTTTCATTTGTCGGTTCATGTGTTAATGCAGGGTCCAGAGGAAAATGACAGTTTTGTTCTTGGTCTTGCATTGCAGAATTCTCCTAGATCCTTCCCCCGGTAATTTAACAAGCTCGGAGAGTTTATATGATCTGGCTCGGGCGCATCAGCTGATGAATCTTGGTACCGGAAAGGCGTCGCAAGACGACGGCAAGATGTCATGTTATAAGCATTAGTTAGTAGTCCATGACGGAAGCTATACGATCATCAGGTGACGATATGTATTAGGATTTGTCATATTATCGTTTCTTGATTTGGCCTCCATTTTTGTAAAGTTTGCAGTCTTCAATCTGAGTGCTTGCAAGAGCTGGAACATCGACATCTTCGAGTAGAATCCATGGTCCTTTTTCTATCCTCTTACCTGTTCTTTCGCTTACGCATATGTACTCTCCTTTCATGGGGCCAAGCGAGCATCGCAACTTCGTACATGGAAATTGATTGCAGCGTGCGAACATTGCGGTCGGTCGCTCGGAATGTTATGATGCGAGTGTGTCTGATTTCATAAGATGAAGACTGTCTAAATGCAAATTTTCAGCAAAAGGCGACCAGAATGGGAAGACAGAGAATGCTTCCACAGTGCAAGAGACCTTCGCCAGCATGATGTCGAGCTCCTTCTCGAACATCGCAGCAATAAGTCAACCCAAATTATTTGAATTTCAACTACTCTGAACTTGAGTTTATAAATAAAGGACGTGATTTAGTATTTAAATATTAATATGGAATAAAATATTCGAAAAAATCTTTATAAGGCTACGTTCCTGTAGGAGGTGTTCATGCTTTTGGCAAAAGCTGATTTTATGAATAGAATAGGTTGAGGTGAGGGGAGCTACTGATCCTAGAGTTTAAGACTTTCAAAATGCTCGACGTCCATAAGAATTAAGAAAGACCGTCGTAACTTTAATATTTGTACATAATTCAAGGTATAGATACAATCTTTGTTTAGTAGTATATAGACCCGGTTATGAGCCCGATTGGTTTAGGTTGGTGCATGAATCTAGACAAGCAATTTTCTATAAGGGCCCATGCAGATCTGTTTGTATCGATCCCGACTCGACCGTTTTCCCTAATAAATGTACTATTTTCTAAGGTCACGTGCGGGCCTAGACAAGGACTTCTTGGTTTATTGGCAAACCGGCTCCACTTGCCTAGCCCCATTTATTAATCATTATAAACATCAACCTTCGACTACACTTTGTGGTTTTCACCTATGTTGTGATTTTGTTTTTCTTATTTTTAGCAAACCTTTTCATTTTTCCTTCTTAACATTACCTCGTTATGCTTTTTTCTTTGGGGCTTGTACATGTACATTGGGAAAATTATAAACAATGATTTAAAGTGCTCTCATTTTCTCAAATAAGAATTTAGAGTGGATATTATTTCAAATAAAATATCGAAGTGCTCTCGTTTTTTTAAATAAAGTCTAGAGTAGATATTATTATAAATAAGGGCTTGAAATGATTCTATCCGTCTCAAATAATGACTTGAACTCACCAGCTGTGAAAGGTAATTTCTTCTTTTAAAATTTTTCCCTTTTTTTTTCATTTTTCTCTATTATTTTTTTTGAAAAAAAAACTAAATAAAACTAAAACTTAAAAAAAAAAAAAGGGAACACGCAAGCAGGAGAACTCACCGACGCACTATCATTGGCAATGGCCAGAGGGGTCGCTGATACTTGGGCAAGGGCTGATTACCCCTGACGTCTACTTGGCAGCCCTCACCCAAGGCCCTGGGGCCTCGCCGCCCAGGTTTGAGAGCATTGAACGCATTGAACGAGGAGCAATGACCCTCATGCAAATCTAGAAGAAGGTCGCTACCCTCTCTTGTCCCTAGCGGGGACCAGTAGGCCTATGAATCTAGTCAATGGGGGTTGCCAACCTACCTAAGCACTGATGACCCCATCAGTTGTTGTAGTTGTCGCCATCCCACCGGCAAAGGGGTTGTATGTTCCTTTTCTTATTCTTCTTCTTTTTATTCTTTCTTTTTTAAGTTTTAATATAATTAAATTTAAATTTAAATTGTGTTTGGAAAAAAATACCTTTTATTGGCTAGAATTTCTTGTCGACAAAGTTCTTATTTGAAATAATCATAATTACATTAGGCATTTCTTTGAGATTATATAGCTATTTAAGGCTTTTATTTAAAAATAAAGTTCACTTCACGCTTTTATTTGAGAAAATAGAGGTATTTCAAGTTATTATTTAGAATTTTCTCCATGTACATTTGAAGGTTATAAATTTCAATTAACAGAACATTTGATTATTCTCAAAATTACATATAACATATTTAATTTACAAAAAAAAATAGTTAAGAAATTTTTTTTATAATGCTAGCAGTTATGTATTTGGATAAATACTTATTGTCAGTAAGAAGACCGCAAGATACAAACATCAATTTTACTTCCCATTGCCCCCTCCCGTGAGAGTCTGGGTGAAGCATTAAATACATGAATCCTTACCGATTATTTAACCGGGACCCAAAGAGAACAATTTATCCTATGGCGGATACCAGGGGTTACCTAATAATTTGCCTCTAACCATCTAATGAAATGTGTATGATATTGTATGTTAGGCCTTTCATCTTTTTTGTTTCTTTTAGGTTTATGGGAATTTGTATTAATGGGAGCTTCGAATCTCAATCGCCAACTTTTTTTTGTTATTACCAAGTCGTTGACACACGAAAGTACATTTCGTTTTATTTAGACAATAAAAAAGAAAAATCAAGAGTCCGAAATAGCGCCTTTATTTAACGCATATTTTTCATAATAATTCTTTATAGGGATGGCAAAATAACTCTTCCGATAAGCTGAAAAATCAAAACCCATTTTTCCGGCTTAAAACCGCAATAAAACAAAATAAGAGAAAAGTTTTTATAAGTCGGACCAACACAGGCCACCTCTTCCCTTTTCGCTTTCCGAACCGTCGGCCGCCGCGAAAAAGACGCCACCGTCGAGTGGCACGCTCGGAGACACCGAGCTCCGGTTCCCGTCTCTGCAGCCGGCGAGGCGAAATACCCAGTAAGCTCGCCGTCTTCATCATGATGTTTCCGTCTTCTTCATCTGCTCTGCTCTGCTTTCTCTCTCATTTCGTTTTTATCGCACCGCCTCGCCTGGCCGGTGGCCTGGCTTTGTCCGACCGAAAGTTCTCACCTTGTCGTGAGCAGGAGCTCTCCGAATCAATGCTTTGCAAAATCTGGATACTGGGTTGTAGCGGGTTTCTCTGTTGGGCCTGGGAATTTGCGGTTCTAGTTCTTGCAATGCAATGCCCCCCTTTTTTTTTCAATTTGATCGTTCCATGGATGCGTATGCCTTGTTGTTTGGCTCGAGCTGCAAGATAATTATTCTTGATACTATGCCTTACAGAGCTTTCGAGCATCTGAATATGAGTACAAGGTGAAGCTTTAGAGAGGCTGCATTTTGCGCTCGACGTGTTTGTTGTAATGACCGTGACAAATGGACGATTCCCGCTCCTTCGCTGGACCTTTTGACATATTCGTGGACGGAAGGTTTCTCTGCAATGGGGATGACTAGTTTGGTTGATTGTGTTTTCGAACTGTGTGCATCGCAGTTTGTTCATTGGCTATCTTTGTTTGGTTTTGATCTTCAGCATGTTTTAGAAAGCTGGGTTTGCTTTTCATAGTACATGATAGACTGATATTTTAGTTGTTTTGGCATTCAAAGGCACGATTGACTTGATTGTATTAATGTCTATGTCTGTTTGTGACCTCTTTCTTTTTGTCTTTCTTATTCGCTACATGATAGCATTAGACGTGTTTTCTCTCAAGATGTTGATGGGTGGTTCCCTATAATGTAGACTTTGACACCATTTTCATCAAGGAGATAAATGTGCGATAGACTACTGATAGGTCTTTGGTTTCTGATGATTATGGCTTTTCAAAGGCATTTGCTCATATGGCTTCCCTTCTACAGATGATGGAGTGATGATGAGGCCTTGTCATTATGACTCTTCTATATGGAGGAGAACATCCTTTCCTCCAAGAGTTGTTCTCCATGTTTGTCTTGATTGATTTCTATCAGAGGCATGAAGAGGGTTGCCACTAGTGTCTCAGGACATTTGTTTAACACCTGCAGGCATCAGCTTCACTGGGAATATTCAAGTATCTCATTGTTATTCTTCCCTTGTAGATGTTCGAGCTTCAGATGTTTCTCCTCAGGGTCAACTACTGCCAGACCTTTTCCTGATTATTCCCCAAAAAAACCTACCATCAAAGACTCTGAGCTTGTTTATCATATTTCTACCACAATAAAATTACGCCGCACTGAGCCCCTTCACCGTATACTTAAGCCTTATGAATCTAAGTTTAGGCCTGACCATCTTATTTGGGTTCTCATGAACATTAAGAATGACTACAAGCTGGTTTTGGACTTCTTTGATTGGGCTTGCCTTTGGAGAGACCCAACACTACAAGCTCGTTGCATAGTTGTTCAAGTAGCTGTGGCTTCTGGGGATCTAAAAAAGGCTCATGGTCTTATTGGTGATGTTTGTTCAAAGCCCAATTTGGAGACCAGTATATGGTTTATTCGTTTCGCTGAGCAGTTAATATATACATACAAGGACTGGGGTTCTAATCCCCGTGTGTTCGACATATTCTTCCAAGTTCTTGTTGAAGCTGGTTTTTTTGCTGAAGCAAGAAACTTCTTCCACAAGTTGTTGAATTACGGGGTGGTCATTTCTGTTGATTCTTGTAATTTATACCTCACTCGTCTTTCTCATAATGTGGACAGCCCTCAAATTTTGACGAAGGCATTCAACGAGCTTGGTGATCTTGGCATTACTTGGAATACCAAATCATTTAATATCTTAGTACATTCACTTTGTCGATTTCAAAAAATAAAAGAAGGTCATAGTTTACTTTGGCAAATGGAGTTGAGAGGCTTGTCACCGGATGTTGTAAGCTACAGTTCTGTAATTAATGGTTATTGCCATGTTGGCGAACTCCCGATTGTGTTGAAGCTCATAGAGGAAATGCAAATAAGAGGCTTGACGCCGAACCATTTTACCTACAGCAGTATAATTCTTCTTCTATGTAAGTCCAGAAAAATAGCAGAAGCTGAACTGGTCTGTCAGGATATGATAAACAATGGAATATATCCTGATGGTATTGTTTATACAACTCTTATAGATGGATTGTGCAAGTTAGGAAATTTTGTTGCTGCTTTTAGTCTGTTTGGTAACATGCAAAGTCAGGGAGTCGCCCCTGATTCTGTGACATATACTGCCCTTATTTGTGGGCTTTGCCAAAATGGAAAATTGATGGAAGCAAATAAACTGTTTGATGAGATGATTGATTGTGGCTTTAAACCAGATGAAGTCACCTACACCACACTTATTGATGGTTATGGCAAGGCTGGTGAAATGGCAAAGGCATTTTCTCTTCACAACCAGATGGTAAAGATAGGGCTTACCCCAAACATAGTTACGTATACTGCCCTGGCTGATGGCCTTTGTAAAAGTGGAGACATGGATTCGGCAAACGAGCTTCTTCATCAGATGCAGAGGAAAGGTCTTCAACTGAATCTTTGCACTTACAATGCTATTCTTAATGGTCACTGTAAAGCAGGAAATATTGATCTAGCTGTGAGACTCATGGAAGATATGGAGTACGCTGGGATTCATCCTGATACCATTACTTACACAACTTTAATGGATACCTATTGTAAACTTGGGGAGATGGCAAAGGCTCATGAGCTCCTACGGAAAATGTTAGCTAAGGGTCTTCAACCTACTATTGTTACATTCAGTGTGCTGATGAATGGATTCTGTAATTCAGGAATGCTTGTAGATGGGGAACAGCTACTAAAATGGATGCTGGAAAAGGGTCTTAATCCAAATGCTGCCATTTACAATTCTCTGATGAAACAGTATTGCATTAGAAATAATATACGTGCCACAACCGAGATCTATAAGGACATGTGCATGAGAGGAGTCGTGCCTGATAGTAACACCTATAACATATTGGTACGGGGTCATTCCAAAGCGAGGAATATGAAGGAAGCATGGTTTTTGCATCGAGAAATGATTGGGAAGGGATATATACCGACTGCTTCTTCATACAATGCACTTATTAAGGGACTTTTAAAAAAGAAGAAATTTTCTGATGCCAGGCAACTATTTGAAGAGATGAGAACTCACGGACTGGTTGTAGACAGAGAGATCTACAATGCCTTTGTGGACATGATGTATGATGAGGGAAAAGTGGGAAATATGCTTAGCCTTTGTGATGAGGTGATAGAGAAATCTCTTTTGGATGTGGAAAAGAGTGGGAACTAATAATGTTGATTACATGCTGCTTCCTTGACATTCGGCAAATTCCAGTTTGATTTGATTGAGTTGCAGGGTTGATTCCAACCTAAGCAGGTAAAATCCTTCTCGGTCATTGTTGTGCAACAAAAGGGAACTTGGGATGCGATTCTTAAGAGATAAATGATAGGAGATGCATATATGTTTTCTCCTTAAACTATATTCAGTTGTGATGATTGAACGTTTTTGTCTTTGCTTTTTTTTTTTTTTTTTTTGGGTCAAACTCTAAAGTTTTGGAGAGAAGTTGATCAAGAGGGGCTGTAAAAAGCTCGCACTTGAATCCCTGATGCCTCAGCAATTCAGCGAGTATGATTTGCAGATCATAAAAGGTGAGCCATTTGTCTTCATAGTTATATGGCAGGGCAACTTGAAATACTGTCCCATAATTTTGCATAGCAAAACATGGGGGCGTTGCTTGTATCTATCTTATATGTTGGTTGGCTCCTAGTTAGGCAAATTAGGAACATTTTATAGGAAACTACTCTGTTAAAATTGTTCAATTCTCAGATATTGTGGACTTGATACTATCTGCGTAGAGCCACATATCAAGAGTACTTGGTCTAATATTGTTTGGGCAGTCTGAGGTTTCCTAAAGTATAGTTTTGGGTGACATTGATGTATGTAAATTCTTTTTTTTCCCCACGACAATTATAGACATGCCAGTCTCCTTCAAATGCTGGTAACTCTGTTTTTGTTTGTCCATCTTCTCAGAAGCATTTAAGGTTCTTGCACAAGTTTCTGTGGCATATAGATACACTGTTAAGTAACTTCAGCTACTTATTGCTTCATTGTGTGTTTTTCATTTCCCCCTTGATTATTTACACAATGCCTCTTCTTGGGGATCTATTGCAATGTCGATCTCCTTTTTCTATTATAATAGATCCAAATATACTTTCATCCCATGACACAATACTTATCTATGGGCTATAGTTGGACAAATTTATTCCGTGATCTGCTGTGGAGACCTTCTCTTCCACTCACTATAGCTTGATGCAGGTTCCACTCTCCCGTTGCTACCTCTCAAGGCAGCTTTGAATACCCAGATTGAATTGCTGGGTGTCTGCCTCTAGAGTGAGCTGCCATCTCCCATGGACCCACTAGCAATAATGCTTGCTGTCACAAACTCAAATGCTATGATAGGCTTGGCGGCCGAGGAGAGAATTATGGGTACTGGCCTGAAAGCTTCGCCCATTGAATAGTGGTATGTTGTCCCCAAACACAGGTTTTGCTGTTGCTACTCACATTGATATTACGGCATGAATAATTTTACCGATTACTTTCTCTTTTCTCTTGACATCTTCATCTAGATCTTAGAGAGGAGGTCACTCGGCAGCTCTTCCTGGTTTTGGACTAACATTGTCGCAGCAGGAGGGTCGATCAGCTAGCTTACCAACCATGACCAAAGTATAATATCACACAATCGACTTGGTCCTCACCAAGAAGTTTGTGGGTTAGAAGCGGTCGTCCTTCAGGCCAACACTCTAGTTAAGGAATGACAATCTTTCATTCTTGAATATGGAGCAATGGCCTGTTCCAAGTCATTTGCTCAGTTGATGAACAGCCCTGAAGATTACATGGGCACTGTCAAAAAGTGCCCTCGCTCGGTCCCCATTTTTCTCTTTTGCTTTCTATACTTTGTTCACGCTTGAAAACCGTGAATTATGGAAGAGGATCGTGCCGATGATGTGTTATATGACTCAATTAAAGAAAAGTATACGTCTCATTCTCGTGCTTTCGGAATGCTTTCTTTGCTTTACGTTCATTGTTGATACATCTTTCACAACTTGTCGATGACAGAGGCTCGACGAACAGTGATCTTCCAGGGCTGAAAGGTTTTCTGGCTGTTTTAGGTGGCTGTAAATATCTAGTTCTTGACAAGATGACTTTTGGTGCTTATATTTTGCGTTGCATCAAGCGACGACAAAGATATTTTCATATTTAAAAATTAGAAACAATTTCCAGCTTGATTCGTTAACTTAAATAGAAGAGAAACTCAAAGGGAAAATGACATATATGATCTCTAAACTTTACCTAAATGTGTAATGTGTTTTCTAAACTTTAACTTAATATTCAATATGGTTCATGAATTTTTAATTTATTCAATATGGTCAGTTCAATTCAATTTCTAAGTCATACGAAAAAGTTTAATACTGTTTTTAAACATGAATTAATAGAATGATGATATTAAATGTTTTCATATAATTATGAATCAAGGAAATCATATTGTACATTGGATGAATGAAAGTTGAAAGATTATGTTAAATAAATTAAAAATTCGGGATCAAATTGCACACATGAAGTTAGACTTGGGTGATTATTTATGTTAAATAGTGGAGCTTCGATTCGACAACCTTCGTCTCCTTCGGCTCGCCGGCCGTACGTTTGATTCGTCGTCGCCGCTGGTCTGGCGAGTATCTCATGGAGCACGCGACTGATGATCCTTCGGCTTCGAGCGCTGCTGAAGAAGAGGAGGACGACGACGAAGTGATGAGCGAAGTGCACATAGGTTGCCCTCCTTACTCCTCCGGCCCCCACCTCTCCAGCTTCACCATCTCCGCTCCGCCTGGTAATGTTCCTGCATCCGGCACCCTCCTTTTTCCGTTCCCAGCAACCGCTTGGCGGCGGAATCGCGTTGTGGGTTTTGAGCGGAGTCGGTGGATTTTTGCAGAGCGCCGAGGAATCGTGCTCGACCAGGATGGTGATCTCGTTTTAACAAGGCGAGATCGTGAGTGTCTTTTCGTTATCTCCTTCTACACCGGTTCCTAAACTGTTCACGCATTTCGCTTTGCTTTGAATTCGCCAGCAATCCTGACTAGAGCATGAAATCGATTCTGGTCCCGCGTTGCCCATTGCTTTACCACATAATGTCAATGTCTTTTGAATCCTCTTTTTCATACGAAATGGCGATGATGACCGGGCGTTTCCCAACGTGCAGAACCATCTTCACATTGTTTTAGTGTGATCATACAGCATAACATCACGTCTTCTATCCCGAATGTCGGGTTGCAGGTATTAGTTACATTCATGATCTTCTCTTCGGTATGCTGTGAACTGCTTGACATTAGATGACTTTTTTGCTTTTGCTTCTTCCCCCCATTTGTTTAGGTTTGGAAAGCTGAACTAGCATTATCTGATTTCGTGTTACATACCATGTCCACTTCTTCTGAGTTTGACAGAGTCGTTGCGTTGGAGCTTGGTGCTGGAACGGGTATGTTGGTTTCTGCTGCTTGCTTGAATATGTCAGGCGATACTGTTCCAAAAAACTAAACTTGCTTCACAGATTGCTTAGTTTTCTCAAGCGGTGAAGTACCATGAGGGAGTGTCCAAGTAATTTAGAGAATATGAGGAGATTTACTGTCATGGGTGTCTTCTTCTTGCGAGCATAGTATCATATGTGTAATACAAATTGCCACATTCTGAATGGTCAGGATTACCTTTACCTATCACTGTCATTACATATCCAAACATCCACTATTTAAACAAAGAGGAGGGGTAGATAATCAATTCAATGTAGCATTGCTGTCTTTTCAAAACTTTGGCAACTTTAGTCCTTTGAAAGTGCGTCAGTTCAATTACCAGGTGAACAGTCTAGAGGTTTAAGGATTACTGATAAAATTTGTCTTACAGAGAATCTTATCCATTTTCCGTGGGTGTTCACAGCTAGTACTGCTTTAATTTTTCCTTGACTTCATTTCATTTGCTGAAGTTTCTTGGCATTACCCTTTTATGACAGTCTTCGTTTCCATTTTTATGCCAGGGTTGGTTGGTATATTGCTCTCCCGTGTAGCTAAGACAGTATTTCTCACAGGTTGGAATACTGGCTCGAATCTAACCATGTTATTTTCTTTCGATACTTACAACCATATATTGCTGGAAGCTTTCCTCTTTGAAATAAATATAGGTTCTCGCGTACAGGTCCTTGGCTGATTCATATATTTGAGGGCAGTCTTGATATAATAATATAGTCCATTTTGCGATTTAAATAAGGTGACAACCTAGATACCCCCAAGCCCCCAAAAAACAAATTTTCGCAGGAAAACATAAAAGCTAAAACTAATCTTAGCAATTAGAACAATTCATAGAATGTGTTATTTCTCAAGGTTGCCTTTGACTCCCCATTTCATACATTAATATCATTAGGCAATCTAGCGTATTCACAACTCATTCTCTCTTTTTACTCTAAGAATAGTCTCATTGAGTGTTGCCAGATCATGGAGATGAAATCCTTAACAATTGTGCGAAGAATGCCGAGCTCAATGATGGGGTTCTGAACTATAAGGCTAAAGTTCATGTACGTGAACTCGACTGGATGAATAATTGGCCTCCTAATGTATGCACAGAAGTTTCTCAGTCACAAGGGAGGTAAATGTTATCTTTAGTTGATAACTAAAAGCTTTTGGTAATTGACACCAGCATATACAGACGTGCATGGACTTGTTTGTACTTTTAATTGATGCCCACGACAATTGTAGATTTAACTAACTGGTTGGGTAATGGGATAACCTTTTAGGTACACTTGGACATCCTCAGAAGTGGAAGAAGCTGAAAGCTCTTCTTTACTTTTAGCTGCTGATGTCATCTACAGTGATGATCTAACCGATGCATTATTCTGTACCTTACAAAGACTAATGTCACAAGGATCAGAAAAGGTATTTAGCATATATATGGCTTGACTTGATGATGATACATGATGTGTTGGGGAAGTGGTAATATCTTTTCTCCTCAATCTGTTGGTAGGCAGAGTGTGATGTGGAGCTTCTCTCACAGTCTTAAGTCAAATCAAATGGTTATTAATTTTTCCTCTTGCAATATGTGTTAGGAAATGTAAGATGCTACTTCCTCCTTTTCAGGTACTATACTTGGCCTTGGAAAAGCGTTATAACTTCAGTCTCGATGATCTGAATGTGGTTGCGAATGGTTACTCCCACTTCTTAAGTTACGTGAGGATAGAAGAAAGTAAGCATCTCATACATGTGGATGGAGTAACTGGAAACTGTTTGCAGCATCGTTGCTTTCCCCTGACTTTTGCATTATTCGACATTCCTTTTGTTGAGAAACGGAAGCTGTTTCCTGTTTTGCTAGATGTTGCAGGATGCGAGGTCAATGATCGCGAGTCATTGCCTGGTTTTGTTGGCAAATGTGTTGATCTCACTCAAGTTCCCCAGTACGTTCTGCACTATGACCGAGGAAATGATGTCGAGATATGGAAGATCAGGTACAACAGAGGAGGAAACCATCAAGCCTGAACCTTCGATCGAGCCAGAGACGCCATTGCTATAAGAAACCGGTCGCTATTCAACTCCGATCTCTCCAGTTTTGCCATGGAGAAAAGTCCAGAGAGCTTCAGTTATCCAAACTTCACAATGTCGGTCCGCCTTCTTTTTCTCCGATTCCCTCCAAATTTCCGGCAGCAGCTTAGCTTTCCGAGCCGCACCTACGCCGGAGGATTGTGCCGGGGGAAAGGCCCATCACAGGCATCCCCCCTTGAACATGGAGCAACAATTTGTGGAGAATCTAAGGGGTCACCTCCATCAGCCAAATTCCAAGGAGAGGAAAAATAAATAAGAAATTTATGACATTTTGCACTGAGGAAGATGTGAAACTTTGGCCACGTTTTAATTTGATTGAAGGAAGCTCCGTGGGAGCGAGCTCTCTTTCCCATCATCCAGAAAAAGGAGCGTGAACTTCCAATTTGGCGCTAATCAACGCTTATGATGGATGCATGTTAACCGTTGGATTAATTTAAAGGAGAGAGCATCGGGGCTTTCTGTTTCGAACGCTAGTTTTTACCTTTTCCTTTTTGACGTGAGAGAGAGAGAGACCACCTCGTTGAAGGAAGTACTTTTCTGGAACAACCACGACCGCGACCCTCGACCCCAGGACATCGAACGGTCTCTTTCCCTAATGAAGACGACAAATTGGCAGCACTTTTTGTGGGGCCCTCTGCTTTTGTTAGATTAAAATTGTTCCTATCTAGATTCTTTTTTTTGCGGGCGTCACGTTTTGCGTTTCAATTACATTTAGCTTGCTGGAGTGCTAAATCGACGGTCCAAAGGTTAAAAGAATCAATGAAAAGTATTAAAAAAATAAAAAAAAGTGGGAAGTGAGCATTCAGTGGTTGTAGGCCGAGTCGTCGGTAACCACCTCCATCGGGGTCGCCTATCCATGGCGGCCACTATGGCATTGGTTGCTGAGTTTATCACAATGGTCACTTGAGACTGTTATAACAAAAAAAAAAAAAAAAGACAATCATATCTGGATCTAATCTAGCAAGGCATCTATTGCTATTAAGGGCATCCTAGCTTGTACACGGTGGTTGCGGGCGGTGCCAATAGTTTGTTGGCCTTACAAGAAGAGCATTCAAAGAGAAAGAGTTAAAAAAATCGAAAGAAAAGCAAAAAAATAAAAATAAAAATCCAGGCCACCTTTTTTTCATAAAAACATCCTTATCGCCACAAATTTTTTTCAATGTCAAATTTATGTTTGCATAATCCGCCATCATAATTAAAGGTTACCATCTCAAAAAAAAAAAAAGAAAAAAAGGGTGTGGGAATGATCTCAGATCTTGGATTAAAAGTAGAGAGATCAGATCGCCATTGTCTTTTTAACCAAAAAAAAAAAAAAAGAAAGAAAAGAAAAGATGAGAATTAATTTGGCAAATGAAATAAATATATAAGAAAAATTACATAATAAGAAACTAAGGGCGAGCCAGGTCGTGTGCCACGGGCTTCACATAAAAAGGCCCCCCCCCCCCAACCTCCTCGTTCTAGAGAATTCCAGACCCTCGTCTCTCCATTTCCCCACCGCCGGCGACCTTGACCTCCGCCGCTCCTCCGACCTCTCCTCCTCCTCCTCCGCCGCCGTCAGGTGAGATTTGCGGCGAATGCCGGGGCGGCGCCGCTTCCCGGAGCTCCGGAACTCGCGCTCGCCGCCCTTGCCTCTTAGCTTTTTTCTCGGCAGATCTGGGGTCTTTCGTACCCCCGCGCGCGCATTCGCCCGCGATTGTGTCTGATATCGCTCGGTCCGGCCTCGGATTCTCTTCGCTTCTTTTGATTCTGCTGGCTTCGAATCGGAGCGTCGCGAGAGCGTGGTGGCGTTGATTGCTTGTGGTTCTGGATTCGATGAATTTTTTTTTTTTTGGAGGGGGGGGGATGCGATCGTGATTCGTGGATGTCTTGCATGGGTTGTGGGAAATAAGTAATTTTGTTTTGGCGTTTCGGTAGCTCCGCGTTGTTGGAATTTACTTTTGTGGCTTTCTGATTTGGTGAGGCGGCTCGGTGGGTTTATCAAAGTATTGCAGATTCGCGATGATTGAGATTGTTGAAGCTGTGGGGAGTTTACGCCGGTTGATTGTCCCGCGTGATTTGGCTTTTAGATGTTTTGCATTTGTGTTGAATGTGTAATTCGATCAGGTGGATTGTTTCCCGACTCTTGGAATGTCTATGTGGAGTTGCTTGAGTCTGACCGATATTTGTGCTCGAGTTTTGCTTATTGTTGGATGCTGCACTATTCGTTTTGATGGTCTGCTGCTCAATTTTGTACTTAATTAACAGATTGATTTACTTCTGTTATTATTTATCAGGTGATCAACACTTTTTACTGCACCGGTTCAGCGTATTTGTCGCCTGAATTGGTCTTCCAGGCTAAAGATGAGTGTGGTTGGTTTTGACTTTGGGAATGAGAGTTGCATTGTTGGCGTTGCACGGCAAAGGGGGATTGATGTTGTGCTTAATGATGAGTCCAAACGTGAGACCCCTGCAATTGTTTGCTTTGGTGAGAAGCAGCGGTTTATTGGGACTGCAGGAGCTGCTTCTACTATGATGAACCCCAAGAATTCTATTTCCCAGATGAAGCGATTGATTGGACAGAAATTCTCAGATCCCGAACTCCAAAGGGATCTGCAGTCATTGCCTTTCCAAGTCACTGAGGGACCTGATGGATATCCTTTGATACATGCGAGGTATCTTGGAGAAGCAAGGACATTCACACCTACCCAAGTACTTGGTATGATGTTCTCGAATCTCAAGAGTATTGCTGAGAAGAATCTAAATGCAGCAGTAGTGGATTGCTGCATTGGAATTCCAGTTTACTTTACAGACCTCCAGAGAAGAGCAGTCCTAGATGCTGCTACTATTGCAGGCTTACACCCTCTTCAGTTAATCCATGAGACCACCGCAACTGCCTTGGCTTATGGTATCTACAAGACCGATTTGCCTGAAGTTGACCCGCTTAATGTTGCGTTTGTCGATATTGGTCATGCAAGCATGCAAGTCTGCATTGCATCCTTCAAAAAAGGACAGTTGAAAGTCCTTGCTCACTCTTATGATCGATCTCTGGGTGGCAGAGATTTTGATGAGGTTTTATTCAACCATTTTGCTGAGAAGTTTAAGGAGGAGTACAAGATTGATGTTTTCCAGAATGCTAGAGCTTGTCTTCGGCTAAGGGCTGCCTGTGAGAAGCTCAAGAAGGTTCTCAGTGCAAATCCGGTGGCACCTTTGAATATCGAGTGCCTAATGGATGAAAAGGATGTTAGAGGGGTTATCAAGAGGGATGAGCTTGAACAGATCAGTGCCCCGATTTTGGAGCGAGTGAAAGGACCTTTGCAGAAGGCTCTTGCAGAAGCTGGTCTTGCAGTTGAGAATGTACATATGGTTGAGGTCGTCGGTTCCGGATCTCGCGTTCCTGCTATTATTAAGATTTTGACGGAATTTTTTGGGAAGGAGCCTAGGCGAACAATGAATGCGAGTGAGTGTGTTGCCAGGGGGTGTGCTTTGCAGTGTGCAATCCTTAGCCCAACCTTCAAAGTGCGAGAATTTCAGGTAAGCATCTTCTGACTTCTGCAATGCCTTCTAATTTTGGGCTGCTACATATTTCTTCAAGTTTATTTTGCTATAGTAGATGAAGAAAGTGTCACCCATTTTTTGCTTTTATATATATATAAACGTATTCCATATGCAGGATAGCATCGTCTATAGTCACAAATGCATGGGTCTCCCAATTTTCCCCCTTGCTCTGCTCATCTGGCATGAGTAAAAGGCTCTGGTTATCCTATTTTTCTGCTGTGTTACCTGATAAAAATATTCAGTTGAATTGACCTTGTTTTCTGTCAGATCTCTACATTTTGTTCTATCTTTATCCTGGTAGCAGAGGAGTCATAACCTTAAGTTGTAAAGCAAGAGTCTTGTGTTGCTCTAGTTTGGGTATTAGATGTTCCTACTTGGATGGTTTCTGTGACAATCACGAGCATCGGGGAGTGATAAATAATCTGGAAAATTGCATATCCATGAAGATTGGCTCTTTCTTCTTCTATTGCAGAATGTATTTTAATTACTTGTTCTTCTTTTTTTAACTTATGTTTTTACTTATAAGGTCCACGAAAGCTTTCCATCTTCTGTCGGCTTGTCGTGGAAAAGTTCTGTACCAGAAAGTCAGGATGGGGCCGCAGATAATCATCAAACAACCATTGTCTTTCCCAAAGGAAATGCAATTCCTAGTATCAAGGCTTTAACATTCTACAGATTGGGAACATTTGCTGTTGATGTCCACTACACTGATGGCAGTGAACAACAAGCTTCTTCTAAGATCAGCTCATACACGGTATGTTAGAGGGGAGGGAAAATGTCTTTTCTTGGCTTCCTAGGCATAGAATTCCCTTCGTTAATTTGTTAGCTTCTCCTATTTATAATGTGCAGATTGGCCCCTTCCAATGTGCGAAAAGTGAACGAGCAAAACTGAAGGTCAAAGTCCGATTAAATCTCCATGGAATTGTGTCTATTGAATCCGCAACAGTAAGTATTGCAAGAAGTTTCATTTAATTTTGAAGTTGGTCCAGAATA
Organism: Eucalyptus leucophloia subsp. euroa; assembly: GCA_017140325.1. Lineage (NCBI taxonomy): Eukaryota > Viridiplantae > Streptophyta > Magnoliopsida > Myrtales > Myrtaceae > Eucalyptus > Eucalyptus leucophloia. The sequence continues at coordinate 34,952,258 of CM029477.1, forward strand.
ATTCAAATTTTCATCAATTTATTCAATGCTGCAGCTCTTGGAAGAAGAGGAGGTTGAAGTTCCAGTCACACAGGATGCGGCAGCACAAGAAACAAACAAGATGGATACTGATGAAACCTCTAATGCTGCAGCTCCCCCTACTTCTGGTGAGGCTGATGTTAACATGCAAGATGCAAAGGGAGCTACTGATGCTTCTGGTGTAGAAAATGGTGTCCCCGAGACAGGAGAGAAGCCCATGCAGACGGAAACTGATAGCAAGGTCAGTTCTCTCTGCTTGTGCGAGTTATCTGTTCTCTTTATATCAGTGGATTCCACATGTCTGGGCCATATCTGTTTCAGCTGTGGTTTGGTTAAAATATATTCTTCGTTGTTGGTGCTATTTTGTCCTTTTATTCAAAATAACACTATAACATCAAGTGGATGTATTTTAAAATTAGGGATGCAACCAGAATCAGAGGTCTGGTGAGGATTTCTGTCAATTGTCAAGGCTTGTCCTTGTGATTTAGTATGGGGATTGACAAACCTTTTGGTCTGGCATTGTGGTTATTTTTTCTTTCAAAATCAAGTGCAATGGCATGATAGGAGCAGGCTCCACTTGGTGGGATGAGCCTTTGTTTGCTGCTGTTGTAATGTCTTGCTTTGTAGTCTTGAAAGTGGACTTAATGAGTTTTTCATTGGATGATGTGGGCTTTTTAGTGATGGCTTGTAGAGCTTTAAAACATTGAATTTTCACTTTTGTCTTTGTGTGAGAATATAAATTTGTCGGCTACTGTGACCTTGCTTTTCTTAATTTTCATTGCTTTGGTTGTTTATTCGCAGGCTGAGGCTCCAAAGAAGAAGGTAAAGAAAACAAATGTTCCTGTGACTGAGCTGGTATATGGTGCACTGTCGTCGGGAGACTTACAGAAGGCGATTGAGAAGGAATTTGAGATGGCCTTGCAAGATCGTGTCATGGAAGAGACAAAAGACAAGAAAAATGCTGTGGAATCTTATGTGTATGATATGAGGAACAAGGTACGTAGGTACTGATTCTTTGTTGTAGATTGCTTTTGCTGAACTTGAAACATAACTTGTGCTTCATTTTTTACTTTTTCTTTTTTGGAATGCCAGCTGAATGACAAGTACCATGACTTTGTCACGGATCCAGAAAGAGAACAGTTAATTTCTACACTTCAGGAGGTGGAGGACTGGTTATATGAGGATGGTGAGGATGAAACAAAAGGTGTCTATGTTGCCAAGCTTGAGGAACTTAAGAAGGTAATGAATTGTTTCTGTTCTTTGTTATGGGCAATAGCCCTGCTTTCTTACCATGTTATGTAACTTGCAGCAAGGTGATCCGATAGAAGAGCGTTACAAGGAACACACAGAAAGAGGATCAGTGATCGATCAACTTGTTTATTGCATAAATAGTTATAGAGAAGCAGCTGTTTCGAACGATTCCAAATTTGAACACATCGATGTCTCTGAGAAGCAGAAGGTAGAGAAAATATATTTACTTAAGCAGCTGTCTGTCAAGAGGAATCTTGAACAAGATACTTAATCTATTCTTATATTTATTTTAGGTCTTGAACGAATGTGTGAGGCAGAAGCCTGGCTAAGAGACAAACGGCAGCAACAGGATTCTCTTCCTAAATATGCTCCGCCAGTTCTCTTGTCAGCTGAAATAAGGAAGAAAGCGGAGTCTGTGGACAGGTATCCTGCTCTCCCTAGTCACTGTAGCATGATGCTCCTTTTCTAAGATGTGGGAGTGTGGATTCCCAGTATTCTTCACAGGGGAAGATGTTCAACTTGGTGGTTCTCAGAGCAAAGCCAGAAACACATCATTGAGAAGAAAGTCCAACATCTTGTCTAACCCATCCTGGATTTCTATTGGAGACATTGTTTTAGAAATAAACTAGCATAATAGGAGAAAAAGAGGCTTATTAATGTGCATGCTTGTGTGACCGAAAAAAAAAAAAAAATGTGCACGCTTATGGTTCAGTTCGACAGAAACTGTACAATAAGATCCTGAGATGGAATAGCATTGGAAATAGTAGGCAATCCGCAATAATAGAAGGCTTTAGTTACATTCGTTTTGCAGATGGGTTGTTATTGTTATGAGTTGCCTTGTTATTCTTTATGGCAGACAGAAAATTTGCTCCTTATATTGTTGAAAAAGAATTTCCAGTGATCTCCTGCCCAAGTAATTCAACTGGCGAATTGAGTTTCAAAAATTATATTTATCTTTTACTTTTGCTTTGGTGACAGTGTTTGTTAATTTTGCTCTTAATTTCTCTGCACATGAAAGTGACGGAAAATAGTTGTATTCAACTGGATGGGGCCTCAAATCTTGAAATGATCTTTGTAAAGACAATCTAAGCCATTTTTCATTGCAGTAAGATAGACTTCATGGAACTTTCATGTTACGGCCAACTGGTCATTGCAGTAACTGGTGGTGTTATTGAGCACGTGATTTCCTGTCTCCATTTTTCATTTCCCTAATTCTAGATCAAACTACAGACTAACATTTGCTTCAACAGGTTTTGCCGGCCAATAATGATGAAGCCAAAGCCTGCGAAGCCTGTTGCTCCTGAGACTCCTCAGCCTGCTCAGGGTGAGCAGCAACCTCGAGGTGATGTCAACACCGATGCCAATGCAACTGCTGATACTGATGCTGGAACTGGTGACGTTCCACCTGCTTCTGGGGAGCCGATGGAAACAGACAAGTCTGAGGCACCTCCATCCGCTTCTTAGGGTTGCTTGATATAGCAGCGCAGCAGGTGTTCATGGATTGTGTAAGAATTCTCACGTTTGAACCTCAGAACCTTCAGCTGGTGTAGGGTGGAGAGGTTATATGAAGCCTCATTTATAATGATTTGTACCTGTAAAGCCTTCTCTGAGAATTTTGTCAGAAGGGTGGTCTCCAAAATCCTATTTTTTTTGCAGGGTTTCTTATAGACGAAGTTATGGATTCTGTCCCAACGGATTTTCACTTTCCTTTCTCGGTTATGGCCAATGTGTGGTGGCATCTGTATTATTACTTGTTACTGGATTTTGTTAATGGTAAGATCCAATTTTGCACTCAGTTTGAATGATAGCTTCCGCCAGGGTTTTGTTCTTGGACCGGCATGTTTAACAGTGCATGCTTGTCGAAAATGCAGATGGTTGATGCTGTGTTTTTCGGTTCCTTTCCTAGGTTTTGTAGGATTGTCGGCACCTTAAACCCAGGTTTCTTGAACTTCGACTTTTCCATCTGCGCCGTCTGCTGCTGGCTGGTTCAAAGAAGCTATATAACCTTGTTATATTGTTGCATGCGTGCGGTGTGGTTTGTTGGTTGATTTTAAGAATCGATTGGGACTTACGTGGGATTCATGAAATGCAACCGCTCACAAAAACAACGAAGTGCTAGTTCCCTCAGTGATGGCATCGTGCTTTGATTGTGCTCTGCGTTCAAGGGATCCATCTTTTAATCTGCATCAGAACGAGAGATTTTTTAATTCAGGCTGGAGTAATTCACCTGTCTCGGTAACCAAAATTGCCAAAAGAAAAAGGAAAGAAAAGTCAGCTAATCATCAACACGTTCTAGCTCCAGACTTCACACATCACAGCCTGGTTTTGGTTGGCAACGCCCTGATCTTGCTCGACTTCCAGACTAGCTTTTCTCCATTATGACCGAGGAAACGAGGTTGAGCCAAGGAAAGATAACAGAGGACGAAACCATCTTAGCCTGAACCTGGGAGAACCAGTGTAGCTATTTGCCACAAGAACCCAGTGCCCCTTCAGCTGCTGATTTCGCCGGGTTTGCCATAGAGATTCGAGACCTTCGTGGTGCTTCAGTTGTCCGACTTCAGCAATCTCGGGCTAGCCCTACTTTTCTCTGGTTTGCCCGAAATCCTTCGGCAGGGGGTCAACCTATGCTTTCTAAGATGCGAGGACAGCAAGTAATCGTAACAGGAGAAAAGGCAATCACAGGTATTCCCGTGAACGTGAAGCTACAAATATTTTGGAGAATCTAGTGCTCTTTACTTTTTTCAGCCAGAGGAACAGGAATAATCTCTCTTTCTGCTTCTTTTCCTTGCCTTTCTTTTGCCACCTCAATCCTGTGGGATTCACCAGAGGTGGATAGGTGGGCTTCATGGTTACATCTCTCGTCTGTCTCGGACAACCCATGATGATAATGACCATATGCCTTCCAGCCATTCATGTTCAAACCCGAATCTTGTCGTGGTCGGCCCCAGGACAGGGCCACTTTAAAGCCAGCCACTGCACAAAAAAGAAGGGAGAAGACACAGAGATACAGAAATAGACGCGAGAATGACTCGAAAAAGATAATTTGAACTGACAAATGGGAATTTTTTTTATAGATTTTGTTAGTTCATTAAGACCGTCGAAAAAAAGTAAAATTCTAACTTCATTCAATTTGCCATGTTCCATTTTATTTGGTGGGTGTGTGAATTGGGCTCATGCCAAGTAAAGAAAAAAAAACACCTAACTCCCATCCCTATCTTATAAAACGACCCAAAGTGAGGTTGAACAAATTCTGTGCATATATTCGTCGCACTCCTCTTATCTAAACTTTCGGCCAAAAGACCATTTTGGTCCCGATTCAACTGCCCTTGCAAACCAGCGGCCACGCACGCGCATTAGTTCGATTGAGAAGAAAACGAACCCGGGAAAATTCAAATTCGTTTTTCGAACGTAGAATGTGAAAATCTGAAGTGGGTTACAGGCTTTGAGTTGTGCAAGCATCATTATTCAACGGTAGACCCATCGAGAAAAGAAAGATAGCGAGCCATTATTTTTGCTGAGGTGATTGATCGATGGTCTTCACAAGAACCCTGGCAATCATCAAGCTCGAAGAAAGTTAGGAGCAACGTTTGAAGGCGTGCCATGATGACGCTTTAGCGAAAGCAATGTCCCATGACTTAAAATATGATCTTCCCTATTTTGTAAAATGGTGGTTGAGACCAGGAAGCATTCGCAGCACCTTCCCAGAAGTTACACTGACTAGGATGTCTCATGTTTGGTTGGGCAGAAAATGGAGGAATTTAAGCCAACCTTCTTGGCACGCAAGAAGGTATGAGATGTCGAAATGAAGGAGCCAGAATAAATCAGAAAGAAATCAGAATGGGAAGTAATTTGAAAGTTATGGTGTTTCGTGATGCGTCAGGATCGAATGTTTACGTATTTTTCTATTAGTTCTGTATTTTGTTATTTCGAATTGTCATTTAGAGAGAATTGCACTGACCATCTTGAAAGTCTCATTGTTCAATTAAGTCTTGAATCTTTGAGGAATCAAGTCATTTTGAGCAATTGCTTAATCGATTTTATTAATAGGACATGATGAGAATTCAATGCGTTCACATATAGCGATGAAATGGTGCTAACATGACATTGGAAAAATAGTTTTTTAATAGTGAGACCGATTTTGTATTTTATTGTTTCGAATTGTTATTTAGAGAGAACCGTCTTGAGTTTTATTGTGCAATCAAAAGTCTTGAATCTTCGAGGAGTCAAGTTATTTTAGGTGATCGCTTAATCGATTTTATTAATATGATAAGATGAAAATTCGATGTGACTATATGTGGAGATGAGATGGTGTTGATGTGACATGACAAAAATCGTTAGTCAAAAACTTGAAAAGAAAAAAGAAGAATTAATTGACGCTCAAATGGAGAGAGAATGGATGTTGGGGATCGGACGAATTGGGGGCGGTGCCACCCACCAATTTTCAGACCTCACCGACCGCGCTTTGCTTTCTCTATTATTTGGTTTTTGGCGATTTTCTTACTTTAAAATTTTGTCTTGCTTTTTGGGAGAATATGATACAAATAATTCTTGAATTTTAGCATAACAGAGGTTTCAGGTACAAAAAAAAAAAAAATTATCCTTAAATATGGCACAATGTATCATTTTTCCCTAAAAACATTAATGTTTTTCCAACACAGCACCGCATTAATTTTACACGTGCTTGAAAAATATTAAAAATACTTTATGTCAATGCCAACATATCATGTCAAAGAAATTGGTTGCATGGTCATAGAAAGCATTTCATTGCACTAGAATCACAATGTCGAGGATCTAATTGTACTTCTTTGAAATGCTTAGGATTTGATCAAACTTTGGACACAATTTTCCTAAAGAGTCATCCAAAAAAATTGATTTTTAATTTATGATAAGCTTTTGTCCTTGCCTCTTTATTAATCAACTCGTATTAATTCTCACTTGTTCCCACATCTGCCATGACAATGAAAATGCAGCAATTTTATCCCTAATTTCCATTTCGTGTCATTTCAATTTGTCCAACATATGGAAAAGGGAAGAGGACTTATGTGCCCATTTCAATTGTTTAATTCTTCTCAATATCCAAAAATGTCTGAAAATGTTGTTTGCAATTCTCGAGTACACACACGACTTTAAAATTCGCGATAAATCACAACTGGTATCAAGTGACTTAAGTCTAGAAATTATGGAGTTGAAGAAGATCTCACGAAGTTGGTAACTTGGCATACATAATTTCACAAAATCCAATTTTTTTTTCGTAAATTAGAGAATGTAAATTTTTTTTCCTAACACAAAAGGGGCTATAATTCATGGACAAAATTTATTCGTTGTAAAAAAGGATATAAAAGTATATAAACCATTGAAAAGCGGTTTAGAAGATACACAATTACCGGTAGTTAGGATTAATCAAAACCGATCGCTGAGTAGATAAGATTTCGAGCATATGGTCTCCAAAAGAAAACAAAAAAGAGGAAAAAAAGGAACTTCGAAAGTAAAAGGAGAGGAAGAGAAGGGCGAATCGGGAATTTCGTCTGAGGCACCGCCAGCGTGGCCTTCCTTAGTGCCAGCTGCGTAAGCAAAGACCAACTTGTTCAATAAAGCTAATCCTTTTTAAAAAGCTAATCTGACTAATATTATCCCTTATTATATCGCAATTAAAAATTGTCGGATCAATCTCCAACTCCTGACTCCAGAATTTTCTTATTCTCTCTTTAATCAAATTAAAATAAAATAAAAAAATCCATATTTTTTAAATATAAATTTCTCCTGACCGGCTGCTCGCTTTCCGTTTCCGGGCTCCCCCACCTCGGAAAGCAGCGCCGGCACGCACCTCCCTATAACGGCGCGTCGTTTCCAATCGCAAGCTCCCCCCCCCCAAAACGCCGACCCCACATCGTCGTTCTAGTTTCCACAACGAACTCCCTCCCTCCCTCCCTCCCTTCCTGTTTTCTCTCTCTAAAACGGTCGGAGCTGCTCCGAGGATCGATCGGAGCTCGCGCTGGAGCGCCGGCGATGGGGTGCACGCAATCGAAGATCGAGAACGAGGAGGCCGTGAACCGGTGCAAGGAGCGGAGGCAGCACATGAAGGAGGCCGTCGCAACCCGCAACGCCTTCGCCGCCGCCCACGCCGCCTACGCCGTCGCCCTCAAGAACACCGGCGCCGCCCTCAGCGACTACGCCGCCGGCGAGTCCCACTACCCCCAGTACCACCCCGGCGGCGGCGGGGCGGGGGCGGTGGCGGCGGCCGCGGTGGCGGCGGCGCAGGACCAGATCGAGAGCCTCGCCCCGCCGCCCCCGCCGAACTTCCCCACCGGGGGCCGCCCCAGGCGCCGCTCCAGCGCGCCGCGAGCATGCCGGAGATGATCAAGGTCTCCAAGGCGGAGGCGGGGAGGTCGGTGGGGCCGACGATCGAGGAGGGGGAGGAGGAGGATGAGTTGGAGAACGACGAGAGCAGTAACTTGAGGCAGAGGAGCAGCAGGGGAGGTAGAGATAGGAGAAGTGGCGGCGGCGGCGGCGGCGGTGGCGGTAGCAGTAGAAGTGGAAGTCGCAAGGAGGTGATGGCGGCGGAGAGCGAGGCTCCGCCGCAGAGAACCGCGTCGCCTCAGCCGGAGTTTTACGACTACATATTCTCTCCGATGGAGAACGTTCCGGGGACGACGTTGGGCGAGGAGGCCGCAGAGGAGGTGAGAGTTGACAAAAGGCAGGTTGAGAATAGGGCGTTTAGCGAAAGGCCTAAGAGAGTGGAAGATGATGGTGAAGTTGCTGCTCCAGTGGTATTGGAGAAGGTGCTGGAACCGCCAGTCCCGGCTGCGGCGGAGGTGGCACTGGCAGCGAAGAGTGTGAAGAAAGGGAGGGCGGGGATGACGTCGGATGGGAAGCGGGCGGGGAAGGGGAATATGACCTTGGCACAGATATTTATGGAACTGGATGATCATTTTCTGAAGGCTTGCGAGAGTGCCCACGAGGTTTCGAAGATGTTGGAGGCGACTAGGTTGCATTATCACTCGAACTTTGCAGATAATCGCGGTGAGAAGTCTTTGTCGCTATGTTAACCGTCAAGATCAGAACTTCTTTTTGGATGTCTAGTCGTTATTCTTCTTAAGATAATGTATCGGTTCGACATGAAGTGGTTGCGTTAAGTTATAGGCGTTCTGTTTTATTTGTTAAAGCATAATGACGGAAACTTGGAGCATACTGAATGGCAGACTATGGATTGTAAGGAATTATTAGTATCTGTTGGTTGAATTTGGATCGTTGTTATGTTAATCTGGTCTTTTCGCTTTGCAGGTCAAATTAATCATTCCGAAAGGGTGATGCGTGTTATCACGTGGAATCGCTCTTTCCGAGGATTACCAAATGCTGATGATGTGAAGGATGAATTTGACTCGGTGGAAAACGAAACTCATGCCACGGTGTTGGACAAATTGCTAGCATGGGAGAAGAAGCTATATGATGAAGTGAAGGTGAGCTATAACCACGCATTATGTTCCAGAGATAGTCGGATCTGTTCATGGTGCATCAACTTGTCAACTCCGTCATTGCCGATCTAAATTGTTTGTCTTAGTTTTTAATTCTCATCCATGCATCTTTTAGGCAGTTTTTACCTAATGAGCATGCAGTATCAGTTTCTGAGCTTTATTTCACTAAGTTCTGAAGCCTATCTCGTTTCTTTCTGTCATAGAGTTTAACAGATCTGAGGTGTCTCTTGGCTTGATAGGCAGGTGAGCTTTTGAAGTATGAGTATCAAAAGAAAGTTGCTGCGCTCAACAAGCAAAAGAATCGAGGGAACCATTCTGAGTCTCTAGAAAAATCAAAAGCAGCCGTGAGTCATCTTCACACAAGATATATTGTTGATATGCAATCCATGGATTCAACTGTTTTGGAGATAAAGCGTCTACGAGACGAACAGTTGTACCCAAAACTAGTCGAACTTGTTGATGGGTAAGTCAAGTCAAGGCTGTGAATAATTTAGAAATTTCACCTATCCATCTGTATAATTTGGTCATGGTGGAAATCAAAGGACCATACTTCAAGCATTTCTATTCCCTGACCATCAATATGATCAGTCAAAACCGGAAAACATCAAAATGCCTTTCGTGGCACTTGTTAAGCCTTACCAACGTTTGCTTTAGAAATGTAAATTTTCAATTTGAAGTTAATAGATCATCTAAAATCAGGAGATATTATTGAGTGCCCTTAGGACACTTGTTAAGCCTTGTTAATAAGTTTAAGAAATGTGAAATTTTTCTATTTGAATTAAATAACTTCCTTAAATTGTGTACCTTCCAAATTTCCAAGATCTCTAGAAAAATCTCTACCTTTAGTTGACTTAACCACTGTCTTGGGGGCACTTGTTAACAAGATCCTTTGAGATTTGGTGTGGCGCTTGAATATTGGGTTTTAATTTAATAAACTTACTCGAGTTGTTTGAGTTTATTTGAATCATTGCTTGGTCCTCTTGTAGAGTCTCATCTTTCTTATTTGTCATACCTTTCCTCATAATTTTTTCGCCTCGCAACTGCCCCGGTTATGTTGTAGGATCATAACTGACTGTTGTAATAATGCAGGATGGCAAAAATGTGGGATGCCATGAAAGTCTGCCACGAGAGTCAGTGCAAGACTGTGAGGAATTTGGCATATCTTGAAATTGACCAAGCCGCCAAAGAGACGAGTGGACATCATCATGATCGTACCCTCCAGCTGTTGAAAGTTGTGGGTGACTGGAATGAGCAGTTCAGGAATGTTATGGACAATCAGAAAAAGTACATAAAGGCTCTCAAGAACTGGTTAAAGGTGAATGTAATTCCGATAGAAAGCAGCTTTAGGGAGAAAGTTTCTTCCCCTCCTCGGGATGAGAATCCTCTCATCCAGAAACTTGTTCATGCTTGGGATGAAACTCTGCAGAAACTTCCTGACGAGCTTGCAAGAACAGAGATGCATGGTTTCCATGAGGTCTTAGCAACTATCTTGAGTATTCAAGGAGAAGAGATGGGATTTAAACAGAGATGTGAAGAAACCAGGAGGGAACTTAATCGCAAAGAGCGCTCACTGAAAGAATATATGGACAAAATTACGCAGCGCAGGACCCCACCAGATGAGATGGATCCAGCACTAGAGCAACGGTACATTAATGTCATTACCGAGAAAGAAGTGGCAGTGGAGACGCTAAAAAAGAGGTTGGCAGAGGAAGAGGATGCTCATCAGAGGATGTGCCTTCAGGTGAGGGAAAAGACGTTGGTGAGTTTCAAGAATCGTCTCCCGGAGGTCTTTCGAACCTTGTCAGCTTTTGCCAGGGCTTCCTCACAGATGTATGGCAACTTGAGGTCATTATCGCAGCCACAAAAGCGAAATCTCAGTGAATAGCCAGAGTTTTCCACATGAGTCTGGCAGTAAGTTATGTATAGTTCAACATACAAATACGATAGCTTTGTTCATAATATTTCTGTCCTTTTACCACTGGACAAATACAATAACACGCGTGTCATAATTTGTGAGCATCAATGTTGCAAATTTGGTTTGAACCTGGCCCATTATTACCATGCACGCCAATGTTGAGTATTTGTTCTGCCATGCTATGGTCTTGGTTGTTCCAATAGCAAAGGAGGGGCTTTTGGAAATAGATTGAAACATGTGAAGAGTTGTCTACCCTCCACAAGAAAATCAGGGGTGCGATTAGCAAAAGTAATGTCTTTTTTGTCCAGTAGCTTCTGTTTTCATTGTTTAACCGGTCTTTTGGATATTTCTATGTTAAGCCCTTTTATGTTTTCCCCAGCATTTGATGAGATTTAATTCACTTTTAGGCTCTCTTACTAGTCTAATTGCTTGATGACTTCATATGAAGGTCTGGAAGTGTTATTCCAAGGAACGTTGATCATTGTCAGTCCTGTAGCGCAGTAGTCATTGTTCTAGGTATTTTGAGCATCAATTGCTTATGCATAATTTAAGTGGAATATCTATGTCATTTGTAACCTATATTTATTGCTTATGATGTTTCATCAATTTTAGCGCAAGAAGTGCCCTTGTAACTTTCACGTGGGGAAGTTTCATTATATCAGTGCTGTTGTTATGGTAATCGAACTCTATCTGATCAATGTGCATATGGAGTACTTCCATCCGGTACAGCTAAAATCGGTTTTGACTGAGAGTCTGTGGGTCGGATCACATCCATCGAGCTGATGTGCTCCGGGTCCATGTAACAATTGGGCATGTGATCTAGCCTGTGCCTATTGTACATGCACTGCTCAATGGCCCTCTTTTAAGTTCATGCTGCTCAAAGCTGGCGATAAAAAGAGACTTCCGGCCAAACCTATTGTAATATGCAATCAAACGGAGCCTAAAGAGTCTGATTATCATGGACATTTTGATTGCGGCTGGAATATGTTCACAGCACAATCCATGTGAAGTGGATGTTTTGGGGATTAACAATGGGACAGGATACAAATTAAGGTTGGAGGATCAATGGACATGGCGACATTGGTAGTCGTTTTTGGTCACCTTGGGACCCTGAAGTAATTGGGACGTCAACCTAAACAGCAAAGAAGTTTTCTTCTCCCATCTTGCGGTTCACTGTTCAGAGTCATTCCTCTTGGTCTTGAAGGGGAAGCCTTTGCCAGTTTATTCGCTGCGAAAATGTCAGCAAGAAGGTAAACCTTATGAGAATTGACCATTCTTCTAACTTTAATTTCTCTTTTAGGCGAAAAAGACTTCAAAAGGAGCGGGACATCATGTGCGTGAATGTTTTAAAACCGAAACAGAGTGTCTTGATGTTGCAAATTGATAAGCTGATATTCTACTGCTTGTTTTTCTAAACATTTGATGCATGAGAGGAAGTTGCACGAAAGGCGGGAGTCTTGCGTGGCAAAAATGATGGCCGGCTATCATGATCATCTAGATGTCAGATTTGACAGTGGTGTAATCGGCAGAAATATCGAGCACCCCCTCCGAGTGACTGAATTACCAATTAAGTCAAAAAGTTTTACCTATCTCGTGGAAAAGCTCGTTCACGTTATGTGCAGTTTTCGCGGACGTTTCCATGAAGAACATCCCGTTTTCCTGAGCATATCGCTCCCCATCCTGCAAGCAATCCAGAGGCACGATGAGCCTAGAGAAGGGTAGACCAGAAGCATCAAGCATTTCGTATGCAGTTTCTGAAGGTCACAAGTAAAAATTTAAAACTGCTCATACCTCATTCCGGACTTCTCTCTTCGGGTCTAGGTCACACTTGTTCGCGACCAATGCCATCAAGACGTTTGGATTTCCTAAAATCAAATGGAAGTGAAAAGCAAATCAGTGTGATGAGGAATACCATTACACCCTTCAAGGATGGAATCTCCCGCAGCTCAATTCATGTCATGTCGGAAAGATACTTCCGTGCAAAATGTTACGCTCTAAAACGGAGTTTGATGAGCATTTTTGCTGAAGATGACAAGTGCTTTACTAGATCCCATCAAAGTAATCTATGGCTGGTCAACACTTTCGGCAAACAACAAGGGCTGCACGTGCAACTGCAAACTGAAGTCGCTGTTCCTTTTCACGACTTAGTGAGGAATTCCATTAAACAATGAGAACAACCCAGTTCTTGCTGAGACGAACCAATCATTTACCAGAGCATAGTTTCTATCAGAAAAGGCAGGAATAATCGCTTTCCTCATGACAAGTACAGAAAGGAACTACTGATTCCGCGACCAAACAGAGATAAGGACCAGTTATGAAGTGAAGGGGAGGTGAGTTATGTCCAAAAAAATAAAAAAGAGAAGAAGTTGCCATTGAAATTGCATTCTGAAGATCTCACCTTGTCTCTGCACCTCCTGAACCCATTTTTTAGCTCGATTATATGTATCCTGGAGCAAAACGACATGTACACTCCATCACATAAGTTACATCAAGAGTGAGATATTCTGATACACATACAGTAAGATATACTAAGATTAATATCGGTTGTAGGAACAGCAAGACAGCCTTTTAACTTTGAGATAGTGTTACCTAATCTCTCATCCGTGGACAAACACAGGAGAATCAGGAGAATATCATGTACATTTAGCTCGGTTACTGGAAGCAGCAATGTGACTACAGTAAGGGATATGCCCCGACAGCTACGTGCCCTCTGAAGTTTGCATACTAGGATCACTAGTGATCAATATCGAGGCGACTACATGGTTCTTCAGAAATTACTCCGGCCATTAGAGATTTTTGCTAGCATTACAAACTCGTCAACACGAGGAGATAAGATATAATTCACGAGTCACTTACCATGCTTGAGATGTCATAAACGACTATAGCTGCAGCCGCACCACGATAGTACATAGGAGCCAAGCTGTGATATCGTTCTTGTCCCGCCGTGTCCCATATGTCGAACTTTACAGTTGCTTCGTCCAAGGACAAAATTTGGGTGAAAAATGCAGCTCCTATAGTGGGTTCCTGCATATGGACCGATATGAGAAAAAAAAAAATCATGAGTAAAAACAGTAAAGCACAACAGAAACGATTTATGCATAATAATGAAGAGAGACCTGGTGATCGACGAACTGGCCTTTTACGAATCTGAGAACCAAACTTGATTTCCCGGTTCCCATGTCCCCCAGAAGCACCTGTGACAGCAAATTCAGGATTAATTTTCGAATACATTTCTTCGTCAAAATTGTTAGTATGATAATCATTCTATGCCGATCAAGCATCGTTCCTCATGAATTATTATCGACAGAATGTGGGTTCTAATGCAGAATGAGCTCAGCCCCTCAGGACCGATTCTACAATATACTTCAGCATATCGACCAATTCAATTGCATTTACAAAGTTGATCTTGCATGCTCGATCATACCACTTCATCCAAACGAATTGTATCGATCCTGTTCTACAAAATGTGGAACCAATTCTTCACACACCCTGTCATGCATGGTTGCCAACAACATTTTACACCTACACACTACAACACGAAGTAAATGAAATTGGCACGATAGAACGATCCTAATTCTCTGTTTCTGAAGGGAGAGACATACCCACCAGCTTGGCTTGGACAATCTTGTTCCCGGGCCTTGCCATTGAACTCAAAAATTCGATCTTGATCGACAGAAACACAGAACAAAGAAAGAAAGAACCTCCAGAAAAAGTAAAAGGAGAGAGCTCTATGGCCTGACAAAGAAACCTGCCTAGTTTGTATTGGGATAAGAAAGAACCTGCTTCTTTCCTTAAAGAAACGGAGAACGAGCTGCATTGCAATGGTCAACTGTGCGCAAGGACGAGAGCTTTCTCGTGCAAGAAACAGAGACTGGTAGTTGTTCATCTGACTGGTAGTTTTTTCTTTCTTTTTTTATTCCGGTTTTGTTCTCATTCCTATATCTTAATAATCATCAAACATGGTGGAAAAATCAAATTTGTTAAAGAGATCCCTGTAATCTAAAAAGGAAAAAGAAAAATTAAGCAGAAAAAATGGACTTTTGCATCTGGTGATGTTTGACTTTGCTAACGTCTCGCTCCCGCCAATAATTTAAAAAATAAATAAATTCAGAAACTTGTTTTTTTTTTCCCCCTTTAGCGGTGGCAATGATTTTTCTTTTAGTGGGAATATTGGTTATGACTTTGAGCCAGACGTTTGGCCTTCCATTATTGATGAAGTACTCATTCTCTGGAAGAATTTAGCACAAGAATGGACCCCTCCACAGGAGCAATACATGGGCGTTTAATGCGAATTAGAATTTGCACTAATCTTTTGCTAGCTTTCTCATTGTTTTGGCTAACTACAGATACCAGCCAAATACACTGGATTCTGTCTTTGTACTCAAGGATGTTTCGGGGTCAATGCTAATCGTCATGTAACGTCGACATTCAAAGTGGAACTATGGGGTCCGATAGGTAAGTTTCTTAGAATTATTTTTTTCTAAAGACATGGGATCGTTTGTGTTTGGCTAATCAGGTTTATAAGTTGATATAAATGGATGGATATTGTAGGAAGTATCTCCCACCTAAAACAAATATGAGTGTCATGTTTATCATCCCGTTGATAGAGCCTTGCTCATCACAATGTGCAAGTTTGTTGTGCTTATAGAGATAAATGAAGCTGCCTGTACAATCTGCCCATTTATGGGGTTTCTAGGGTAAGCTTCATACTTCAAAAGTTTGGGAACTAGCCCTAAGAAGGTAGGTTCCGAGTTTAGGTCCAAAATCTATTTATCTTAAAACCGATCATTCCTAACAATTTGTCTCAGTTGTAAGTGAAAAAGGGGATGTTTTATTTCTCTTTGTTTGATAAACTAACAAGAAAAGTTTGTTCTTTCAAAGAATAATAAAAAAAATGAAACAAAAAAGAGAATTGATTGATTTGTAGGTAGACCCTAAAATTGGATTGGGCCAACATGTTTGGTTCTAGGGTCTGTTTCAAAGTCTACAAAAAAGGTTTCATGTTCCAAAAATTGAAAACTATCATAACAAGGTTAGTTTCAAGTTTCAGGTCTGGAAATCGATTATTCCCAACATTTTGTTTTAGTTGTAAATAAATAATGGGAATGTTTTACTTCTCACGGTTTGCTAAACTGATAGGAAAAATTTGTCCTTTCAAAGACTAACCAGAATGAGAGTAAAGGAAAGGCATTGGCCGGTTCCTAGGTAGACTCGTGTTCGTCTTCAGTTCCAAAGTTTGTAGGGTAGATTCCAGAAATTAAGAATCGATCCTAATGTTATAATTTTTAAGTCCAGAGGCGATCATCGCTAGTGAAGCCAAAAAGTCGGCCGAAATGATCGGGGCCTTGTTTGTGGCATCTAGCTGAAGGGGATCCATTTTGTCAATGTCGTCCGCATTGAGGGCAAAGGCAGCGTTTTTGCTCGGTCTTTGGGCCCGCGATGATGATATGGACTCAGCTTTTAACAAAAGTCCAACATTAACATTTCTGTTTCTCTCCGTGATTGGCTGCTCTACGGAGGAAGCCCTGTGGTGCCAGGCCTTTCTCATCCATTCCAGATATCCAATAAGAACGAAATTACTTCAACTTGAAAAAAAGAAGAAGGAAAAATCCTGAGGCATCACGCGCGTTACACGACTGATCATTCGAGTGGTTTCGACCATTTTAATAATATATATCGAACGCCTTTTACGAACACTAAACGTATTTTTCGGTCCTTGTTAGGAGCAATCCCGAGTTCGATTTCGCCAGCAAAATTTTTATGTCAACATCCCCAAGGACGACAAGCAAAAGCAATCCTCCATCATTCCTCGCACCAAAACAAACGCAATCAATCGCAACCCGACGAGACCAAACTCCCCCCCTCTCTCTCTCTCTCCCTACACGATCCATGGATCAGTCCAAACCCGACCCGACTCCTCCTCCTCCGCCGCCGCCCCCGCCGCCGGCGCCGGGCTTCTACTACACTCCCCTGCCGCCGCAGCCCTCCGACCAGCACTACGTCGTTCTGCCGCTTTACTATCCCCGCCGGCGGCGGCGCTGCGGGACGCTCGCCTGCGCGCTCCTGTCCGTCTCGTCCCTCCTCCTGCTCGCCGCGCTCGCGTACGTGCTCTGGCCGTCGGACCCGCGCCTCAAGATCGCGCGGCTCTGGCCGACCCGGGTCCGGATCCGGACCGTGCCGGTCCTGGCCGTGGACATATCCATGCTGGCCACCATCCGGGTCAGGAACGCCGACGCCTACTGGATGGACTACCGGAGGCTCGACGTGGCGGTCGGGTACCGGGGGAGGATGCTGGGCCGCGTGACGTCCGGCGGGGGCCGGGTGCGGGCGTTCGGGTCGTCCTACGTGGACGCCGCGCTGGAGCTGAATGGGGTCGAGGTCCTGGCGGAGGCGGCGTTCTTGCTGGAGGACCTGGCGAAGGGGTCGGTGCCGTTCGATACCCTGACGGAGGTGGAGGGACAGCTCGGGCTCTGGTTCTTCAGGTTCCCTTTGAAGGTAAGCAAAAAAGGGTTTTCTTGGAGTGTTCTTTTCGCTGTCCGGATGGTTGACTTCTTGTTCGACAGTTAAACACAGTCATAGGTGGTCTGGGTGGCCTAATCATGCAGTTTTTAGCATTCCACGAATGTGGAATCATGGGGTCGGAATCGGTTTTTGGAATTGGTGTTTGTATCTAGTTTCTCTGTATGAGTTCTGGATTCCGAGCATGACCCGCAACCGCAGAGATGGGATTGCTTACATCGAGATCTTTAAACTTAGGGACTGTGTTTTGTAGTGATGGGCGTATTTCCAATTGCATCATGAATGATTTGTTTTAGACTGTACCAGGAATAATGAAATATTGCTAGGCCTTACGTGTTTGAGGTTCCTGGCCTTGAATTTCTGCTCTTGAAATTTGCTGTGTTGTACTGCTTTGTGTGCTTTTTGCTCATCAGAGACAGATGCAGAGTCACTAGCTTCAGCTCAAAAAAGTAATAGTTTGTACTTTGTTGTATTTGCTTCGGGAATATGTTAACAAGTGACATATTCAGTAGCTAACTAAGGAAAGATCACAGTTTTTGATACATTGATTGTTCTTCATATACTGTGAAACTGATGCTTTGAAAATCAAAACTTTCTTTATGACGTATATTTAACAATCCAATCCGCCATTTCAAATTGCTTAATACAGACTTCTTTTCTTGGTGACCTGATGTACATATAAGTCTTGTAATTTCTCTGCAGGCAAAAGTATCATGTGAGGTACTGGTCAATACAAAGAACCAAACAATTGTTCGTCAAAGCTGTTATCCTGAGGTGAGTAGAATTCAAGCTCTTAACTTGTATTCATTATCTCACTGCCAAGTTAAGAATCTCTTTTCCACTCAAGTTGCCAACAAATTGTCTTAAGATTCTCCGGAATTAGTACATGTTGAGATGTCTAACAACCAGAACCAGGGACAGTTTCTAGCAGTCTTAATAGATAAAATAGTCATATATGTGAACGGTAACAATTCTTCTTGTATCCACAGCGACTAGGAAGCTTAATGGCATCATTGCAAAGCTAATTCAGTGGCTATCATCTGCGATGCTCATGCAAGAAATGATCTGGTGAGTAGATCAAGAGGACAAGGTACATTGTCAATCCGGGTAAAAGCTACTTCCCCTAAGGCACAGAAAACAGAGTGGTGGCAAAAGTGTATTGACTTGGGTTCTGGTACGATGATCAATATGTGAGGATCCAGTAATAGTTGAAAGAGGATGTGTGGATGTAAATATTAATTGAGTGGAAATTGTGTTAAAAGAGCTTATATCCATGTACAAAGTAACAAAGATGACTACTTTTGATCAACAGAAATAGTACTTGATGCATAATTAACACAGGATGTGTGCAGAGGTGTTTCTTTACATCATGGTGCTCATTTTTGTGCACCTTACTTGTCGGACTGGACTCGATTACGAGTGTCGACTCCAATCCGACCAACCCATGTGTAATTTGACTGGTGATATCTACACCTGAAGGATCTGGGATGGACTGTAGGAGAGCACAGGCACCAGTTGGCTGTGCCTCTGCCACTTCCGCCATTCCCTCTTGCTTCCTCATTCGATGCCTCGTTGCCATCAGCTTCGTGTGCCACCATCTCTGGCGGGGCAACCTGTCTTTGGCGACTCCTGGTCCTTCGGGACACTCCAACCACCGGAAAACTAGGTTGACACATCGGTCTTTTCTATTCCCTTTCTCTTGCCCCTTAATTTCTTGGAATGTAATCGACTGCGATTGTGCGAGGAAGAACTTGGTATTTGTTACAAGAGCAAGAAACGTGAGGATTCTAAGGAAACAGAGGAGATATGAAGTCAGGACCAAAAAACAAAGTTTGGATTTGTCTGAAAGGCAACTGGAGGCTGTCAATGTTATCCTCGTTAGGCTTTTTTGTTGGGTTGTGGAGGGGTGGCTTTGTGTGCTTGGAGCGGGGATCGTGTCGCTTGTGTGGATGGTGTCAAAAGGAGGTGAGACTTATCTGCAGTTTTGGGGGCTCAATCTTTTGAGTTCCTCATGCTTGGCTCAGCATAATCCAGTGGCAATTTCTTTGTGATCACGCTCATCCATTCACTTCTTGTTTGTCAGCTTCTGTTTGTTTCATTCTCTTTTGGAGTTATTTGCTTGAAATAAAGAAGACAGCTTCTTTAGTATCATGGGGAAAAGTGAATTATGCTGGGCTATCATCAGTTCCATGGTGACTCCTAGATGGAACAAAATGATAATCCATGTCAGCTACGATCCCGGCCTTCTAAGTTCCCTATTATAAAATCATATCGGAAACGGTCCATTGAGCTGATTAAAACTCAATATTGAATCGCATCTCAAGAAGCATGCTCATTGATTCGAGTATTACGAAAAGACAGAACTTCTCAAGTCTATCACACAGAGCCCTACGCCTTTGGTGATTGCCCAGTGCAGCCTAGGCATGGGAACGAGCGTCATCATCGAATGCGATTAATAGCGTTTTTAAAACATCATATTGACCATGTCGCACACCGAAAACATTCATGTTTGGGGTTATCGTCCGGTGAGAACTCAGCCATATATCCGAGTCAAACGATGGGGGCAAGGTCTGCGATTTGATTTGTCGAAGTGTGATTAACACCAGAAGTACGTGGCTTCTCATTCGATGTCGCGTGTTTTCCTTCTCCTGCTATGCGTTTTTCTCTGGCAAAATCTGGATGGGGTGCACGCATCCTCAACCTTTGACTTTTCTTTCATATGGCTGCTGTGATTACCTGTCTAGAAGCTTCACGAAGCGACTGAAACTCTCGTGACATCAGGGTCGGGCTCTCCACTGGACTCTGGATCGAGTCCCTCGCGAATTTCTACGGCCCAAAGAAAACCTTGTGGCAAAAGCCCACTCAAAGTTTGATTCTCCAATCCAAAGCCCGATAAAGGGATCCTCAGCCCTTGATTGAATTCTTTCAATTCGTTGTTGTCTTTGTATTTTGTTTTGGCAAATGCGGTCGCGAAAATTTTGATAGCGTTAGTTTCACTAAAGAAAAAAGATTTTCCATGGAGATCCTTTTCAAGGAAAATGGTAATTTTTTATTTATTTGATGGTGTAGGAAAAGTATTTTAAGGGAAAGTCATTTTTTCCTCAATGTAAACTTGCTGTTTTAAGTTAATGGAAAATGTTTTCCATAAATTAATTAGTTTTCCGTTATCTAAACACTAGGAAGTTGAAAAATAATTCCTAGAAGTAATTTTTTTTGCAAACAAACGAAGGCTTTGTGCTTTCATTGGGGTTGACGTGGCCTAACTATATTAATGTTGACTAGATTCGTTGCTCACAGAGAACTTAAAATGAGGGAAAAAAACTTATAATTAAAATGCAAAAACCCTAAAGAGGGAGAGAGTGGAAAGGGGAAGTTATGCAAGCAACTTGCAACAGTGAAAGTGTCACTCGTAAATGCGATGTTCCGGAAAGCCCCCGCCGAGCTTAGGCGAGCATAGTGGGGCGGCGGTTAGAGGCGGCAGCAAGCTAATGTGGCAAGTATGTGGAGGTCCGTGTCGATATATATCCATTTACATTTTTAATGAAATGATTAACTTGAACAAAAGAATACAAAATTTAAGGATCAAATTAATAAAAGAAAAACTTCATGAACCTAATTGCATGTTTGTCAAAAGGCCATGGACTATTATCTTGCTTATCCTTTAATATATTTATCTACGAAAGTTTCAAATAAGTTATCACTCAATAAATACACTACAAGATGAAGTCACTATATACACGTAATTATTTATGCATTTCCCAATTAGTTTTATCAAAAAGTAAACTCAAATAGATTATCATACATTCTTTTCTATTTTTGTAACTTGCATTTTGAAGAAAGAATCATCGAACTTATAACGGAATTCATCAATGATAAACGAAATAGTCAACGAGAAAAGTTGGATTCCATTCAATACATAAATTTTCAGAAAGACACATTACAGGATTCATCAAATTATTTTCACAGGGGACCATCTAAAAAGATATTTCTTTATCTTTTTTTTTCTACATAAAAGAAAAAAAGAAGCAAGAGAGAGAGGGAGGAAAATGGACCTAAGCATGTCCTTAAAAGGCTTACGCCATCAGGCAGGCGGGCCCCCTCCCGGGGGGGCAAGTGAGCCCTGGACGGGGCTTTTATCTTTAGGGTTTCCCCCTCAAGAAACCCAAGGAACAAGCTTGGGGAGGGCAATGAAGACAACCCAGGGGAATCGAAGCCCCTGGGGGTGGGCCGAGCCTCCCCCCCGAGCCCAAGTTTTGGACCTAAACAAATCCTTAAAAGATTCCCTCCCGAAAACGACCATCCCAGGAGGACTTTCCCCCATGGCCATTTACGGGCATGTGAGGGGTGGTAGTATGGGATAAGGGTCGTTGGGAAACCCGGCCGAACCCTTTACAGGATGTTCGGAAAGCCCCGCCGAGCTTAGGCGAGCATAGTGGGGCGGCGATTAGAGGCGGCAACAAGCTAATGTGGCAAGTATGTGGAGGTCCGTGTCGATATATATCCATTTACATTTTTAATGGAATGATTAACTTGAACAAAAGAATACAAAATTTAAGGATCAAATTATAAAAGAAAAACTTCATGAACCTAATTGCATGTTTGTCAAAAGGCCATGGACTATTATCTTGCTTATCCTTTAATATATTTATCTACGAAAGTTTCAAATAAGTTATCACTCAATAAATACACTACAAGATGAAGTCACTATATACACGTAATTATTTATGCATTTCCCAATTAGTTTTATCAAAAAGTAAACTCAAATAGATTATCATACATTCTTTTCTATTTTTGTAACTTGCATTTTGAAGAAAGAATCATCGAACTTATAACGGAATTCATCAATGATAAACGAAATAGTCAACGAGAAAAGTTGGATTCCATTCAATACATAAATTTTCAGAAAGACACATTACAGGATTCATCAAATTATTTTCACAGGGGACCATCTAAAAAGATATTTCTTTATCTTTTTTTTTTTCTACATAAAAGAAAAAAGAAGCAAGAGAGAGGGAGGAAAATGGACCTAAGCATGTCCTTAAAGGCTTACGCCATCAAAAGGCGGGCCCCCTCCCGGGGGCAAGTGAGCCCTGGACGGGGCTTTTATCTTTAGGGTTTCCCCTCAAGAAACCCAAGGAACAAGCTTGGGGAGGGCAATGAAGACAACCCAGGGGAATCGAAGCCCCTGGGGGTGGGCCGAGCCTCCCCCCCGAGCCCAAGTTTTGGACCTAAACAAATCCTTAAAAGATTCCCTCCTGAAATGACCATCCTGGGAGGACCTTCCCCCCACAAGCCATTTACAGGCATGTGAGGGGGTGGTAGTATGGGATAAGGGTCCCATTGGGAAACCCGGCCGAACCCTTTACAGGATGTTCCGGAAAGCCCCCGCCGAGCTTAGGCGAGCATAGTGGGGCGGCGATTAGAGGCGGCAACAAGCTAATGTGGCAAGTATGTGGAGGTCCGTGTCGATATATATCCATTTACATTTTTAATGGAATGATTAACTTGAACAAAAGAATACAAAATTTAAGGATCAAATTATAAAAGAAAAACTTCATGAACCTAATTGCATGTTTGTCAAAAGGCCATGGACTATTATCTTGCTTATCCTTTAATATATTTATCTACGAAAGTTTCAAATAAGTTATCACTCAATAAATACACTACAAGATGAAGTCACTATATACACGTAATTATTTATGCATTTCCCAATTAGTTTTATCAAAAAGTAAACTCAAATAGATTATCATACATTTTTTTCTATTTTTGTAACTTGCATTTTGAAGAAAGAATCATCGAACTTATAACGGAATTTATCAATGATAAACGAAATAATCAATGAGAAAAGTTGGATTCCATTCAATACATAAATTTTCAGAAAGACACATTACAGGATTCATCAAATTATTTTCACAGGGGACCATCTAAAAAGATATTTCTTTATCTTTTTTTTTCTACATAAAAGAAAAAAAGAAGCAAGAGAGAGAGGGAGGAAAAAGGGAGAAAGTCATTCCACAGTCAAAGAAGTTTCCAGAAGAGCCTGGACACCCCCACCATGACCCTAGACCGTAGACCCTCGACCCAAACAACGTTGGCCTAAAAAGAATTATTACAAAAAATTTAAAAAAAACCATAAAATGAAATTACAGAACAGGAAAGCAGAAACGAGAAAGCAAGTTCGAACAGTGAAGAAATTTCCACACACCCTTCTCTCTTTCTCTCGTACCGTCTTCCTGTTCGTTCGTATAAAAAGCCCGCTCCTTTGGGAAAATTCCAGAGACCCCTCTGCAGCATCGCGACCCCTCTCAGGCGCACTTCGATCTCCTCTCCCTCATCTTCAGGTGAGATTGCTGATGCTCCTCCCCCATCTCGAAGAAAGTTTCGTTTTTTATGGAGCTCGGGCTCGCTTCCTCTGCTCCTGCCGCCCCTGTTTTCTTTAGATCTGCAGCTTCCCATGCTTCTGCGCCCGCATGGTCTCGTGATCCTCTGTGTGCTTGCTTGGCTTGGCCTCGGATTGCCGCTTCGTCGGTATAGATGATGGGTTTCTTCGTTCTGCCTGCTTCGAATTGAGTGTTATGAAGGGGGGTGATTTTTGTTTTTGGTGCGTTTGTGTTTGTGGGTTCTTGCGAGTGTCTGGGCGGAATTGTTCGTGATTCGGGTTTGCCTTTCGTGGGTTGCGGCAAAGATTCGATTTTGTTTGGTGTTTCGGTAGTTCCGGGCGTGTTGGCATTTGCTTTAGGACTCTAATTTGGGAAGGCGGCTTGGTGGAATTATCAAATGAAGGTGAATTTGTGCTGATTTAGATTCCTGTAGTTAATTTTGCCGTGCGGTCGACGCTTGGATAACATGTTCAGGTAGTTTTGCGTATGTAGGCATTTACTTTATGACTCTTTTTGGGGAAGGTGGCTTGGTGGACTTATCAAAGGAAGGCAAATTTCTGCTGATTGAGATTTCTGCAGTTAATTTTCCCATGCGGTCAACGTTTAGATGTTTTGTGTTTGCGTTGGATAACATGTTCCAGGAGTCTTGGGTATGTAGGCATTTACTCTATGACTCTTATTTGGGAAGGCGGCTTGGTGGACTTATCAAAAGAAGGCGAATTTGTGCTGATTGAGATTTCTGCAGTTAATTTTCCCGCGTGGTCAATGTTTAGATTTTTTGCATTCACGTGGGATAACATGTTCCGGTAGTTTTGCGTATGTAGGCATTTATTTCATGACTCTAATTTGGGAAGGCGGCTTGGTGGACTTATCAAAGGAAGGCAAATTTGTTCTGATTGAGACTTCTGCAGTTAATTTTACTGCCCAGTTGATGTGTAGATGTCTTGCGTTCGCGTCAGATTTTTGTTATTCGACTGAGTGGATAGTTACCGAACTCCTGGATTGTCTATGTGGAGTATAACAACGATATTTCTGTCTAATTTCATTGCGTCATCGCTGACTGGATGTTGCACTATTTGCTTTGATAGTCGGCTTGTTAATTTGGTGGTTAATTAGACAGGTTGCTTTGCTTCTGTGAAAATTTAGCAAGTAATCAACACTTTCTACTCCCCTGAGTCAGCCTATTTATTGCCTGGATTTCTGAAGTTAAACAATGATATATCTGTCTGATTATTTGCCTTATTGCTTACCGCGTACTGCACTATTTGTTTTGATGGTCAGCTTTGTAATTTGGTGGTTAACTAAACAGATAGCATTGCTTCTGTGAATATTTTTGCAGGAAATCAACACTTTTTACTCCTGCCGATCGGACTATTGTTGCCTGAATTGGTCTGCCTAGCTAAAGATGAGTGTGGTCGGCTTTGACTCTGGGAATGAGAGTTGCATTGTTGCTGTTGCGAGGCAAAGGGGGATCGATGTCGTGCTCAATGATGAGTCCAAACGCGAAACTCCTGCCATCGTGTGCTTTGGTGAGAAGCAGCGGTTTATTGGGACTGCAGGAGCTGCTTCTACCATGATGAACCCCAAAAATTCTATCTCCCAGATAAAGCGGTTGATTGGGCGGAAATTCTCAGATCCTGAACTGCAGAGGGATCTGCAGTCATTGCCTTTCCAAGTTACTGAGGGCCCTGAGGGTTATCCCTTGATACATGCAAGATATCTTGGAGAAGCAAAAACATTCACCCCAACCCAAGTACTTGGCATGATGTTCTCGAATCTCAAGGGTATTGCTGAGAAGAATCTGAATGCAGCAGTGGTGGATTGTTGCATTGGGATTCCAGTTTACTTTACGGATCTCCAGAGAAGAGCTGTCCTAGATGCTGCTACCATTGCAGGCTTACGCCCTCTTCGGTTAATGCATGAGACCACCGCGACTGCCCTGGCTTATGGCATTTACAAGACTGATTTGCCAGAAAGCGACTCGCTTAATGTTGCTTTTGTAGACATCGGTCATGCAAGCATGCAAGTCTGCATTGCAGGATTTAAAAAAGGACAATTAAAAATCCTGGCTCATTCTTATGATCGATCTCTGGGTGGCAGAGATTTCGATGAGGTTTTATTCAACCATTTTGCTGAGCAATTTAAGGAGCAGTACAAGATCGATGTTTTCCAGAATGCTAGAGCTTGTCTTCGGCTAAGGGCTGCCTGTGAGAAGCTCAAGAAAGTTCTCAGTGCAAATCCGATGGCGCCTTTGAATATCGAGTGCCTAATGGATGAAAAGGATGTCAGAGGGTTGATCAAGAGGGATGAGTTTGAACAGATCAGTGCCCCGATTTTGGAGCGAGTGAAAGGACCTTTGCAGGAGGCTCTTGCAGAAGCTGGTCTTGCAGTCGAGAATGTACATATGGTTGAGGTCGTTGGTTCTGGATCTCGCGTTCCTGCTGTTATTAAGATTTTGACGGAATTTTTTGGGAAGGAGCCTAGGCGAACAATGAATGCAAGTGAGTGTGTTGCCAGGGGGTGTGCTTTGCAGTGTGCAATGCTTAGCCCAACCTTCAAAGTGAGAGAATTCCAGGTACACGTCATCTGACTTCTCCAATGCCTTATAATTTTGGGCTGATATATGTCTGTGCAGCTTGATATTTTTATATTAGACGAGTAAAATATCATTCATCACTTGCTTCCGTTTAATGGCTCATTCAGTATATGGCATATCTCCATCTATACACACAAATTGTTTCACATTCTTCCCCCTCCTTATGCTTGTCTTCCATCTACAGAGGTGCACTTGTTGTCTTCTATGTCTCTATTGATCCCCGGCGAGTATCTAGTGTTATTAAAACATTTTCTGTTCTATCTTTGTATTATGTTTTTTAATCCTGGCACCAGAACTGTCATAAGCTCTAGTTGTATCATGAGAATCATTTGTTGTTCTTGCTTGGCTGTTAGCCACTTGTACTTGGTTGGTTGGTGTGGCATTTGTGAGCATCTTGGAGTGGTAAATAATCTAGAAAATACCAACTAATTTGAGTTGGCTTGTCTTTAATCAGAATGGTTACACATTCATAAGGATCTCCTCTTTCTTTCTTCTATCGCGGAATGTCTATCACCTGTTCTTCTTTCTCAACTTATTTTTTCACTTGTAAGGTCCATGAAAGCTTTCCATTTGCCATTGGATTGTCATGGAAAAATTCCACGTCAGAAACGCAGGATGCGGCTGCAGATAATCAGCAAGCGACTATTGTCTTTCCTAAAGGAAATCCGATACCTAGTATCAAGGCTTTAACATTCTATAGATCCGGAACATTTACTGTTGATGTCCACTACGTTGATGGCAGTGAACTGCAAGCTTCTTCAAAGATCAGCTCATATACGGTAAAGGAGAAAGCTGAGGCTGTCTTATACTTGGCTTGCTTAGGCTTGGGATTTCCTCTATTGATTCAGTTGGCTTCTCCTCAATTATATGCATATGCAGATCGGCCCCTTTCAATGTTCAAAAGGTGAACGCGCCAAACTGAAGGTCAAAGTCCGACTAAATCTCCATGGAATTGTGTCTGTTGAGTCTGCAACGGTAAGTATTACAAGAATTTACATTTCATATTGAAGTTGGGTCCGTGATAATCTGAATTTTGATTTATTCATTCGGCATTGCAGCTCATGGAAGAAGAGGAAGTGGAAGTTCCAGTTACGAAGGATGCAGCACAAGAGGCGAATAAGATGGACACTGATGAAACCCCTAGCGACGCTGTTCCCCCTAGCGACGCTGCCCCCCCTAGTGACGCTGCCCCCCCTGCTTCTGCTGAAGCTGATGTCAACATGCAAGATGCAAAAGGTGCTGCTGATGCTCCTGGGGTGGAAAATGGTGTCCCTGAGACAGGAGAGAAGCCTGTACAGATGGAAACTGATATCAAGGTCAGTTGTTACTGCTTGTGTGTGCTATTCATTGTCTTTTATATCTCTTGATGTTCCTCTGCCTGGACAATCCCTTTTCAATTCTAGCTTGATTAATGTGAATATTTTGTTGTGGGTAACTTTTTGTCCTTTCATGCAAAATTATGCAAGATCATCAAGTCGATTTTGCTCTTATCAGGGTCATAATGAGAATTAGAGGTACGGTGAGGTTTTCTGGCATTGTCAGGCTTTTGGTCGATGCCTATGTCTATTCAAGATGGTGATTGTGACTGAAAGACCTCTGGTCTCGAATGATTATGTTTTTCCGGTTGATGTCTGGTGTCAAATTGACAAACTTCTCAATGGTTTCGCAAATATTGAAGCTCATAGAGCTGTAACATTGAGGCTCGAGCTGTTTCTGGCTGCCTTGCTTTTTTTATTTTCATTATTTTGGTTGTGGACATGCAGACTGAGGCTCCAAAGAAGAAGGTAAAGAAAACAAATGTTCCTGTGGTAGAGGTCGTATACGGTGCATTGTCATCAGGAGACTTACAGAAGGCAGTTGAGAAGGAATTTGAGATGGCTTTGCAAGATCGGGTCATGGAAGAGACAAAAGACAAGAAAAATGCTGTCGAAGCTTATGTCTATGATATGAGGAACAAGGTATGGAGCTGCTAGTTCTCCCCTGCAGATTGCTTTGGCAGAGCTGGACACTTAATTTTTGCTCATTCTTTGTTTTTGGTTGTCAGCTGAACGACAAGTACCATGATTTTGTTACGGATTCAGAAAGAGAGGAGCTCATTGCTAAACTTCAAGAGGTGGAAGATTGGTTATACGAGGAAGGTGAAGATGAAACAAAAGGTGTCTATGTTGCAAAGCTTGAGGAACTTAAAAAGGTAATAGAATCATTTTAATTCCATATTGTGTGAAGAGGCTATCACTCCACTTTCTCACCACATCGTCTAACATGCAGCAAGGTGATCCTATAGAGGAGCGTTACAAGGAGCACATGGAACGAGGATCGGTGATAGATCAACTTGTTTACTGTATAAACAGTTACAGAGAAGTGGCCATGTCAAATGATCCCAAATTTGATCACATTGATCTCTCTGAGAAGCAGAAGGTAGAGATTTTTCTCTACTCCTTTATCTGGGCCTGGCACCTGTCTATCCAGAAGACATTTCTGATATATTTTATGTTGTTATTCAGGTCTTGAATGAATGTGTAGAAGCAGAAGCCTGGCTAAGAGACAAGCGGCAGCAGCAGGACTCTCTTCCCAAACATGCTACTCCAGTTCTCTTGTCAGCTGAAATAAGGAAGAAAGCAGAATCGTTGGACAGGTAAGACACCTTTTAATTCCTCGATTGTGATGAGATGCTATTTCTCTTGGATGTGGTGGTGTGTTATTAATCTTCGCAAAGGAATACATTTATATGGTGGTTTGCAGAGCTAGCCAGATATTTGTCATAGAGAAGAAGGTTTAAGAACATATGGTATAGTAACAACTACATTTTTGAAAACTCTGAGATTATTTATCCAAACATAGTTGCAGAAATTAACTGACGTATGAGAGAGAGATCACTATTAATCTATGAACTCATCATTGATTTAACAGAAACTACTGATAAGATCCTTGATATTAATTACATTGGAAAGAGGGACAATGAGGAACATTAGAAAGATTTAGTTGGATGGGTGTTTGAGGTTGGATCTCATTAGTTGCTTTTCTTTTTTCCTCTTTATGCCAGGAAAAAACTTGTTTGATAATAGCAAAGTGAGATTCGGGAGATTGTATCTTCTGCTCGCTTCTGTATTAAATGTTGATTTTTACTTGGTTTACCTTCTACATGGAAGTTACAGAAAATCATTGATAATAATTAGATGGGGCTGGAAATCTCGAAACAGTTCATTATCGGCAGATCTTGTCATAAAGTAGGGAGAGTTCCATGGAACCTAAATATACCTATTGAAAAGATGGCCAGCTGGTCAAATGCTCATGATTGCTTCTCCTTATTTATTTTTTTGGTTCTCCTAATTCTAGAAGGAGCCTAAGAACTGAGATTTGCTTCGATAGGTTTGCCCGGCCAATAATGATGAAACCGAAGCCTGCCAAGCCTGTTACTCCCGAGGCTCCTCCTCAGCCTGCTCAGGGTGGGGAGCAGCAACCTCAAGGCGATGCCGATGCCGACGCCGACGCCAGCGCGAACGCCACCACCAACGCCAGTGTCGATGCTGATGCTAATGCTGCTGCTGCTGCTGCTGGGGCTGGTGAGGTACCGCCTGCTTCTGGGGAGCCTATGGATACCGATAAGTCTGAGGCACCTCCCTCTTCTTAGAGTTCCTTGGTATAGCTACACATCATGTGTTATTGATTACGTGAGGATTCGCTGGTTCAAACTTCAGAAGCTTCAGCTGTCAAAGGGTTGAGAGGTTGTACGAAAGCCTGATTCATAATTATTATAAAGGCTTTCGGGTGGCCTTCAAAGATTTTATTTTTGCAAGGGTTTTCTTAAAAGACAGATTATGAATGCTCCCCCCAACTGAGTTTCC
Source organism: Eucalyptus leucophloia subsp. euroa (assembly GCA_017140325.1). Classification (NCBI taxonomy): domain Eukaryota; kingdom Viridiplantae; phylum Streptophyta; class Magnoliopsida; order Myrtales; family Myrtaceae; genus Eucalyptus; species Eucalyptus leucophloia. The sequence continues at coordinate 34,982,254 of CM029477.1, forward strand.
CTTCCCTTTCTCGGTCTGGTTCCTGCCATGTAGCATTTGAATTATTGTGTGTTGATGGGTTTTGTTAAATGATAAAGATCCAATTTTTCTCTCCGTTGAAGCCATTGCTCCCTCCAGGGACAAGTACTTGGAATGGCATTTTTATGGGTGCATGCCTGTCGAAAAACGGAGATGGTTCATGTGCAAGATGCGCCTGTTGTTTTGCTTGAATTGTAATTCATGGTCGGACCGTGCCGCTCTGTTCTATTTCTAGTCTTTGTGGCCTGAATAGATACCCAGCTGGACCGTCTGTTCAGGGACCCTGATTGTCGTTACACTACATTACTGGTAGGTCATTCTGTAGGTCTCGAGAGTCAATCTCTTGAGACATCTGGGAAACCGGAATGGTACGAATTGTGGAAGTGAATCAGTTTTATGAGGCTGTCGAGTTAATCAGATATTCGCTCTTTCTCTCGCTGGTACCAAAATTTGGAATTTCATGGGTACTGCTGTGACATGAAAGAGTTGGATGAAGCTGAACGATCTCTAAAAACCAATGTGATCTCGGACGCTTTTCGCGCAGCATGCCTGTTGCGTTGGAGGCTATTTTTAATGCACAAAGTAGAATAGCAAGCTAGTTTGATGGTCGATGCATAGCGAACGATAAATGTCGTTAGCTTCTCACCTTCTCGAGAAATGTAGACCCATATTCACTCGCACGGATGATAGCCATGTTGGGTTTGGAGGATATCAAAGGGTCAGTTACCTCAACTTGGTGAGATATTGAAAACTCTTAAGATCCATAGACGAGTACCCGAGATAGGGTCCGTTCAAGAACAGTGATTTGGAAGACGAGACTGCTTTGGCACGGTATAGACTTTACCGAAAGGTAAATGTGAGGAGATTGATCATAATCTTGGCACTTTGTTGGTGGCGTATCGAGGGCAAGGAGAGAGATGACACCCCAATTAGGTAGGACAACATTTGCAGACCCCAGAGATATACTGGTCTAAGGTTCAAGTGGACAGCAGATTTAATTCTGCTCTGTTGGCTAGCTGCCTTGCATGAAGACGAAAAAAGACGTGACTGCGCATTCAGGTGGTTAGGGTTACGTACACTTCAACCAGGATTTTCAGCAATGTCCAACACCCAGCTGGGAATTCCTGGCCATGGACGACTATTCTCTCAGGACGAGACCTCATTGTTGTATACTTGATCTTTTCGCCGGGCGAGGATCATCCCTGGACCCTGATTTGCCTAATCAGAAAACACACCCACCACCCACTTCTTAAGTGGATTTTCCTGCTGAACTTGACAGTGTATATTGGGAAATGGAAGAAGGGATTGTTGGCTGTTTGATATTCACTCTGGCTAGATTCATACTCCTCAAAGAGTCCAACAAGGTGATGTCGAAGAGGGTTATATTCTCTTTTTCAGCGACATAACTCTAATGGAACTGGAAACCTTTTTTACAATCGTATGCTTTTTATATTCGTAGTTGAACCAACTTTTTCTCAAATCATATGCTTTTTATATTCTTACGAAGGGTAATCTTTTTATCAATGTTTCGATTATGTATTCATATAATAAGCGTACTTTAAAAGCAATCGATCAAGAAAAATGTGTGATTATAGATTATTAAACGCATTAATGACCTTAATTGCCAGCACTCATGGGCCAAGATAATAAGACACAAAGGACCTAATAGCCCATCCAGCAAAACAGTAGAGAGAGATCCATGCATTCTTGAGTATCCTCCCGGCTCAGTCCATTTTGCGGCGGTCGACGGCTTCTCGGTCCCCTCCTCCCTCTTTCTTCCTGTCGGACAACTCAGTTTCTGGGGCGGTCGGACGGAGCTTCAGAACTCTTCTTCCTGGTTTTCCACAATTCTGTTTCAAATTCTCTCTTAATTCACCGTGACATGATGTCCAAAGCAGTCGGCATATCAAGGGCCTATGCCACAGCGGCCTCTTCGAGGCGTTCGATCTCGACTCTGCCTCACCTCTCTGAGAGAATTAAGCAAACAGGTGAGCTTCATTATGGCAAAACTCCCACTTTCTTCTCTTGTTGTTGGCAAATTCTGATCTTGTTCGTCTCTGTTTGCGGTGGATACGAGTCTTATTAAGCCACTGGTTTGTGATGAATTTTGGGTCACTGGGGCTTTTCTTGCAGCAACAGTGTAATGTATGTGCCTGATGACAACGGCTAGTCTCGTCGGTTGTTGGGTACTGTAGTGCAGTGTCGTTTGCTTTCATGTGATACTGTGAAATAAGGGCTGTTGAAGCAAGGGTTATTTTTCTCTTCTAAGAAAGTTCTTTTTTTTTTTGGGTGTTGTTTTGCAGAAAATGAGATTGTCCGAATGTTCCTCCCGCACGATCTCGGAGACGATGCTCAGAACCAGCCGGAAGATCCTAGGATGGCGAGGTCTTCAAGGAGAGGCCTTTCAGTTCGGACATTGGATGAAAGGTTCATCAGGATTCTGAAGATTTTCAAGTGGGGCCCTGATGCAGAAAAGGCTTTGGAGGTGCTAAAGTTGAGAGTGGACCATCAGCTCGTTCGTGAAATACTGAAGGTCGATGTTGAGATCGCTGTTAAGATTCAGTTCTTCAAGTGGGCTGGAAAGAGGAGAAACTTTACGCATGATGCGAGCACCTATATGGCCTTGATTCGCTGCTTGGACGAAGCTGTGCTTGTTGGTGAGCTATGGAAGATGGTTCAAGAAATGGCTCGGAGCGCAAGCATGATCAACCCAGTTGAATTATCTGAAATCATCCAGATCTTGGGCAGGGCTAAGATGGTAAACAAGGCTCTTTCAATATTTTACCAAGTCAAAGGACGCAAGTGCAAACCTACAACAAGCACTTACAATTCTATGATTATGATGCTGATGCAAGAGGGTCATTGTGAAAAGGTTCAGGAGCTGTACACAGAGATGTGTAATGATAACAGTTGTCTTCCTGATACTGTGACCTACAACACAGTTATATCAGCATTTGCTAGATTGGGTCATGCAGAATCTGCACTTAGGTTATTTGATGAGATGAGGGTGAATGGTTTACATCCCACTCCAAAAATCTACACAACTTTGCTGGGAATCTATTTTAAAGGTGGGGAAGTTGAAAAGGCATTGAGTCTAGTACAGGAGATGAGAGACAAGGGTTGTGCGCTCACTGTTTTTACATACACTGAATTGATCAAGGGGCTTGGCAAGGCTGGGAGGATTGATGATGCCTACAGTGTGTTTATTCATATGCGACAAGAAGGCTGTGAGGCTGATGTTGTCCTCATAAACAACATGATTAACATTCTGGGAAGAGCCGGTCGTCTTGATGATGCTTTAAAAATCTTTAATGACATGGAATCCATGCGATGTGTGCCAAATGTCGTGACATACAACACCATAATCAAGGTTTTGTTTGAATCCAAGGCTCCAGCTTCTGAAGCGGCGTCATGGTTTGAGAAAATGAAGGAAAATGGTATTGTTCCCAGCTCATTCACTTATTCGATTCTCATTCATGGGTTTTGCAAGGCAAACAGGGTTGAAAAGGCTTTGCTTCTCCTGGAAGAGATGGATGAGAAAGGTTTTCCTCCTTGTCCGGCTGCTTATTGCAGCCTGATAAACAGTCTTGGAAAGGCAAACCGTCATGAAGCTGCTAACGAGTTATTTAAAGAATTGAGAGAGAATTCTGGACATTTGAGCTCAAGAGTATATGCAGTCATGATTAAACACTATGGAAAAAGTGGACGTCTTAGTGAAGCTGTTGATCTTTTCAATGAGATGAAGATGATAGGCTGCAATCCTGATGTTTATGCTTATAATGCACTCATGTCAGGGATGATTAGGGCTGGTTTGATAGATGAAGCTCATTCATTAATTCAGACCATGGAAAAAAATGGCTGCAGCCCAGACATAAATTCACATAACATCATTCTCAATGGCCTGGCAAGGTCTGGTGGGCCAGATCGGGCAATGGAAATGTTTACGAAGATGAAATGTTCAAACATTAAGCCGGATTCCGTATCTTATAACACCGTACTGGGATGTCTTAGCTGCGCTGGTATGTTTGAGGAAGCTGCAAAGCTTATGAAGGAGATGAAGGCTCAAGGATTTGAATATGACCTCATCACCTACTCATCAATACTTGAAGCAGTGGGTAAAGTCGATGAAGTTCGGGAACCAGCCTAATGAGAAACATAATTGATCAGATTTTATCTGCATGGTCTATTCTATGGCTAATCGTTGTTAAATCATTTGATAACAAGTCGTTCTGTGATAAATGACCGCTATGAGTCAAAATCAATAGAATACGATCAATCTTTTTTTCTGTCATTAAGGTGGAAAACTGAACCAAGAATTCTCTTTGTTTATCATCAATCAAATCACTATTCGTGACAACCACTGTTTCACCTCCTGAAAGCAAAGTTGGCTTGACAAGCGCAGATGAGAGGAAGCAGAAGCAATCTGATTGGCTAGACTTCTCCTTGTTCAGGTCATGCACATAACAAGCAGAAAAAACTGGACCTCTTATTTGCCTTCTAACAGGGTAATCTCTTTGGATCATCAGTAAAGAAGCTCATCCAGCCATAGGAATTGTATAGCATGCAAGCACATTCATTGATGCAGCGAATGCAAGCTCCTGGTGGAAGCTTTTCCATGAGATTCCCCAGCTACTGCTATCGAATCCCCTCTTTTCGCTTTTCGCAAGTGAATCAGAGCTGGAAAGGTCTATCCGATGTGGGACTGATGACTTTCCTGGATTGGATTCCTTGCTTGCATTCCTTATTGGAATGGAAGTAGGAGGCTTCAATCAATTCTCCGGGCGAAGACTAGCTTTTGATACACTTATCGGATCAGAGACATATTTCCTTGGTCGTCATGCAAGTTTTTGTTGCTGGAGAGCTGCTGATATTCAAGTTAAAACTCCCCTCGTAGGCAATTGTTTTGACTACCAACCCTTTTATCCGTATCTTAGATTTGGCTTGGTTTTAAGGTAAGGTAAAGCTCTCAGACCAAAAAAGATGGTGAAGAAACCAAAGAGAGACATGGGCATGCAAGATCGTGGCAGGGATCATTCTGTCTTGAAGATGAGAAAGGTAGAGAAGTACTTGTCCTCACTAACCAGTGGCTTCTCAGATGTTGATGATTATAAGATGCATGTTTTTGAATTTGGAGAGGACAGTTTGATGCTAGATATCAGTATCTGGAGACTGACAGTGTTAAGAAGATGGAGTCGAAGAAGCAGAAGTCTGACATTGGTGATCTCTTGACAGTGGGCCTTTCTCTTTTCCAGCAAAGATCCATCAAAATGGTGATTGGTGATGAACCTATGGCTGTTTGGGGATTAGCATGTTACTGTGAGATGCCTGGCATAGAGAGAAGGCTGCAACACATCGCCTACATGTACTACTCCATCTCTCTACTTGGTTGACATGAGGTGCAAGCCATCATATTCTCAAAGTGCCTTGACCCCCTTATTGTGGGGCTGGTTGGAGATTCATATTTTCAAAGGACATGGCAACTGAGACTCGTGGGCAGCCCATGAACAGGGAGAAGTTGGAGGCAGCTCTAAGCGTTGCGTTGATAGTCCGCTATGGAAAGTGTGAGGATGTACTCAGTGATGAGGAAGCACTGTGGGAGTAATTCTAGGACTCTTGAAGCTCGTTGCATTATCGAAGGCAGGTCTGATATCTTCAGGTCCAGGAAAAATATGGAGCTCACCGATTCTTCTATGTAAAATCAGTTTACCACGTCAAGTGTGATGGCTACAAACCATGTGGAAAATTTACTTCGTATAGTACATTGTAATATGCTTTTCTATATGAAAAATTACTAAGGAGGTTCATGGTCATTAACTGCCATTATCATCTTAGATAAAGTTGCTAATAAATGTGCAAATCCTATTGTTCTTACAGTGCGTTAATACTTATTTGACTAATGATGTATGACAGTTGCTAAAGCATATGGTTCTTGAAAGTTTCTTTTGACTATGAAAAAGTACAATAAAAGTGGAAAAACTACAAATAAACTAGTTGCTCTCTTGACTACGGAACTTACTAAATAATGTGAAAAGCTCACTTCTTATAATGATGTACGACAATTGCTTTCAATTGCTTTCAATTATGAAAAAGTACAATAGAAAGGGGAAAAACTACAAATAAACTAAGAGTTGGTCAACTTACTAAATAACGTGAAAAGCTCACTTCTTATAAAAACTAGAAAAAATAACTTTTATATGTAATTTATAACGATGTATGTATGTTTATGAAGTTACTTTTTAACTCTAAAAATTGCTACGAAATTTGGGAAATTTTTATTTATATAGAATGATAAAGGGGCTCTAATGAACTTGGCAAAGTAACCTGTTAACTTCAGATGCGTGAACAATGACAGTTATATACCATAGTCCTAGTTGGTAGAGCTCTGCTCTTGCAATTGGGTTTGCTAATAAGTGATAAGAGATGGATTACTTCCATTATAAAGAAATTTACTAAAACGTGAGGAAACTTACTTTTTAACAGGATTTTTTAAAGATAACCTTGAACTCCCTCAGTAACTTTTCATGTACAAAAGTTTTGAATTGTAATGTAGAATGTTAAAGGCGCTCCCCACATGATTGAGCCACAGGTTGAAATTCGTGGAAGAGGACATTAGAACTCAGAATGTGGCGTTTGATTCTTTCGAATAAGCGGCATTGGTGTCCATGCTGATCATTGGTAGAAGGCCATTGCAAAGTTTGTTTACTTCATTTTTTTCAGTTTAGAAAAGGGGTCTATGCATAGTCATTAGCAAAACTTGGTCAACTTAGGAGGATATTTGGAACAGGTTTCCTACGCCATTTTCAGTTGTGAAAAAGGGTGTCGGTAGTTTTATAAGATGTTTCGCAAACACCTCACGACGGCAACTACTTTTCGATAGTTTATAGGAGCTTTTTTATGAAGCAGTCTCACCGAGCTTCGAGGAGCCGCATCTCCCAAATATGCAAAACCAAACATCAAAACTACAGCAGCCTACGACATGCAAAGTTACAGCTACACGGGGCTCTTGGTCCTCACTAACGGCAGAGACAGACCTGCACCTATGTAAGCCAAGGAAGAAGCGAGTTTCTTTTTGTTTTCCTGTACAGTTCCCTTTGAGAAACCAATTGTAGCTGATCATGGTCATTTTGCCGTCTAGCAAGTGCAGTTTAGTTCACTGTCAAGAACTCAAAGTAGCCCCTAAAGGGACACAAGTAGCTCAACTTCTCATATTACGCTTTGGAACAGACGGTTTTCAGAGACACGAATGGCACAAGAACTTCGAGCGTTTGAATATCTGCAGTTAATTCAGACGTGTCCAAGAATTTTTAAAGCTAAAGCACAAGACTTGCAGAACTTACAGATGAAGTTTCCATAGAGAAGGAGCAAAAGTGCACCGAAAGAATGAGCATACCACAATGCGAGGGCTCATCCAAGTCGCCAATTACCAACGCAGAAATGAGCACAAGTACCTTTAATCCTATTATTGCTTCAGAAATTAGACGTTCAGGGGCTTAACTCAACCAATATTATACAACGGAAGAGGAAGTGTCAACATACTAATCTAATCATAAACCTTTATCAGGTAAAGATGTCACCCGCTGGCATTCTCAGTGGAGAGATCGTTCTCGCCATCATCGCCTTGCCTTATTCTCGCAATCTCAGCTTGAGCCCTTTCCATTATCTGCTTCCTTTGAACTTCCAGATCCCGCTGAAAATCCATCCTCATCTTCTCCAGTTCCACCATCTGCTGCCTCTTACTATTCTCAATCTTCTCGTAAATCTTACTAAATTTCGTCACGGACTCTGCAAGCAATTTGATCGAAGCCCCGTCACTAGACTCTCTTCCAGATTTTCTCTTCTTGGGTGGAAGGCCATCTGAATCGTCTCCCTCTTTGTCGGAAGACTCCGAGTTCCCAGGACTGTCCCTCATCTCATCCATTCCGTTAGCACGGTTCAGGTAAACCCTAGGGTTCATGAAGACATACTCCCCGGAGTCGACCCCACAAGACAGAGCAGTTTGTTGCGAGGGTGATGAGGACATTAACATGTCCATCTTCTTGAAATAGACCCATTTGCTGGAGAGACCACCAGTCTCTACAAATTTAGCTTTCTCCTTCTTGTACTTTTTCTTCAATGTATCCAATCGGTTTCTGCATTGACTCTCTGTCCTATCAACTTTGGATACCTCTGCCACCTTTTCTGCGACTTCTTGCCATTCATCAGACCGAAGGCTCTTCCTTCCACGTTGAAGAAACCGCTCACCCCAAGCATCAAGTAAAACAAATGTCTCATGCTCAGTCCAATCCATGAGAGAATTTCGGCCACCAGTAGGTGGCAGTGGTTTTGCGACTGGTGGAGGCACATCTTGAGGTGGTGGTACACGAGGAGCAAACTCATAACTAGAAACCAAACTCTTCAGCTTCCGCCTTTTGGGGCGCCTTTCTGGGTCATTCGCTCTTCTAGCTTGGTTCTTCTGCTGGTCATCATCATCATCGTCATCATCATCGGAAAAATCATCTTCATCGTTGTCCTCGTCGTCATCATCTTCATCTTCCACATTCTTGACAGTTTGCCTGTTGCCATTCATTTGATCTTTATCATCTTCTTCGTCTCCCAACTCTTCCTCTTCATCCTCTTCATCACCATCATCCTCATCCTCATCATCTACGAATTGGTTACCGACTGGCTTAGGATACGGTGGAGTTCCACCAGGAAGCTTTTGGGAATTTGACGAACCATATTCCTGCGGCTGATTCGCACCATGCGAATTAGGGGGGTACCCAGCATCATCCTCAGCGTGGTCCATCTATCACCGTCCAATCTCGTGAAGGGCGATATTTCACTGCAAGAAAACCCAAAAAACCTCCAACCCCTCTCTCTTCACCAAATTAAAAGCAAGAGTCTCTGCTCACATGAGTACTTCAGTTCTCTCACTTCGAGACCACACAATCCCCTATAACAGCAGCAAACAATATGGGTAATTCAAGGGGAAAGGAACCCAAAAATGATACACAAACGGGCAAAGCGAAAGTCTCTCACTTTCCGGTAGATATAAATTTACACCCCAGTGTCATCCAATTGAAGACAATAACAAGATACAGCAAACTAATACATTTATTCTAAAAACACTCAACGCATGCAGCACAACATCAGCTAATCAACTCCTCTAAACTAGCTCTAAACCCCACTTAGCCGCTAATCAGCCAGATTCAGATTCACTGACCCCTCACAGAGCCCCAAGCTCACCTTTTTTTCTTTCTTTCTTTCCCCCCTTTTGGAAGATTCGACCCTCGAGAGAACCAGACGGAATCTACCCAAATTAGCTACCCATCAGCTCAAACGAGCCGAGCCCCAAAAACCCAAAAGCGGAACCGGGAGATCTCACCTCGGCCGAGACACAATTCGCAGTCTTGGAACAAGTCAAGACCATCCAGCACCCACTGTTTCTTTCGCAGCAATTCCGCTCATTTCCGCGAGGGAATTCACGCCGGAGACGAGGAACCTCCGCCGCAGATAATCCGGAGTGGAAAGCGGAGAGAGATTGTCGACGGAGCAGGAACTGAAAACGAATTAGGCGGAAGCAAATCGAGAGAGAGAGAGAGAGAGAGAGAGTGAGGAAGAGAAGCGAGAAGGAAGAATGATGATTCTTCCGGAGATTAAAAGGGGGTCGTGCTATCTTGCGCCGAGGCGTTTCCTGTACTTCTTGGGCCTCATGGTCCAACTCTAGCTGGAGGCCCATTTGATTTTTGTTAATTAAATTACACATCTCAACTTATGAATAATTTATTTTTTCTCAGTGAATATATATATATATATATATATATATATATATATTTTTTTTTTCTTCTGAATTGAATGGATGTACTGTCAAAATAAAGTAATTTAAGAAACTACATTCAAACTGAACTATATCCATTAAAAATATATAAAGGCATTTTCACTTCTAAATTTGTTTAACTTTGGCTAAGCTAATTTTGCATACCATACCGTCTTATTTTTTTTATAGAATAATTATCTTTTTGTGATACAAAATGCAAAGAATATTTTTATAAAAATTCTTGTTGAAAGATATTGTCTCAAAAATCACAAATAAATATCCATGAAAAGGTTTTGGTAGTTATTTATTCCATCTCTTAAGAGTGATACAAATTTTCCATGTCACGAGTTGATTATACCATGGTTAGTATTTGGTTTTTATTTCAACACATTGCAAAGGCGCACACGTGATGTGGGCAAAACAATCCGTAATCTAAAAAATTATGCAGAATTATGGGGGTGCCAAATGTTTGAATCATAACGATATTGATAAAATTATGAAATACAAAGTATTTTAAGACTCAAAATTTTTTCATGAACCTTGTTAATCTAAATCTTGATATCAAAACACACGAGTTAGAGTACAATTATGAATTCTTGCATTTCTTCTTGGACATAAGGTCTATGAGATAATCTGGAAAAAGAAAAATTGAAGGTTTATTGAAAATTTGGATTGAAAATTCAAAAAATTTTATATAAGAGATTAAAATGTTCTCATTTTCTCAAAATAGGATTTAAAGTAAATCTTATTTCGAAGGGTTTAGGTGAATTTAAAAAAAAAAAGAAAAGAAAAAATAACCCATCAAACCCTAAAGTGGCCAACCGTTGGACTCAAAAGCAGCATTCAAATCTTTGAGCCAAATCAAACGCCGCCAAGGTCTATGAGATAATTCGGAAAAAGAAAAATTGAACAGACCAAATCTTCTAAATGTTCAAGGACATTCTCGTCCAAAAGATTTTTTTTTAAATTTTTTAATTTAGTTTTCTTTCTTTTCTTCTACATTCATCTTCTTCTTCGTCACGGCCTCATTAGCCGATGGGTTCGAGATCCAAATCATCCTTGACCCAATTGAAGAAAGTGAGAGCCGAGGCCTAATAAAATTGGCATCTTAATAAAGCCTAGAAGATTTCATTACCTAGATGAGAAAGGAGCCATTTTAGGTCATTACCTAGCAGCGCAAGATAGTGATTTTAGTTATTGAGAGACAAGAAATTAAGGTGGACCAGTTACCTAGGATTTTGGGTCTAGGAAAGCAAGTTAAAGAGTGAAAGTGAAAGCTATTGGCTACCTCTTGTACTCGTAGCTAGTGAGGATGGCTTTATTCGGATCTAGGTTAGGCTATATGTAACCTTCGTGGCCTTTACTTATAGTTGACGCCATCAGTATCTTGTATATTATTATGATTACTTTAGGTACTTATTTATAACAAATTTCACTATGGGTCATCTTTTAAGAAAGTAAAAGCATTTCAGGAATTTTATCTCAAAAATAGGGAATTCTCGTCTTACACACTATGCACATTTTTTTAATAATAATAATAATAATAACAATGGAAAAAAATTATGCCTAAAGGGAGCCAACCTGCAAAACCCATAAATTAGAAACAGACATACGAGGAAGAAAGGAAAGAAGGTGGGGGAAGCGCGATCTCCATTTTTGCGGCTCTCTCTCCTCGCCCCAATCTCAAAATCTCTTCTTCACTCGCTTCGATTCCACTCTCAATTCTCTCCTCCTTCTCCTTCTCCTTCTTCTTCTTCTTCTTCTTCTTCTTCTCTTCTTGTTCTTCTCCTGCATCGATTCGCAATCGTTCGTAAATTTCGTTTTTTTTACCGAATCACAGCCTCCGCAATTCGGTTTCCTACCGCTGCCCCGAGTGGTTTCGGGTCTCGGATCCGGGTCGGGCGCCACGGGCATCGGCTCGCCGTCGTAGAAGCGATGCGGTTCGTGCCGGATTCGATGGATGGAGGTTCGGTTTACTGCGGATTCCGGCTTCCATGAGCGTTTCTTGGAGTGCTGGCTCGGGAATGCTTGGATTTGAGTTCGAGGGTTCTGAGTTTTGATTGAATTGGGGTTCAATTTGAGCTTCTGGTGGAGCTTCGCGGGAGGGTTTTTGGGTTGAATTTAGGGGGAGGGGGGAGGGTGGGAGCAGTCATGTTCTATGGTGCGGTGGTGTGGGATCCTTGGCTCATCGTTGCCCAAATCGTGTGCCTTCAATGCTTGTATTACCTCACGCTAGGGTTGTTCCTGTCGCTCCTCGTCGGGACTCGAGTCTCGCGCTTGAGCCTCGTGTACTTTTTCGACTTCGCGGCCGTGACCATGGCCACCGTGACCGGGTGGTCCGTCATCGCCGCCTTCGTGCTCACTGCAGTTGCAGGGTGAGATTGAGAAAGCTTTTTCTTGTTTCTAGCGTAACTCGATTTACGGTTCGATTGATGTTCTTGCGATTGTGTCTCTCCGCTCTTTCGTTTTTGATGTGAATTTGTGATTGTTATGGGGGGTGGATGAATGCCCCGACTTAAGGAATGTGTGCATATATGATCTCAATAACAATGTTGACTCAGGTTAAGCTTTATGCTGTTCTCATTACTGCTATGTCACTTTTTCATGTATTTGATTCCATCTGGTTGGTTTTCATTATTTAGTTGGTAAAATGAGCTGCCGTACTTGTTCAACTGATTTGGGACTGTTGGGATTATGTTTTTTCTGGTTGTGCAATCATCCACGATGCCAAATTCATACTCTTCTAGTGAGGAGTAATGGCTTGACATGGTTTAATATTGTTGCTTCTTACTTTGATCTAATACATTGGTAAACACATATTGAACTGATTTTTTTCCCCCTTTGCCATTTTGCAATACTTAGCTTTGCTATGTTATTGAGTGGTTTGATACAACATTTCAGGTCGTTTTCTGCTAGAAAGTTAAAATATGACTACCCTTTGGAATGTTAGTTTGAGATAAATTGCGAAAACTATATAATTCACCATATGAGGCGTAGCTGTAGGGGGGAAAACGTTGATTTTGTTCAGCAAAAAAAAAGAGGAGGAATTGCATTGAAGATTTATGAAACGAGACAATTGGGTTGATAACATTTGTGTTCCATGACTGAATATTTGAAAGACCATCTTGTGATATTCATTCTTGGTTTGTCTTGGTGGCATGGGAAAGTTTGTTACCTCCATTTTAGAATCTCTCTTGTATATCCACTCAGGAACTAGTACTTGTATATGCAGTAAATTTATATGGTTTCACTTTGGATCTGACTGCCAATGCAATGCTTTAGTTAACAGTAGATTTCCCAGTTTTATCTCCTAACTGACCACCTCTAGTTTGTTTTAACTCAATCGTTCTGCAGATACCCTGTATCTCGTACTCTTCACTAGGCTCTTTTTGTGATTTTGAAAATCATCAAAAAGCATTGTAAAATGTCCCCATGTATTGTACACCGTTGCCTAGACTGAGTAGTAACTATGCTGAGAAAAAGAAAAGGAAGAATCTGTGACTCGGGACCTGAAGACATGAATTTTCTGTGAAGTTCAAATCCAGATGCAGTGTCAGGACCACCTTTTAATTTTAGTTTGAAGAAAATACACCTGTGACTTGTTTGCCCTTTGGGTCTGCTATTATTGGTCATTCAAGCTATAACAATTCAATTTCTTTGAATGTATGTGCTTGGGACAACCGATGTGACTGGGTAACTATGAGGTCTTTATCTGGATCTTTTACCATATCATTCTGTCTGTAGTTCTCTTATTTGCTGTAACATTAGGCTCACTCTGCATTGCTGCTAATATATCAAGCACAGATATGAAAATAAAATCCTTAGGATGTAACAGGTGCTTTGCTAATTGGAATTCTTAAAGTTGTTTTACGGGGGGAGAACGTTTCTATTTTAGAATCTTATGTTTATGTGCTGATAAAGGAAGAAAGTCACCTACGGTTGGTTATATTAAATCCTGCTATTCTTGATGCAGAGCTGGATATATGCTTTATCTAATTGAGAGGGCGAAGAAATGCCTGGACTTTTCTGCCACTTTATTTATCATTCATCTCTTTATATGCATCATATATGGAGGTTGGCCTTCCTCAATAACATGGTGGGTCGTTAATGGCACTGGACTTGCAGTGATGGCTCTACTAGGTGAATATTTGTGCATCAGACGTGAACTGCGGGAAATTCCCATTGCACGGTATCGTCCAAGTAAGGCTTTTTTTCTCCTCTTTGAGCTATGTCAAATGGAAGAGTTTCTGATGACGTCTTTGTTAAGTTCCCCATTATTGAAGACTTGTTGTTTTGAATTTGACCTATTTGTACATCTCTCATTTGCTTCCCTCTGCAATGGTGCATCAAAGCAATGGTTAGGAGTCGACTTTACCTTTTCTAACTTGTTCTTTCTCTATAATAGTTGGAAAAGATATCGCTATTTGTCTCTTTATTTTTGTGAAAGTTTTACTAGCTTTCTTTAGTTCACTGTTTTGAGCTGGGATCATTGGTGCAGGTGTTTGACCAACTGGAGAAACGCCACCAACAAAAGCAAGTTTCATCAGAGTATATGGGCTATTCCTTTGGATGATGTTCTGGATGCTATCCTGTACCAAATTAGGATAGCTTAGATCATGCACGATAGTCATACTCTAAAGCGACGGCAGCAATGAGCACACTGGGGTCGGAACTGTGCTTGTGGGACGAGGTCAAGCTGATGAATAGGATTGTTTTGGATATTTTTTAATACGCCAGTAGGTGGCTTTGAGAAATCGATGCCAAATGTGCTTCTGGCAGTTTATTGATAGGGATGAAATGTCCTGTCTTAGAGTCCATACGTTTTCAAATGATATTTTCATAATTTTTCCATGTCAACTTTTGGTTTGAAGGGTGCTGTCTGAACAAATTGTGGATCGACTGAATTTGACTATCGAGAGTAAAGTTGTGTCAATAAAGAGGTTGGGCTTCTTTAACCAGCTGAACTTTTTAGATGAGATGTACTTCCATGCCTGTTTCTACTGGGCAGCTTAACCTTTCCCACGTCTCTCTCTCTGCTTTTGCTGTGGTATGCAGTGTGACTCACGCTGGATCTTACTGTTAAACCACCGAAAAATTTACGAACAAGGATGCCGGTAGCTATTGAAATAATTTTGACACGGCAGAGTTACGAGCTTCTTGATTGATCGGCAAGTTCAAATGTAATGGCAGCAAACGCTTATCAATCTCAACCTATTCCCAGACAGTTCCGTTTTTTCTTTGCTTTTGTGTCAGCACATACGAGAGATTGAGGAATTTATTGAGGCCAAACGCAGTCCGTGGTTTGGACTGTCAAAATTGGAACCACAGCGTTTCCAAGCTGAGAGTTTTTCTTCTGGTTCCACCTTGCAAAGACAATATAAAGATAATTAATTTTTCTTTTCTGGGCCCGTGAGAAGATGCGCGAATTGGTGTAATCCGTCTTTTGCACGGGCTTTGCGGTGCCAAGAACAACTAAGAATATCTAAATTTAGCAATGTCGGATTGCTCACCGTAATTAATACGTTCCTTCTTATGGTCTTCCTTGTAATCTTTTAGTTCGAAAATTAAAGCCAAAAAGTAGCAGTGACTAGTTCCCGCTTCCCAAGCAGACTGGAACGCGGTCGGTTCCGGTCTAATGGAACCGGTCATTATTTTTTTTTTTCATGTTTCTATCAGAATATTTTATTGTCCAAAATATGACCGGGTTCAAATTCAGAGTTCAAGACAAATTCTATACTTTCATCCAGATATTTTATTATTATTTAATTACAGGCTTATATTTATTCGGAAATAAAAAACTAAACCTACTAATTTTTTTAAGAAATAACAGATAAAAAAAACATATGAAGTAAATTAGGTTTCTCCTTGGAACTGGAAAGCATAATGTTCGGATATTAGTTCCTTGGAATCGGAGAGCGGACCACTGAAACACCGGTTTTACTTTTAAGAATTAGAAATTAGACCAACACTTTTGAGAATTGGACTCAACTTACTGTTCGATCCAATCCGAGCAGTTTCCGTTTAGGTGGTCCCTTTGGCGCTCCTCTACCTAGAAGGTTCATTTTTGAGGACCCATAGTGCTTAGAAAAAATGGCGACAGAACCAAGTTAAACCTTGAAGGCTATGAATTCGAAGCTTTCAGCTGTTTTAAGTTTGGAGGAAAGAGATACAAAAATCTCCTACAAAGAAGAGCACGGGTTTCTTCTTCCTCTTGGTGGAGCAAATCGAAACAGGGATTACAAAAATTCCCAGCTAAAAGGGGGAAAGAAAATAAAAAACGACATTAAGTCCTCTATCGTATTATTTCCCCCACATAGGCACCAAGCTGTCCTGTACTCACGGTTGGCACTTCCACAATGAAGAAATGTCGGCAACGGCTTCTCCGACGGTCATGTACAGCCCGTTCGACCTGAAACTGTCCAGCGTTTGTGATTTGTCTAGCTTCTCCATCACATTCCCGACAGGACTTGCCAAAACAAGCTACAGGAAAGACAAGAAGACAGCATATAGGGAGAATTAAGAACTTTTCTTGGCCTTTAGGTCATTCAAAGCCTCACAAAGTTCACAACTTCAAAAAGAGTTGTACCTTGAGAGATCTCTTTTCCGCCATCTTCCTGATTTCCACTAATGCATCGATGCCACTTGTGTCTATGGAAGTGACAGCTGCGGAAAAATACAAGATCCTTTATTTTTGTCAATCGACAAGCCAGGATTAAACAAGCAGAATGGAGACTCAAAGGCTTAAATGAATTGATGTTCTATGGATAAAGGAGTTCAAAACTGATTAATCGAGCAAACAAGCTCTTGAAGAAGGACAGAATCCACATGAACTGGAAGGAACTTATTTGTTTAAGAAGTTAAACTTCTTCATGGATCAAATGAATTCATACAAAGAAGTCCCACTTAATGCTTTTCTTTGGTACTGTCACTAGAAGAAACTTATTTGTCAGAAATATCATGTAATTCGCATTATGGTTCAGAACAATCGGCAATCTGCATTATTTTTTTTTTTTTTGACTCTGTCAAGATGTTGCCGGAAATATATGTATGATGTTTTAGTCAGTGGAAGTGTGAAGGTAGTACCTGTCATGTCAAGAATTAGGCATTTCAGCGCACTCTGATTGTTCTCCTTTATCCATTCTTCCTCCTCGCGCACCCATCTCAGGATCCTGCATACAAAAATTTCACTTACAACCCCAAAGAAAGCGCTTTTAACCAGGAAAAAGTTACTTCTTTGAGAATGAGCATGATCTTTGAAACCTATCGAGGACAGGAAGCTTCAAATCTTTTGACCAATATAAAATTTTTCTATCTAGATCTACTGATCACTCTGAAGAGGTGTCAAGAAGGCTAACCTCTCCTGCAGGTAGGTGGAATTGGCGAAGTAGATCGGAGATTCAACAGCAAGTATTAGAAAAGAGGGAACTTTTGATGCTACCCTGTATCTGCTGAGGCTTTGGTACGTATGAGTTCCCTGAATAGTTCCCAATACCGTAGTGTTTGGCCTAGTGACATGCAAGAGAATCTTGAAGACAGAAACTCCAACCTGAATTTCCAAAAAAAGTCAAGTTAACCAAAATAGGTTGCTTAAAGAAGCTACTGAAATCTCGAAGTCTCCTCAATTTTGAAGATCAGTTTAAAATCTGTAATGCCTTCTACAATGAATGGAGCTAAGAAGGTCGGAACAAGTTTCAAGTATGAGAGACTCACGGCAATGGCTAGGCCCAATGGCACAGAGATGAAAAGGACCCCCACAAAGGAACATATACATGCCAAAAAGTCAAGCTTGTCAACTTTCCACAACCGCAAGGCAGCCTGATAATCAATCAGACCGATCACTGCTGTTATGATGATCGCACCTAAGATGACATTTGGAGTGTAGTGAAATAGTGGCATAAGGAAAAGCAGAGTAACTAGCACTGCTGTTGCCATAACTATGTTTGAAATTGCCGTTTGTGCCCCCGCATTATAGTTAACTGCAGACCGGGAAAACGACCCTGGAAATGACAGCAGAGGTATAGTCGTTAGAACCATTTAAGATGGAACACCACTTTTCTTGAGAAGGAGACATAATTAGGCGCTTTCAACATATTCACCAATCCTCTCACTTTTTTGTGTGGACCACTCTCTTATGGGACATGCTATTGTTGAAAAGAGGAGTATATTCCAAACTAAGGTAGCAGTTGGTCACACAAAATCCCGTGGATGCAAAACAAAGAAACCTAGTTTTGCAAAGAGAAAATAAGTACCTGTGGTCACAAAACACGAGGAACAGGAGCCGGCCATGTTCATCAGGCCAATAGCCATCATTTCTTTGTTTCCATCGACTTGGTAATTTTTCATAGCGGCAAATGTTCTTCCGACTGCAATACCTTCCTGTTTGGATGTTATGAAGTATAGGATAAGTATATGCAAGAGTGAAGATTCTATGTCCAAAGAATAAATCAATCACAGTACGCACATTTAATGCACAATTCTTACAGTTAAAGATAAAATTCCAGTTATGATGCCAGTTTTGACAGCCAGAGCTAGATAAGGGCCACTCAGGTATAGCATGTTTGATGAAGGTGGATTCAGACCCTCCGGCAAGCGGCCAATCTGTGCATAACAGTAATTTTTGTCAATAAAGTCCGGAACATGAAAATAGCAAACATAAGTTAGGTAGTCTGCTAAGAATATGTCCAAAAACTGGGAGTAAAACTTCAGTTCGTACAACTGTGATTCCATGAGCTTTTGATCTGAGGAGGAAAACTAGAGTAGTTGACAAAACCACTGATGTTAAAGGGGCAGCTGCTGAAATCCAGAAGAGCTTTGGTCTTCTAATGCTCTGTGACATTTGATGGAAACTCAAACGTTAGACTATAAGAATGAGTTGATCATTGAACATAATTATGGCTAGCAAAATGAATGTTTGGCTGAGATAAACTTACAATATGCCTCGTTGTCAATAAAAAGATTAAGAAAATGACTCCCATGACAAAACTTTGCCAGGACCACTGCAAGTCACAAGTGTAAGTTAAGGATCTCTCGACAAGGATGGCAAATATAAGTTGGAATTGAACCCATAAACGAATTTGATAAAGGATAAGACAGGTCGGAATCACCAAATGAAGGGATTTCATTAGATCCATACTTCAAATCGTATTCCCCCCAGTTCCAAGATCATATTTCAATAAGATTGCCAGACTTTTCTTTTGAAAAATTAAAAGGTATCGCTGTGTGTTGCGGTGTTATTACAAAATATTGTCCCTTTTCTTTCTTGAAATACCAATATGATGCTAAATAGAATAATATGACTCGTTCGAATTCCAATAGGAAATAGTGAAATAGCTTCATATCATGTATGAAGATTCCTATTAGGCTTGCTAAAGGAAAATAAGATGGAAAAGAAAATGAAGAATTACCTCGTCTTTTTGTTTGAAGACTGAGGACATAACAGGAACAAATTGCATCTTTGTGGTGAAGTGGACAATCCCAAGCAAGCCTTTCAACTGCTGCAATGACACTATAACTGCAGCCCCGGCCATAAAACCAACCAGCGTCGCTTTGGACAGAAAATCAATTACAAAACCTAACCTGTAAATCATTTAATCAAACTCAATCAAGTTAGTTCTCTGGATTATTGTCACTTCCTTGTATGGTATTTCCTACAGTTTAACTCAACTCCTCAGAGAAAACTCTCACTGTGGAATTACAGTTCTCTGTCAATTATATTGCTTTCAAACAATTTTGGACAAGAAAAGAAAGAAATTGCTTGATAAGTGATACCTCAGGAGACCCAGAGAAGCCTGAAATAGACCAGCGAAGAAGGTGGCTGTGAAGGCCAATTTGAGATACAGAATTGGCTCTTGACTGTAAGACACCGTCTCACTGAGCATTGAACCCATGACTAGAGAAGCAATTGACACAGGTCCAACAGCGAGGTGTTTGGAGCTTCCAAGTATTGAATATATCAATGGTGGAACAAAGCTTGAATCTGCATGAATGAAACGCAGTTTAATTAGATAAAAAGCTGCAGAACCGACAAAGATCAACTAGTTTCATGTATTTGTCACAGAGACAGGAAAAGGAAAGAATGATTCAATTGACACTCACATAATCCTACAATAGGCGGCAAATTTGCAAGTTTTGCATAGCTGATTCCCTGCAATGCAAGACACAGGTGATGAGATGACCCCAAATCCAAATTTTTAACAGGATTGCAAAAGAGAAAGGAAGAGAAAAGCAGAGAACAAAAGGAAGAAATGGACAGTGCATTAGTATTTCTTTCGCAAAGGGAAAAAAACACAGCCAGAAAAGTCAGGAACGTCAAATCTTAACTAAGGGTGGGTTTGGTTCGACTTTGGATATGGACTTTGGTGTAATACAAATGCTGAAAGCCAAAGCCTTATGGAAAATGCAAATTAGTTCGGTAAAAACTCATTTGCAAAGCAACTTTGAGTTTAAGTAGTGTTTGATAAAAGAAAATTTACAAAGGGCTTTGGCTGCAATTTTTTTATTTAAAAAATTCAAACTGTTCATTGCCAATGAGCCAGATCTAGCCTGGCGGTCACTGGCCAAATAGCTTCTTTGGGAAAGCTGAACCAGAGGCACCGTAAATCATTTTATAGGATAATTGGATCTAGCAAAAAATTAGCTTGGTTTAATTCATCATCGTCATAACATTGAGCCCTCTTCCCGGAAATTAATAAGTGGAAAAGGGGACTGGAGTTCACTAATGAAGGCATACTTGCACCATGTTAGAACCTGACAAAAGCATTTAAGTGAAAGACCCATAAAACTAAACTGACTGGATCACCAAGCCATCAACAAACCGAATTTACCAACCTTAAAGTCCTTTGATAGTCAATTGACACACATTAAACGAAAACTTGAACCACTAAATTCTCTGAGAAACGCTGAAGCCCCAGATCTCCATGCACACGCAAAAAACACAACGGCGTCTCTTTCTCACTCACTCACTCACCTGTGGGATGGCAAGGCTAGCAATGGTCACGCCGGAGATGACATCAGACTTAAACAGCCTCAGATCATACTCAGGCGCCCACTGAAATATGGGGAACAAGAACTGCAGAGCCAGGACAAGTTTCCTCAGCAATGTCTGGTTCTTGAACCTGTGGAGCGGGTCATCAGGGAAGAAGATCTCAGAGAGTCTGTGCTTGAGTTTCTGGAAGGTGGTCGTTTTCGGTGGCAAGCAAACACTGTGCACTTCCAAGGGGGGAAGCGGCAGTGTTGAGTCTGTGGTGGAGACTTTGATGATGGTGGCCTCATTGCCTGAGAAGTTCTCTACTCTGTTTGAATTGAGACCCATTTCAGAAGAAAAATGGTGGTGATGGTGATATGTGTGTAGGAGGCAAGACACAACGAGCGCTTGCTGAAGAACCAAGGCTTTGCATGGCGTGAATTTATACAGAAAAGGGAGGGACTGAGAGGAAAGAGAGAGAGAGAGAAGGGGGAGAGGGCAAGTGTCAAAGGTGGTTAATGGGAAGCTGCAGTTAATTCGTTCCCAGGGGTAGTTCGGTCATGTCGTTCTATCATCGTCCTAAATGGTCTGGCTGATGTTATTGTGACGATGATGCCACTTGCAAGGTGAATGAAATTAAATTTATTACTCAAATTAGCTTGTTCATTAATATACCAAATTATGACAAGGAACTTAAAAAATGTGGGTAAAGTAGGGAAACTATAATTTCAGATCATAAACTTTTCAATTGTACCGGGTGAAGTCTATAACTTTTGATTACTTACTAATTTAGTCTTAAGCCCTTTAATAATTTGCTAATTTAGTCATTCCAACTAATTTTGATTAGAGATTACCGACATGGATAATTTTTACATTTTTTTTTTCTTTTTTTTTTTCTTTTTCCCTCCATCGGCCTCATGTGAGGTTGGCAAGGGCAACCTTGACTAGTCTAGGTGTGGGTGTCCCTTACCTAAGGGTAGCAAGGGTGGCCCTTGCTTGAGGCTTGCGGATGGCAAAAAGGAAAAAAAGGAGAAAAAAACATAAAATTATAAAAGAAATATAAAATTGTCAACATTAGTGTTGTCGGGCTATATAAGACGAGTGACATTGATAGATTGTCACATTAGTGATTTTCAATCTTGAACGGAGGGATTAAATTGATAAATTATAAAATTTTTTAGAATTAAATGAGTACAATTAACAAGTTTTTAGAAGGTTTTGGATTAAATTGATACCATTAAAAGGTTTGTGATTGAATTGACTGCCGTATAATAGGATTTTGACTTTTAGATGTAATATCCTTTAATAAAAGCTTTCTCTAATTTGAATGGACTTTCTTATTATGGAATGTTGCCCATACATTTTTACGACGGATAATTTTCCATTTGTTAACTTCGGATAGAAAACAAAAACAAAAGTACCAATCGCAATGGAAATCCCTTTCTTCTTCACTTGGCCCTGTCCCCCTCTAGGGGTATTTTAATGATAGATTCTATGAGAATTGGACGATTCTTTTTGGTCAAATATTGAGCGATATGTGTATTTGCAATCATACCACTAGATTAGACTCAGAATATGTATAGGTTCATGCACTTACAGAATTTCTCTAATTTTAACGAAATGCTAACAAAGTAGAAAACTTTATCTTGTGGGTAAGTAAGAGTCATTTGTAGAATCAAAGGTGACACGTACCCAAAACTAAAGCTAAATATTCCTTTGACTATATTTTAGATCGTATCATCGCCTAAAATGATCACAATTTCAAGTATATTTTATATCTTAACGCAAAGAAAAAGGTAGAGAGGGATGGGGGTGTTCTAAAATACCACTAGATTGACTCGGCGTATGGATAGGTTTATTCAAACGTAGAACTTCTCTAATTTCAGCAAAAGATTAACGTATAAAAAGCCTCTCTCTTGCACGTAAGAAATAGTCATTTGTACGATTAAATGGTGAAAAATGTCCTAAAATAAGGCAAACGCCTATAATTATATTCTACATCGTTTCATCGCCTCCCAAATTAAACTTGGCATACGCATGGGTTCATCCCCTTATTAAAATTTTATAATATCGGGAAAATGATTAACTTACAAAAAGCCTCTATCCTGCATGTAGGACATAGTCATTTGTAAGGATAAAAACCAAGGCTACATGGGACCAACCAAATCATTTTTCCCACGTTTGCAACCACTTACGCACAAGGCGGCTTAAGTAGACTAACTTACAATGCATTGGGGGACAATACATGGTTTTTTTTTTTTTTTTTTTTTTTTACACGATTAGAATGCCGCGATCCCGTTTTCAATCATCTTTGTACTGTTCATGCAAGTTGCAGCGGACTCAACTGATAATCATCTATTCATTCCAAGATGCAATTAGGGCTGACCGAAGTTTCAAGCAGAAAAACAAGAGGAAAATGCATGATAAAAGAGCAGCTTTCAAGGGTTCGGTGGAATATCTGCAATGCAATGCCAGTCTGGGACTTTGATTTCACTAATTGAGTGTTAGAACAAGGGCCGTCCGCTGTCTGTTGCTTTGTACGAGTCGAAAGATTCTAGCCCTTCACACCCCGTCGACCTTTCCTCCCCTTTTTCCATCTCACGTTTGCTCCAAGTGCAAGTGAATATTTTAATTCCTTCTCTATAATGATCATCTTTCGTTTTGGATTCAAGCTGAAGTTCTTCACTTAGATGATGATTTTTATGATGATGCTGCTCTTAAAGCTAGCTAGAATCGACATCTTTAGCATCTCTGGGACTTCAATATGAACTGAACAATATGTGCCGTTAATGGGCACGTACCATGTAGTACGAACCCAGCTTTGGCATGTCCATTGTGGCAGCACAAGGCAAAACCCTCGATGCCAAACCAAAGGGGCCATCAAATTGTTAAATACAAAACAAAATAAGAGCATAAAAAGATGCCGAAATTTAAGATATTCGGTGAAGGAAATACGCAATAAGATAATAGCGATAGTTATGTTATTTAATTTAATCGGTCTTGGATAATTTTGATATCTCCCCATGAGCAAACCGGACTGAAGTCATACTGGAGTACTAGACATGATGTCGAAGTAGTAATTTCATGAGAAGATTCGATTTCTTAGATTGAGAAAGTCCCGTGTATACGCAACCAAGATAATCCCGGTAATTAAGTCGCACGGGACAACTTCTGACTTGCTTTTTATCAGGAAAATTGTTGAAGTATTCAAGAAAATAAATGGCTACCTAAAACCTAGGTAATGTCGGAGACGACATTCTTTGACTCAACCATAATAATAAGCAATATTTCTGGCGAACACCCCATACTGTTAACGTAAGATACGTGATAGCTTCGCAAGTTGATACGCACTGACTGTTCAATTGCTGGGGTGTTAATCAAGTTCTCCTTTTGTCTTTTATTTTTATTTTTATCGGAGTTCTGCTTTTGTCTTTACTGTTGCTAATGGGGTCACTCTTCAATTTGGCCATACGTCAATCTCTTGATTTCAACCTCTCACAGGTTTTTTGTCCTGATTCTCTTCAAATCCCTCGTAATAAAATAGGTGGACTCAATTCAATGTATTCTATATCTATGGAAGTTTTCTAACTTTCGGCATTGGGAAAATATTGGGCACACTAGTTGTGTGAACTCATCAAAATACTATTTCATTCATTGAGCGGCATGTATCGTCTTGGACCCACCTTGCATCACTCTTCCTCTTTTCTCTATTTGTTACTTTTTCCTCCCTTCCCCGTCCCCCCACTCTTTCTCTCTCTCTAGCACTGCTCACTGCCACGCTGCAATGCCACCTTGAGCTCGAGTGGCCATGGTAGTGATCTTAAAGGTTGAGCGTGCCATAATTGCTACGAGCTCAAAATTTAAACTGTTGCCAAGAAATGAAAATAATTATTTGTAAATAATGAAAAAATTTGGCAAGTAAAAATAAACTAATGAACATTCATAAATAACTCAAATAAAAATTGGTAATTTGATATTATGTAATAATATAATGGGAGAAAAGTCAGTAAGTCATGCTAGTTTAGGTTGGTGATCTCTAAAATAGAGCTTGTAAAGATGAGGGGTTGCTAACCAAGATAACAAAAGTGATTGACTTAATAGAAACGTTGGTATTAATTTTAAAAAAACAAGCATTGATAAGTAACTTCACAGAGTTAGGGCGCGTTTGGTAACATTTCTGTTTAAAAATTGTTCCAGGGAACAGAAATAGAAAAAAGTGTTTCTGTTCCGGGGAATAATTTTTGAACAAAAAAACGTGTTTGGTAAACTTGTTCCAGGAATAAAAAATAAATAGAAACATGTTTGGTAAATTTGTGTTTTTTTTTTTTTGTTTCTTTAATTTTTCTCTTTTTTCTTTTTTTCTTCTTTTGGCTGGTCGCCGGCCTCGGCCATGGCCGGCGACCGACCGACGAGGGCTGGTGGCCTCGCCCAGCCACGGTGAGGCTCACCAGCCCCCGGCGAGGCCGAGCCTTGCCGTGGTTGGGCGAGGCTTAGCCTCGCTTGGCCGGGTGAGCTCGGGCTCACCTAGATCCAACAAGCCCGAGCTCGCCCGCATCCGGTGAGCTCGAGCTCGCCCAGCCACTAGCGAGGCCGAGCCTCGCCGCGTAGGGCAAGGCCGCGCGAGCTTAGGCTCACCCAGATTTGGCGAGCCCGAGCTCACCTAACCAAGGCGAGGCTGAGCCTCGCTAGGGGCCGGCGACACTCAACCTCGCTAGGGGCCGGCGATGCTCCAGTGAGGTCGCCGGCCCCCGATGGCCAGTTGCCGGCCATGGCTGAGGTCAACGACCGGCCAAAGAAAAAAGAAAAAGAAAAAAAGAAAAAAAAGAGAAGAAAAAGAGAGGAGAGATAAAATTTGTTTTTAAAATTGTTCAAGAAACAAGAAATTGTTTTAAATATATTCCTGGGAACAAAAAAATAGATTTGGAACAAAAACGTAAACAAATGCGTTTCTGTTCTTTTTTTGTTCCCTAAAACAAAAAAATAGAAATTTTGTTTATAAACAGAAAAAAAAGAACATTAACAAACATGCCAGTGACCTAAAATTAATTGGTAGCTTTTCTTATAAAAGCTGGTAAGTCAATAATTTAGATATGCAAATTACAAGCTAATACACAGCAAAATAAGGCCAACCAGCTTGGATTCTCTTAGCTCATGCTTACTCTACTAAAGCGAGACAACTTGACTCTGGGAATATTAACCTCTAGTCAAAATGTTACCAGCTATTCGAGGTGAAAGGTGTCAGAAGAATATTTTTGACCTCAAAATGGATGCAGCTGCGACAAGTAATCACACAAATTGATTCTGTCAAAATTGGAAGGGACAAGTCAAGGACTTTTGCAAAATAGCGTGAATCGTCTATGCGGCGATAAGCGATTGCGTTCGATGATGGCATCTTTATCTATCAGTCCTTGACCTCAAAAAGGCTCCACCAATCTTCCACTTTACAAAGTACCCACCATTGATGGACCAGACTCAAACAGAAATCGAGTTCCAAGGGTCAAATCTTTTTTTCTCTCCCGTTTAAAGTAGAGAAGAAGATTCTCTCTTCTCGTGCACATGTCCGATTGGTCGGTGTAGCTTGCTGTCGACTCGGGACTTGGGAAAAACAAATCTTGGGTACAAAATTTGTCCAATCTGGCCTCTCTGGTTGGAATACCTCAGTCATCTCAATGTAGCTTGGAAGATGAGAACTTATTCCCTTCTTTGAAAAAACACATTTTGTGCTCACGTTTTGTGGAGTGGCTGTTCTGGAAAAGCAGAGATAGAGGAAGCATAAGAAAGAATCCAATTGGCCTGGACTGGACTATTGAGTGCCCTTTTGACTAATATGTAGAGAAATTGGATGGTTCATCTTTTCACTTGGATTATTCAATGAGATTTCTGTTTCTACTGAGATGGAATTAGAATTATTATTATTCACATTTTCCTACCACTTGGACCCAATGAGGATGAGAAATTCTTCTATGGATACCCATAGAGTAAGCTTATTCAAAGGGTTTCTTGGGTTGACTGTAATTTCCTTGAGTGAGATGGGGCTTAATCTGTGGAAGATGAATCCTCAAGAATCTCTAAGTGGGGGCTGAGTTCAGTGAGCACGTCGACCAATGGCTGAACCAGAAATGGATACTTTTAGGCCCATAGCCATTAGCTCGCTCTCTTTGAATGCCAACTTTTGAATTAAGTAATGCCAATAATGCAGAAGAGTTATGAACATGGTTGTTCAGGTTTTTTGCCTGCAAGACCATACTTTTATTGGCTATCATATGAGCACCCAAAGGCAGAAAACATGATGCAGACACGGAAGACCCAATCCGAAGCAACTAAGAGACACGACCCTTCATTCTTTAGTCAAAATAGGTCAGCTTAGTTTGGTCGTCATGGGCAGCAGCAACTAGGAACCAACCAGAGTGACGACCAGTGGGGGTTATAATGCTTGGCTAGGGTCCAGACCTATTTTCCCTTTCTTTCTTTCTTTCTTTTCATTGTTTACATTAGCAGTATCCTTTTGATCAGTTTTTTGAGATGATGGAAGGGGCTGAGAAGAATGCTGAGTGCTCAAGTTTATTCCTGGAATATACCCTTATGTGTTTCTCTTTTTATCACTGCTTCAATTGCTTTAATCATTGTTAGTTTGACGAAAGTGTCTTATTTTCTTTGTACTTTAGTCTGCCACTTTAGGTCAACTTTCTGGAATATTGAGTCCAGCCCGCGTTGATAACACTGAATCACTGATCTTGTGGTCGTTATTCTTGCGAGGGCACTGAAGTCTCGGGCTCGCACATTTTCATCTGACATCTTTTTTGGCAGAATGAGTTTTTCAATGTACAGTTATTGGAGTGTGCCAACCAAGTGCAGTTGATGGAATTCCACATTCCAGAATAGTTTCGTTTGCTGGTGCATGTGAAACACCTTCAAAAAAAAAAGTTTTTTTTTTTTTTAATTTTTTTTGCAAGGTATGATCATATGAAGTATATCTCTTGGCATCCGAAATCTAATATTATAACAGAATCAATTTGCAGAAAAAGACTTGAGAAGTTTTTGATAATATATTATGTAGCCCTTTTCTTTTCCTTGGTTTGGTAAGCACTAAGCAATGAGAAGGATGAAGAGAGACGTGAGGAAATTAGGATTAGAAGAAGTGATTATGCGGCTCATATACAATGAGCAGAAAGTGCAGACCTTCTTTCATTTTGTACTTTCTTTAATTAATCTACCTTTTTTTTACATGATGTCCTTCATTATGCCAACACTAATGGTCTCTTATGATTATTTATTTTTCGCTTTTCTTTCACTTTTTAATAAAGAATCTCCAACTTCTCAATAAACTAGTGTGATGATGAGCCAGATTCAGTGAGGTTATGATGATTTCGTGCATACTTTCTTGTCGAGCTTAGTGACAATTGTGCTTTTACGATCAATTGTAAGAAGATTGGTGAATCCATTCGCTTTAGGTCCGTGTGCGTGTGGTAAGTGAAGAAACAAAGTGCCCCATGACCTTGAGGTGAAGTGATAGCACTAGTTCTTTTCCGTGGACGGTGCTCAAATTGTGAACCTCCATTCCTGACCCCTCATTAACCATTTTCTGTTTTCTGTTTTTTTTTGTTTTTTCAGATCGCACTTCTTCAACGCAATTCACCAGTGTCGTACTTATCCAGAATAGTGAATGAATAGAAGGGTGTTGTTTTTATTCTCCATCTTCTTGCACGATCTATTTTCAACTGCGTTGTGATTATACGTGCGACAATGGATGAAGCATTGGCGCTACGTTTGTAGTATTAAGTATCGGGAATGGGGTGAATCTTTCGCTGATAGCCAGATGATGATGGGTATTCCTTCACAAACAACCTGTGATCTATCTCCTAAAAGACATGGTAGGTTCCGGTCCGCCAAGAGCTCCCCTTTCATAGTTGTTATGCTAATTTACAATTTTTTCTTCCGCCAGCAGAAGATGATGCAGAAGTCGAGATTGGGCTAAGAGTTCGATCAGTGCAGCATGTGGCCTACATCTAGGTTTGGGCTCAAGAGGGCCTATAAACTCGTAAACCATCAACATGAGAAACTTGATGGTTCTCTTGAACCCAAGATCCCTTGGATCTGTTGTCATGATACCATGGTTACGCCAATTCCTTCCTCCTACGCCAGCATGCTATTGGGAAATTAATGGACTGATAATCCTCTTGGCAATTTCTATAAGGGTATTCACACGAATTTTTTTAGCATTTTCAATTTGTTCCTCGAGAGTTCAATTTTTACAGAAATTCCTTAGATACTCAATTTAACTTAACTTATCGTTTTTTTTTTATTTTTTATGATGTGTTGTGTATTTGTAGATGACTCGATCATAAATTAGTTACAAAGGATGACGTGATCTATTCTCGCTTGGCCCATGCAGGGGAAACATATTTGGCTTAATTTGAATCTTGAACTTACAAAATTTGAGCTTTTAATCCCCTCATTTGAACACATGATGACATGGGAATCATAAAAAAATGAATATCGGGTAGTTTATAAATTACGTAGAACAAATCCATCTAGACCGTTAATGTAATCAATGATGCCGATCATATTGATCCACAATGAGAATTTAACCCTCCAAATTTGACTTTGACCAGTTAGAGGCCGCCCTCTGAATCTTCTCATCGATAGACTACGTTGACGTAATTCATTTTGACCGAACAGCCTTTGGACTTTGATCTCCACCGTGTATCGTGACACGACAGCAGAATGGACGGTTGAGGAGTCGCGGATGACAGCATAGGAGAGAGGAGTAATATTGGCACGGGCGAGAGCAGAATAGTGTACGCGCTCACGTAATTCCCATGGTTATCAATCATTGGACTACGATCACACCGTCTATTTCGACACGTGTGCCAAATGGACGGCTTCAAAGGCATCGGATGACAACAGCATGCAGAAGAATTTTCTTGGCTGGAGAGAGAGTAAAATTGCGTGGACATCCTTCATCGACAAGCAACCCTTGTATATAAAGATGTCCTAACACTCATTAATTTATGTCCAAGATTGCAGCAACTTCTGAAGATACATCCATTTCGACCATCACACAAGAAAATGGTGAGTTGGCTGTTTTTTTTTTTCCATCTCAATTTACTCAGAAAAGCAACTCAAATCAAAGCATGGTTGATACTCTCGAGACACAATTTTGTTTTACGCCATATTTGTGTATGGAGTTTTCATTGTACTGATTTGGCTTCTGTTCAATTGGCGTGCATCAGTCTACCGTGTTCAAGTTCGAGGTACACAAGCCTTGTTCCTCAGTTCTCCTTTTCATTTCCCTTTCTGCATTTGCTGATTTGTTTAACTTTATTACATTACATGAGCATATTCATCGACATTAAGTATAAGCACTTCACTGTTTGAGAAACTACTTAATGTCTCTTTTGCACCAGAATGAGATCGTTCAAAGATCAGAGCGAGCTAAATCTGTTGAGTTCCATCCAACACAACCATGGTAATGAGATTTTGCTTATGCTTCTTTTGTCGATATCTTTCATTGCTCTAGTATGATTCCAAATGAAGCTCAATCATATGTCTAATGTCTATGTTCACTTAACCAAGCTTAATTATTAGTGTCTTACCAGAATGATGCTTGATGTCATGCAGGATTCTTGTAAGCTTGCATTCAGGAACCGTCTACATTTGGAACTACCAATCCCAGGTAAACAATAGCCTTCTCTGCTTTAGCAGTTCACGGTACAAAGAAATCTCCAATGTATTCATCGTTACTGAATGTGTTGATGACAAGAATTATCTTGATCTTATGTTACTAATTGACATCGACATTGTTTGGTGTTTCAGACTACTGAGAAAACATTCAAGGTGGCCGAGTCCCCAGGTAAATATCAGAACACACCTGATTAAATTGATATGTACTCATATTTCTTTGAAATTTCGTGATGCCAAACCAGAGATTTGTCCATCCTAATCTCCAGTGCTGATGATATTTGCAGTGAGGTCTGCCAAATTTATCCCGAGCAAGGGCTGGGTAATTGTTGGATCAGACGATGCCTTTATTCGTGTGTACGACTATGGCACGATGGAGAAGATCAAAGAGTTCCAAGCGCATAAAGATTATATCAGATGCTTGTGCGTCCACACTATCCTTCCCTACGTGCTATCAGCATCGGACGACTCTGTTATAAAGCTCTGGGACTGGGAGAAGGACTGGAGGTGTACTCAAACATTCGAAGGACATTCACATTATGTGATGCGAGCAGCGTTTGATCCTCGAGATCCCAATGCTTTTGCAAGTGCATCACTCGATGGAACTATAAAGGTACTCTCTTAGTAGGTCTCGCTCTTCACAGAAAACATATTTCCATTTCCAAACATGCTATTTATACTCCTGATACCATTCCCATCTGTTGCAGATTTGGAATGTTCACTCTTCTGCGCCTAAGGTTACTTTGGATGGGCACGAGAAGGGGCTGAACTTTGTTGATTACTTCTCTAGGGATGATGTGCTCTATTTACTTAGTGGCTCTGATGATTACACTGCTAAGGTTTGCAAACTTTATCGTTCTTAATTTAATATATCGGTGCATTATTAGAAAGATATCAATTGATATATGATTTATTAAATAACAAGTACAGGTTTGGGATGATAAAGGAAGAAGCTGTATACAAACACTCGAGGGACATGAGCACAATGTTACCGCTGTATGTGCGCATCCCGAGCTGCCCATAGTAATTACCGGTTCAGAGGACGAGACTCTTCGTATGTGGGATGCAAATGGCTTCGGGTATGCATTGTGGGAGTTTGTACGGTTGTAGCATGCTCTAGAATGCAGCTTCAATTACAGCAGAGTTGAATGAAAATGCCACCTCTCTATTTTCCAGATTTTCCAAAATTTACGATAGGATAGGACCATTTATTTACCTGGACTCTTTGTAGTTTTGCGAATGACTCCGCCATTATGTCACATACAGGCTTAAGCACGTAGTGAAATTCGGTCATGGAAGGATTTGGGATATTGCATATCAGAAAGGATCGCGCCGGTAACATTCATACCTGCACTAAATGCTTCATTTCCTAACTATATCCATGCATTGACAATAATAAGCTATTATGATAGTCCGAGGTTTTCCATTGCCACTATAAAGAGATATATCAAAGATGAAATCTTCCATATCCATTGTCTCACTTTTCTGTGGCTTTCGCTCTGCAGGGTTGCGGTCGCCTGCGATGAGGGAATAGCTGTGGTCGAGATTGTGTGCTGATAGTGTGGAGCCTTATTCTATTTCCAATAAAACAGATCCTGACCTCTACAATTGTTACTTTCAATTTGAACTTCAAATAAGAGTGCATACCGTTCTTCGGTCAAAGGAAGAAAGTGTCACTTTGTACTAGGTTATGTGTATGTCGCTTTGTACCGGTTTACGTGTATACTCTTTG
Source organism: Eucalyptus leucophloia subsp. euroa (assembly GCA_017140325.1). Lineage (NCBI taxonomy): Eukaryota > Viridiplantae > Streptophyta > Magnoliopsida > Myrtales > Myrtaceae > Eucalyptus > Eucalyptus leucophloia. Next base: position 35,014,444 of record CM029477.1, read on the forward strand.
TACCAAGGAGAGGAAAAGAAGAAAAGAAGAGGATTGACTCGACTTAGTTGCACTGCAATGGCCTCCCCAATCAGATTGTAAGGGCATGCAAGCGAGCCGAGTTGATGCGCAACACGTGCTCTTTTGTTTTATGTTTGTTTTTTTGCTCCAGAAGGCACTCTCAACTTGCATTCCCCTCAATATGAATCTGCTATTTTGTCTTACCCTTTTTTCAATCTTAAATTATTGTGTTAGGGATTGTGTATTGGTTTCGTTAGAATCCATGGGGATGGAATCATCATGAGCACCCTATTCGGGTTTTCATTTTTCACACTGCTTTCACCAAGTGGAGTCACCTTTTTTGGGCTTTTTTGTCTGTTATGTCGATAAGGTGGGAATCCATCCCTGATGCTAGGGGACCTGCTTCGCTTGGACTAATCTTTTCACAGGCAGAATTAGAGTAACTAGGAAGGACAAGATCGATTTTAGCCTTGGTTAATAGCAAAATGACACTGTTTTTGCACTTGTCTAGCCATATCAGTGTACAAAATGGCGTCGTTTTGCACTTGGCTCGCCGAAAATTCGCCACGTCAATATTTTGGTTCTATTTTCTCGCTATTGGTACTTAACTAATTCATTTTATTTCGATTTTGGCATTTAAGTATCACTTTTATAATTTTGGCACTTAAATATCCCTCCGTGCTGAGTTTAGACACTTCACGGATCCTTTTCCCAGTGGCAGGTTGAGTAACAATGAGATATATAAAACTATTGTCTAATAGTGTGACATATTATCTGCTGTGTTTATAGTAAGGGCATGAGAAGTAAATGATTTTGATTGAAACAAATTAGAATTTGAAGTCATATGTTTGCAAAAGACAATAAAAAACCACAAATCAGAATTACCTCAAGCAACAAACATAAGAAAAACAATAAAGGAGCTAGAAGTTCCAAATTCTTGAAAAACGGAATAAAGATTCTCTAATGAGAGAGCAACAGATAAATAGTGGAGAAGCCTTTATGGTAGCAGCAATGGTGGATAAACTTACATGTAGATCATGGTTTTGGGGTCGACTATCCATTCCTGTAAATGCTTAGGTCATAATCTATAGAAATTAGGCATTGAAACTTCTAATTTATTCATAATATGCACTTTTAGCAGTTTTGGCACGGTGGATGGGCAAAGAAATGCGAGACAACCAATATCTAGAGTGCAATAATTGAGATAATAAGGCCAAAAATAGGTTCAGCACTCAAAATACCTAAGAAATTGGTCTAAAAATGACTGAATCGATTAGAAAAGTGCCTCGGAACCGGTTAGATTGGTTTTACTGAACCGTTCAATGATCAACACCCAAAGTCCATTTGATCCATGCTAGTCAACGGTTAGAATAGATTGACTAGCCAAAATGTTGTATTCTTAGTACATTAGTCTTCCACCTTTAATTCAACTTTACGTGAATACTAAGTTTAGCCCTCTTGTGTTGATAACACTAAACCACTTATCTTGTGGCCATTGTTTTTGTGAAGGCACTAAAGTCTTATGTGGTTTCACATTATCATACGACGTTTCTTTTGTTCCATGAGTTCTTCCGTCTACAATTATTAGAGTGTTTCAACCAAGTTGATGGAATTCCCCATTCCATACATAGGTGCATGTGAAACAAATTTCTTTTTGTGAGGTATGATAATATCATTTATATCTTTTGGCATTCAAAACTCAATGTTTACAATGCCCATAGCAATAATATTATCATAGCATCAGTCATGCAGAAATTGATTCAGGAACTTTTTGATGAGATATTAATTAGCCCTTTTCTTTCCCTTGATTTTTTTTTTTCAGCATTGAGAAGGGGTGAAGAGACACATGAGGACATTAGGACTGAAAGAAGTAATTATGTGGCTCATATACAAGGAGTAGCAAGTGCAAATCTACTTTAACATGTACTTTATTTTGAGGGAAAAAGTGCACGAGAAGTATTAAAACTTATCATAAATGTGTAGTTGAACCTTAAAATTTTAAAAAATGTAATTAAGTCTTAAAACTTATCACGAAAATGCAATCGAGTCCTTAAGCTTTCAAAAAGTATAGTCGCGAAAGTACAATCGAGTTTTAAAACTTTCTTAAAGTTCTATTATGGAAGGACTTGATTTGACCGATTTGATAAGTTTTATGACTTGATTGCATTTTTTGAAAGTTATAGGACTATATTGCACTTTATTGATAAGTTTTAAGATTTCCAATGCACTTATCTCTTATTTTAATTAATACCTGTCACGAATTCTATTTTTGTTTTCCTTGACTCATATCATAGTGCAAGTTCTCAATAAACTAGTGTGATAATGAGCCAAATTCAGTGAGTTAATGATGGTTTCGCACATACATTTCCTCTGTCTGTTTTGTGTGTTGATGTAAAGTGAAAGCATTAGTTCTTCTTCATGGATATTGCTAAACCGTGTGCCTCCATTCCTGACCTCTCATAAACCATTATCTATTTATTTATTCACATATCACTTCTGCAATGCAATTCACCAATGCCATACTTAGAGTGCATGAATAGAAGAATGATGATGTTTTTATTCTCTGGCTATCATCTTGCACTATCAATTTTCAGCGGCCTTGTGATATTACGTGCATTAGTTGACAAAGCATCTATGTTGTGTTTGTAATAATATGTATCAGAACCGTGTTAATCTTTCTCGGATAGCTAAATCATGATGGGTATATTGGATATATCAACATTTCCAAAATATTTGAATGCCATTATTTTGAAACGATTTTGATAGAAGTTATGATAGCCTTGAAAGTCATTATTTTGGAACAGTTTTCAAGTTGATGCAATAATTGATGAACAAAAAATAGCCTGTTCTTTCATTTATCTACAAATAGAACCTCCACCCTACAATTCAAAATATATGGGAATCAATCATAAACTTGACAAATTGTCAATATAGTCATTTCATTTAAGTTTGGTCGGAAATCGCGAACATAGATGCTGAATATCTTACATGACATGGTCAGTTTTAACGTGAACAATTTTTTACAATTTTTATATGGTAAGGTGCCCTCGCTAGCCATAATGACCCAAAAAAAAATATTAAAAAATTAAAAAATTATTAAAAATTTGGAAAACTTGCTCATGTAAGAGTCGGTTGTGCCATGTAAAACAGTTGTCATCCACACAAGTGCCATAAGTTTAAGACTTCTTAAGTAATTTCTCTCCAAATACACACAACTCATCAACAAAAATTGCCTCTTTTCCCTTCCATTGCATTTCTTTTTTTCCTAGGCTTCACATATAATTTTGTTGTTCCTCTTTTCTCTATTATTTAGTGTAGAGTAAAGAGTAAAATTTTTTGCACCAAGTTTCATACTCCGAGAGGCGGAATTATCCTTAAGAGCAATGTTTGTACGCCTCTAAAAGTTGTTATTTTTATCTTTTTTGACATATTTCCAATAGGGGTATCCCTCTACAAACAACCTGCGATCAAACTCTTGAAAGACCTGGTAGGTTTCGGTCCAGCTAGAACTCCCCATTGAGGTTTGCCAAGATGTAGTGATAAGGCAGAACATGACATGGAAATGAAGATTGGGTTAAGAGTTTGATCAGTGCGAGTCTCGTGTATAGGTTTTGGCTCAAGAGGTCTGACAAATTCGTGAAGAATTAAAATGTGACATTTGATGCTCTCTTTTGATAGTTAATAGAGTTAAGCCCGTGACTTGTATTGAACACTAGATCCCTTAGATCTCGGTCATGATGCACTGTTCTTAGGCCAATTCCTTTATCCTAAGCCGGAACGTTATTTGGAATTGAGAAATAAGATGCTGAGGTGCCGCCATTTTCAAGATAGTGACGATTATCTTTAAAACTCTCATTTTCAAAGGGAAATTGTTTAATTCACTTAAACGGTTTCATTTCGTATTTACTTATTTTTCTTTGCCGTGATTGCTTTTGATCACAATATTCTTCAAATAAATATAGTTATACACAAACAAAAATCATAATTGGCAACTTCTCGGTCAAAATATATGCAATATGCAATGCATAAGGCTTTTTAATGATTTAAATAAACAAGTATATGACTTTTTTAGAATAATGACATAACAAGTAAGTTTTTTCTTAGAGCGCAGATCGGTAACTAAACTTCTTCTCATTCATTTAAGTAAGCATATCAATTCGAAAGTATCGGATATTTAATTGAATGGAAAAGTAGAGGAATCGAATGCAAAAAAAAGAAAAGAAATTATTTATATATTTGGGTCTGCATCTCTAAAGTATTTGAACAAATTAAAAATATATAGACCACATTATACATCGAATTATAGTTTAGGGACCATACGGAACAAACAAAAAATTCAGAGATGACATAAGGATTATCTAAGTCATTTCCCCCTTCTTTTTTTCTTAATTTATATTACGTGAAGCTACAAGAACAGGCTTGGACCATGGGCTAGACCTGTTGACCCAGCGTACGCTATGGGCCCAACCCAACCCGACCCGATCTAGTCGGGCCCGTCTTCGCCGCGCATCAGCTGAGCTGAAACGTTCTGTACCGGGCCAGGGGCGATCCATGTTCGTTTCCGACTTTCCTAACCGCAAAGCGACTCCGGATTTTCCAACACCGGCAAAGAAGCGGAGCTCCCTCCCAAAATTCGAAGCGCCCGCAATGAAGGCGGTGAATCCCGCCCTGTTGAGATCGCCATTGGGTCGTGAGCTTTGATCTCCAGCTCTCGCCAGCCGGGCGGCGGTTCAGCAGGCGATCTCCCATCGGCGGAAAGTGGTCGGCGCCTCGGTTTTTTTCGCGTGATCTCGAAACTCGATTTCTTCCCGCCGTTGAATAATGAATGCGTCGAAGGATGCGCACGAGTTCTGATTTCGACGTTTCGCCACGCGTCTAGCTTGCTAGACTTCGTTTTTAACTGATTTGACGTCGACAATGCTAGCCTCGGGATTACTGTTTCGTTCGCTTTTTTTCTTCTTTTGGGCCGAGAAAGTGAAGGGAGATGGATTCGAGCTTTGGAATAGGTAGCTGTACTGACTTTAAACATTGGCTTTTAATTTTTGAATCTACTTGGGATGTGGTATGTGAAGAAAGGCCGAGGCTTTGGGTTTTTGTTGTGTTCGATGGATTACCTTCTATGTAATTGCTAGAATTAAGTTAGAATTCTTCTCTTTTTTTCTTACGAAGTAATTGGAGTTCGCCATTCCTTCGCTTTGCGTAGTTTTAGTTGACAATGAGCTGAAGAAAGAGGATTGCATGTGTATTCTCTTTTCTGAGTTTTGATTCGGACTGATTGTTGTTTTGTTTGTGTTGGGAATATTGGATCCCCAAAAACCGGATTCAACATTAAATCGAACTCCTAAAATGAATGCGGAAGACGAAGCCTGGGAAAAAACATGTATCACCGATCCTAAAGCACACCACGGAATCGAGCGTATCTTGTTAGTCACAGATTAAACACCAATGCCGATAAGAGGAAGAGAAAACCGATCCTATTCGATCCGATGACGTCGATTAGTCTTGAAGGGAAAACGGCGTCGCCGTTTGTGCTCGTTTTTCTTTTGGAGGGAGAGAGGGAGAGAAAACGTACGTAAATTATGCCAAATGGTGCGTTCTCCCTCTCTTTCCTCCCTTATATACGTTCCCTCAAAAATAGAAACGTATCCCTTCATCGTATCCCTCCATCCATGGGCCATAATCCTACAGGCCGGGCTTTTAGGCCCAACATGGGTGGACGGACCTTAAGCCCATCACATAAAACCAACATCTCCCACTCGCACATGGTGGGCCGAATAGGATTCTTTTTACCTCTCTTCAACATTCATACCGGTGAATAATCCGTGCGACCAGCATACTTTGAGAGCTCGTTGCTATATATCTGTTAGGAATATATAGCAGCCTCATAATGAGCATCACATCCTGAGTAGATTTAGTATGTAGTACCCTAAATCGATCGATCACATTTATATCTCTCTTGATCTCTTTTAAACAATGATATATATATTGTATTCACAATTATGATTATCCCAAAGACAGTCATAATTGGTTTGTTGGAGAAATCTTCTCGAAATGTTTTGAAGCTGACAAAATGTTTCCATCAATCTAGTCTGAAGGTTTGTAGATTCTGCTATCTAAAGTCTGAAGACCTCCGGACAGCCAGACTCAAGACTCAAAGTCTATCCTCATTGACAGTCTCTAATCCGTTGAAGAAAGGCTATCAAGAACTGGATGTTTCATTAAGAATATGACCTTATCGACTGGAGAAGATCTCTTGGCTGGATAAGATATAACGGAATCTTTTATTTGATCATGATTGATTCGAAGATTAAGGATCCAATGATTGGCAAAATATTCTTGGAAGGTTCTACTTATGGAAATCGAGATCCTGATTGTATGGGCGAACATGATTGATGGACTATCGACATGTTCCTTTAATAGCTTGAATGATCTTCCTAATTGATTCCGTCCAACGGATAGATTGGAGGAATTCCTTTGATAAGTGCCAACGAGTATGATGGCATGAAGAAGTACATAAGGAAGACGTTCTAAGTTGTTTGAGGTGTGCACAATAGAAGAATTCCAGAGTCTAAAGCTCTTTGTTGTTTAGTCAATTCCTTTGAGCGAAATCTTGTACGCAAAAGAGAGTCTATATTTGTGAGAAACCTTGAGGAAGTGTGGTAGAACATCTACATTGTGGAATCAAGGAAAAGCTGTGCTGTAACTTCTCTTTTATTCATAGTGAAATTCAGTCGGTGGGCTGTCCGTACGGAAGAGTGGACGTAGGCTTGGAATAAGCCGAACCACTATAAACCTTGTGTTCAATTTTCTCTTCCCTACTCTTTACTTTACTTTGATCGTATTTCATTTTGTTAATCAAAAGAGAACTCCCTTTCTATCGTTTGTCTTCGCTTCTGTATCTCGAGAAATTATTTGTGCACCTATTCACCTCTCTCTAGGTGCTTATACTAGCTATCTCATGGTTAACTGGTGAATACAAAACTACAATGTGATTCTCCAAATTCGATCTTTCTCTTTCCTTCAAACTCTCAATTTTAGTTCAGCTTGCTTTTCTAGAAATGCCCAATTAGATCGAATCAACTCATAATCATTGGCAACATCCTAAGATAGCAAACACTAAATAGAAATCTTGAGAATAAGTAAGAGTCATGAGGGGACTAAAAATTGAGGAACTCTTTTCCTCAAGAGTCTCACATGGCATAAAAGTTGAGATCAAACTTTTTGCCACTTTTATTGGTCGTCTCATGCATACGTAGTATGAAATACGTATTATGGTATTAACTCATTTCCCATGGAGTGTATGTCTACACCTTCAATACCGCATGCATGATAGTTCGACATACCCAATGTCTAACTTGAGTTCATCTATCTACTCATTCACAAAATTCATCGAACTCACATCCGGCATCATAGACGGATAAAGTAAAATATGTGGGATATTTTACTTTCGGACATAGTAAGTATTATGTCCTCATCTTAACACTCAGTTAAGGCGACATACGTATTTTAAGCTTGAGCTCTCAATTATCACCTAGATAATAAGCTTAAAAACAGTCTCATCTCTATTTATCACATAGGAAATAGAGGCGATTACCCGTGTGAGTGGGCTAATCTTATATCTGTCCGACATACTTTCTCAACTTAAAGTAATACACTGAGCATTAAGATGCATAAAGATTAAACACAGATTCATAGGCATTAATGATAAAAACACAAATTCATCAAATGTGAACACTTAGGGAAATTATAATCAAGTATGTCAAACTTTACGCAATCCTAGAGATTTCATATGGCCACAAAACACATCTCTAGGTATTGGCTTTGTCATAGGATCTGCTACCATTCTATGCATAGTATGTACTCTAAGTTCACGTCTTTTCGTGCAATCATATCTTTGACAAAATTATACTTGGTATTCATGTGTTTGATCTTGCCATGATATTTTGGATCTTTGGTGTATGCTTTTGCTGCTTGGCTATCGCAGTTAATCAACAATGAATCTGCAGCACTTCCAATAACACCTAAATGATCCAATAATCTCTTAAGCCAAACATCTTCTTATATTACTGCTGATAATGCCACGAACTCAGTTTCCATCGTGGACAAGGCTATACACTTTTGTTTTTTACTGCTCCAACATATGGTGCTATTATTCAGTAAGAAAACAAACCTAGAGATAGATTTTCTTTCATCTAAATCTCCTCCCCAATCAGTATCCGAATAGCCTTAGAGTCGCAGATCCTTTTCTTTATAACTCATCGTATAATCAGCAGTCCCCTTTAGATACCTCAGTATTCTTTTAACGACTTTCCAATGTGCTTGACCTGGGTTAGATTGGTATCTACTCACCATTCCAACTGCAAAATATATGTCAGGTCTTGTACATATCATAGCGTACATCAAGCTCCCAACAGCACTAGCATAAGGAACATGTTTCATTTGTTCATTCTCTTGTGGAGTCCTTGGACACAGTTTATGGCTCAATCATTCACCTTTTGCAATAGGAGTATCTATGGATTTACAATTTTGCATACGAAATCGTTTAAGAACCTTATGTATATATGTTTCTTGCAAAAGAGATAATGATATCTTCAAACGATCTCTTGAAATCTTAACTCCAAGAATGTATGCAACCTCAACCATATCCATCATCTTAAAGTTGGAAGACAACCAACTTTTGACAGTATTAACAAACTCCATATTGTTTCTGGTAATCAGTATATCATCAATATATAATGATATGATCACAAATTGATCATTGGATCTTTTGATATATACATAATGATCCTCATCAATCATTATAAAATCATATGCCATTATGACATTATGAAAATGTATATACCATTGTCTTAACGACTGCTTAAGGCTATATATCGACCTCAAAAGTTGACATACCTTTTCTTCTTGGTCTTTCTTTATGAAACCAGCAGGTTGTTCCATATATATTTCTTCCTCTAATTCTCCATTGAGGAAAGCAGTCTTTACATCCATTTGATATAACTCAAGATCCATACTAGCCACTATTGCCAGAATAATGCGAATCGAGATAAATCTCACTACAGGAGAAAATGTTTCTTCATAATCAATTCCTTCATGTTGATTATATCCCTTCGCCACAAGGCTAGCCTTATGCCTTTTCTATCGAGCCATCAGCCTTTCGTTTTATTTTGAGAACCCACTTGTTCTCAATAGCTCTGCATCCTTTTGGGAGATCAACCAGTTCCCAGATTTGGTTTGATTTCATTGACTCCATTGAGATAGCTAGTATACGCACCTAGAGGGGGGTGAATAGGTGCACAAATAATTTTTTAAGATACGGAAGCGATTCTAGGCAAACGATAGAAAGGAAGTTCACTTTTGATTAACAAAATGAAGTACGATCAAAGTAAAGAGAGTAAGGAAGAGAAAATTGAACACAGGGTTTATAGTGGTTTGGCTTATTTCAAGCCTACGTTCACTCTTCCGCACTGACAGCCCACCGGCTGGATTTCACTATGAACAAAAGAGAAGTTATAGCACAGCTTTTCCTTGATTCCACAGTGTAGATATTCTACCACACTTCCTCAAGGTTTCTCATAAATATAGACTCTCTTTTGTGTACAAGATTTCGCTTAAAGGAATTGTCTAAACAACAGGAAGCTTCAGACTTTGGAATTCTTCTATCGCGCACATCTCGAACAACTTAGAACGTCTTCCTTACATATTTCTTCATGCCATCATACCCGTTGGCACTTACCAAAGGAATTCCTCCAATCTACCCGTTGGACGAATCAATTAGGAAGATTATTCGAGCTATTAAAGGAACGTGTCGATAGCCCATCAATCCTGTTCGCCCATACAATTAGGATCTCGGTTTCAATAAGTAGATCATTCCAAGAATATTTAGGCAATCATCGGATCCTTAATCTTCGAGTCAATCTCGATCAATCAAAGGATTCCGTTATGTCTTTTCCAGCCAAGAGATCTTCTCCAGTTGATAAGGTCATATCCTTAATGAAACATTCAGTTCTGGATAAGCTTTCTTCAAAGGATTAGAGACTGTCAATGAGGATAGACTTTGAGTCTTGAGTCTGGCTTTGAACAGAAAGTATTTTTTCCAGTTTTTCAGATCCTAGAGAAAATCTTTTGGAAATATTTGAGATATCATTTTTCAAGAATGCATTTTCTTTTAAAAGATTATCTTTACTTTCTTTGAGAATGCATTTTCTTTTAAAAGATTATCTTTACTTTCTTTGAGAGAAGAAACATTCTGGTCTAAGCATTTCACTTTTTCTTCCAAAATATTTTCTTGTTATTTTAGAGCGGAATTTTCCTTTTTGAGTTCTGAAATTCTTTTAAGAGAAGTCTTAAGACTAAAACACAATTCATCAATGTATTTTGAAACTTTAATAGGGATTTTGAAGTTACTTATCTCGAATTCACTTCCTGAATCTAAATCTGTCTCGGAGTTTGATTCTGAATCCAATTGTGTCATTAGACATATGTTGGCATAATCATCATCACTATCTTCGCATTCTGTATCACTCCAGGAATCTACTTTGAGAGCTTTTCGATACTTTTCAGCTTTTCCTTTCTTCATCCTCAGAAGAGGACAGTTAGGCCTGATATGTCCATTTTTCTTACATTCAAAGCAGACTACATCTTCTTTTGATTCATCATCTTCAGCAGACTTGGCCTGTTGCTTTTGAAAAATTTGTTTCTTTGAATTGAATTTTTTTCATTTTTTGTTTAGCTTTCTGAATCTTCTTATCATGAGAGCAAGCTTCTCATCATCCATGTCGTCTTCAGAATCTGTTACATCAGAATCATCATTAGATTTTAATGCAATTGATTCTTACCTTTAGGATCTTCGTCTTCATTGATTCGTTCCACTTCATAAGACTGAAGGGTCCCAACCAACTCATCGACAGACAGTGGCATGATTCTTTGGGTCTCTCTGATTGAGGTCTTTATGTGATTCCAATCCTTGGAGAGTCCACGTAGTAGCTTGTTTACTTTCATGGGATCAGAAATTGGTTGACCTTGATTTTCAAGACCATTCACGATTTCTGTAAAACGACTAAACATGTCTGTTATAGATTCTTCCTATTTTATTCTGAAAGCTTCGTATTGACCGAGAAGAATGTTGATTCTAGTCTCTTTCACTCGGTCGGTTCCTTCATAGGTAATGTGTAGTCTATCCCAAACTTCTTTGGCTGTATCACAAGAGGATATTCTGTTATATTCAGTAGGTGATTAAGCACAATATAAAGAGTAAATTGCTTTTGCATTAAGAGCTTGTCTCTTGATTATCTCTTCCTGAGTCATTTCGCTAGACTCAACAGTGTCTTTTCCTCTTTCTGAGACAGATGCAGCTTTAGGAATGATTCCTTTTTCTACAACATCCCATTCCAGAGGATCCTTTGATCTTAAGAACGCATTCATCTTGTTTTTCCATATGTTGTAGTCTTTTCCATCAAAGTAAGGCGGTCTGGTATTGCTTTGCCCTTCTACCAGCCCTGGAGCCAACATACTAGCCATGGATCTTTAACTTTGAAGTAAAACACTTCAAACAAAGTGAGTACATGGGCTCTGATACCAATTAAGATAGCTAGTATACGCACTTAAGGGGGGTGAATAGGTGCACAAATAATTTTTCAAGATACGGAAGGGATTCTAGGCAAACGATAGAAAGGAAGTTCACTTTTGATTAACAAAATGAAGTACGATCAAAGTAAAGAGAGTAAGGAAGAGAAAATTGAACACAAGGTTTATAGTGGTTCGGCTTATTTCAAGCCCACGTCCATTCTTTCGCACTGACAGCCCACCGGCTGGATTTCACTATGAACAAAAGAGAAGTTACAGCACAACTTTTCCTTGATTCCACAGTGTAGATGTTCTACCACACTTCCTCAAGGTTTCTCACAAATATAAACTCTCTTTTGTATACAAGATTTCGCTCAAAGGAATTGTCTAAATAACAGGAAGTTTCAGACTTTGGAATTCTTCTATCGCGCACACCTTGAACAACTTAGAACGTCTTTCTTATATACTCCTTCATGCCATCATACCCGTTGGCACTTACCAAAGGAATTCCTCCAATCTACCCATTGGACGGAATTAATTAGGAAGATTATTCGAGCTATTAAAGGAACGTGTCGATAGCCCATCAATCATGTTCGCCCATACAATCAGGATCTCGGTTTCCATAAGTAGATCATTCCAAGAATATTTAGGCAATCATCGGATCCTTAATCTTCGAGTCAATCTCGATCAATCAAAGGATTCCGTTATGTCTTTTCCAGCCAAGAGATCTTCTCCAGTTGATAAGGTCATATCCTTAATGAAACATCCAGTTCTGGATAACCTTTCTTTAACGGATTAGAGACTGTCAATGAGGATAGACTTTGAGTCTTGAGTTTGGCTGTCCGGAGGTCTTCAGACTTTAAATAGCAGAGTCTGCAAACCTTCAGACTAGACTAATGGAAACGTTTTGTCAGCTTCAAAACACTTCAAGAAGATTTCTCTAACATCCATTTCCTCTTCCATTGCATGAATCCATCTTTCCTTACTAGGGCAATTCAGATTCTCATTAATATTTCTTGGCTCATCCTCATCTTGTGGAGCAAGCATAAAAGTTTCCCCTTCAATATCAAAACGTCGACGGGGAATACTTTGGCGACTTGTTCGCCGTATGGGAGATTGTATACTTAGCACTTCATTCCCTATTATGCCCCCACTAGGATTAGATAATGATGATGTCGTCTCATCATGTGGTTGCAATTGAGAATGAGTTGAATTCAATTCATCACTTCTCATATTACTCCCACTTTGAACTCCACTAATATCATTATCTTGATCCAAGGTTTCAAATAGGGAATAATCTTTACCTATTTCGCCATTCTTAGGAAATTCATCCTCTAAGAATGTGACATCCTGTGATTCAAAATCGGTTATACTCTCACTTTCCTGCTCACCTATGAACACATACCCTTTCGAGTGTTTGGGGTATCTCATGAAAATACTCTTCTTTCCTTTGGGACCCAATTTCCCAAATTTGTGAGAGGACTCATGAGTATAGGTAGCACAACCCCATGGCTTAAGAAAACTTAAGTCCGATTTTCTACCTGTCCATAACTCATATGGAGTGGAAATAACTGATTTGGAAGGCACCCGGTTAAGTATATAGGCAGCAGTTAACAACGCATCACTCCAAAAAATAATAGGTAAGTTAGCATGCGCCATCATGGACCTAACCATTTCCAGTAGGGTTCTGTTTATTCTTTCCACAACACTATTTTGTTGAGGAGTATATGGAATAGACAATTGTCTTTCTATTCCTTTTTCATCACATTATTTTCTGAACTCATCAGATAAATATTCTCAACCTCGATCGGATTTAATACTTTTATTTTCTTGTCTAATTGATTTTCTTCCAAGTTCATAAACCTTTTGAAACAACTTAATGCTTCAGATTTATGAGAAATCAAATAGACATATCCGAATTGAGTATAATTATCTATAAAAGTGATGAAATAAATAGCCCAATGCATTCCTCTCACATTCATTGAACCACAGACGTCATAATGGATTAAATGTAGAGAAAATTCAGCTCTTTTATCTTTTTCTAAATGGTTTTCTTGTCGTTTTTCCTACCGAGGCAATGCTCACATATGGGCAAATCGACTTTTTCAATATTGCTCGACAAGCCCTCTTTGGCTAGTCTTTTCATATGTTGTCGGCCAATATGACCAAGTCTAGCATGCCACACATTCACATCATTATCATATGAAGTAGAAGACATGAAAATGGAATAACAAATATTGACATCACCACAGTTAACATTTAGTACAATAAAAATGACCACAACCATAGTAGTTTGTATCCAAATACAAATCTACATCTCTATTATGGAAGTTCACACTAAAATCAAGCTTAACCAACACTAAAACAGACACTTAAATTTCAACGAATCTCCGGAGCATATAGAACATCATGTAGGAACAAAGTGCGTCCATCACGCATGTTTAGTTGGCAGGTGCCGACTTCTTTCACTTAAGCTCTGGAGTTGTTTTCCACATAGATGCACTTAGTTCTAGTCGGTATCGTCGGAATTCCACGAAGGATTCTCTATCCTTCGCTATTTAGTCTATCGCTTTTGAATCTACAGTCCACAAAGGATTGGATTCAGCAAATAATGCAGAACTTGACGTATAAGCAAAGTTTTCAAATGTACAAGAGGTGTTTACCTTTTTCGGCTCACAACAGTTGCGAGCATAGTGACCTTTCTTGTCACAATTGTAACACCTCACCCTTGACATTTTCTTCACTTGAGGACGTTTTTCTCTCTTGTGTTGGTTAACTCTTGATTTCTTGCAATAAGGACTTAATCCTTTGCATTTTCACATATTGAACGAATCAATACGCTTGCGCTTAGAGCTCAAAGCCCTTTCTGAGCTAGAACCAGCATTGCAAATGTTTATTTTCGGCTCAAATGCCGTTAGGCGGTCCTCTACTAGCTCAAGGTGGCGCACAGCATCTTCAAGATCTTCCATAATATGGTCAAGAGCTTTTAGTGCTTCTTGCTTTTCCAGCACATATTAAATCTTCATATTCAATATTTCACAATTGTTACCATTCATATCAGCAATTACGTTATTAGTTGCTGAAACTATCGAGCTGAACACATCAGACATATATGCACGAATAATTAATGCCTATCATTTATGCATCTACTTTGCACAGACCCATCATATCAATGAACAATTTCAAGTAAGGTTTCATAATCAAAAGGTCACTATGTTTCCAATCATCCTCCAAAAATCTTAACTCAAAATTATTATTAATATAATTGTCTTATGCAAAATAAATTCTATGAAGTTACAAAAACTTCTATGAACTACCCATAGCAGTCAACAATAACAGAAAGCAAATAATATTCGACATCCAAAAGAATAACAATGTTTTCACATAATACAACTATCCATTACACTAAGCAATATATATAGAGAAAAATTTCAACATAGAAAGAGATATTCACACCCAAAAACATCTCAAACTAATCTAAAAAATAAGTAGGGAATGTCCCTTCTAATCTATCAGTCAAAATATCAGAGAAATTTCAAGGCACATTTGACAACCATGGAAAAACTTTTGGGGAGCTTTCATGTTGCCTCCAAGGCGCATTCACTTTGCGCCATGTGGCGCTCAATCTAAAGGTTGAAGTTTTGGTTAACTCAATCCTATAATACTCTCTTACAAAAGCTACCACTAGCCTCCTATAACCCGGGACCACGTTGACCTTCCATAGGCGATCTAACACTGCTTGCCATTCAGGTGGAAGAGTGTTCATCAAAGCCGACACCTTCTCAAAATCCGGCATAAGATAACCATTCCAGATGATTTCCTATATCATCTGATTGACCTTGACCACATGTGATACTAAATCACTGTCATGCCACCGATAATTAGCTAACTCTATCATCAGCCTTTTAAGTCTTGCATTTTCCTCGTCCGGTTTGTTAATTTGTTCGACAGCCGCTCAGATTGGAAAGTGAAAGGTTTGTTTCTGGTCACCCGTGGATTTACATTGTCTTTTTAGCATGGGATTTTGTATTGATTTCTTCAATTAACCGTGTCCGTGCCAGAGGAAATTTGCTTAGCGGTCGGAGAGAGTGAAGTCTGTAGACCTGCATTCGACAGAGCCATGATTGGCTCGACTCTGTTCTTTCAACTCTGTTTCAACTTCCATACAAAATATAATAATGCATATCTGCTTAACTCTTATTGCTGTTGATGCAGGATCCTGTCAAGTTTGTACGCAGGAACTGTTTGTATATGGGATTACCCGTCGCAGGTACTATCTATGAATCTTGATCGAGCAGCTCCTTCAAAGAAGTCTTCATTGACCCAGTCCCGAATTGTCAAAATTGTCATTCATTGCCGTATGGTTCAAACCCTTCCCCAACGCACGTAGAAGAACTCCCTGGAGCCTTCTAAGTCTGGCGCCTTTGGACAGCATTTCCAAGTCAACTCAACAATGATGTAACCTACCCTAGTATCTCAATAGCATATGCATCCACCTATAGAAAATAGTCTCCTTTAGAATTGCTCATGCACATCAAGAAAGTAGAAATGCTTTCCTTTACTCCCACGACAGACCCAGAAGCGTAAACAAATCGGATTGACTTCACCAAGATAAGGAAAATAAGCAAAACCGAGGGCATGAGAAGGAGAGGGTTGCACTGTAATGACCTTCCCGATCAGATTGCAAGGCCTTGCAGGTGAGCGGAGTCGATGTGTGACATGTCCTCTTTTTCTTTTCTTTTCTGTTTGCTCTGGAAGGCACTCTCAGCTTGCATTCCGCTCAATATGATTCTGCTACTTTGGTCTACCCTTTTTTCAATCTTACATTTTTGTGTTAGGGATTGTGTATTTGTTTGGTTTGAATCCATGGGGATGGAATTGTCATGAGCACCCTATTCGGTTTTTCATTTTTCACATTGCTTTCACCAAGCGGAGTCATCTTTTTCTGACTTTTTGGTATGTGATGTTGATAAGGTGGGAATCCATCCCTGATGCTAGGGAACCTGCTTCGCTTCGCTTAGAGTAACTGGGAAGGACGATCGATTTTAGCCTTGATTAATCAGCAATTCTGGATGGCCTGACGTGAATATGCTGGGTCCCGAAGATCTCATACTTTCCTTTTGCAGTGTGTCCTGGTGAAAGTTCGATTACGATCTGCGGTGTATTATGCTTCTTGTGGAATAAATGTCTCTTGAAGATTGCTAAAATCACCTGAAAAAAAGGGAGTATAATAATGGCAGTTTCAGAACATGAAACTGATGAACCAGGAGTTTACATTAATCATATATGGGGCAAGGCATGTTTCAAGACGTCCGTACAAATAAAACAAGGAAGATACATATCAAACAGGTTGATACTTGTGATTATTATGACTTGAAACAATTCCTAATCTCTAATGACTTTTTGAATGCTCCTGCATAGCTCATTTCAACAGCCAGATGTTACTTCTAACATTTTAAGCTATCATGGATTTGACTCAATCTATATCGTATTTTGTAACACAAGTTTTAACAAATCTGTAGCACACGGGATAGTGAAAGTTGGTTCCCTTCATGCTAATATCGTTGAAAAAGTTGGTTCATTTCGCTCACAAATAAAAGCACGGATGGGATGTTAGATAGCATTGGGAGCATCTCAAAAGAGTTACCTGACATGTTTGAGGCCATTTATGCTTGATTAATACTGAGATGAAAGCCTTACTTCATACCCAATCAAAAGGTTAAAGAGGAAGGCCACGTTATTGCAACATTTTGAGTTATTGAGGCGTAATGCTAGCCTTCACAACATGATGTAAATTCATGCTAACCTTCTTCTTGGTATGCCTCCGGGTTCTCTGCCTTCGCCCAAAAAGCTTATTCATGAACCAATGTTATTAAACTCTTGTGGATGTGTTCTGTCCCATAACCACTCCAATGACCAGTACGATTCCGTGACCCATCGACACAATTTTCCAGTCTAGTTCTTCGATCCAGATCCTCGAGTGCAATGTTTAGTTCTGACTGAACACCAATTTTGGTGTGCACTTTTGATTTGAATTTAAACGGAAAACTGAAAATAATTTATAAGAAACAGGGCCTTCTAATGCCGATTTCTCCCAAACGTGGAGGCCATGACTCATTGCCTTGAGGTGAAGTGACAACACTAGTTATTCTTCATGGGTGTTTGTTGCTCAAACTATGAGCCTCCATTCCAAACCCCAAATAAACCCCTCCCCTTTTTTACCTAGATATCACTTCTGCAATGCAATTCACCAATGTCATACTTACCCAGGATAGTGCATGTACAGAAGGGTGATGCATTTGTTCTTTGACTTCTTGCACTATTAAAATCTTCAGCAGCCTTGTGTTTATATGTGCATAAATCAACAAAGCATCTATGTTTTGTTTGTAATAATATGTATTGGAACGTCGTAAATCTTTCTCTAATAGCCAAATGGTGATGGATATGTTGGATATTTTAATTGTTCTGAAGTATTCAATGCCATTACTATGTAGTACCTCTGAAGAATTTATGGCAGTCTTTGAAACCATTATTTTATAACGATTTTCAATTTGATGCAATAATCAATGAAGGAAAATTGGTTTTTTCTTTCATTTACCTGCAAATAGAACACCCGAGCTACAACTAAAAATTATACAGGAAAATTATCAAAAAAGTCATGAACTTTATTGTACCAATACCAATTCAATCATAAATATTTTAATTTGGTCGAAAATCACCAACATAGACTTCTGTAGTATTACATAGGATAGTCGGTGTCGATGTGAATAATTTTTGCATTTTTTTAAAAAAAAATCTTGATTTTTTTTGAATTTTTTATAATTTCTTTTTTTATTGTTCTTATTTTTATTTTTTTTAATTGTGGTCGGCAAGGGTTAGGACCCTCACTGGCCGCCTTGACCATATGTGGAGAGAGCCACAATGACAAAAAAATTTTTAAAAATAAATTTTTAAAAAAATTGCAAAATTTGCCTACATCAGTATCGACCGTTCGATGTAATACAACCAATGTTCACATTAGCAATTTGTGGCCAAAATCGGCCGAGAAAAATTATAGTGGCAAATTATGTTTAGGATTGAATATTTACAAATCTATGATTTTTTTTAGTAAATTTCCCCCAAAATACACACTACTCATTGACAAAAATTCTCTCTTTTCCCTTCCATTTCCTAGATTTTATATAAATTTTTATTGTTCCTGCTATATCTGTTATTTAGTGTAGATCAAAGAGCAAGACCCATTGCACCAAGTTTTATATTTTGAAGGCGAAATTATTCTCAAAGACAATACTTGCACACTTCAGTTGATCCTATCTTCATCTTTTCCAGCACATTCCTAAGAGGCTATTCCTTCACAAATTATATGTCATCTATCATCTGGAAGACTGGTTAAGATTCAGTCCAGCTAGAACTTCCCATTCAAGGGTGTTATGCTAATTTACAATTTCTTTTTTTTTTTTGCCATGATGTAGTAAGAACGCTGGAGATGATATAGAAATGAAGATTGGGCTAAGAGTTCGATCAGTGCAGCAAAGTCCCGTCTATAGGTTTGGGCTCGTGAAGAACCCAAATGTGATCTTTGATGCTCTTTTCTGATAGTCAATAGAGCTCAGCCTGTCTTCTATCCAACCCAAGATCTCTTAGATTTAGGTCATGATGCCCACCGTCCTAAGGCCGATTCCTTTATCCTAAGCCGAGATGTTATTTGGAATTGAGAAATGAGATGCCGATGGGCTGCCGCTTTTTAGGATGGTAACTGTCCTCTTGCACCTGTCATTTTTCAAGGGAAATTGGTTGAATCACTTGAACGGTTTTGTTTCCTATTTACTTATTTTTTCTTTGCCACAATTGCTTCTTATCGCAATATTCTCAACTATATATATATATGCCTTCAATCATAATTGGCAATATCTTGATCAAAATATATGCAATGTATACGTGTGTAGAGATAATTATAGATTTTTTTTATTATTGAAATAAAAAGTATATGACTCTTTTTAGAAAAATGACATAACAATATGTAATTTTTTTGTTAGAGTGCAACTCGGTAACTAAGCTTCTTCTTAATCATTTAAGACAAATGGGATTATCGCCACGATGGTCGCCTATCTGCGGCAACCATCCCATTGGGCTAACTATAATGATGGCCGTAGCTTGCACTAATTATTATTTTTTTTAAATTTCTTTCTTTATTTTCTTTTGGTCTAAGTAGCTCGCTGTAGTTAGCCACCTCAATTCCCTCTCTTAGTTTCATTTTATTTTTGATGCTACGAAGTAAATTTTTCATTGCATGGATTATATCCGACATCATTTTTTTAAGAAAACTTATTTTATCATATCCTAGCCATTGTCTTATGATAAAATACAGTAGAAAAAATTACTGTTTCACATTTTTTCCGATTAATTGTCTGGAGATTCTTTGTAGGCTTTCTTGAATAGAGTATTTGCTAAATCTACTTTTCTATTTTTTTTTTTTTGATTTCCGGTTTGCAAGTTACTTGCCAAACAGAATTTGTGGTCCAAGATCCACCATCATTTCTAAGAATGACCTTACTGTTACCATAGTTGTGCTCATTGTTCCTTAACTTTTTTAGTCTTATTTTTCTCTTTTATGTAAATGTATAAGCTGTACTCACAGGGATCGAACTCTGGACCTGGTACTCTCAGGCTCCACACCAAACCAGCCGGACCGCAAGCCTCTTGGCATGCTCTTTGTTCTTCGAGAGTTTAATCATTTAGAGAAGTACTTTGGGTAATCTTAGATGATTTCATCATAAATTAGTTGCAAGGGATGACTCATTTCATCTTATTGGCGCCTATATGGAAAACGTATTTGGCCTCATTTCGTCACGCCCTGAATCTTGAGCACGCGCACATCCCACTGTGGTCGATAGAAATGCGACTTCCTATGACACGTCGCCGACCCATTCATTTAATTGCACATGCGGAAGCGGATAAATAATCCTCGAGAAAACTCAATTGGGATAGAAAAACAGGATCACATTTTCAAAACCAACCACATACTTTTTATACATATCAAACCAATTCATTTACAGGACTAGGCTATTTACAAAAGATCTATAGAAGATCAGTTCTAAAAAACTAAGCTGTCCTAAGATCAGCTAGACAGGTTCATTCGACAGCTCTTCAGTCGGGATCGGCGAAGTCAAAAATCCTCTTAGCGACCTTCACTGGTCTACCAAAAAGCTTCGAAGGATCCGTCATCTAGGGACTTGAAATATTATCCCACAACTGGGATGAGACAATGTATCAGCGAGTCCTACCCTCTAAAATTTGATTAGGAAGAAAATAAGCCCCAGGGCACTCTAGCCACACAAAGAGGATTGAGGACTTACCTTGCCTCAGTCCATTCCTGCACGTCAGTACAATTCGAACATTTCTCAAATCAAACAATTGATCCAACGATTCAATTCAATCATACCATCAATCTTTCCATTCCACTCCATACTATCTATCATTTAATATCGTCTATCAAACCAGTCGTTAAGGCTGCGCATGGTAAAATTTCCGTTTCTCAATTTCTCTGTTCCTTGGAACAGGTTTGGAACAGAAATCCATTTGGTAACGCAAATTGATTTCTCTATTTCTGAAATAGATTTCTGTTTCAGAAATTGTTTTGGAGGAGAAATCAGAAGCTAAAAATTTTAGCTTCTCTATTTTTGAAGTAGAAATAGAAATTGTTTCTTATCCATCCACCTCCTTCCTTAAGCAGACTCGACTCCTTCTCTCCTCACTACCGTTGCTTTCCCATTCCTTCTCCTCACCTCAACCAAAAACCCTAGCGACTCCGAAGCTGTTCATCCTCGTCGTCGCCGTCGCCGTCACCACTCATCTCGACTGGCCAATTTGCTCCGGTTGTCCCGTCGGACCTGCCTCGTCCGTCCGCATCGCCAGTCGCGCTCCAGTTGCCATTGCCCAGTAGCCATCGTCGTCGCCCAACTCCAACAGCCGTCGCCGTCGCCCATCTTCATCTACTTCCCCTTCCGCTCTTGATTCCGCGGATCCAGTCGCCCAACTCTAGTCGCTGTTGTCGTCGCCCATCTTCGTCCACGTCCCCTTCCGCTCTCGACTCCGCTAATCCAGTCGCCCAACTCTAGTCACCATCGCCATCGCCCATCTCTGTCGCCCATCTTCGTTCGCGTCCCCTTCCGCTCTCGATTCCGCGGATCCAGTCACCGTCGCCCCTTTCTGCTTTCGATTCCTCACGAGGTTCGATGGATCCTTCCCTTTTCGCCTCTTTCTTGGTTGTTCTGTGCTTGTGCTGTGCAATTTGTGCTGCGGGTCTGGGCTGCTCTGTGTCTCGATGGGGTGGGGAATGTGAGAGCGATTGTGAATGGTTAGTGTTTGTGCTGTGAGTCTTAGGTAGATTTCGCTCGGGCTAGAGCGAGAAGCGAGAAGCCCGCGTTCTTGGGGCTACTTTCAGCTACGACGCGTTTCGCCCGAGTTCTTTGCTGTGCTTCGAGAAGCCTGACATGTTTTGCCTACGTTCTTTGCTGTGCTTGGTTGGTTTTTGTTCTGTGAGTCTTAGTTATTTCTGTCGTCTGCTAATAAAATATGGTTTAGCCAGTATTGAAGCGTGGCTGCTCGTTGTTTGGGTAAGCTTATCATGTATTTGGCAAGTTTTATGCTTTCTCTTTAGATCATATCCGTGGAACAATAGCTTAATTCAACACTGTCGCAAATCTCGTGTGTTAAATGGGACGGCATAATCACCGTGTTAATAAATGGTTTCAGTTTGCATTTATATCTTTAGTTTTGTTTATCATGCATTTGGATGTTGAGTATACATTGTCTTGAGTTAATAATCAAGGTATATCCTACCATCTGCCTCCCTGCATGTTGTATGATACACAAGGGTAGCGCGTAGCTGCTTCTGATGTTCCATTAAATTCAAGCTACTCTTGCTAATCCAATGGTTGATCTTGTCGATTGGCCTCCAAAAATGTGCATGGGCAAATTTCAAGGAACTAGACAAATTTCACGGATGATAGTTGCCTGATTTCTGTTTGTCATCCTCAAATCCATGTCTAGCCTTCTTTATAATGAAGCCTATGATCACCTTTGAATTTTTAAATGCATCAAATGTTATGAGGAAAGTGAAGAATGGCTATTTGGACTGCATTTTGTTGCTTTGCAAATTGCAAGTATAGCATAGAAAACTTTCTCCATGTTTTGGTTGTGGATTTTTGGGTGTATGTTGTGCGGGCAGGGTAGGTGTTGGTTGATTTTCACGTGGACTATGAGATATTTAAGGACACCTCAGTGACCTTTGTTATGTTTATTTCGTTGTCTATGCTTGTGTTATTGCAGTATGGGATGGATTGAAGGGGTTTGCATTTCCATTTATTTGTTCCTCTTGAATCCCTGGTTAACATAGCTTAGTAGAAGTCATATGTATTGTATCAATTTCTTGCTGGTGCAAAATCTAAAGCCAGGAGTGACTTGCTTTTAGATTTCATGCATTTTGTGCAATAAAGCATTCACTGTTGTATTATAAATTTCACCCTTTAGCTTCTAATAATCTTATGTAACTGTTTTTCTTGTTATTTGTTATTCTTTAACTTCTAATTTCAGCTTATCCTTCATGATGTGCTTGTTAATCACAAGCTTTTGTTCTTGAATTGGTGCATCATCTTATATATTTTATTGAATATTGATTCAGTTAAGGTTAAATGGCACCCCACAAAGAAGCATTTATAGCAAAGTGGACTGAGTCTTTGACCAATGTGCTTATAAGTTTGTTGGTGGAAGAGATGAAAAAGAGAAATCGCCCCACCTGTACCTACAACAAAGTAGGGTGGAATAACATACATGCCGAGTTTAATAAACAAACAGAACTCCACTATAATGTAATTCAATTGAAAAATAGGGTAAACAAACTAAAGAAGCAATATAGTAGTTTTAAGAAGTTTATTTCACAATCTGGATTTGGATGGGATAATGTCAACAAAATAATTACTGTGGAGGATTCAAGTGTATGTGATTCTCACATCAAGGTATCACTTTACTTGGGTCCATTTTTTCTCATTGTGGGTGTAAACTTCAATTATATTGTTCATGTATGTCATTTCAATGAAATTTGCAGGATAATATTGAATGGGCTAAATTCAAGAATGATGGGTTTCTTCAGTATCCAGACCTTTGTATTGTGTTTGGTGATACATATGCTACTGAGGAGTATGCAGCAGGAAATGCAGAAGAAAATGTAGAAGAGTATGTGGTGTCGGATGGAAAAGACAATGGTGTTAGTGGCGACAATGGTGGTGGTGCTACGATAGGTGATGCGGAGGAATCTAATGAAAACTATGTTGATACGGGAGTCCTTGCATCTGACGTGACTCCCACCCCAGTTGGTGAGAAACACAAGTTGGATATGACTCCAAATTCCAAGAGGAGAAGAAAGAGTAACAACTATGAACTCGGTGTCACCATGAAAGCCATTCAAGAAATGATCAAATTCAGGATTGCCAAATCAACAAATGACTTCATAAGCTCAGAGGCCCCACCTCCTGTAGACCCCCACTCCATAGTAGCTGTGGTTGCCGTTCTAAATGGCATGCTTGACTTGGAGCAAAATCTTTACAATAAGGCTATGAATCAGGCATGCCTTAATGCCACTTGGAGAGAGGCTTTCATGATTGCTCTACTTGAAAGGACGCGTTGACTTATTGAATCTCTTTTTGTTAAGAAATATGTTATAGATTTCTATTTTGTTTAATTTCATTCCATGACTAATGTATTTGAGACTTTGTTTGTTTATGTTTTTATGTTGCGATTATGATGACATTATTGCTTTGTTGATTACTAGTGGAGTCCTTATTTAATGGGTTTATATTCTTATTTCGTGTGATGATATAGGTAATATGGATGAGGGTGAAAGTAGCATGTCTAATGGTCAAGTAGTATCAGTTGAATCAATTGGATATGATTTTGATGATTTTGATCTTGATATACTAATAGCATGGTTGGCCACTATTGCAGTGGATATGTCCATGCACACGAGAGAACCTATTAAGGACAGCTCATTATCAGGACCGTAATGGATAAGGGAGGTTCTTCATGGGCATTCCGATAGAGTATATGAAGCTTTTAAAATGGAGAGATGTCTTTCTCAACCTTTGTGGTCTAATGAAAGGAAAATGTTGGTTGGAAGATACCTGATATATTGGGGTAGATGAACAAATGGAATTTTCTTATCTATGATTTGTCACAAGAATTCAAATAGAGATTTATGTGAGAAATTCCAACGTTCGGGACAAACTATAAGCAAATTTTTCACTAAAATATTGCAAGCAGTTCTCAAATTGGCAAAAGAAGTTATCATACCACCTTCCTTTGATGTTGTCCCACAAGAGATTCTTATGGATCCTAAGCATAAACGTTACTTCAAGGTAGAATTTTCATATATTCCTTTACACCATTAATTTTATTTAGTTGATAATTTTGTATAATACTAGTCTTTGATAAAATGACAGGGCTGTATAAGCGTTATTAATGCCACCCACATTCATGCTTCTATACCTGTGTCGAAGCAAATCCCATTTAGAGGTAGGAAAAACACCACCACTCAGAATGTACTGTGCGTTTGTTCATTTGATATGAAATTTACTTTTGTATATGCTGGTTGGGAATGCTCTGCCAACGATTGTCGAGTGCTTGCAGCGGCACTGGAGGCTCCTCACTTGGAATTTCCTCGGCCTCCAGTAGGTATTTGTTTGTCCTTTAAGAAGTAATTTTCTTTATGATAATATTTATAGTTACAAATTATGACCAATGTATGAATACATTGTTGTAGGCAAATACTATGTCATGGATTCTGGTTATGCAACAACTCTGGGATTTTTAACTCCTTTTAGAGGTGACCGGTATCATTTAAATGAGTATAGGGGTAGAGCGAGACGGCCAACAACTGCAAAAGAATTGTTCAATTATGTGCATTCTTCTTTAAGGAATGTCATTGAAAGATCATTTGGGGCATTGAAGAATCGCTTTTTTATTTTGAGGCACATGCCCTCATTTGCACTTCGAAAGCAAGCATATATCGTAATTGCATGTTGTGCCATCCATAATTACATCCGTGATCAAGACAAGATGGATAAGAACTTTTCCCTATAAGGAGATCCGATGTACTTGGCTGAACCTACGCAGGATGAGCTTGCAAACATTCAGTTGACCGAGGAGGGAAACCAAATAAATACGCTTAGAAAAACCATTGCCAATAAGATGGCAATGGATAATATTATGCTGGAAATTCCATGAAATTGTATTTTCAACTTTTGTAATGCATTAGTTATATTTCGACTATTATTTTGTATTTGAGGATTTCCTATGTTGCTATCTAATCAATTTCTATTTCTAGCACAACTTCCATTTTATTAATTTCGAATCTCTCGCAAATTGCGCCTCCCTCCATGTCAACTAGTACCTACCATAAAATCACTTCGTGGTCTCAAAAGAATGCAAAAAAGTGTAGTGACTTAAACTTGAATCTTGAATGAGGAGAATAAATACATTCACTATTTGCATATTAGCATTTGAAAATACAAAATCTTTTATAGTTTGCATATGAGCATTTTTTATACTAATCACTAGCTTTTATTTACATAAATTGCTAATGTTTTGAAGTTCCTAACTACTCTATTGAATTACCAATATAAATTAAAGTGATTTACCAACTTTTATCAAATTAAATTACCATCACAAGCACCAAGAAGAGTGAGGCAAAAAGATGGGGACAGCATGATTCATAGATTTAGAAATTTTTCTCTGTTATCAAATGGATTTTTGTTTCAGAAATAGAAATTTTGAGTCGTTATCAAATGGATTTCTTTGCTCAGAAACTTGTCCAGAGAATAGAAATTGAGAAATTGATTTCTGGCTAGAAATCAATTTTTATTTCAGAAATTTTATCATGCGCAGCCTAATACGACATATGCTCTCCAAAGTTGTAATATATAGACGATAGCTCGCTTAAGCTGTATAAATAGATAGCTCACCAAAGCTGTAACTGATATAATAGCTCTCAAAAGCTGATAATTGAATAATAAACTAATCCATACTTCAAATAAATTAATCAATAAATCCAATCGATTCAAATTGGCCATACAAACCAATCACGGTGCTAGAAGCTAACATCGGGTATTTTCAAGTTAAATACCAAAACTTCTCCAATTTTATTCAATTCCTCACTTAGGAATAATTAATCATAATCATCTTTTCCACTCAATTTCTCAATTTAACATATAATTAGCACAAACCGACCACACTGCTGCCATCGGTGCGAAATTCTAACAACCGGCCATCCTGGCAAAATTTTTGAAATTATTAAATAATTAAATTAAATTCCGAAAATTAAATAATTAAATATTATATTATAATAATATAAAATAATAAAATAATATTTAAAAATTCGAAATAAATAAATAATTAAAAATAATTAATTAGGGCTTAAACTAGAATACACTAATTTAAACATACAATTAGCCCCGATTAAACATCCATTAAATTAATCATACAACTAATCTAATTTATATTAAAATAATCTAATCTAACCACCTAAACCTAATTAGACTAAATCTAAACACCCTTAAGCATGATTAACTTGCTAAGCGAGGTTTAGAGGATAAACTCACGGTTTTGCGCGCCGGTGAGTTCACGGCGACCACACCACCAAGGCGATCAATAAACCCCAAAGCGGCGACACCAACGGAGCCGAGAAGGGCTTGAAAACGGGTCACGAAGTCTCCAAAACCTTGCTATCTTCTGCTTCTGATCTGGGCTGAACTGCAGAGAAGAAATCAGCAACTTTAACGGCGAAAACGGGCTGATCGGAGCTCTGGCGAGCGGGTGGTTGGCAACCGGCAGCTCCCGGGGGTCAAGGAAATCTTATTGGAGGTTGGTATGGGTGGAGGTAGGGTAGAAATGGGGAGAAAATGGCTAAAAACCGCGAAACGGGCGAAACAGGCGGAACCAGGCGAGTCCAGACGGTTTGGCGAGTGGCAGCTTCGGGCGGCCGTACGGGACTGCCGGAGAATCGTTCCTGCGAGCGGCAAGGTGCTCCGGAATGGGCTGGATGTCGTCTTCTCGGTGATGGGTGGCTCGTTCACTGATTCAACCGGGAAGTTAACTTTTTACTTGGATCTTTGGTGAAAGGTCGGCTGGAGCAGAAACTGGAACGAGGGGAAAACAAGGGGAAAAAGAGGTCCGGCGGGCAAGCGACGTTCTTGGGCGGCTAATGGCTGATCTCCTCTGGTTCTTTGAAGCTCAAGATGGACAACAAAAATGGAGAAAGCCTTGGATTATGGAGGAAGATGGGCTGCTGAAACAAAGGGGTCCCCAAGAGCTCTTCTAGCTTCAACACTTGTCCAATTCCCCTCTCTCTTGCCCCCACCATCCATGGCCCTCACCCTTTGCCCTTTGCAGCCACCAATCTTCCCCAACAAGCTTGGTTGAGTGTCCAAAATGTTGTGTGCCATGGGAGCTACGAATTTTGGACATTCCC
This sequence comes from Eucalyptus leucophloia subsp. euroa, assembly GCA_017140325.1. Taxonomy (NCBI): domain Eukaryota; kingdom Viridiplantae; phylum Streptophyta; class Magnoliopsida; order Myrtales; family Myrtaceae; genus Eucalyptus; species Eucalyptus leucophloia. The sequence goes on from CM029477.1 coordinate 35,042,531, forward strand.
CCATTCAATCCATTCAATTCTCTCTCAATTCCGTCCAATTGAAGCTCAATTAAATTAACTCATGTGTCCTCGGCCTTCTCATGACTTTTCCCCGTCAAATGATCCAACTTGCATCCCGAAGATTCAATCAAAAATGGCCCTCTGACAATCTCGAACAAAAACGGCATTACTTTGCTTTTCCGCCAAAAATCTCGGTTTGCAGAAAAATCTTTTGAAGATGAGTTGACGTTCCTAAGATAAATTGTGACATGGAAGAACTTTCAATTTTTGAATTTATGTTTAAAATCACGGTTAATTTTAATCTAGCGCGATTTGAGCGCGTCATAATCTATCGGGTAGCTTTTAGAAATTTTCAGTGCAATTGACTCGTGGTTGATTATTTTCAAGCCACGACATAATCTTCGACACATTGGCGGTTTTCGATTGTCGTGAAAATTTTGAGGTTTTAAATATGGACACAAGGTATCCAAAACGATAGAAAAATCAGTTTAGTATCGGTCGACAAGGATATTGCAATAGGGTGGAATCACTCACGCTCTAATTACATATCTCAGTCGTATCAACTTATTACTAATCTCTGTTCGATTCTGACAGTATCGTAATAATCCTTGTAGATCAATACGGTCAAACAGTTGATTCATGGTTAGATTCTCAAGCCTATTGCATTTAAATTCCTTAACGGCTTCACCTGATAGACTAGTTATCTCGTGAGTGATCAACTTGGAGAATTGAACTATAAGCGCGTCGATGAAAAGTCCGTTTCATTTAATTGAAAACAGAATCAGAAATTTGGGATGTCACACATTTGAATCTTGAACTTACAAAATGTTAGCTTTAATCTACTCATTTGAACACATGATGACATTGGAAATATAGAAAGAGAATGACGGGTAGTCTAAAGATTACGTAGATCAAATTCATCAGTATTAATTATTGAGCGGACCTCACGGTGAGAATTATGTAATCAATGATGCCGATCATATTGATCCACACCGAGAATAACCCTCCAAATTTGACTTTGACCAGTTTGAGGCCGCCCTCTGAGTCTTCTTAACGATAGACTACGTTGACGTAATTCATTTTGACCGAACAGCCTTTGGACTTTGATCTCCACCATGTATTGTGACACGACGGCGGAGTGGACGGTTGAGGAGTCGCGGATGACAGCATAGGAGAGAGGAATGATCTTGGCAAGGGCGAGAGCAGAATAGAGTATACGCGCTCACGTAATTCCCATGGTTATCAATCATTGGACTACGATCACACCGTCTATTTCGACACGTGTGCCGGTGGACGGCTTCAGAGGCATGGGATGACAACAGCATGCAGAAGAATTTTCTTGGCTGGAGAGAGTAAAATTGCATGAACATCCTTCATCGACAAGCAACCCTTGCATATAAAGATGTCCTAACACACATTAATTTATGTCCAAGATTGCAGCAACTTCTGGAGATATATCCATTTCGATCATCACACAAGAAAATGGTGAGCTATTCATGGCTGTCTTTTTCTTTTTTTCCATCTCAATTTACTCAGAAAAGCAACTCAAATCAAAACATGCTTAATACTCTCGGGCTTTCATATACTTCATCTCTCAAGACACAATTTTGTTTACGGCATATTTGTGTATGGAGTTTTCATTGTACTGATTTGGCTTCTGTTCAATTGGCATGCATCAGTCTACCGCGTTCATGTTCGAGGTACACAAGCCTTGTTCCTCAGTTCTTCTCCTTTTCATTTCCCTTTCTGCATTTGCTGATTTGTTTAACTTTATTACATTACATGAGCATATTCATCGACATTAAGTATAAGCACTTCACCGTTTGAGAAACTACTTAATGTCACTTTTGCACCAGAATGAGATCGTTCAAAGATCGGAGCGAGCTAAATCAGTCGAGTTCCATCCAACACAACCATGGTAATGAGATTTTGCTTATGCTTCTTTTGTCGATATCTTTCATTGCTCTAGTATGGTTCCAAATGAAGCTCAATCATATGTCTAATGTCTATGTTCACTTAACCAAGCTGAATTATTAGCGTCTTACCTGAATGATGCTTGATGTCATGCAGGATTCTTGTAAGCTTGCATTCAGGAACCGTCTACATTTGGAACTACCAATCCCAGGTAAACAACAGCCTTCTCTGCTTTCGCAGTTCACGGTACAAAGAAATCTCCAATGTATTCATCGTTACTGAATGTGTCGATGACAAGAAGTAATTATCTATATTATGTTACTAATTGGCATCAACACCGTTTGGTGTTTCAGACTACTGAGAAAACATTCAAGGTGGCCGAGTCCCCAGGTAAATATCAGAACACACCTGATTAAATTGATATGCTCTCAAATTTCTTTGAAATTTCGTGATGCCAAACCAGAGAATTGTCCATCCTAATCTACAATGCTGATGATATTTGCAGTGAGGTCTGCCAAATTTATCCCGAGCAAGGGCTGGGTAATTGTTGGATCGGACGATGCCTTTATTCGTGTGTACGATTATGGCACGATGGAGAAGATCAAAGAGTTCCAAGCGCATAAAGATTATATCAGATGCTTATGCGTCCACCCTACACTTCCCTATGTGTTATCAGCATCGGACGACTCTGTTATAAAGCTCTGGGACTGGGAGAAGGACTGGATCTGTACTCAAACATTCGAAGGACATTCACATTATGTGATGCGAGCAGCGTTTGATCCTCGAAATCCCAATGCTTTTGCAAGTGCATCACTCGATGGAACTATAAAGGTACTCTCTTAGTAGGTCTCGCTCTTCATAGAAAACATATTTCCATTTCCAAACATGCTATTTATACTCCTGATACAATTCCCATCTGTTGCAGATTTGGAATGTTCACTCTTCTGCGCCTAAGGTTACTTTGGATGGGCACGAGAAGGCGTTGAACTTTGTTGATTACTTCTCTAGGGATGATGTGCTCTATTTACTTAGTGGCTCTGACGATTACACTGCTAAGGTTTGCAAACTTTATCGTTCTTAATTTAATATATCGGTGCATTATTAGAAAGAGATCAATTGATATATGATTTATTAAATAACAAGTACAGGTTTGGGATGATAAAGGAAGAAGCTGTATACAAACACTCGAGGGACATGAGCACAATGTTACCGCTGTATGTGCGCATCCTGAGCTGCCCATAGTAATTACCGGTTCAGAGGACGAGACTCTTCGTATGTGGGATACAAATGGCTTCGGGTATGCATTGTGGGAGTTTGTATGGTTGTAGCATGCTCTAGAATGCTGCTTCAATTACGGCAGAGTCGAATGAAAATGCCACCTCTCTCTTTTCCAGATTTTCCAAAATCTCCGATAGGATATGACCATTCATTTACCTGGACCCTTTGTTGTTTTGCGAATGACTCTGTCATTATGTCACATACAGGCCCAAGCACGTAGTGAAATTCGGTCATGGAAGGATTTGGGATATTGCATATCAAAAAGGATCGCGCCGGTAACATTCATACCTGCTCTAAATGCTTCATTTCCTCGCTATATCCATGCTTTGACAATAATAAACTGTTATGATAGTCCGAGTTTTTCCATTGCCACTATAAAGAGATACATGTAGGCTCTGCGGTTTCAGTACAAAGATGAAATCTTCCATATCCATTGTCTCACTTTTCTGTGGCTTTCGCTCTGCAGGGTTGCGGTCGCCTGCGATGAGGGAATAGCTGTGGTCGAGATTGTGTGCTGATAGTGTGGAGCCTTAGCCAAATTCTATGTCCAATAAAACAGATCCTGACCTCTACAATTGTTACTTTCAATTTGAACTTCAAATAAGAGTGCATACCGTTCTTTTGATCAAAGGAAGAAAGTGTCGCTCTGTACTAGTCTATGTGTATACTCTTCGTGTCCTTTTGTGGTGTGCCCTGGTAAAATTTTGTTTAATGGCATGTCAAAAGTGAGCGATATCCTATTTCCTAACACAAGTTTTCATAAATCTGTAGCACATGGGATGTAAAAGTTGGTTCACATCATGCTAATATTATCGAGAAAGAGGATTCAGTCTGCTCGCAAACGAAAGCACCGATGGGATTAGGATTGAGTTGGGATCAACTCAAAGGACTTGAGTTATTGAGGTGTGATACTAACCTTCACAACACGATGTAAATTCATGCTAACCTTCTTCTTTGCATGCCTCCGGGTTCTCTGCCTTTGCCCTAAAAGCTTCTTGACGGACCAAAGTTGTTGAACTTCCGTGCTTGTGTTGTGTCCCATAACCACTCTAATGACCAGTCCAATTCCGCGACCTATTGACGCAATTTTCCAGTCCAATTCTTCGATCCAGATAGTGGAGTACCATTTTCAGTTCTGAACAAACACTAATTTTGGTGTGCATTTTTTATTTCAATTTAAATGGAAAACTAAAAAAATTTATAACAAACAGGGCCTCATAATGCCTATTCGTCCAAAACATGGAGGCCATGACTCATTGCTTGGTTTGATCGAGATTGGAGAAATGAGGGGAAGGAAACTTGCATAATGGTTTATCAGAAATGAATGAAGCTGAGAAACCTTTTTTGGCCAACACGAGAAATTGTATTCATAGCTTAATAAAGAATACACCGAGTGAATTTCATGGCAATGATCACACATATATAGTTTGCTTGATGAAACTGGAGACACTTTATTTGAAATCTAGATGGTAAATATTTCTATCTTAACACAAAGCATAGAACACATCGAAAAGATATGCCATGATGCGCACCTAGCAGTGAGCAATCCTGTCATTGAACTTTCACAACAGATTATTAAATCACGCAAACCTTATCTGGTGCATTTGTCTTCCTCGCCTTCCCCTATAGAACCTCAGGAACCAACGCTCAATTCCGGAAGTCGTCGTCAGTCCCATGACCACGCCGATGACCAGCCCGCTTCCAAAACCCATCAAAACAATTTTCCAGTCAAGTTCTTTGAACCACGTCCCCGAATCCTCTTCAGTGATTGCACCAGATGGCCGTGCCGGGGGGCCTTCGACAGGATTTCCGCATTTCTTTGTCAGAGGAACTCCGCAAAGTCCTAAATTCCCTCCATAAGAGTCATTCTGGAATGTATTGAATTGGTTTGCTTGAGGTATGGGCCCAGAAAGATGGTTGTCTGACACATTGAAGAAAGCAAGGAAAATGAGTTTGGTCAATGCTGGAGGGATCATTCCCGAGAGCTTATTACTTGAAAGGTCGAGAGATTCTAATTCGGTCAAATTCGTGAGGGACGAAGGGATGGAGCCAATAAGAGCGTTGTTGGAGAGATTAAGCAAATGAAGCTCAGTTAAACTTCCAATAGAATTTGGGATTTCCCCAATAAAATTGTTGCTCGAAAGATCAATCACAGTGAGGTAATCCAATATTTTTTTGTACTCCATGGCAATGCCTTTGTTCATTATTGTCATTGAGTAGTCATACCTTCCCCGACTATAGGGTATAATATACTGCATCCAAAATAGGTCGCTTGGGAGATACGCGGGCACAAACTTCCCATAGTAGTATCCATCATCTGAATCGTGGACTTTCATGGCACTCCATATATCAAAGTATTCAAATGGAAGGCTACCTGAAAAGTTGTTCGTGGATAGATCAATAATTCGTAGGTTGGGAAACTGGTCACGAGCTTCAGGTTTCCCTATGGCTCCATGAAATCTATTGGACTGCAAAATGAGCACCTTCATATAAGAAAGCGAGCCCATCCATGAAGGAAAGATGTCCACGATTTGATTATTTCCGAAATTGAGAAATTTCAGATTGCCACAATTAGCTAATCCCCTTGGTAGTGACCCTTGTAGTTGGTTGTCACTCACATCTATCATCTCAAATGCACATCCGTCATTTTGCAATTGAGGAAATCTTCCATATAAATCATTGCCATGCAAACTCAAGATGGAAAGGGTCTCACTCAAATTGCTCAAACATGGCGGAATAACACTAGTCAACTTGTTCTTGGACAAATCAAGTATGGAAATAGAGCTTAGCTGGCACATCTCTGGTGATATTTCTCCAAATAACTTGTTATTTGAGACAAGATAGAGATGAATGGCCTTCGGGGGAATGGGAAGTAATCCTTGTATGTCATTGTAGCTGAGGTCCAATGTGATAAGATGTGGCCATTTGGAAATTGTGAAACTGGTTATTAAGTTTCTTGAAAGATTCAGAAACATTAATGGTGCCATAATCACATTTGTGGGCCCATAAATGCTATTTTGGGATAGGTCCAACCATTGCAAGTGACTTTGGTTATATATGAAGATGGGAAGCTTACTCAAATTGTTAGAAGCCAAGCCGAGAACCACCAGATTTGAAAGGCTAGCATTCATGTCGGGTTCAATAATAGACGAGAATTGATTGAATGAGAGTAGCAAAATACCTAAATATTGAAGTCTAAGTATAACATCTAGTCGCAAAGTGCCATTCAAGTTGTTTGAGCGCAAGTTCAGGATAGTGAGATTCTCGAAGTTAGAGATGTCTTTAGGAATTGGGCCAGTTAATCTATTAAAGGATAGGTCAAGATATTCTAATCGGGTGAGGCCAGTGATCTCTGTTGGAATTTCCCCAGAGAGTTGATTCATGCTAAGATCCAAAGAGGAGAGTTGGATGAGCTTCCTAATAGAAGATGGGATTTCACCTGAGAGTTTGTTTGATTTGAAACTCAACATGATAAGTTGAGTCAGGTTACCTATTGAAGATGGAATGTTCCCTGATAACTTGGAGTCCGTGATATCCAACTCAGTGAGGAATGCCAAGTTTCCGAGTGAAGCTGGTAGTGGGCCTGAAAAACTGGTCAACCCAAGAATCAACGACTTAATGGGATTGTGCAAGTGAAACTCCGGCAAATGACCACGCAGATATGGATTTTCACCCAAATTGAGAAATTGTAGCCTCGGCAGCTCAAAAACGGTTGTTGGGAATGTCCCTTGCAAGTTATTCTGGTTGAGGTTGAGGCTTTGCAAGTGTGTGAGGTGAAAGAGGCTAGTGTTTGAGTAAATAGAACCGGAGAGACAACCTTTACTAAGATAGAGGCCGGTCACGTAGCCCGTCCCTTCATCACACTCCACGCCTCTCCAGTTGCAGCAATCCCCATCTTCCAGCTTCCATGATTCTAGTATCGGCTCGCCCCCAATCAAGCAATTATCCGGCTGTGGATGGAAGAGAGTTTGCTTGAATTCTAACAAGGCAGACCGCTCTTGCTCATGGCACTTTGTTTGCCTCGTAGAAGGCAATGTCTCAGAGGAATCAAAGTGGAGTGGAATTATTACAAGGAAAACGACCAAGAGACCAAATGGCGTTCGTTTCATGACGATTAAATTGTTCAACACTCCACTTGGGCTTTGGTTTTACTAGGTAGGCAAGGTGAAGATGAACAAGTACTGAAATTGCGTCCTCTTTATATAATTTGCTTTTCCCTTGTGGTCGTGGATCACGGCCGTTGCACTTGAACTTTGGGGGTGCATTCCCACTTAGACATGAATTGAAAATATATATTACTTTAGCCTTACACTTTAAGCCAACTTCATATAATAGTGAGTCTAGCCCGCATATGATTCACGGAACCACTGGTCTTGTGGTCCTTGTTCTTGTGAAGGCACTGAAGTTTTATCTGACTTCACATTATTATATGACTTTTGCTTCATGACTTTTTGAATTTATTAGATATTGGAGTGTTTCAACCAAGTGAAGTTGATGGAATTCCGCATTTCACACGTCTCGCCTCGCGTTTAGCTTGCTAGACTTTGTTTTTACTGATTTGAGCTCGCAAATGCTAGCCTCGGGATTACTGTTTTGTTTGCCTTTTCTTTTTTTGGGCCGAAAAACTGAAGGAGATGGATTCGAACTTTAAAATAGGTGGCTGTAATGACTTTAAACATTTTGGCTTTTAATTTTCGAGCCTCCTCGAGATGTGGTATGCGAAGAAAGGCCGAAGTTTTGTGTTTGACGTATTCAATAGATTAGATTCTATTTAATTGCTGGAATTAAGTTAAGATTCTTTTTTTTTCTTATGAAGTAAATGGAGTTCGCTAATCCTTTGATTTGTATAGTTTTAGTTGACAATGAGCTAAAGAAGAAGGATTGCATGTGTATTCTATTTTCCGGGTTTTGATTCGCGACTAATTATTGTTTTGTTTGTTAATTTGTTCAACAGCCGCTCAGATTGGAAGTTAAGGTTCGTTTCTGGTTACCGGCGAATTTACATTGTCCTTTCAACATGTGATTTCATAGCGATTGCTTCAATTTAACTGCATCCATGCCAGAGCAAATTTGCTCTGAAGTCCGTAGACCTGCATCCAACAGAACCATGGTCGGCATGACTCGTTTCAACTTTTATGTAAAATATAACAACGCATATTTGCTTAACTCTAATTGCTGTTGATGCAGGATCCTATCAAGTTTGTATGCAGGAACTGTTTGTATATGGGATTGCCCGTCACAGGTACGATCTATAAATCTTGATCGAGCAGGTCCTTAAGAAAAAGTCTTCATCAAACCGTCCCCAAATGTCTTAATTGTCATTCATTGCCGGATGGTTCAAACCCTTCCCACACAGACTAGGTTTGGCCCAACACGCACGGAGAAGAACTCCATGGACTACTTTTGGCGCCTTTGTACAGCATTTCCAAGTCAACTCAACAGTGATGTAACCTACTCTAGTTTCTCAATAGAATATGGGGAAAAGTGTTAGAAAAGTCTTAAACCTATTGCATTGGTGCTGATTTAATTCTAAACCTTTTGACGGTGCAAAGCTTTTGACTTTGTGCCAATTGTCATTCATTGCCGGATGGTTCAAACCCTTCCCACACACACTAGGTTTGGCCCAACACGCACGGAGAAGAACTCATTGGACTAATTTTGGCGCCTTTGTACAGCATTTCCAAGTGAACTCAACAGTGATGTAACATACTCTAGTATCTCAGTAGAATATGGAAAAAAGTGTTAGAAAAGTTTTAAACTTATTGCATTGGTGTCGATTTAATTCTAAACCTTTTGACGGTGCTAGTTTAGTCTTAACACTTTTTACTTTGTGCCAATTCAGTCATTTTGGTTAATTTTGGCCAGATATTGATGAAGTGGATGTTGATTAGCTAACGTGGCACTGTTGGTCTAACATGAACAATTTTTTAATAATTTTTAGATTTTTTTTTTATTTTCTCTGATTTTTATTTTCTTTTTTTCCTTCACTTCCATTCTTCTTCCTTTAAGTGATGGAAGAAGATTTAGCTTGGTCGTTACTCCTCTCCTCAGTCTCTAGTAGCTCGAATATGCTGAATCCCAAAGATCTCATACTTTCCTTTTGCGCTTTGTCCTGGTGAAAGTTCGTTCACGATCTGTGGTGTATTATGCTCCTAGTAGAATAAATGTCTCTCGAAGATTACTAAAATCGCCTGAAAAAAGGGAAAAAAACGTAAAAATTATGGCAGCTTTGGAGCATGAAATTGAAGAACCAGGAGTCAACATTTGTCATATATGGGGCAAGGCATGTTTCAAGGCGTCTGTACAAATAAAACAAGGAAGATACATATCAAACCGGTTGATACTTGTAATAATGACGGGAAACAATTCCTAATCTCGATTAATTTGTGAATGCTTCTGCCTAACTTATGTCTACTACCAGGTGATACTTCTAAGATTTTAAGCTATCAGGGATTTGACGCAATATACAATCCAAGTTTTAAAAAATCTGTGAAAGTGGTTCACATCATGCTAATATTATTGGAAAAGTATATTCATTTTGCACGCCAACGGATGGACAGATGGGATTTCAGATACTGTTGGGAGCAACTCAAAAGAATTGCTAGACGTATGTTTGTGGCCATTTAACTAGATTAATACTGAGTGAAAGCCTTTTAACAAACTTCATAACTAGTTAAAAGATTAAAGTGGAATGCCATGCTATTGCAACATTTTGGGTTATTGAGGTGTAATACTAACCTTCACAACATGAGGTACATTGATGCTAACCTTCTTCTTTGTATGCCTCCGGGTTCTCCGCCTTTGCCCTAAAATCTTCTTCACGAACCAACGTTATTGACCAGTCTGATTCCGCGATCTGTCAACACAATTTTCCAGTCCAGTTCTTCGATCCAAATTCTGTAGTACAATGTTCAGTTTTGACCAAACACCAATTTTGGGGTGCACTTTTGATTTGAATTTGAACGAAAAAATAATTTTTTTATATAAAAAACAGGGCCTCGTAATGCAAATTCCTCCACGGTTTTTGAATTTTTGAGTAATTGGAGTTGTTTTAGCCAAGTGAAGTTGATGGAATTCCACATCCCATATGTGGGTGCATGGGAAACACCCCTTTTTGCAAGGTATGACCATATCGTTTATATTTCTTGGTATTCAAAACTCAATATTTACAATTGAGAATTATGATAATAGAAAAATATAATTTTATCTACGTTATCAATATGCGTATTTATAGGTGTGTTTCTTTTTTCATGGGATCACCATATCATTTATTTCTTGACATTCAAAAGTCGATATTTACAGTTGAGAATTATGATAATAGAAAAAATATAATATTATGTACATCATCAAATGACTAGTACATAAGCCTATTTATAGGCTTTATAGGATTACTGTTTAAAGTAGCAAAATATCAATTACAAAATCCCCTCAATATATAAAATTTCCTTAATATAATGTTAATATTCCCTCTCAAACTCAAAATTGTTTTAAGGGATAATACCCTAAAAAACCTCAAACTGGTACACTTGTGATAAATTTACCCCAAACTATTTTTTTGACCACTAAAAACCCCAAACTGGTATACTTTTGACAAATTTATCCCAAACTGGTACACTTGTGACAAATTTACCTTATGTTAGTTTTCGTTTAATTTTATTCTCAAATTATTAAGTTAAATGACACGTGACAGTTAACCAGTATATCAATTTAGGATTTTACGTTCCGTTTGTCACAGTTTACAATTTTTATGATTTTTTTATGGTATTAATCCAATTTAGCATAGGGTATTAATCCAATTTAGCATAGGGTATATTTGTCACAAATTTACCAGTTTAGGGTTTTTTGCAGTCGAATAAATTAGTTTGGGGTAAATTTATCATAAATGTACCAGTTTAGGGTTTTTTATAATCAGTCGGGGTAAATTTGTCACAAGTTTACCAGTTTGGGGTTTTTCATGGTCAAAAAAATAGTTTGGGGTAAATTTGTCACAAGTGTACAAGTTTGGGGTTTTTTTAAGGTATTATCCCTTGTTTTAAAAGGGCTCAACTTGAGTTTGGTAAAAAGAAATCCACTCAAGCAACGATGGTTTGCTTTTTACTACACCCTGAGACAAGCGAAGTGCCTAAAAAGGAAAGGTAGCTAGTAGTGCGGCAATGATCATAAGGGTCGTTGACCCAATTAGCATCAGAATAAGTTGTTAACTCCGAAGTAGAATGAATAGAGTAGTGAGGGTTATGAAATAACATACACTTGATGTAGCGAAGAATTCAAAGGTTTGTGACAAAATGAGTGGTATGGAGCATAGTCATGACATGTACCAACTAACAATATGAGTAGAATAAGCAACGTCGGGTGGAAGAAAGACACCTGAGTGTTAAAACTTGGTATGAAGGGATACTTAATTATTAAAAGTTACGAAAGTGACACTTAAGTATCACATTTAAAAAAAAAAATGGGACACCTTAGTGCCAAGTTTGGTGAATGTGACTAGAAATCTTACGTTGTGACATCCTGAAATTCGACCCCATTTCGATAAAGTGAAATGGGCATTTCGTCGGCGTGCTTAGGGTCCTTTTTCTCTGAGCTGATCACTCACAAGTTAACTAACCTATTGGGTGAAGCTGTTAAGGGACGTATCAGCTGTAAAATCCCTAAAAGCTACCTAATTGGTTGGATTGGACTAAAATCACGTCTGATCGATTTTTAACCACGAAATTAAACTCGATTTCGGGAATCGAATTTTAAGCGCGTCATAATTCTTATTTTTAGGATCCTGTCTCATCGCTCGTCAATTTATTGACGGGTCCGAAATTTCAAGAAAGAAATTATCGGAAAAAGAAAATTGAAGCCCAAAAAAGAAAATAGAAAGGAAAAGGAAAAGAGAAAAGGAAAATTGAAATAAATAAATATGTATTTTCCTTTCCCTTTTTCTCTCTCTTTTCCTCTCCTTTTTCTCTCTTTTCTTTCTCTCTCTTTTTCCTCTCCTTTTTCTCTTTTTCTTTCTTTCCTCTCTCTCCCTCTCTTTTCTTTTCTTTCTTTTTCTCTCTTTTCTTTCTCTCTCCTCTCTCCTCTCCCCTCCCCCTCGTGCGATTTTTCCCCCCACCGCCTATTCTCTCTCTTCCCCTTTGACCGGTCAATGCATATCCTCTTCTCTCTCTTCTCTCTCCTCTCTCTTCTTCCTTCCCGCACACGACAGAACTAGCTTCTTTCTTCTCCTTCTTTTCTTCGCGTGCGAACCAGAAGCCCGAACCAGAAGCTGCAGCTCGCCGTCGCTGCACCGTCGCCGCCCGTCCCGCCGCCGCACCGCCGCTCGCATGCCGCGACAGCCGCCCGCCCGTGCGCCCGCCGCTGTCCCACCGTCCGCGCGCGCCCAGGCGTCCCTCTCCCGCTCGGCCCAGCCCTGTTTCGCCCCTATTCCGCACCGACCAGCCCCCGTCCGGCCACCTCTGGCCACCACCTAGCCGGCCCCGCCGGACCTCCCCGCGTCCCCCTCGACCTCCACCGGCTTCCCTTCGCTGCCCTAGCCGCCGGAGCAGCCCCGATCAGCCCCGTCCAGCAAACCCGCGAGTGGGTTTCAGCGACTTCGGGCGCGCTTTTGGGCCGTTTCCGGGCCTCGGATCCGTGAGTCGCTTTGGGAAGAATCGTTCATCGCGTCGCCGCCGTCGGATTAATCCGATTTGCGCGCGATTTGGTGAGTAATCTCACTAATCCAGGATTAGTTGGCTAATTATGCTTAAGGTTGGTTTAGATTTAATTAATTATGTTTAGTTTGTTAGATTAGAATAAATTAACAATTATTAGTCAATTGTGATGCGATTTAAATAAATTGATTGCGTAATTAGCAAGTAGACGTGGTCTACTAATTATTGGAAGTGCCTCGGGATTTTTCCCGACCCTTAGTGGGCTCCAATTAGGCTTTTCGGGCCTAAGTGGAATTTCTAGTATTTAAATATTAATTTTCGGAATTAAATTAAATAATTATTTATTTTTTGAAAATTCAACTGAGATGACCCGGGACCGGAAAATTATGCTGATGACCGTGGTGAAGTCCGTTTATTTAATCGGGCTTTATTTTTAGCTAAATTGAATTTTTAATATTAATTATTTAATTTTCGAAATTAATAAATTAATTAATTATTTTTCGGAAATTAAGATTTTGATGGCCGACGACCGAAATCTCGTGCTGATTGTCGTGGCACAGTCCATTTATTTATTTGAGCTCCACGTTGTATGGAATTGAATAAATTGTGATATTTTAGGGATTTACCCTAAATTGATTGAAATTGATTGAGATTGAATTGTTGATTGGTAAATGGCCAAGTATGTTATTCAGTATTTATAATGCTTTGTTGAGTTGATTTAATTATTTGATTGAGAAATCGTGGGCATTGGTTGTCGGTATTGAAAGTAGATTGGTAACCACTTGAAAGAGGATACGTGAGCTCGGTGAATTGGAATATCACCTGGAGAATGCACGTGAATTCAGTGGTTGAATATGTCACCTTGGCGAAAAGGTCGCTTGAGAGAATGCATGTGGCTCGGAGACTCGGTATGTCCTCCTGGAGAATGCACATGAGCTCGGTGACAGAGTTTGGCATCTAAAAGGGCACGTGGGCTCGGTGAATTGATGCATCACTTTGGTGAGATAGCACCTAAGAGAATGCACGTGGGCCCGGGCATCGTAAAAAGGGCACGTGGGCTCGGTGAATTGATGCATCACTTTGGTGAGATAGCACCTAAGAGAATGCACGTGGGCCCAGGCATCGTAAAAAGGGCACGTGGGCTCGGTGAATTGATGCATCACTTTGGTGAGATAGCACCTAAGAGAATGCATGTGGGCCCAGGCATCTAAAAGGGCACGTGGGCTCGGTGACTTGATGTATCACTTTGGCGAAGAGGTCGCCTGAGAGAATGCACGTGGGCCCAGAGGCACGTGGACTTGGAGACTTGGAATGTCGTCCTAGAGAATGCACGTGGCCTTGCTTTTAGATACTCCTTAGTGGAGATTGATTTGTATGACATGTAATCGACTAGTTCGATTTGTTTGAAGTGAATGGGTGTTTATTGTGAATTGTACTGACTTGCAGGTGGGATCTGAGGCCAAGGTAAGTCCTCTGTCCTGTGCGTGTTTAGGCAGCCGATAGTTTAGTGGTTTACTAATCGGGCTTAGTGGGGTAGAACTCGCTGAGACGTAGTCTCATCCCAATTTGGGGAAACCATTTCAGGACCCCGCTGAAGAGCTGAGGAGGAGGAATCTGAGAAGGAGAACTTGGAGGTGAGATCTGAAGAGAAGGATTTTTGGAAGAAGAAGATAGTCCCAAGAGGGGCTTTGAGTACGGTCTGGATGGATTGAGATCCTAGCTTTGAGTACGGTCTGGATGGATTGAGATCCTATCTTCTTTTGAGATCCATTTTTGATGTGAATAGTTATGAAGTGATTTGTGGTTTGTATAAAAGTTTGGTTATAAATTTCAATATAAAAAATATGGCCCTACTTTTTTATCCCATCGTTTTATTGTCTGGGGATTTTAATTGCTTCCGCATGTGCTTAATAAATGAAAGGGTCGGCGATACTTTGTCATGGGATATCGCATTATAAAATCGACCAAGAGAAGGATGTGTGCGTGCCCAAGGATCGGGGCGTGACATACGTGGTAATTTTTTAATAATATAACTTGCTTACATGGCATACCGGAGAATTGAGTTAGCAATGAATCACTAAAATGACGTCGTTTTGTTTTTTATTTTTTAAATTTCAATATAAATATTAATTATATTAAAATATTTATAATTATATTAATATCATATTATATTTTTTAAAAAAAGAGGAAGATGGAGGTTGCAAGCGTTGAGGGCTTAGCCCTTGTCGCCTCCCCACCGTTGCCAAGAAGGGCTGACAATGGTGGGCGAAAGGTCGGCCGGCCAGTTGGGGAAGGGCTCGTAAGACCAGTGACCCCGATCGACCCTTCCCCCACTATTGCCGGCCTTTCTCAGTGACGGTCGGGAGGCGATGGTGGAGGCTAAGCCCTTGCCTCTTGCAACTTCTATTTTCCTTTTCTTTTTTGTTTTTCTAAATATTTTAATTTGGTTTTAAATTTTATTTAATTAATATTTATATTAATTATCTATCCACGTCACAAGCAAGATGACGTCGTTTTTGCACTTGTTTAGTCACGTCAACATGCAAAATGACATCATTTTGTACTTGGCTCGTCGGAAAATTGCCATATTAACATTTTGGCCGGATTTTCTCATCATCGGCATTTAATTGATCAATTGTACTCCGATTTTAGGCACTTTTATAAATTTTGGCACTTAATTGTTCCTCCGTGCCAAATGTTGGCACTTCACGTATTCTTTTCCCAATGTTAGGTTGAGTAACAATGAGATATATAAAACTATCGACAAATGGTGGGACATATTATCGACTTTGTTTATAGTAAGGGCATGAGAAGTAAATGATTTTGATTGAAACAAATTAGAATTTGAAGTCATATGTTTGCAAAAGATAGTAAAAAAACCACAAATCAGAATTACCTAAAGCAATGGACATAACAAAAACAACACAGGAGCTAGAAGCACCAAATTCTTGAAGAATGGAATAAAGATTCTCTAATGAAAGACTAATAGATAATCATTGGAGAAGCCTTTATGGTTGCAGCATTGGCGGATAAACTTGCATGTACATCATGGTTTTGGGGTCGACTATCCATTCCCGTAAGTGCTTAGGTCATAATCTATTGAAATTAGGCATTGAAACTTCTAATGTATTCATAATATGCACTTTAGCAGTTTCGGCACAGTGGATGGGATAAGTAATGTGAGAAAACCAATATTTAGAGAGCAATAATGGAGATAATAAGGCCAAAAATAGGTTCAGCACGTCAAAATACCTTATGAATTGGTCTAAAAATGATTGAATCGATTAGAAAAGTGCCTCGGAACCGTTAGATCGGTTTGACCGAACCGTTCAACGATCAACACCCAAAGTCCATTTGATCCATGCTAGTCAACGGTTAGAATAGACTGACTAACCAAAGTGTTATATTATTAGTACTTTAGTCTTCCACTTTGATTCAACTTTACATGAATACTTAGTTTAAACCTCCCGTGTTGATAACACTGAACCACTCATCTTGTGGCCATTGTTTTTGTGAAGGCACTAAAAGTCTTATGTGGTTTCACATTATCATATGACGTTTCTTTTATTCCATGAGTTTTTCCATCTACAATTATCATAGCGTTTCAACCAAGTTGATGGAATTCCCCATTCCATACTCAGGTGCATGTGAAACAAATTTCTTTTTGCAAGGTATGATAATATCATTTATACCTTTTGGCATTTAAAACTCAATGTTTACAATGCCCATAGCAATAATATTATCACATCATCAGTCATGCAGAAATTGGCTCAGGAAGTTTTGACGATATATTAATTAGCCCTTTTCTTTCCCTTGATTTTTTCAGCATTGAGAAGGGGTGAAGAGACGCATGAGGACATTAGGACTAAAATAAGTGATTATGTGGCTCATATACAAGGAGCAACAAGTGTAAATCTACTTTAACATGTACTTTGTTTTAAGGGGTAAGGTGCGCAAGAAGTATTAAAACTCATAATAAAAATGCAATTAAGCCCTAAAATTTGTAAAAAGTGCGATTAAGTTCTTCACAAAAATGCAATCAAGTCCTTAAGCTTTTAAAAAGTATATTTAAGTTATAAAATTTATCACAAACGTACAATCGAGTCCTAAAACTTTCGTAAAGTGGCATCATGGAAGGATTTGATTTGACAGATTTAATAAGTTTTATAACTTGATTACACTTTTTAAAAGTTGTAGGATTATATTGCATTTTATTGATAAGTTTTAGGACTTTCAATGTACTTATACTTTATTTTAATTAATACCTGTCACAAATTCTATTTCTGTTTTCCCTGACTCGTATCATAGTGCAAGTTCTCAATAAACTAGTGTGATAATGATGGTTTCGCACATACATTTGCTTTGTCTGTTTGCCCGTCGAGGTAAAGTTAAAGCATTAGTTCTTCATGGATATTGCTCAAACTATGTGCCTCCATTCCTGACCTCTCATAAACCTTTTTTTTTTTTTTTCATATTTCACTTCCGTAATGCAATTCACCAATGCCATACTTATCGAGGAGAGTGCATGAATAGAAGAATGATGATGTTTTTATTCTCTGGCTATCATCTTGCATTATCAATTTTTAGCAGCCTTGTGATTATACGTGCATTAATTGACAAAGCATCTATGTTATGTTTGTAATAATATGTATCAGAAAGGCGTTAATCTTTCTCAGATAGCTAAATCATGATGGGTATATTGGATATATCAACACTTCTAAAATATTTGAATGCCATTATTTTGTAATGATTATGATAAAAGTTATGATAGCCTTGATAGTCATTATTTTGTAACAGTTTTCAAGTCAATGCAATAATTGATGAACAAAAAATGGCCATTTCTTTCATTTATCTACAAATAGAACCTCCAAACTACCATTCAAAATATATGGGAATTCAATCTTAAACTTGATAATTTGTCAATGTAATCCTTCTGGTTAATTTTGATTGTAAATCACGAACATAGATGCTGGATATCTTATATGACATGGTTGATCTTAACATGAATAATTTTTACAATCATTTTTCAAAATTTTTATAAATTATTTTTACATTATTTTTTTCATTGTGGCTAGCGAGGGTTGGCCCTCATCGGCCACCTCACCTAGATATGGCAAGTTGCCCTCGCTAGCCACAATGACCAAAAAAAAAAAAAAGAAGTTAATAAAAAATTATTAAAAATTTGGAAAATTTGCCCATGCAAGAGTCGATTGTGTTATGTAAATTTAGCTGTCATCCACACAAGTGCCATAAATTTAAGACTTCTTTAGTAATTTCCCTCCAAATACACACAACTCATGAACAAAAATTGTTCGACCAAAAAAAAAAAATCAACAAAAATTGCCTCTTTTCTCTTCCATCGTGTTTCTTTCTTTCTTAGGCTTCACGCATAGTTTTGTTGTTCCTCTTTCCACTATTATTTAGTGTAAAGAGTAAAATTTGTTGCACCAAGTTTCATATTCCAAGAAGTGGAATTATCCTTAAGAGCAATGTTTATACGCCTCTAAAAGTTGTTATTTTCATCTTTTCTAACATATTTCCAACAGGACATTCCTCCACAAACAACTTGCGATCTAAGTCCTGAAAGACTTGGTAGGCTTTGGTCCAGCTAGAACTTCCATTGAAGTTTGCCAAGATGTAGTGATAAGGCAGAACGTGATATAGAAATGAAGATTGTGTTAAGGGTTCGATTAATGCAAGTCCTGTGTATAGGTTTTGGCACAGGAGTTCCGACAAACTCATGAAGAATTAAAATGTGAGATTTGATGCTCTCTTTTGATAGTTAACAAAGTTAAGCCCGTGTATTGTATTGAACACTAGATCTCTTGGATCTCGGTCATGATGCACTGTTCTATGGCCAATTCCTTTATCCTAAGCCAGAACATTATTTGGAATTGAGAAATGAAATCTCGAGGTGGGACCATTTTTAGGACAGTGACGGTTCTCTTTAAAACTCTCATTTTTAGAAGGAAAATTGGTTGACTCACTTAAACGGTTTCATTTTGTATTTACTTATCTTTCTTTGCCACGATTGCTTTTGATCACAATATTATTCATATACATATAAATATGCACACAAAAAATCATAATTGGCAATTTCTTGGTCAAAATATATGCAATATGCAATATATATGCCTTTTTAATTATTTAAATAAAAAGTATATGACTTTTTTAGAATAACGACATAACAAGTAAGTAAGTTTTTTCTTAGAGCACAAATCGGTAACTAAGCTACTTCTCATTTATTTAAGTAAGCATATCAATTTGAAAGCTTGGGATATTTAATTGAATGGAAAAGTAGAGGAATCAAATAGCAAAAAAAGAAAATATTTATGTATTTGGGTCCACATCTCTAACTTATTTGAACAAATTAAAAATTTAGAGATAACATTATACATTGGGTTATAGTTTAGGAATCATACATAATAAATTAAAAATTCAGAGATCACATTACACATCAAGTCAAAATTTAGGGATTATCTAAGCCATTTCCTTCCTCCCTTTTTAATAATATCACACGCGAAGTTACAAGAACGGGCTTGGACCATGGACTAGGCCCATAAATCCGGCTTACGATTTGGGCCCGAGCCAACCTGGCCTGATATGAGTCGGGCCCATCTCCGGCGTCCCTCGGCTGAGCTGAAACGTCTGGCCCGGCCCGGGGGCGATCCATGTTCGTTTCCGAGTTTCCTAACCGCAAAGCGCGAGTCCGGATTTCCAACACCGGCGAAGAAGCCGAGCTCCCTCCCAAAATTCGAAGCGCGCGCAAGGAAGGCGGCGAATCCCGCGGCGTCGAGATCGCTTATTTGGGCCGTGAGCTTTTGATCTCCGGCTCTCGCCGGCCGGGCGGCGATTCAGCGGGCGATCTCCCAACGGCACAAAATGGTGCGCGCTTCCGTTTTTTTTCGCGTGATCTCGAAACTCGATTTCTTCCCGCCGTTGAACAATGAATGCGTCGAAGGATCCGCACGAGTTCTGATTTCGACGTCTCGCAAAATCTCGCCTCGCGTCTAGCTTGCTAGACTTCGTTTTTCACTGATTTGAGCTCGCGAATGCTGGCCTCGGGATTACCCTTTCGTTTGCCTTTTTTATTTTTTTTTCCTTTCTTTTGGGCGGAGAAAGTGAAGGGAGATGGATTCGAGCTTTGGAATAGGTAGCTGTAATGACTCCAAACATTGGCTTTTGGATGTGAAGAAAGGCTGAGGCTTTGGGTAGTTAGAATTCTTCCTTTTTTTTTTTTTTTTTTTCTTATGAAGTAAATGGAGTTCGCTAATACAAGGGAGCTGAAGCAAGAGGATCGCATGTGTACTCTATTTTTCTGGTTTTGATTCGGGACTGATTATTGTTTTGTTTGTTAATTTGTTTGACAGCCGCTCAGATTGGAAATTAAGGTTTGTTTCTGGTCACCCGTGGATTTACATTGTCTTTTTAGCATGGGATTTTGTATTGATTGCTTCCATTAACTGTGTCCATGCCAGAGGAAATTTGCTCAGCGGTCGGAGAGAGTGAAGTCTGTAGACCTGCATCCGACAGAGCCATGGTCGGCATGACTCTGTTTTTTCCAACTCTTTTTCAACTTCCATACAAAATATAACGACGCATATTTGCTTAACTCTAATTGCTGTTGATGCAGGATCCTGACAAGTTTGTATGCAGGAACTGTTTGTATATGGGATTACCAGTCACAGGTACGGAACATGAATGGAGATTTGCTAGGATCAATGCAACAGTACTATCATGTTCGCATGGGCTGTTAGATTGCATCTTGAACTGATACAGACATTTCTAATGTTAATGCAGACAATGGTTAAGTCCTTTGAAGTGACTGATCTGCCAGGTACTTCACTGCGCATAAATTCGTCCGTCCATGCATTCTGCTTCCTTGGGCTCTAAAACAGTTAGTGGCCTACATAATAGTTTCATTGTCTATTCTCCTCATATTAAATTTAAATCATGTCTGGCAGTTAGGTCAGCAAAATTTATAGCTCGCAAGCAATGGGTTGTCGCTGGAGCTGATGACATGTTCATTCGTGTATACAACTACAACACCATGGATAAAGTTAAAGTTTTTGAGGCCCACACAGACTATATTCGATCTGTAGCCGTCCATCCCACACTCCCCTATTTGCTCTCATCATCTGATGACATGCTTATTAAACTTTGGGATTGGGAGAAGGGTTGGGTTTGTACTCAGATTTTTGAGGGACACTCACATTATGTGATGCAAGTCACTTTTAATCCAAAAGACACAAATACATTTGCAAGCGCATCACTTGATCGCACGATAAAGGTATAGTTGGGCTTCTTTAGTGCGGCTTTCGTTGTTCCACTGCTTTTGTGCTTGTGACTTCAATTCATGCTATCCCCTTTTTCTTCTTGTTACTTTACAGATTTGGAATCTTGGCTCTCCTGATCCAAATTTCACACTAGATACCCATCAAAAAGGAGTTAACTGTGTAGATTATTTCACAGGTGGTGATAAACCATATCTTATAACTGGTGCTGATGATCATACCGCTAAGGTCTGTCAAAGTGTCGTATTGCATAGGCCTATTAATTTGGATTTATCTAATTAATCGTATGAAAGCAGGTGTGGGACTATCAAACCAAGAGCTGTGTCCAGACATTGGAAGGTCACACACACAATGTCTCAGCTGTCTGTTTTCATCCGGACCTGCCCATCATAATTACTGGCTCAGAGGATGGCACCGTGCGGATATGGCATTCTACTACTTATAGGTTATAGTTCTATGATTTTTTACTGATATTCTGTTGCATCTTCACTTTCCCTTTCCGGCATTTGGTAGTGCCCAGTGGTATTCCCTATGTCAGTATCTTGGCAATCATATGGTTTTGATGGAGGTCTGCTTGGTTGAGCATGTCTCCTTTAGACTGATCTGTTGCAGGACAAGCCATGATTGTATGCTGGTATACTAAAGCACAGTAAAGAAAAATTGAGCTTCAGATTTCATGCCATTAGACACTCAGCCTGGTGGCAGGGAGTTGATGTTAAAATATGTAAAATCTTAAAATTTTAACGAGAAGGTCAAAAACAATTTACGCGAGAGCATTTCATTGTCCCCAACGAACCAGTGCTTTTGAGTCTTAATTTTGAATAAGTAAAAATTGATGATCCAGTCTGCGTGTACTTCACTAAGGGTTTATGTCTCACAAACATCAGAAGCGGTTATAATTCGAGAAATCAAAGGTCGTGGTCCAAATCTATTGCATATCTGACTGTGTCCATGTTGGATATGAGTTAAGTTATGAAATTCTTTTGCTTCATGTGTGCTGAGGATAAAATGGACTGAACATTGAATAATTGTATATTCAGTACGTTCCCGCATTCAGACAGATACTCATAGAAATTTCATTTTGTTTATCTGAATCTGTTGAGCATATGCTAGTGTAGTAGTCAGTGTGATTTCATTGATTTCATGTGAATGTGCAGTGTATGAATCAGTTTATCTTGTGTTTCCCATTTTTTCTAGCTTAAATTTTTCTAACAGATTACATTTGAGTAATCCTCCTAATAGTTTTCCAATTCAACCCAGGCTGGAGAATACATTGAATTACGGTTTTGAGAGAGTCTGGGCTATTGGCAACGTGAAAAGTTCACGAAGGTTTGTTCTTAAACATATTTTCTTACTATCTTTTTCGTATTTGGGTTTCCTCCACTGGAAGATGTTTCGATAATGCTTACTGGTACTTTTCTTGTTTTCATCTGTAATCTTCATATTGCAACTTCCAGACTATGATTGCAACCTTCTCGTAACTTCTTTGTCATATGAGGAGTATGATTGGAATTGTCATGGTTGGTATTCTCTGTACAGAGTTGTGATCGGTTATGATGAAGGAACCATTATGGTCAAACTTGGTCGTGAAGTGCCTGTAGCTAGCATGGACAGTAGTGGAAAAATCATCTGGGCTAAGCATAATGAGATTCAAACTGTAAACATTAAGAGTGTCGGAGCAGGTTTTGAGGTTTGAAACTAACTCGATTGATTTGTTGTTGTAAAATGACAACTTATTTATTGAGGTCCCTTAGTGATTACATCTTGCTTTCTTTGTGTAGGTTACAGATGGAGAAAGGTTGCCGTTGGCTGTTAAGGAGCTGGGAACCTGTGATCTTTACCCTCAAGTGAGTTTTCATATCCTTGGCCTCTTCTTTTCCCTGGATTAGTTTCTTTAATAAGTTATTAAGATTCAGGACATGTCTTCATAAGGAATACTTGTCATCAACTTCTCATTGTTGTGCTAGCTGTGCATTTGAACATGCTTCTTGTTTTGGTGAGCTATTTTTTATAATGGACATTTGGGGATGAATGGGGCCTGAGGTCCTACTTCCTCATCACTTTGCTCCATATTATGCTGAGGAGGTTTTACCGCCCGTTGTCTTTTTTACCTTCTTTCCTTAAACTTGAATCTGTGGAGTATTTCTTTCTGGAATTGAAAGTAGTGGTTTTGCTGCTTGCTAATAGTGTTGATGTGCTCCATGCAGTGAGTCTGCCTATATGTGTGATCACCTGTTTGTAGAGGTTCTCTTCATGTCTAGTTTTAGACATAGTAAGGTTGCCTTTAAAAGGGAATGAACAAGTTTGTTCATATTGCTAGATGATTTGATGAGGTAGTAGGATTTAACTGCTTCTTTTAAGGCCTTTGATTGGGACATCATAATGGAAGATCTACCTGGATCGCATTTTTTTGATTATGCTACTGTTATATCTGTTTTTTTAATCAAAGATCATGCTACTAGCAAAGCAATTGACTTTGAGGAGTCTTAAATTCTTGTTACATATGAAGTATCCACAAACCTCCAATTTATGTTGTTGATTCTTCTTCAGAGCTTAAAGCACAATCCAAATGGGAGGTTTGTTGTAGTCTGCGGAGATGGTGAGTACATTATATATACTGCATTGGCATGGAGGAATCGCTCTTTCGGTTCAGCACTCGAATTTGCTTGGTCTTCTGATGGGGAATATGCTGTTAAAGAAAGTACTTCAAAGATCAAAATCTTCAATAAAAATTTCCAGGTTGGTCTATTTACATTGTACATTCCATAAGTTTCAGTTTCTGTGGTTTACAAAATGCTTTCTGTAGAGTTTGTTTTCTTAAAAGGAAAAGGGGAGCCTGCATTCCTTTTGCTCTCAAATGATTAGTTGGTGCTGGCTAATCTACTTGCCTATGCATTTACAGTTTTGCAGCTCCTACAGATGTAGGATTGCATTTTTTCTTTTGTCTTTTTTTATGCATGAGTATAACAATTTAAAACAAACCAGTATAGCCTAAGGATGTCACCTTTCTCATCTGCCATTCTCTCTACGTTTGATGCTCTATAGACTGATGAGTAATCGCTTTGCACTTTGGAGCTGTATTACGTGGCCACAGTTGCCATGGCTCTTCTACATCCAGAAGTTTCTTACATGGCCACGATTTTTTTTTTTTTTTTCTTTTTGGTTAATGGGTTTGCACCACCTTGATGACATATTATGATCTATTTACCTTTCAAAATAAACGCATGCACGCATATGTTTGAAATTTTTTAGCTAGTTGGGTGCATTTTTAAGTACCATTGGTTGACATCAATACTAGAGGAGAAAACCCGTGTGACATAGTTTAGAGGATGTGGCAAGTAATAGTGATGGTTTTTTTCAGGAGAAAAAGAGTATTCGACCGACCTTTTCGGCTGAACATATCTATGGTGGCACTCTGTTGGCCCTGTGCTCAAATGACTTCATTTGCTTCTATGATTGGGTTGAATGCAGGTTGATTCGAAGAATTGATGTTAATGTGAAAGTAAGTTTGTGTCACAGCACACACAGAGATTTATCTTATTTTCAGTGAATGCACGTTTGATGTCATAAAATTTTCTATCATGTCAGAACCTATATTGGGCTGATAGTGGTGATTTAGTGGCAATTGCCAGTGATGCATCTTTCTACATCCTCAAGTATAATGTGAGTATCATTTTAATCTTATATCTTGGACTTGACTAAATGTTCTTGTTATGCCACTGATGACATCTGGGTGAGCTGACGAGGCCATCTGGGATTTTATATTCAGCGAGATGTAGTTGCTTCATATTTGGAGAGTGGGAAACCAGAAGATGAACAAGGAGTAGAGGATGCTTTTGAACTTCTCCATGAAACCAATGAGCGTGTCAGGACTGGTATCTGGGTTGGTGATTGTTTCATTTATAACAATTCTTCTTGGAGGCTCAATTACTGTGTAGGTGGGGAGGTATGATTCTCAATTTTTTCCTTTCGTCTTCTTTTTTTACTTGTCCATGTATTGTTATGTGTTCTATGGGAAATTGATTCATCTTGAGTTATAACTTGACAACTTTAGGTGACAACAATGTTTCATTTGGACCGGCCTATGTACTTGTTGGGATATCTTGCGAGTCAAAGCCGGGTATACCTAATTGATAAAGAATTCAAGTGAGTAAGATTTTAGCATTTGTTATTTGACAAAAAGTCATCATATTGCAGCTTATATATTGAGGTTTTCTTGAATCTTATATGCGTGACTCTAAATGCAGTGTTATAGGGTATACATTACTTCTCAGCTTGATCGAATACAAAACTCTGGTTATGCGTGGAGATCTGGAAAGGGCCAATGCACTTTTACCTTCAATTCCTAGAGAGCATCATAATAGGTACATATCATCTTAAGATTGCCAGATGATCGGGATTCTCTACTAAGGCAAATGATTATTTGTTTTTTTTTTTTTTTTTTTTTTTTTTTTTTTTTTTTTTTTAAGTTGAGTGATGGACATGAAGCTTATTTTGCTTACTTGAAATTTATTTTTATTGGAGAAGAGATTGCCAAGTGCAAAAATTGTTGAAATAACTAAAATAAAACTGACAATATTATAGATTTTCAAATAATTTATCCTTCTGTCTGGTGGCTACTACAATTATTATTCCTTCTACAGTATTCATTCACCATCTGTTCTGGTAATCTCATCTTTTCTCTTACAATGAATGTGAAATCAGCATCAGTCTGTGTGTGGATGTGGCTATTTGGTAGATTAGAATGTTGTGACCTTTTGGTTCCATGCTTATAGCTTTGGCTTGAATCTGTTTTTTCCCCAGTGTAACTTTTGTTTTATTAATCTTGCATAAATTAAAGGGACAACCTCTTCTTAGTGCTTGATATTAAGGGCTGCAGGTTCACCATTCCTTCAGTTCTCTTTTAACTGAAGTCTAGTAAATCCGTTAAAATGCTGCACCACTTGATCGTTGTAAATTTGTCAATGTAATTTTCTTTTGATTTTAACCTTCTCCAATCATTAGTGTGGCTCGTTTCTTGGAAGCACGAGGTATGACAGAGGATGCACTTGAAGTGGCCACGGACCCGGATTACAGGTTTGAATTAGCCATACAGCTCGGGAGGTTGGGGATTGCAAAGGTGATTTGTGTTGGCTTTTAGCCAAACATGGGACATGTCTAGTTTTTTTGGTTGGAGAGTCATTGATGGTTATAGGACATCAAGAATAACCTGAATTTTTTATTTTTTTATTTTTTTTATCACAGGAAATTGCAATGGAAGTGCGGAGTGAGTCTAAATGGAAGCAGTTGGGAGGATTAGCTATGTCGAGTGGAAAGGTACTCCATCTACTCCACTCAATAGTCATGGTTTTTATATTAAAAGTATTGGGTTTCAAGAGAAACCTCTCGGGAATAAAATTCAGGGTCTCTTGTAAAAATATCGGGTTAACTTAAAACAGTTTTCTAGGGTCAACATATTAGTGAAAACTTTCTAGCTTTAACATGTTCGAATTTCATCATACTCTCGAACCAATGCTTGTTTGTTGTCCTTATCATTTGCATATTTGATTTAATGCAGTTGGAAATGGCTGAAGAATGTATGAAGCAGGCTATGGATTTGAGTGGCCTGTTACTGCTCTATTCTTCCTTAGGTGATGCTGAAGGAATCTTGAGACTTGCTTCCCTTGCTAAAGAGCAAGGAAAGAACAATGTTGCATTCCTTTGTTTATTTACATTGGGTAAATTAGAGGACTGTCTCCAGCTGTTGGTGGATAGGTAAGTTAGCTATAAGTTTGTTTTTCTATAGAATAATAGAACATTACATTCATGCAATACTAAATGCCTCTCTCTCTCTCTCTCTCACACACGCACACACACAAACACATACACACGCATGCACATCCTTATGTCTTCCAGCAATCGCATACCTGAGGCTGCTTTGATGGCACGATCTTACCTACCAAGCAAAGTTTCAGAGATTACTGCAATCTGGAGAAAGGACCTCCACAAGGTAAGTCGTATTTCCTTGTCATATTTTGTCCTTGAAATAGTAAATGGAGTCTCTTTTGATCACATGATGCTTTTCTCTTACAACTTTACTGTACTGGTGCTGTGAGGGATGGTTCTTAATTATTTCCTGCTTTTTAGTGAATTAGTTGTGGAACTATACGGAGAGTTCTCAGTCATTAGCTATAAAAGCTGGCTATTTCGATACTTTTTTCTGAAAGAATTAAAATCTGACTTCTTAAACCAATTTATTCAGGTAATATATTCATACATTCTTTGCTATTATCAGATTATGTTGGTCAACTTCCAATTCATCGAACTGATTTTCTTGATGTTAAGTATGTCTCTGCCTGAAATAGGTTATTTATCTACTTTCAGGACCACTCAAGTTCTCTTGTACCTTATATATTTTCTTGCTTATACTTTAAGCGTCATATGTACTGTTTAGATATGGACAAAATCAAGTCCTTTTCTAGTTGTATAATCTCTCAATCATTTTCTCAGATATATAAAAGGTTCATATGAAAGTGGGTAGTTACATAAGCACATCTATATTTATGCAGGTAAATCCAAAAGCCGCAGAATCTTTGGCTGACCCTGAAGAATATCCAAATTTATTTGACGATTGGCAAGCAGCTCTTTCTGTCGAATCTAAGGTTGCTGGGACAAGGTACTGGAAAACAATTTTTTTGTTCATCTATGCTTAAAAATGATACCATCGTTTCTACCTTTCTATGCTCTCTCGTTGATTATATTGCTTCTGAATTACATCAGTTTCTATCACTACTGTTGATATATCATACCTATCAGTGTTTTCTTTAAAGAGCTCAAGTCATTGACGCTTAAATCTTTTAGAGGTTCTCCAGTACATCATTGGGTATAGTTTGCTCACTCTCAACTTCTAATTGTTCCCTAGGGGTGTTTATCCTCCTTTGGAAGAATACACAAAGTACCCTGATAGATCGCACAATAATCTTGTTGACGCTTTCAGAAGCATGCAAGTCGAGGAAGAAAATGTAACTCTTGAAAATGGTGACCAGAGTCACGAGGTAATGTTCTTAACCAAGTTCATTGTGAGTCATCTCTTCCCACTTTTTACCTATTTTCTTCCATTAAGCAATCAGGGTCAGTTTGCAGTACCATATGACCCATTTGCTTTCTCTCTCCAAGTGATGGTCATGTATGGCCAAAAACTTCCTTTTTGTATGTCTTATTTTCTTTTCATCTCCATGTAGGGCGATGAACAAAATGGAGAGGAAGAGGATGCAGAAGAAGAAAGCCAGGAGGAGGGTGTAGTGATGGAAGCTGATTCTACTGATGGTGCCATACTCATTAATGGTAACGAAGTGGAAGAAGAGTTGGGTGTGAATGATGAAGGAGCCCTGTTGGCCTGAAAGCAATTGTGGGGCCAGTGTGAATATCCAAATTTTGTTTGATGGTGATTACTTGATTCCAAAAATTCTTACTCTCAATTCCCTTGAGATGTTACCATAGATTTCACTTTTATTGAACTTAGTAGAGACAAGGTACTGTGATGCTTCAAAATTTGGTTGAGCTGATCTCTGAAAACTAGCAAATAAAAAATTTATAGCGACTGTTTCCTGTTATGGAAACATTTCATTAATATGTGCCTCATATAATATCTCGTAAACTCATTCCTGTTCATATATTAAAACCCAAAATGCAATAGCAGATTTAAAAGGTTCTATTTAACTTATTAAAGTGGCGCTTATATACAAATAAATTGGGAAACCTGTACAGGATGTTTCAAAGAGTCCAATCAAATGAGTATTAAGGAAAAGTTCACAAAATTGGTAGAATGAGAAGTACAGACTGCATACTTATAGCAATGGTAAGTAAGGGCACATGGTTGATTCTAACCAAGAAAGCTGGATCTAATTTATTCTCTACAAAACGATCCATTTTGCATCTTGACCTTCATGGCCAAATATATGGGGTGCTATATGTGCTACTGCATCTCATAATGCTGTGTAAATTCTGTCTGATCATTTGAGTTTTCAGTAAGAACTTAAAGTGGATCTTGTTTTCAGTCTCTTTCCTGATCTTCTTACGTATTGCAACATAACCGTGTAGAATGTACTGGTCATGTTCACCGAATTGGTTGCACAAGTTCCACTTTTATAGTTTATCATTCCAGGTCAACACTGTGTCCTCAATTATGGGAGTCGATTTCTTTTCTCGTAGCCTCTTGCACTTGTGATTTTTTTTTTTTTTTGGTTACAGTCCACACATTGTTTTTATTATGTAGTGTTATTACATCTTTTACTCCATTTATTTTAATCACCAATGCTGTTCACTTGTTCTTTGCTCTTATGCTGCTTTAAAAGTGAATTCCTGTTCATTTTTTGTTTTAAAGTTGACTTTTTCTGTTTTGACAGTTCATACGCACTACTACCGAGCTCAAGAAAACCAACTCAGATTTTTGTTGATACTCTTTCAAGGTGAGACAAAGCTTTTACAGAGTAGTAGATATACATGGATTGAGTGTCATTTTGGAGGGTCATGACTTTTGCTCGTCTAAGAATTTATTCAAGCACAGGCCCAAATGGTGAAGAATGACTCGAATGGTTCTTCAAATCCACTGAGACATTGAGAATTAACGATTAGGATGTGGATGGAGACATGGTGAACTACATTTCTATTTCAATCCATTTCACCTTGTATCTACTTCATGTACCTGACTTCTGTGTTAAGTCTAGAGTCCTATTGTTTGTAAGCCAGTAGAACTCTTTGTGAATCAGTCAAGGTAGCTTCAGAATATAATTGTGATAATCTGGAGAAAGTAGCCCTTAGTCAAGGTACCTATTACAGTTCTTGTTGGACCAACCTTTCAGACATATGACTCGGTTACTTTAAGCCAATTTTGTTGATTAAGGGTCTCTAGTTGTAGTACCACCTTAAATGCATTTTTATAGCTTAGTGTAGATTCATGTGAAGATTCAATATTGCTAGTCATTCGTGAACCCAAGGCATTGGTGAATCTGGTTATTCATCTTTGGCTGTCTTTGTTAGATGACCCTGAAATTTTACTTTTCTTCATGCCTTATCAATTGCAACTCTTTTCCATTATCTTCCCTGATTTTCACTAGTTCTCCAGCAGGTAGCTCAAGAGGTCACTGGGATCCATCGTCTCCATCTCCTGGTGTTTGCCAACTCAGATTTTTTTTCCCATTATTTTGGAAAATATATAATGTAATAATTGCCCTAGAGAATGTAGCGCAGAGCCTGATTTCTTTAGTTGTTCTTTTCACCTTTCTCTGGCTTAAGTATTTTAGGCCTTTCCACTGTTGTTCCATAAGCTCGAGCCATTGAGAATATTGCTTCATTTTAAGTAGAGTTTCAGTCTTACATGTTCCAATTTCCCAGGTTTTTGGTATAGAGGGGATAAGAAGTATTGTCATCATGCAGACAGATTTCTCTACTCGATTTGCTGGACTGGGATTAGCTTCTTTTCTATATGCTTCGAGCATTCAATGATCGGTTGTAATACCTGTTAAAGATAGGGCTTCCGTGGTGGTGCCAAATTTTGCGTAGAGGCAATGTCATGGCCACAAGTCAATTAGTTTGTAATGAACTGGTCTTCTGAATCTACACTCTTTTTCAGTATTCTAATCTAGAGAAAAGGGGGGAAAGATTATTTGTTGCACTATTCCATGGGATTTTGCCTTCGACTTTCCTCTTAACAAGTCTTTTAAATGGCTGTGCAGAAAGTAGATGTTGATGTGACTTCGACGAATATGATGTGATCTCTACTCTTCTGTCATTGTTTTTCGCATTGGATATGTTGGCCTTGGTCTCAATGAGAATGGGCTGGTATCGAAGGCCTTTTAGGCCAATCGGCAGATGGCTTCTTCTGGAGTTGGCGGAGATATTGGCATGGTCCGCTTCAGCAAAGTGCAATCGTGAGAAACAGGGGTGGTAGGATAAAATTGCAATCTTGAAGTGATCCGTGTGAAGAAGCCATAGAAGTTGTTCGCATTTTTGAAAACGCTCTTGCTTTCCCTTTTTTTGCAATTTGAAAACACAAAAATGCTGTAACTTTAAAAAACAAAGAAGGAATTGTATGCGTTAAGGGGTTACTCGCTCATTCATGAATGCTTTTGAATTTTCGAACCATCATTAAGGGGCTATTCGCATTATTTCAGAAATTTTTCTTCTGGTAAATACTCCAAACGAAATATAGGAGCGCTAAGTAGCCTAGTTTTTTTGTAAGCCTTAAAAAGCTTAAGAATTTTGCATTCATATAAGAGCGCTAAATGTAGTAAAAGGTTAGGTATGATCAGATTTATTTTTCACCCCCCATATGTCACTCGACATTACGATTCATTTCTAGACATATATGGCAATGCTGCAGTATGCAGGTGACATACTTTCTTGTCCAAGCCTTTCCCGGGTTTGAAACTGTAAATAGGAAGGTGACATTTCTATCGGTAAGTCACGTCTATCGTTGGCCGCCAGCTGAATTCTTTCTATTCAAGACAAGTTGGCCGATTAGGAACTAGGAAGCTGAACATTCTGACAGGTGTATGGTTCACCCACTTGAGCACCGACTTCTAGTGCGTCTGCGCGAAGCGGGCAACCTTCTGTCGATAATAAAAGGCTTCCTAGTGCGCACTCCACGATAGGCATCTTGAGATAAACATTGAATCCGATCAAACTTACATTCACCACAGCAAAAGTACATAAGATCTTTGCCGGAACCGAAAATGCCTCAAGACTACTGACATTTCATTCAATTCATTGATGTATTATTCGACTTCAGAAAACCAAAGATTTATCATAATCTCCCAGAAGGCAAGCTACGCGTGATTGGCACATGTCTTCGAGCAAGAATTCACGCAATTTGCAACTCTTTTTTCACCTGAGCAACATAAACACGAGCAGAAATGTGAGCTTCCACAGAGAGAGAGAGAGAGAGAGAGAGAGAGAGAGAGAGAGAGAGAGAGAGATTTATTACCAGGGTCATCCTTTGAACTGAGGTTGGTACACAAGGAGGAGGCACACCCAAGCTTGCAGAAGTACTCTGCATCTGTGAGGCCGCGTGAAGGAAGACCTATGCAGTCCTTCAAGCACTTGAGACTGCATTGGATCACATTGTCACCGGTGACGACACACGCGACGAAGCAGCCCACGTAGCAATCCTGAAACTCGGCTCTGGACTGCCCAAGAAACAATCCCAACACAAGACAAACCACAAGTACAGACTTCACTTTGTCCATCTTCTTCTCTTACAACGAGGAACACTTAGCAGGAGCACTTAACAATTTGACAAAAAATTAGCTGAAAGACTGTCCTTTTATGCTCCAACCTAGAGTGCATATATGGGAGGAAAAGTAACAATAGGATAGGGACAGTTTGCATGATTTTCTGAATATTTTGATCCTTTCCTCTTCTTTTGCGGTTGCTGTTGATCTTCTCCCGTTTCTTTCTTTCTTCCTTTCTTTTTTTAATTCTTTCCTTTGCTTCAAATAAGGTTTCTTTTTGCGAGAACATCTCGATAGCAGAATCATCTCCAGCCCAATGGAGCTTGAAAAGAGTAGGGAAAGCGTGAACAATTGCTTCGACAATCCTTTGTTTCCCATTTCCTCGAATCCCACACATCCTATTGCCAAAATCTCACTCTTGAGTGGCTACACTCTACTATGTATGGGATGCAAGTACACAAAAGGATAGGGACAAAAATTTATGTTTACGTGTAATTCATCATGATCATTAAAAACATATCTTACCTCACAAAGGAAACTGAACTTAAGTAGGTCCCTAATTTGCATGATTTTCTGAATATTTTGATTCTTTTTCTTTTTCTTTTTCTTTTATTTTATTTTCTTTCCTTTTCTCTTTTGTGGTTACAGTTCATCGTCTCCATTTTCTTTCTTTCCTTTGCTTCTAATAAGGTTTCTCTTTTCTAGAACATCTGAATAGCAGAATCATCTCCAGAGTGATAGAATTCGAAAAGAATAAGGAAAACATGAATAATTACTCCAACAATCCTTTGTTTCCCTTTAACTCAAATCTCACAAATCGTGTTCCGAATCGCAATCTCGAGTGCACTATACCCTGCTCAGGTCATTTTTGCGCCTACCTATTTTACGTGGACAAATTGGATGAAACAATGGAGTAGTTTTGCATGTATTCCGAATATTCGGATTTTTTTTTGATATTTTTTTTCCTTTCCTTTCCATTTTTTTTTCTTTTGTGAATATTATTCTTCTTCTCCCTTTTCCATTTTTATTTATTTATTTCTTTCCCTTGCTTCAAATAAGATTTCTCATTTTTAGAACATCTAAATACTATAATCATCTCTAAGCCGACAGAGTTTGAGAAACATAATGAAAGCGTGAACAATTACTTCAACAAATCCTTTGTTTCCCATCTGCTCGATTCCCACAAATCCTAACCCCAAAATCCAACTCTTGAGTGCACTACACCTGCTCAAGTTATCAGTGCACCTACCACTTTGAAATACATAGAGACCCTCTTTTCATGCAAGAGCACTGCGTTCTCAACACTTTGCTTGAGAACAATGGATTGAACATGCTTCGCCATAGCCACGAAAACACAAAGGTTTCTCTTTAGCCTAATTGAAATCCTCCATTTAGTCTATTGCAAACTCTACACTCCCTATAAGCTGGAATAGAAGTCGTCTGCCTGCCTTGAACATCAGCTAGAGCACAAATAAGGCACCCAAAACCACAGGAAATTTCACATATAACCACAAGGCAGACACACACATAAAGCAATCTTTCAGGCAAGTACTGGTTGCTTTGACCAAAGTGAGCAAGAAGAAGAAGCCGAATGTTCGGGAATAGAGTGAAGGCGAACAACCGAGACACGAAGGTGGAGTCGCCAGATCTGGGGCTTAAGTTTGATGCCACCACGGAGCTCGAGCTCTCCAGATCTGGGGGTTGAGCTCGATGCCCAACGAGGGCTGGAGCTTGACATTGGGAGAAAGGTCGATCCCTCAAGGTCTGGGGCTCGAGGTCGATGCCATGGTGGAGCTCGAGATGGTCCAGCTTAGCTAAAAACTCGGCGCTGCCGAACTTGGTTGCCGGGGAAGGAACATGCAGCGATGATTGCGGATGACGATGTGAGGATCAGAAAAATCCAGGGAAAAAGTATGAAAAGATTATGAACAGTAAAAAACTAAGGAGACGATGATGAACAAAGAAAAAGGAAGAAGAGGAAAAAAAATCATAAAATTACTCCACGCGACAAACGACATTGAGTGAATTTGTGTCCGTTACGTTAAATTGTTGACATGTTATGTTGGACGGTCAGCAATGACTGGACCTTAATATCTGTAAGTTCGGGCTAAAATTGGAAGGAAGGACATGTAAAGGTTTGTTGCTGCAAGCAAACGTCTATAAATTCAGATTTTTTTTTTCCATTTTGTTGGAAAATATATAATGTAATAATTGCCATAAAGAAAGTAGGGCAAAGCCTCCTTTCTGTAGTTGTTCCTTCGCCTTTCTTTGGCTAAGTTTTCACGGCCTTGCCTCCTCTGTCCCATAAGCCTGATCCGTTGAGAACGTTGCTTCGTTGTAAGTAGAGAGTTTCAGCCTTACATGTCCTAATTCTCCAGTTTTTGGTACAGAGGGGATGAGAAGTATTGAGATCATGTAGACAGATTCCTCCACTCGATTTGGACTGGGGTGGCTTCTTCTAAAAATGCTTCGAATATTTTATGATCTCGTGTGCGTATCCTGTTCCAGATATGGCTTCTGAGGCAGTGCCAAATTTTGCGTAGAGGCAATGACATGACCACAGGTTAATTAGTAATCGGGCTTCGACAAAGTGCAATCGCAAGAAACAGTTGGCATGGGATAAAAGGCTCTCTTGAAGTGATCCATGTGAAGAAGCCATAGAAGCTGTTCGCCTTCTTGGAACATTCTTACTTTCCCCTTTTTCCCAATTTGAAAACACAAAAACGCTCCAACTTTTAAAAATTAAAAAGGAATTGTATGTGTTAAGAGGCTACTTACACATTCACAAATGCTTTTGAATTTTCCCCTGATACGTAATTCAGCTACTCTAACCAGTCTTCGCGACTTACGATTCATCGTTGGTCATGGATGGCAATGCTGCACTATAAAGGTCGACTTTCCTCAACTAGTACTTTTTTGTCCAAGCATCATTTCGTGATCACGGGTTTGAATCTGTACATTGGAATATGACATTCTTATCACTTAGTCAAATCCGGTGCTGTCCACCAGCTCAATTCTTTTCTATTCAAGACAAAGTTGGCTGATTAAAAAACTGAACACTCTGATATGTGTATGGTTCACCCACATGTGCACAAACTTCTAGTGCTTCTGTGCACCCGTGAACCTTTTTGTCGATAATATAAACACTTTTCTGTGCGCACTCTATGACAGCATCTTGAGATAAATATAGAAAACCTTATAAAACAAACATCCACCATAACAAAGTACATACGAATCTGCTGGAACTAAAAATAATTCAGGACTCCTGTCATCTCATTCAATTCACTGATATACTATTCCACTTCAAGAACCGAAGATTTGTCATAAAATTCTCGGAGGGCAAGCTACGCATGATCGGTACATGTCTTCGAGCAAGAATTTACACAACCTGCAACCCTTTTCTCACCTGAGAAACATAAACATGAGCAGAAACGTGAGCTTCCACATATATACAGAGAGAGAGAGAGAGAGAGAGAGAGAGAGAGAGAGAGTTATTACGAGGGTTATCCTTTGTACTGAGGTTGGTACACAAGGAGGAGGCACACCCAAGCTTGCAGAAGTATAGGGTATCTCTGAGGCTGAGGCTGTCTGAAGGAGGAATTATGCAGTCCTTCAAGCACTCGACAGAGCATGAGAAGAGAGTGCGACCTGGCGTGATGGCGCACAGGATGAAGCAGGCCGGGTAGCAATCCTGAAAGTTGGCTCCGGACTGCCCAAGAAACAACCCCAACACAAGGCAAACCATAAATACGGACTTCACCTTGCCCATCTTCTTCTCTTACAATGAGGAAGAACTAGAAGCAGCTCTGACAAAGTGACAAGATAGAGCTGAATGGCGGTCCTTTTTGGCTCCAATGGGGTGCTTATATGGCCCTTTTTTAGGGCAAGTACAACAGGATAGGGAGAGACAAAAATGGGTAAATGACACAGATAGTATTGATTCTTAAACTTTAGTTTAATATGCAATGTTGCCCCTATATTTTTAATTTTTTTAATGTGGTGTTGGAACTTTTTGCAAATGTTTAATTCAATCCTTATACTATATAAAATATTTAATATTGAACTTTTATATATTAAATTAAAGTTCATGGATAATATTGAACAAATTCATATTACACATTTAGTTAAAATTTTGTATCATTTTCCAGTACAAAAAATTATATATCCATACTTTAATGTGAGTTTGGGAGTGGCGGATTGGCAACATCCATTCTTCGACTATTTTCCCATTTTATCTAAGTGTTCACCACAGGCCTTTCACTTTCTTCGTGGATTTCACAAAACTTAATAATTTCTATGGCAATGAAAAATTCTTCTTTTTGTTTTTGTGATTGAATTTATTTTATTAGTAATTATTACTTGTTCTTATATCAGATTCAAAAATAGTAAATTACTTCGTTTGTACTTTAAAGATATCAACATATTTTATTATATTTTTAATATATATTGATCTTTTATTATTTGAGGGATGTATATTCTTATTTTTGTTTGTGTAATATCCTTAGTATTAACTCAAAAGATCGCTACGTTAATATCCTTTGTTTTTTCAACATATCTATGGTATATATGAATAAAAATCTGCAGACTGCATCCTAGACCCATATTCAACGTGTATGTTACTTTATTTATTTTGGACTGATGAAAATAATTTTTGGCAATGGAAATTGTTTCTTTAGTTGCAACTATTCTGTTATTGATGTTACAAAAAAGTAATAAGCGAATGAAGTTAATTGATAAAGCTTGCGTATGATTAAGCCAAATGGTGTAACGATGCACTGAGTATTATTTATTGTTAATAGAATTAAATGGAAAAATTTAAAATAAATTATATATCTTCACTATCATCAGATTGATGCGCTGGATTTGTTTACGGGTCTTTAATGCACGAGAAAGCATAAACCGAGTACCTTGACTGAGTGTTGGTAGAAAACAATTAAAGTGTCAACCACTTAAAAATATGAGTTCGGATAATAAAAAATCCCTTAAATCTCATGGATGTCGTAAAAAATTTCCATTCCATTTCATCCATGATGTTTAATTGCCCCCTTTATTAACATCAGAAACCAGAGATTTTCAGCATTCTCAGATGGCTGGCTACCCAGGCTTGGTGCAGGTCTTCGAGCAAGAATACACACAACCTGCGACTTTTTTCTTCACCTGACAAAACAGACATGAACAAACCCTGTGACTCTCTTTCGCAAGAGACCGAGAGAGAGAGAGAGATAGAGAGAGAGAGAGAGTTACAACCATACACCCAATGAAACAGCTCATATAGCAACACTTGGAGCCCAAGCAACGACGCCATCACAAGACAACATGAAAGAGGCCTCACTTTGCCCATGGTTGCTGACTTTACAGAGGAAGAGCGGGAAGCAGCACTGACAAAACTGGGCTTCTGAATGCCAGTACAGACCTTTATGTCTCCCCTAACGAGAGAGAGCTTATGTAGCCCTTTGTGGAGCGCCTTCTATGGTTCCTCTAGAGATGTCCTTTTGGGCAGGCTTGGGTAAGGGCATTTATGGAGAAGGTCCTGTTGGGCCCCTAGTTCAGCCCGCCTCAACCAGAGATTTGATTATGAGAATTTCATGATGAGCGGGCTTGGACAAGAATAATTTCGATTCGAATCCGCGCCCAATGATCACCTGCCAACCCTTGTCAACGGGAGGCAGCAGAAAACCGCTTTTTCAAGGCCAATTCGATGAGATAAAAGACGGATCTTTCTATTGTACGATATTCTAAATTTTCTTGTGTCTATTTAAGTTTTTGGAGTGTGGTAGTAGCAAATTTGAGATGCAGAAAGAGTACCAGTATTGCCACTATAATGACTTGACCCATTTTACGTGGACCAAACTATCCAAAGAATTATATGAGTAACCATATAAGATGGTGACAATTTGATATGGCTCGACTTACAAATCACTCTCTAAGACTTCCGTCAACCTATGATTTGATGCATTCCAGCCCATCCACCATCCTAAAATCCTGTTAGACGTAGCACCATGTTTGAGCGCCTAGACGATTACTCTACGTCTAGGTCGAATCGGATGTGAGTTTCATCTATCCACAAACCACGCACTTGTTAGATGAGAATCTATTTTCATATCATCTATAATGACTTGGCTCAATCCATGTCCGCTGAGCCCTCAAAAGGAGTATTTGAATCAACTGCACAAGGTTGTAACTATATGTGGTATATATTGACATTTAAATTACTAGACGCGGCTTGTACCAAATGTTGTAGCACTTGGGATGTCATAGTCATAATGCCACGTTAAATTTTTGCTTCTTTACACACACCTCGTATTGAAGTTGTTATATTTTAGATGTTGTAAGATAGAAATTTGGAAATTTCCATTTCAAAGGAAACATCCACATTCATACATATTGGTAGGAGAGTCTATAATTGGTACGGAAATACCATAGAGTAAAACCATATCCAGAATTAGGTCTCATTAAATAAAGTGTTGTCCTTAGAATAATTAGCTAGGTGGACTTTTTATATACATATGGATAGATAGGAACTGTTATAAAAATAATAATTATAATCAAAAGACTATACAAAATTCCACAATACATAATTGTCAAATATTAGCCACCTATTTAAACTCATCCCGGGTTTTGTGTTTGAAATCATGAGAGTTATGGATATCTTTGGAATATACAAAAGATTTATCAAACAAGTAGTGCTAAGGATACTAAAATTCATTCACAAAATTATTATCTAAGTGATATGTAGACTCTTCTTGATATTGAATATGACCTGCTCATTTAGATACCTAACTGTAATACGTAGCAAGGCATTTTTAAATATAGCTGTAACTATTAAACTCTTAAATCCTTATACTAAAAGGGTGAATGGAAGATAGAATTATAGGCTCAACGCCTGATTAAGTTCTTTTGAAAACATAAGTACACACCGTTTTGTCTTTAGGGATGTGGATCTCTATCTCGCGTAACATCACGCTGCCATTAGAATTAGATCTCTCTCTCTCTCTCACTCTCTCTCTCTTCCCGGTAATAAATGCAGCATTGGATTTATTCATAGGCCTTGCATGCCTCGTCTAAGTGTGGGTAGAAGACAAAACGCATTCATTCTCTCCCTCTTCCCCGTAATGAATGCAGCATTGGATTTATTCGTAGGCCTTGCATGCCTCGTCTAAGTGTGGGTAGAAGACAAAACGCATTCATTTGGGCAGTTGGGAAATTATCACAGTGAAAAATAAACCGAAGTGACAGCCACTTAAGAAGATAAGTTTAAACAATGAATTCAATAAACTGTTAAGTCTCATTGATAGCATAAACTTTCTTTCCAACTCATTGACCACATCTTGTCCAAAAAAAAACTCATTGACCACATTATTCCACTGTGTAGAAATTCAAAGACTTCCACAATTCTCAGAAGGCTTGCTCCATTCGCTTGGTACATGTCCTCTTGCAAGAATCCACACAACCTGCAACTTTTTCTTCACCTAACAAAGCGTACATGAACAAAACAGGTGACCTCATTATAGAGAGAGAGAGAGAGAGAGAGAGAGAGAGAGAGAGAGAGAGAGAGAGTATAAATTACCCGGGTCATCCTTGGAACTGAGGTTGGTACACAAGGAATAGGCGCATCCAAGCTTGCAAAAGGAGAGGGTATCATCGAGGCTATGTGAAGAGGGAGGCAGACACTTACTCACGCACTCGACAGAGCAATAGAACGAAGTGCGACGAGGCAAAAGAATACACGGAATGTAGCACCACCTGTAGCAAGACTTAAAGTTGGCGCTAGCCTTCCCAAGAAACAACCCCAACACCAGACAAATGATCAAAACAGACTTCATTTTGCCCATGTTGCTATCTCAAATGAGGGAGAACTTGAAGAAGCACTGGGAAAATTGAGCTTCCGAATGCCAATTCAGCCCCCAACAAGAGAGCTTATACAGGCCTTTGTGGAACGCCCTTTGATGGTTCCTTGACAGATGGCCATTTATCATTTTAGGCGTCATATTTAAGTGCCTCCCTCTTTTCTAAGGATCCTT
Organism: Eucalyptus leucophloia subsp. euroa; assembly: GCA_017140325.1. Taxonomy (NCBI): domain Eukaryota; kingdom Viridiplantae; phylum Streptophyta; class Magnoliopsida; order Myrtales; family Myrtaceae; genus Eucalyptus; species Eucalyptus leucophloia. The sequence goes on from CM029477.1 coordinate 35,082,889, forward strand.
ACGTAATGCATCCCAACGTACGAGCATTTAAAAAAAAAAAATGTTCAACCAAAAATCAATAATCAATATCTATCCATTTGTGATCTGACCGTTAGACCTGATTATGGATCTGATGTCTTATGGACCCGTCTAGGTGCAACTTGAATTACAAGAAATTAAAGACCTTTGGACAGGCTTGAATAAGGGTATTTATTGAGAAAGTTCGGCTGGCCTCAATGGGCCTCTAAGCCAAGCTTAGCCTAGCGAAAGGCTTGAACAAATTTAGGCTCGACTTACCGTTTGGCCTATCTCAGTCCCATACAATGATTACTCTACTAGCACCAATCAATAGGAAGTAACAAAGAACCTGAGGTTGGGACACCTAGAATGCCATAACTTGGTATGGAGAGACACTTAAGTGCCGTAACTTTAAAATGGTACACTTAAGTGCCAATATCGAGTAAAATGGGACACTTAAGTGCCGCTCTCCGGCGAAAATTAAGCCAAATGGCCGACGTGGCCATTTTCCGATGAGTTTGGTCAAAAAGCAGGCGTCGTTTTGTCCAAAACAAGCATCGTTTTGCACGCGGCGTGGTGGAGAAAATGCAAAAACGCGCCGTTTCGTGTCTATGTGTAAATAATAATATAAAAATTAATTAAATTAGATTTAAAATTAATTTTATTTAAAATATTCAAAAAATTAAAAAAATTAAGAAAATTTTAAAAAATTAAGAAAAATTTTAAAAATTTTAAAAATCAAGAAAAATTAAAAGAAAAAGGGGGGGTCGAATGGGGCGGCTAAGGGCGAGCCGTTGCCGCCGCCCCCGTTAAGTCGCCGCCCCGGCCAACCGATGCGAGGGTTGCAAGCCCTCGGCGAATTGCGGCAAGGGCTGCGACCCTCGCCCAGATACGGGCGGGGGCTCGTGGGCCCTCGCCGCCGGTCGCCGGCCTTGCCGGCCCTTGGCCGAGGGGTCGGCGACCCCGGCCGCCCTCCCCACTCGTCGCCGGCCCTTCTCGGTGGTGGCGAGGAGGCGGTGAGGGCTCAATAGCCCTCGTCGGATGCGGGCACGGGCCACGGCCCATGCCCGAGATCTAGGGCGAGGGTCGCGACCCTTGCCTAGATCCGGCGAGGGCTCGTGGGCCCTTGCCGTCTCCCGTCGCCGCGGGAAGGGCCGGCGACGTAGTGGGGAGGGTCGGCCGGCCGGCGGGGGTCGAGGCCCACGAGCCCTCGCGGTCGGTCGGCCGGGGCCGCGACCCTCCCCTCCGTCGCCGGCCCTTCCAGCGGCGGCGGGGAGGCGGCGGCGCGAGGGCTCGGCCCTCGGCCGCCTGTTCGACCCCCTTTTTTAAAAATTTTTCTTAATTTTTTTTTAATTTTTTTGAATATTTTAAATAAAATTAATTTTAAATCTAATTTAATTAATTTTTATATTATTATTTACACGTAGACACGAAACAACATCGTTTTTGCATTTTCTCCGGCACGTCGGCGTGCAAAACGATGCCATTTTGGACCAAACTTCAGGAAAAGTCGCCCGTCGGCCATTTGGCCGGATTTTCGCGGAGTAGCACTTAAATGTCCCATTTAACTTCAAAACTAACACTTAAGTGTACCATTTTAAAGTTATGGCACTTAAGTATCCCTCCGTGTCAAGTTATGGCACTTGAGCTGTTCTTCTACCCAAAGAACCTCTTTTCAGGTTAATTCTATAAGAAAAAAGATGGATTTTGTATTATATGACATATATAATTTTAAGTTCCTCCGTTTGCATTTGGAAGCACGGTTATAGAAAATTTTGGGATAATTGCCACTATAAGGACCAAGCCCATCCTACATTGGGCCAAAATTCCCACACTTAAAGAATTGATGCCCTTGTCAGGGTAAGCCTATGCCACCTAGCGATACTTCCCCTTATTCAATGTGTCATTCAGTTTATTCCTATACCTTGTTGAAGCCCTATTGTGCCTCATCAGATTGGATATGAGTTTAGTCGTCCATAAATCATGCACTATTGGAGGGGGTCCTACTTTGACATCATTTGTAATGACTTTTTTTTTTTTTTTGGTCGGTATCTGTAATGACTTGACTTGTCCCATAAAGATAGTGATTATTTAGGGTGGATGTCAACCTATGAGTTATTCAATAGAACATGTCTCAATAGATGTGGGACTTGGGGTGCTACAGTCATAGTGTCCCACTAACCTTTTGCTTCTTTACACACATTCTTGTTGAAGTAATTATGTTGTACATGTGTAGAATGGAGATTTTCAATATATTAAAAGAAAATCTGGATTAATACATAATAGTAGGAGAATCAATAAGAGGTGGGGAAATACCATTCTTGAAAAGAAAAACCAAATCCAGATTTAGGTCTCATTAAATGAGGTTATTGCCCTAGAGTAAGAAGCAAGGTTGACTTCTTATGTACATATATGGACAGTAATGACTGTTACCAAAAGGACAAAAATAATCGACTGACGGAGGGGCTATAAAAAATCCCAAAGGCGTAATGGTTAAATATTAGCCCCTATCATGCAACTCATCGGGCATTCAGTGTTTAAAATCAGGAAAAATCTGTATATCTTTAGAATATATTTGTAAGTCTATTAGAGAAATGGTTAGTATACTAAGATCGATTTATAAAATTGTTACATAAGTGAGGTGAGACAGCTATTAATGTTGAAAAGGATCCGCTTCTTTAAATACCTAATTGCGATATGTTATTTTGCGTTGCGGAATAAAGGATGAACCCCTAAAATGCTTCGAATCGTTGTATTAGAAGGGTGAACACAAAATAAGATTGTAACTTCAACGCCTGATTAGGGGCTTTTAAAACATAAAAACACAATTATCCCATGTAGGTCGTGGTGCCACTGGAAGTAGAGTTCTCTCCCTCTCTCATCATAATGAGTGCAGCATTGGATTATAAATGACAGAGAGCTTCAATTGAAAGCCTTGTCTAAGTATTGATGAAAGACAAAAACCCATTCATTTGGTCTGCTGGGAAATTATCAGAGTGATTTATAACTGAAGTGAAAGCCCTTTGAAAAGATAAGTTCGACCGATGAATTCAACAACCCGTTAAATCTCATAAGACTGCAAGAATTTCACTTCAATTTATTGATCGCATCATTCCACCGTGTAGCAGTGCCGGGAACTCAAAAGACTCCACAATTCTCAGAAGCTACACGCGCTTGGTACATGTCCCTGAGCAAGAATCCATACATCCTGCACCTTTTTCTTCACCTGACACAACAAACATGAACAAACAGGTCACCTCCTCTGAGAGAGAGAGTATAAATTGCCTGGGTCATCCTTGGAACTGAGGTTGGTACACAAGGAATAGGAGCATCCATGCTTGCAAAAGGAGAGGGTATCATTGAGGCTGTGTGAAGGAGGAAGTAGACACTTATTCATGCACTTGACGGAGCAGTACAATGGAGTGTGATGAGGCTCAAAAGAACACCAAAAGTAGCACCACCTGTAGCAAGACTTAAAGTTGGCACTAGTGCCCAATACGCAACCCCAATGCCAGACAACTTATCAAAACAGACTTCACTTTGCCCATGTTTGCTGCCCTCAATGAGGAAGAACTTGAAGGAGCATTGACAATCATTTTGCTCTCCAAGAAGAATATCCTATATGGAAGAAACTTGGGCCTTGACCTGACTTGGTGGGCCCAAAACAATCACAATTGTTCATTTTTAGGATCTACACGTGAAACCTACATGATCAATGCTTATGATAAATCCGGATCATATAGAATAAGTGCATTACAACATTTGGTTTTGTGAGATTCACCTAACGCTCCATTTAGGATATACAAATCAATTGTTCTGATGCACTTAGTCCACCTAATCCATGTTATGGTATTTGGGCCTTCATAAGTACCATAGGATACAATACATATCCAGTAAAGTAGTGCTCAAGAGAAAATATTGTTACAAGCATAATGCACAACCCTGTATTTTTATTTTTTTTATTTTTTTGTGGACATTAAGTGTTATTTTCTTTTTCAACATTTTAGAATGACAAAATAAGTTTTGATAATGTCAACATCTTAATGCATTCATTCAAATATTTCTAACTCACCCACATGATTTTGATTTTATACTGGACTAATTATATATGGGTAACTACAAAAGCATAATGTTCACCACAGAAAAATGATTGGCTGCTTGCAACCTTGCATCGTCAACCTACCTATCTCTGATTGTTATTTGTTTGTTTTTAAGGAAGAGACTAGTTTCATCGGTGATTAGTCATCGCTAGTACTCCGGACCAGCTCCCAAATCCGATTAAAAACAGGCCATCCATGTCTGGTTTTGAGGATTTGCGAGAAATTATGTTCTTGTTCTCTTTTGATTCTAAGCTAATCATTTGAATGTGTATGTGTTTAAGTAAGGTGGAGGTGGAACTCGTGGTACGATCAGAATAATAGAGCTCTCTCTCTCTCTCTCTCTCTCTCTCTCTCTCTCTCTCTCTCTCTCAAAGAACGGAGCAATGGATTCAATTTGGGATCTGTTGCATCATTGGATAGGCGTTCTCTTTCAGTGCCTTTTCTGAGTGTTGGACGATGACAAAGCTCATTTATCTGCGTATTTAATCTTCTGATGAGTAATATCACAACGAAAAGTAAGATTGCTATTTTTTTTTTTCTTTTTAACAATTCACTGATCATATTATTGCACTTTGTACCAACATCGGAAACCGAAATTCTCAGATGGCCGGCTCCCCATGATGCTTGGTACATCTCTCCGAGCAAGAATCCACACAACCTGCCACTTTTTCTTCTCCTGGCAAAACAAACATAAGAGCTTCATATACACCCACAGAGAGAGAGAGAGAGAGAGAGAGAGAGAGAGAGAGAGTGAGAGATTACTTGGCCCATCCTTTGAACTGAAAGCGGTACACGAGGGGTAGGCACATCCAAGAATGCAAGAGTACTGGGTATCTTTGAGGCTGTCTGATGAAGGAGGTGCACAGTGCTTCATGCACTTGGCACAGCATTCGGCCGCACTGCGACGAGGATCAATGACGCACCGAAAGTAGCAACGCTTAAAGCAAGGCTTCATGCCGGTGGCACTAGGCTGCCCTAGAAACAACGCCAACACAAGACAAACCACGAAAACGGACTTCACTTTTTCCATGTTGCTGTCTTCGATGAGCAAGAAGTTGAAGCGGCACCCACAGGATTGAGCTGCAGCCGCTGGATGAGAGTTCCTTCTTTATGCGCTAGCAAGGGATCTTGTACTGGCATTTACTTTGGAAAAATGTACCTCTGGGTAACTGGTTACACGTGGAACGCATGCGCGACGGAGCTAAAGACATTTTAAAGTTAAAATCTAAATTTAGTTGGCAGGTAGTGGTATAAGTACGATTCATTAATTACATCATGTTGCGTAATCGATACACAAAATACTTTTTTTCTCAATAGGGTTAGCACCGATAATTTTTTTTGGAATGTTATATCATGTATTGATCTGCCCTTTAATGAAGTCTAAGAGTAGAAACTGATTATTCAAGTTCAACGTTAACGAAAAATGACATGCAAAGTTAAACAGGAACTTATCCTTTCTTGTGCATCTCTTACCTTTCATTCACTCTTGCCACAATCAGCACACGAAATTACTAGCATATGAATTTCTATGGCATTAAGTTCGCTCTCCAATTGTTTAAATTGTAAGACTTCAAATATTTAATAATGGGTTTTTCGTGCATGAGGGAGTTAGTCAAGTACCATGACTAAATGTCGGTTGAAGACAAAACTCAGTGATGTGGGCATTCAATTTTCTGTGCAGAACATATGTCTCTCTGACAAATGACGCCATAATTTCAGAAAACGTAGCCTACATTGGAAAGGCAAGCAAGTATTATAAAAAAAACCTTTGCGAAAAAACTACAAAAAATCCCAAACTTTGCTCAAACTGAAAAATTTACCCCAAAACTTCTTTTGTGACATAAAAAATCTCAAATTTTGCAAATCGTGACACATTTACCCCACTAAGGGCATTTTAGCCTTATTCTTTTTTTATGTTTTTCCTTTTTGTTTCTTTCTTATTCTTTCTTCCCTTCGTTGGCCATGGTGTCGCTACTCTCATTGATGTCGAGCGAGGTCACCTTCGCTTGAGCTAGCTAAGGCCGCCCTTGCTGGCGTCGAGCGAGGGTGGCCCTCCCTTGACTAGGTTGGGCGAGGGCCTCCCTTGCCGGATGAGTGAGAGCGGCCCTTGCTGGACGTCTGCTTCCCTTCATCGTGGCTAGCGGAGGGAAGAGAGAAAAAGAAGAAAAAAAGAGAAAAAAAAATTAAAAAGTAAAAAGACCAAAATGCCCTATAGTTTGAGGTAAATGTGTCATAGATGGAAGTTTAGGGTTTTTCATGTCATGAAAAAAAGTTTGGGATAAATGTACACGGTTGGCAAAGTTCAAGAATTTTCATGTTACAAAAAAAAAATTGATTAAATTTGTCACTTTGGGCAAAGTTTGAGGTTTTTGGTAATCTTTTCTCAAAAACTTATTAAGGGCCATGTATAATGTGATCCAAAACTTAAACAAAATGGCCTAAACGTATGAGATCGTCTATGATTGATGATTGGATATTTTGCAGTTGAACTTGTGCCGTGTTTTTAATTCAAGTTTTCAGAATTTACTTTATGAATTCACTATAGGAAATTAACCGGCCCATTTAATTTCAAGTATTTGATTTGATATGAGACTCAATAAGTGCATCCAGGCAATTCACCAATTCGCTAGCAGTGATCTTAGTTTTCTCTTGCTCAACCAATGTGCTTAGATAATATGTGTAATATTTTTTTCTTACATGTTATGAGAATCTCTACCTCAGGCAAATCATCACTGTATGATAAGTCTATGTAGAATGAATTTGAGATGAGCATGATGGGTGAATTATCTTTCTTTCTCGAATTACAAGTGAAACAATTGAAGGAAGGAATTTTCATTCACCAAGAAAAATATGCAAAAGACCTCATCAAAAAGTTTGGATTTGAGAATTGCCAAAAGACTGAAATACTGATGTCAAGTTCTTCGAAGCTAGACAAAGACGAAGGAGAAAAGAAAGTTGACCAGAAGCTCTACATGAGTATTATTGGTTCACTTCTTTATCTTACTGCTTCTAGACCTGACATTTTGTTTAGTGTTTGTATTTGTGCTAGATTTCAATCAGATCCCAAATAATTCGTTTACCATTAGAGACAATGATTTTATGGTTGATGTGGACACTCTGGCTGATGTGATTAGGGTGGAAAGAGGGAGTTTCTAACCAATCAGTGTGTCTATTGCTCACACTACTTTGGAGCTTGTTTGGGATAGAATTGCTGAAGGTCGGATTTCATACTCCAGAATGAATACCTCCAATATCTTGCTTCACAAGATTGTGATTAATTGTCTCAGACCCAAATCCACATCAAAGACTGATGTCTCAGACTCTGAAGCGAAGCTGATGTACGCCATTAACATCGGTTACAAGTTCTCTCTACCTCACACTATCCTTATGCACATATATAGGATAGTGGAGAAGGACAAGGGGCAACTCTCTTATTTTGCTCTAGTCACTCGTTTGTTCAAACACTTTAACATTCAGTCTCCCAAAATTCTGTGTGTTCGAACCATTGATCCAATGGTCATGGGACTGAAGATGGTTTCCAAGATGCGTCTGAATGAGTTAAACAAGGTTTTGTAGAGCATTAAGGTGAAGACCCCTGTCAAGGCAAGACAAGACCCTGCAACAGGAAAAAGGAAAGACAAAAAGCCTGTGACAAAACCATCTAGGAAGAGGAGAGCACTCATCTTGCAGGATGAAGAAGATGATGATGACATCACTCTCTCCACTTTTGCCTAGAAGAATTTACAAAGTTTTGTTAGCTTTCCAGAGATAGAGGATCGAGAGAATCGAGATAGAGAAAGGACAAAGCAAAGAGATGAAGAAAGAGATGCGATGAGGATAGAGGAAGAGGAAGGAAGAACAAGAAGAAGAGAGAGGAAGAGAACAAGTAGAAGAAGAGAATCATGGTGATTCTCATGCAGAGGAAGAATGACAACATCCCCGAGATGATGAAGAAGAGCAAGAGCAAGAAGAAGTATATTTTTTCCACCCAAAGGCACTGAAATAGGGGGAGCAGCTGAAAAAAGAGGTACTTCTTCACTTGTTTTTACTAGTGATGATATTAGTCGTTCTCCTGCTGATCCATAAGATGTGTATGCCTCTCAATTTCCTGAAGATGGTAATGAGGCTTCATCTCCAAGTCTAGATGTTTTTGCTGAAGTTCCATCATCAGTCAACACTCCTCAAATCGATCGTGTTGAAGCGAGTGCTCAAACCGATAATACAGCAGACTTTAAGAGGCTGCTTGAGCTTCTTGTGGATATCAAAGCTCAGGTTTATGGATTGGAGTGTGAATTTAAGAACACGTAGTCCGCTCATCAAGCCTCTTCAGTTTTTTTGCACAACCAAGTACAAGCCCTTATCTTCAAGTTCAAGCAACTGCAAAGGGTGATGACATTGCACGACTGAAGGAGGACCTGAGGAAGCTAGAGGAGACTGTCAAATCTATGGGGGATTTCTAGCTCGTTCGCATCTCCAAGCAGCCCTGATTTTATCCAAACTTTTTTCATGTTCTCCACTTTTTGCTGTTGACAAAAAGGGGGAGAAAGTTTGTGTAGATTTGAATTATCTTTTGATGACTTTTGCCTGATTTGACCTTGGTTTGATTTTGGTTTGCTTTCAGATTGATGGACTTTAGATATTTGACTGTTATTTGGATTTTAATTTTCTTGCAGAAACTAAGATTGTGATTTTGATTATGGATGGATAGTTATTTAATATGCAATATTAACATGTTTTCTGTGATTGCAGAATCAATACTATCAATGCCTTAATTAATTTATCTTTATAAGACATCATGATTTGTTTAAGTCTTGCGGGTTGAAATTTTGCAAATCTGCAGAAATGTTTTGTTACCATAAAAAATGGGGAGATTGTTAGAGAAAACTTCTTAACTATTTTGAAGCTGACAAAATCTTTCCAAAAGTCTAGTCTTAAGACTTGTAGACTCAAGTATTATAGTCTGAAGAATTCAAAACTCATCTGTCAAAGTCTGAAGACCAATTAGACTTTATTCTCAAAATCTGACCTCATTGGCAGATTCTAGACCGACGAAGAGAAGACTTATCCAGATGCGAGTTTATCTTCAAGGATTTAGTTTGTACGGTTGAATAAGACCTTATGGCTGGAGATAACACCTAGTGATCAATTATTCTTATTGGAATCAATTTGGATAATCAGATCTTTTGAAATGTGAAGTATACTTGGAAGGTTCTACTTATGGAAACCTAGATGCTGATTGTATGGACGAGCATGATTGATGGACTATCAACATATTCCTTAAATGACTCGAGATCTCCTTGATTGATTTTGTCAAATGGGTAGATTGGAAGAACTCTTTTGGAAAATACCAACGGTTATAGAGGCATGAAGGAGTATATAAGGAAGACGCTCAAGTTATTTAAGTGTGTGCGTGAAAGAAAAATTGTAAAGTCTAAAGCTCTTGGTTCTTTGTTATTTCAATCGTTGAGCTTATCTTGTACTCAAAAGAGAGATCAAACACTTGTGAGACCTTGAGGAAGTGTAGTAGAGTTTCTACACTGTGGGGTCAAGAACATGAGACTGTAAAATTTTTTTTGATTCATAGAGAAATCTAGCTAACAGGCTATCGGTCCTTAAAAGTGGAAGTAGGCTTGATATAAGCTGAACCATTATAAACTTTGTGTTTCTATTATCTTTTCTTGAACTCCTTACTTTAATTCGTAGCTTTAAATAACTGCTTATAGTTGTTTACATCTTCAATCTACTATCCTCTGAAGACGAGCTAATTTGTTAAGTCTCGCAAAAATTTCTTTTAACACCTATTCACCCCCTCTCTAGGTGTTCTTACTAGCCCTATCGAATTGTACGAGAATTACCATAGGTATTATCTAAAGTATCATCCCAATCCAAAATTCGGGAATTTGATGCCTTGTTAAATCCGAATAAACCATTATCGATCATAAAGAAGTAACTCAAGAATTTTCTTGGAAAATAAAGAGCTCAAGATCTACTATCAGTTCTTTTGAATTCATCAACCATGTTATTCCACTTTGTTCCGACATCAGAAACCAAACGTTTTACAGGTTTAGCTACACAGGCCTGCAACTTCCTGTTCACCTGACAAAATAAAACATGAAGTAACGCACGTGAGCATCATAGAGAGAGAGAGAGAGAGAGAGAGAGAGAGAGATTTATTATATGGGTTATCTTTAGAGCTCAGGTTGCTGCACAAGGAGAAAGCACATCCGAGCATGCAAAAGTAGTGTGCGGCTTAGGGGCTGCCTAAAGGATGAATTCAACTTCGAAAGCAGTTGAAAGTGCATTTCACTAGATTGTGAGGGAGTAAAGCAATACGCGGAAGGAAACACTGATCGAAGCAACTGCAAAAACTGGCTCTCGATTGCCCGAGAAACAATCCCAACACAAGACAACCTAAAAAGACAGTCTTTGTTCTGTCCATGTTGCTGTCTTTAATGAGGAAGAACTTGAAGCAGTATCGACAAATCAAAATTGCGCTGACTGACTGTCTTTTATCCTCCAAGGGATTTATGGAAGTCGTCTTTCAGGTTAAGCTCAGTCGGGTACGAACAAACAAAAAGGTTTCATCTATACATTGTCCTTATTTGAAGGAAATTTTCTCCAGCCTATAGTCCGATGGGTGAATATGCTAAGAAATTTCTTGGTGTCTGCCGCTTTTCTATTTTCCTGCATTTTTAATGAGTCACTTCATTATACATCATGAATTTTACTCGTAAAAATTTCTGACTCCCTCTTGAGTTATGCACTACTTCAGGAATGATTTGTGACTACTAGGGATCTTTTAGTTAAAGCTATCCCTTAGTGAATGGATCATTGGATCATTCTTGACTTAGACTTCAATGTATTTATGTATTTTTCATGTTTCGAGTTAAGTTACTGCTGCCACATGTCATGAACTTCACTCAAACTCTATTTATTGAAAACTTATGATCGATGAGCATTGCAGGCATTCCATCGATGAGCTTTATTGGACAATTGCATTGTTATGGCCTTTATGAGCTTGTTTTACATTCACCCAAGTGGATTTTATGAATTAAGAGTAGTGTAATGACCTGATTTAGGCTATCAACTTCTTTAGGTTTCGGCTAGTTTTGGGGTCTAATATAATATGAGTATGCAATGGCTAGTAAAACAATTGGGAGGATCCAACTCCAGATGTTTTACTCTGGTTGTAGCTTTAAGTTGGCTTACATAATTGTTGGGAATATTATTTAATCAGTCCTAAACCTAATGAATTTATGTCGATTTAGTCATAAATTTTTTAATATTATCAATTTAGTCCTAAACTTTTGCACCAAATCTCAATATGATCATTTCGGTCAAATTTTGCTAGAAATCGATGATGTGGCAGTCAAGTCATCATTGTCCATTTTATGTGGCACACAGTCACATCAATGATTTATTGTAAAATTTAGCCGAAATGACTACATTGAAATTTTGCACAAAATTGTATACTTAAATTTACAAAATCAAATGGTTTAAAACTAAATTATATGTACAGTAAGTTTATGACTGATTGGATAATTTCCGTGTAATTGTTTATTCTATTGGTTTGAATTAATAAACGAAGAAATCTATACGTTATACTTTGATATATGTAACGGACGCATATATAAATAAGTTAGGACTTTGGAAGGGAGAACCGTCAACCTGGTGTGGCTTATCCGAATGCGGTCGAAGACAAAACTTCTTGAGTTTTGCATATATGTTTCTGTTAGGAAAGAGGAAAATAAATTCCTGGTTTTGCGGTTCATGGAGTGCCTTGACATTTAATTTTCTGTTGGGAAATAAATATGATAATACTTCTATGAAGAGACAGCTTGCTTTAGAAAAGCGAAGCTGCCCAGCGATTTGCCCCCGCAAGCGACAGTAGTCGCAGTTCATCGTTCGTACAAAAATATGGTATTGCAGGAGCAAATGCCCCTCGCACGGACCGTGAAACACTTCATTAATATCGTGGATCGGGTAAAAGCTGCAATCCGAAAATTGTTTGCACCGTCAACCATAAGCATTCGGTGCATCTCTCGGTAATCGTAGTTGTGCCGAGGTGAGGATCTGGTTTCGAGATCAGAACGGTACAGAGATTGCAAGTTTCAGTCGACACGTTAAGTTTGGCTTTAGGACTTGAACTAGAACCGTGTTGGGTGGGATGACCATTGGTCCCCGTTTAACCTGAAAAGCAACCCGACCAGGCTGGACCGGGGCCGAATCTAATATGAACCTATGGATAGGTTCACGAGTTGAAAACCTTGGAAACCAATTGAGGCTAGTTTGGCTCCTAAGTTAATGCTCTAAACCGCCGGTCTATTCAAGAACCAGTCTACCTAGGGTTCGGCTTTCTAGTCAAACTTGATCCGACTATTTAAATAGATCAAACTAAAGTTATTAAGTGTGAATATGATAATATGACATGCAGTTGTGAAATCATGCCTTCACCTAATAAACTTAAACTTTTTAAATAATTAGTGATGATTTCATAAAATCTCAGATGGTATTAGAGCTGATAGTCTTAAATTTAAATCTTTCCAGGCCTCCTTTATCTCCCCAATTAAATATCCATGCTTAATTCTAAGAATGAGAGGGAGTGTAGGATACTTATAAGTTTTTAGAGCAATTGGAGATGGTCCAACAAAATCTATGCACAAACCCCAGCTAAATGGCCTCTTTATTTGACATTTCTTATTACAATTGATCCACAGAAAGTTTCAAGGTTTGATGGAGTTCAACATGTAGCAGACCTCGTCCCAACAATGGCTACATTTCTTCTATCCCTTGATCTCGCACTTCTCCGAGCATGCATCCACACAGCCTTCCGCTTCATCTGCATCTGCGAGAAATAGCAACAAAATAAAATTGAAGAAAATGAGTAAAAGATCGCCGACCCTTTGCATCTGTAAAACGTAAACAGGCATCTGAATCTTTTATTTGAAAAAAAATAGAGAATATAAGCATCTCGAATGACTCAAAAACAAATACATCAAGCCAAGCATGTCCTTGAAAAGACCCCGATAATTTTCACAATCTCTTTATCAAATGCATGCACGATTGGTCTCTCTATCGATCTATAGAAATTCATTATTATTGACTGATGGTACCGAGAGGGCCGATGCTGTTGCAGGTTGATTCAGCACAGCCGGAGACGCAAGTGTCGTCGAGGTTCATCAGACGAGGAGATCCACATCTCCGCATGCAAATGGTGAGGCAAAGGGGCCTGGTTTTTCCCACGCAACCGGAAGAACATTTCCGGAAGCACTCGTCGTCGTTCCTCCTCGCTTCCGTCTCAACAGCAGCATGCACGAGAAGAAGCACCATTATCATCATCACCCCCTTCGCCAATTTCGCCATACAACTCTCTCCATTGCCCCTCTTTTGTGTTTTTGCAACTAAGAGTATCTCCCAAGCACCTTATTTATGTACGAGCGCGTGTGGATGGTGTCTAAAGATCATCATTTTATGGATGACATGACATGACATAACTATGGCTAGAACCGTATTATAAGACAAGCAGTTTAATCTTTTATGTTTTGACATTCTCTCCCTCACGCCAAGGCTGGTAGAACGATGATGAGAAATTAAATTTGAGATTTCTCTCTGTTTTTTCAATTTTAAGTTGGATATGCAACCATCCATATTGCAATGTTTTGAACCATAAAAGAATGATGTGTTTTATACATGTTTTGTGATATTAGTGACTGACATGGTCCAACAAAATAGTGAAATATAAGTCACATAGTAATGTTATATGGTTTTAAATGAGATGAGAATTTATATGTGTATGTCATGTCATGAGATGGTATACAAATGGTAGACATGGGATGTGCCCTATCATTGGTAAGGTTTTCTTGGTGAGATATTAGTATATGTAGCATTACAATGAATCTAGATGAAAGACAAAAGCTGCTTGAGCCTCATCAATGTTTCTGTTAGAATTGGGAAATGAAGCCCCATTTCGCAATTCATCGTCATAGCTTCTTGCTTATTTCCGTTCAAACGTTCAAAGCTATCGTGTCATCTAGACTTGTAACATGTGCCACATGTCGCCTGGGATTTAAGAAGCAAATAGAGAGGAGCTCTTAAATAAAAGTTGTCCAAAAAGTCGTAAATAATCGTACAACGATTAATTCAGTCGTAGACATTTTAATTGTATCATTCAATCCTACATCTATTATATAACAATCAATTCGGTCTTAGATATTTTAATTGTGCTAATTTAATTTTAAATTTATTGATAATTTATCGATTTAATTCTAAAAATTTCAAGTGTATCCATTTAATTTTGAATTGTGTACTTCTTCTTGGTTATATAACTGCTGCGATGACTGTGCATAAAAAGGTGAGTAATTATTTACTAGACGAGCTAGCCGCGCAAGCATGGTCGACGAGTCAGGATGCAGTTGCTTATGGATAAGAGTGCCGAGAAGAATTAAAAAATGTGGAGAATATCAAGAGTGACACCTAAGGAAAAGAAATCAACTAATGGTTACTAGTCCGTCTTATAAATACCACAACTTGTTCATTGAAAAACCCCCGAACAACACAATAACTATATTTATTTTATTGCATTTTAGCTGTAGTTTTCTAGATTCTCATAATCAATTAAATTCGAATGTGCATCTCTATTCGGTCAAGTATCGCCAATTAGATTCTGATGTTGTTTCACAAGCCCAACATTGTTGATTAAATTCCAGCAATGTGTTTTCTATCCAAGAATATTGTTGTTACTTAGATTCCAGCTTTACACCTAATACAAGTTATGTCGTAGATTAAGTTCCGGCATGATTTGAGTTTGAAGCACAAACTATCCAACCAGTAACGTCCATATTGCATCATTGATTAGATTTTGATGTAATTTGTGCCCAAAAGTAGTTAGTCTTCGAGTTGTCCAAGTATTAATTATCGGGATTGTATATACAAGTGGATAAATAAATTTCCCTTTGCATTTGACATTTTTCGTCAAAACTCAATGCAAAACCTAAGTCTCCTACTATAAGACCAAAATGTAACGTTTGGTGAAAGATTTTCATGGGGATCAAAACCAGTGAAACAGACTCAAATTGATCCATTTAACAAATTTTTGCACATTTTCATGTAATACAAATTTAATAACACATACTGACTCGATTTATATCGCTAAAACACTTTCACTTATGGCTTAATATAAAAAAATTCATATCCAAATTGAGGTAAAAGCGTGGACTAAACAAACGCAATAATGAATGAGGGAGTGAGAGAGTAAATAGAGACTCGTAGAGGTAGGTCGGTAAGTTGTGAATTTATTTAACCCTCATATTATTTTGAGTATTTACAATTTTAAGCTCATTAAAATATTTACTAAATATAACTAATACATATAATAATTTAGCTGATTAGATACAGTTTGAGAAATGAGTTTATGTCTCATTTTAATAGGTCTTCGCAGCACAAGTACATTATACATGATGCATATGTTGAAACATGCGGCACAGCATTTATCAAACCTTGCAACCATCTATAGACCCACCTTCATGCCTAAATTCATCTTCATTTCGGTTTGATTGTGTTAGAGAAAACTCCTTAACTGTTTTGAAGCTTACAAAACCTTTCCAAAAGTCTAGTCTGAAGGCTTGTAGACTCAAGTATTATAGTCTGAAGAATTCAAGATTCATCTATCAAAGTTTGAAAACCGATTAGACTTTATTCTCAAAGTCTGACCTTACGGACAGATTCTAGACTGATGAAGAGAAGACTTATCCGAATGCGAGTTTATATTCAAGGATTTGGTTCGTACGGTTGAAGAAGATCTTACGGCTGGAGATAGCACCTAGTGATCAATTATTATTATTGGAATCAATTTGGATAATTAGATCTTTTGAAAGGCGAAGTATACTTGGAAGGTTCTATTTATGAAAACCTAGATCTTGATTGTATGGGCGAGCAGGATTAGTGGGCTATCATCACATTTTTTAAATAACTCGAGATCTCCTTGATTGATTTTGTCTAACAGGTAGATTGGAAGAACTCATTTGGAAAGTGCCAACGGTTATAAATGCACGAAGGAGTATATAAAGAAGACGCTCAAGTTATTCGAGTGTGAGCGTGAAAGAAAAATTTCAAAGTCTAAAGCTCTTGATTCTTTGCCATTTCAATCGTTGAGCTTATCTTGTACTCAAAAGAGAGATCAAATACTTGTGAGACCTTGAGGAAGTGTAGTAGAGTTTCTACACTATGGGGTCAAGGACGTGAGACTATAAAATCTCTTTTGGTTCATAGTGAAATCCAGTTAGTGGGCTGCCAGTACGGGAGAGTGGACATAGGATTGATATAAGCCGAACCACTATAAACTTTGTGTTTCTATTCTCTTTCCCTAAACTCCTTACTTTAATTCATAACTTTACATTACTATTATAGTCGTTTATATCTTTAGTCTACTATCCTCTAAAGACGAGCTAATTTGTTAATCTCGCAAAAATTTCTTTTAACACCTATTCATCCCCTATAAATGTTCTTACTAGCCTTATTAATTGGTATTAGAGCTTGTGTGCTTATTTTATTGAAGTGTTTTTACTTATGAGTTAAAGATTTATGGCTAGTATTTTGGCTCCAAGTTTGGTTGAAGGCCAAAGCAACACCAGACCTCCTTACTTTGAGGGGAGAGAATACAACGTGTGAAAAAACAAGATGAAGGCATTCCTGAGGTCAAAGATTCTCTGGAATGAGATGTAGTAGAAAAATGGATCATTCTTAAAGTTACATTAACCTCAGAAAGAGGAAAAAAAAGTTGTAGATGCTAGCGCAGTGAGATAAGAAGAAATAACCAAGAGATAAGCTCTTGATTCTAAAGTTTTCTATTCTTTATATTGTGCTTTTATCTCCTACTGAGTATAACAGAATTTCATCTTGTGAAACAGCCAAAGAAGTCTGGGATAGGTTGCACATTACCTATGAAGGAACTAATCGAGTTAA
The DNA here is from genome assembly GCA_017140325.1 of Eucalyptus leucophloia subsp. euroa. NCBI lineage: Eukaryota > Viridiplantae > Streptophyta > Magnoliopsida > Myrtales > Myrtaceae > Eucalyptus > Eucalyptus leucophloia. Next base: position 35,099,946 of record CM029477.1, read on the forward strand.
AAAAAAACAAAAATTAATATTCTACTCAGATAGTATGAACTTTCAAGATGAAGCCAAAAGAATCTATCACTGATATGTTTAGTCGTTTTACAAAAGTTGTAAACAGTCTAGCATATCAGGGACAGCTAATCTCAGGACCAATGAAGTAACAAATTGCTACGTGGACTCTCCAAAGACTGGAATCACGTGAAGACTTCAATATGGGAAACTCAGAGGATTATGCCTTTTTCTGTAGACGAACTAGTTGGCACACTTCAATCATATGAAGTGGAGCAAATTAATGAGGAAAAAGATCCTAAAGGTAAGAAATCAATTACTTTAAAATCTAACGATGATTTTGATACAAATTCAGAAAATAATATGGATGATGAAGAACTAGCACTCCTGATAAGGAAATTCATAAAGTTGAATAGAAAAGGTAGAAGATTTAACTAGAAGAAGCAAAGCACTCAAAAGTTTCAAAACAAATCAACTGAGAATGATGAAGCCAACAAATATGTGATCTGTTCTAAATGCAAGAGAAAGGGACACATCAGACTCAACTATCCTTTGTTAAAAAAAAAAAAGAAGGGAAAAATTAAGAAATATAGAAATGCTTTCAAAGTAGAGACATGGTGTGATACTTAATGCAAAGAAAGTGATGAAGAATATGTCAATATATGTCTAATGGAAAAATCAGAATCAGAATCAGACTTAGACTCTGAGACAGATTCAAACTCAGACTCAGACAACGAAATCGAAGTAAACAATTTAAAAATTCCTACTAAAGTCTTGAAATACATAGATGAACTTTGTATTAGTCTCAAAACCCCTCTTAAAAAAATTTCCAAGCTAAAAATGGAGAATTCTATACTTAAGTAACATGAAATTTCTTAGAAAGAAAAGTTTGAAAATCTAGACAAAAATTTTGCCAATTTGAAAGAAAATGCAAATTCTCTATCAAAAAAAATACTTTCTTAAAAAAAGACATTTCAAATATTACATGTCACGGCCCGATCCTCAGGCACGCACACATCCGTCTCACTTGGTCGATTTTATAATGCGATATCCCGGGACAATGTATCGCCGACCCTTTCATTTATTTAAGCACATGTGGAAGCAGTTAAAATCCCGAGACAATAAAACGATGGGATAGAAAAGCGGGGCCATATTTTTCATATTGAAATTTATAACCAAACTTTTGTACATGACATCAATTAGAGAACTTCAAAACTATTCACATCAATTGGAGGTCACAAAAGAAGATGGAATCTCAATCCCTTCAGTCATACTCAAAATCTCTCTCGGTATTATCTTCTTCTTCCAAAAATCCTCCTACTCGGGTTTCACCTCCGAGTTCTCCTTCTCAGATTCCTCCTCAGCTCCTCAACGGGGTCCTGAAATGTTTTTCCCCAAACTGGGATGAGACTACGTCTTAGCGAGTTCTACCCCACTAAGCCCGATTAGTAAATCATTATACTAAAGGCTGCCTAAACACGCATAGGTCAGAAGATGTACCTTAGCATCAGATCCCACCTGCAAGTCAGTACAATTCACAATAGGCACTCAAGCAATCATATCACTGATCGAAGCATCGATCAAATCGACCTAGTCGATTACAAGCCAACAAGACCACTCACGGTCATTCACATTCAGTCAATCAATTCACAACATCAAATCAAAACAATGATCAATCAATCTAATCGATTACATGACATCACAACCCATGCTCAATCGGCATATTCAATACTATCTATAAAGTCCTATCAAATCAGGACTGCTCACCCAAAGCTGATAAATAGATAGCATGTTATCTTATCTCCAGACGACATATAGAGTCATCGAGCTATCAAATCCAGATGCTCCGTAGAGTCATCGAGCCGGTAGATCATACCGTCCTGTCTCAAGATGCTCCGTGGAGTCATCGAGCCGGTATACACACAATTTATCTTACCGTACTGTCTCCAGATGCTCCGTAGAGTCATCGAGCCGGCAGATCATACCGTCCTGTCTCAAGATGCTCCGTGGAGTCATCGAGCCGGTATACACACAATTTATCTTACCGCATCGTCTCCGGATGCTCAGAGTCATCGAGCCGGCGAGATCATACCGTCTGTCTCAAGATGCTCCGTGGAGTCATCGAGCCGGTATACACACAATTTATCATACCGTACTGTCTCCAGATGCTCCGTAGAGTCATCGAGCCGGTATACATACCATTCCAAGCAAACAATCAAATAACCGATTTTATCCTTTTCCGATTAAATGCCATGAGCGGGTACTCAATCGACCCTAGCCAAAATATAATAATTTCCTTTTTATAAATTTCACCATTTTCTGTAGCCCGCTCAGATCCTTTTGGCATTATCAAGCGATGCCCAGTTCTTTTCAGTTACTAACCGAAGATTATTCAATTAAAGAATAATTCCTTCTTCCACAAATAATTCAATTCAACATGAAATAGGGCTCAATTAAATAAACGGACTGCGCCACGACAGTCAGCATGAGATTTTGGTCGTCGCCCATCAAAATCTTAATTTCCGAAAAAATAATTAATTAATTAATTTCGAAAATTAATTAATAATATTAAAAATTCAATTTAGCACAACATAAAGCCCAATTAAATAAACGGACTTCACCACAGTCATCAGCATAAAATTCTAGTTCCGGACCATCTCAGTTGAGTTTTCGGAAAATAAATAATTAATTAATTTAATTCCGAAAATTAATATTTAAATACCCAAAAATTCCACTTAGGCCCGAAAAGCCTAATTGAAGCCCACTAAGGGGTCAGAAAATTCCTGAGATGCTTCCAATAAATAGTAGACCACGTCTACTTGCTAATTGCGCAATCAATTTATTTAAATCGCATCACAATTGACTAATAATTGCTAATCTATTCTAATCTAACAACCTAAACATAATTAATTAAACTAAACCAACCTTAAAGCATAATTAGCTAACTAATCCTGGATTAGTGAGATTACTCACCAAATCGCGTGCAAATCGGATCAATCCGACGACGGCAACGCGAGGAACGATTGTTCCCAAAGCACGGCTCCGGTTCGAGGCCCGGAAACGGCCCAAAACGGCCTTGAACAGTGCTGGAAACCCATTTTTTCAGCTGCTGTTCATGGCCAAACGAGGCTACTCCGGTGGCTAAGATGGCGGAGCAAGGCCGGCGGAGGGCGAGGGGGACGCCGGGGAGTCGGGACGGCGGCGAGCGGCGGCTGGAGGCGGCTGGATGGGGGCGAAACGGGGGCTGGCAGAGGCGAACAGGGCTGGGTCACGCGAGGAAGGGGCGGCAGGCACAATCGACGGACGGGCGGCGAACGGTGGACGCGCGGCGTGCGCGGGCGCGGGTGTGCGCGCGGCGGCGGGACGGTGGCGAGCGGCGAGCTGCTGTCTTCTTCTTCCGCTTCGTCTTCAGCTTACGGTTTTTCACGAACCAGAGGGGAAGAAGAAAGGTTTGGTTCGGTCACGTGAGGGAAAATGGGGGAGAAGAGAGAGGAGAGAGAAGGGTTTTGACTGGTCAAAAAATGAAAAAGAAAGAGAGAGGACAAAGTGGAAGACAGCAGGAGGGGCGATCGGTGGGGGAAAAATCCGCATGATGGGGGAGGGAAAAGAGAGAGAAAAGAGGGAGAGAGAGAAAAGAAAAGAATATTTATATTCTAAATTTTCTTTTTCTCTTTCCATTTCCTTTCTAATTTCTTTCGGTCTTCGATTTTCCTCCGATAATTTCTTTATTGAAATTTCGAACTCGATAATAATTTGACGGCCGATGAGACATGATCCTAAAAATGAATTGTGACACGCTCGAATATTCGATTCCCGAAACCAAATCAAATTCCATGATTAAAATCGACCGGACGTGGTTTAGTCCAATCCAACCAATTAGGTAGCTTTTAGGGATTTTACCGCGGATATATCCCTTAATAGCTTCACCCAATAGGTTAGTTAACTCGTGAGTGATCAGCTCAGAGAAAAAGGACCATAAGCTCGTCGACGATATGCACATTTCATTTTATCGAAATGGGATCAAATTTCGGGATGTCACATTACAAAAAGGTTTTCATTAGGGTCTTAGAAGTTGGAAAATAATCTTTTAGTATAAATACCATATTTTAACAAGTCAGGTTTGGAAATGACTCTAGAAACTATTCTTTTAATTGATTTTCTAAAAGTAAAGGAAAGAATCAAACAAAGACCTACAAAAACGTTTTACAAAAATCATTTTCAAAGAGCTTTTCTAAAACCCGTTGGCCGAAGTGCTCTCAAATGTTCAAAGTGTAATAGCTTTAAATATTTCGAGAAAGAATGTCCTAAAGTCTGGAGACCTATTAAGAAGGATTGGACAAAGATTGTGTTTAAAACTAACTCCTCTAGATTCAAGAAAATCTGGATATCAAAGAAAGCTTGAGTTCTTTTTGTAATTGCAGGTCATTATCACAAAAAAGATTAAATGGTATTTGGATAATAGTTGTTTGAGACATATGACTTGAGATTTAAGTTGTTTTATAAAGATTATGCAATTAAATTGTGGAAAAGTTTCTTTTGATGGAAACAACAAAGGAAAAATTGTTGGATGTGGAATTGTAAAAATTGGAAGTCTCACAATCAAAAATATTTTCTTGGTGGAATAATTAAATTACAACCTACTCAGCATTAGTCAATTATGCGACACTGGATTCAAAATCAATTTCTAAGAAGGAATCTGTTTGGGAACTAGTAAAGATCTTTCTTAATCTTTCACTGGACGAAGACATGAGAATATTTATCTCCTTGATATAAAACTAGAGAGTTCTTAGTGTCTAATATCCATTCAAGATGAAGCCAATCTTTGGTATCGAAAACTTGACCATATTAATATGAAGCAGATTGCCAAGATCTCTTCCAAGAAATTTGTTCATGGACTCCCTAGTCTGACTTATCAAAAATATGATCTATGCACACCATATGTTTTGGGAAAACAGGTTAGAAGTTCCTTTAAACCTATAAATCAAGTTTCTACTAATCGTGTTCTGCAGCTTCTACATATGGATCTTTTTTGACCAACTAAAATTCAAAGCATTGGTGGAAAGAGATATTGCCTAATAATCGTGGATGATTATTCTCGATTTACTTGGGTTTACTTTCTAGTAAGTAAGTCTGAAACATTTTTTCACTTTTCAAAATTTGCCAAGAAGGTTCAGAATGAAAATGGATATGTTATTTCAAGCATACGGACAAACCATGGAGGTGAGTTTTCTCATCTCTATACACTCTAGAATAAAATAGAGTTGTGGAAAAAAAAAAGAAAAAAGAATAGATCTTTGCAGGAAATAGCAATAACTCTTTTAATTGAAAGTAATATTTCTTCTCGTTTTTGGGCTAAAGTAGTTTTTACAGCTTATTACATTATTAACAGAGTATTTTTAAGGCATATTCTGGAGGAAACTTCATATGAGTTATATAAAGGGAAAAAGCCAAATTTTTTTTTTTTCATGTGTTTGGTTGTAAATGTTTTGTTTTGAAAAATGCAAGTGATCGAATTGGTAAGTTTGAGGAGAAATCAGAGAATGAATTTTCCTTGGATATTCAACCACAAGCAAAGCCTACAGAATATTCAATAAGAAGACTCAGTGTTTGTGGAAGAATCTATGAACGTCAAATTCCAAGACTCTATGCAGAATCAACTGAATTAGACTCAACTTGAAGAATATGAACCTGTTTTAGACTTTACAAAGTCTATCTCCCCTGAAGTGATTCAGACTTTTGAAAAACAACTATGAACAAAAATTGAAAACTTAACTGAAATAGAAGATCAGCAGACTGTCGGACCGACTACTAACTAGAAGCACAAGTCTAGTCATCTTAAATAACTTATCATCGGTAATATTGATGAAGGGATTCGCACCAAATTCAAAAGGCGAGAAGAGTTTAGCGCTCTCACACTTATTTTTGAAATAGAACCTAAAAATATAGAAGAAGCCTTGGCTGACGAAAACTGGATTGAAGCTATGCAAGAAGAACTTAAACAGTTCAGTATCAACGATGTTTGGGAACTAATTCCTAAACCAAAAGGTAAATCTATTATTTGAGTTAAATGGGTTTTCAGGAACAAAATGGACGAGAAAGGAAAAGTGGTCAGAAACAAAGCAAGACTCGTGACCAAAGGATATACGCAAGAAGAAGTGATAGACTATGATGAGACCTACACATCAAAGTGGCAAGGTTGGAGGCAATTAGATTATTACTAACTTTTGCCTGCTATAAAATTTTTTGGTTATTCCAAATAGACATCAAAAGTGCATTCCTAAGTGGATTTATCCAAGAAGAAGTCTATGTGGAACAACCACCTGAATTTGAAGATCCAAAAAGACCAGACTCAGTCTTTAAACTGAAAAATGGCTTTATATAGATTAAAGCAAGCACCTCGAGCATGATATGCCATGTTAAGTAAGTTTCTAATTCAAAATGGTTTTGTTAAAGAAAAAGTGGATACTACTTTGTTTATTAAAAGAAAAGGTAAAGATTTTCTACTCGTTCAAATCTATGTTGATGATGTCATATTTGAATCATCTAACGAAAACCTGTGCAAGAAGTTTTCTAAGTCTATACGGAATGAATTTGAGATGAGCATAATAGGTGAATTATCTTTTTTTCTCGAATTACAAGTGAAACAATTGAAGGAAGGAATTTTCATTCACCAAGAAAAATATGCAAAAGACCTCATCAAAAAGTTCGGATTTGAGAATTGCCAAAAGATTGAGATACTGATGTCAAGTTCTTCGAAGCTGGACAAAGATGAAGGAAAAAAGTTGACTAGAAGCTCTACATGAGCATTATTGGTTCATTTCTTTATCTTACTACTTCTAGACCTGACATTTTGTTTAGTGTTTGCATTTGTGCTAAATTTCAATCAGATCCCAAATAATTCGTTTACCATTAGAGACAATGATTTTATGGTTGATGTGGACACTCTGGCTGATGTGATTAGGGTGGAAAGAGGGAGTTTCTAACCAATCAGTGTGTCTATTGCTCACACTACTTTGGAGCTTGTTTGGGATAGAATTGCTGAAGGTCGGATTTCATACCTGAATGAATACCTCCAATATCTTGCTTCACAAGATTGTGATTAATTGTCTCGACCCAAATCCACATCAAAGGCGATGTCTCGACTCAAGCGAAGGCGATGTACGCCATTAACATCGGTTACAAGTTCTCTCTACCTCACACTATCCTTATGCACGTGTATAGGACAGTGGTGAAGGACAAAGGGCAACTCTCTTATTATGCTCTAGTCACTCGTTTGTTCAAACACTTTAACATTCAATCTCCCAAAATTCTGTGTGTTCGAACCATTGATCCAATGGTAGTGGGACTGAAGATGGTTTCCAAGATGCGTCTGAATGAGCTAAACAAGGTTTTGTAGAGCATTAAGGTGAAGACTCCTGTTAAGGAAAAAGGAAAGGCAAAAAGCCTATGACAAAACCATCTAAGAAGAGGAGAGCACTCATCTTGTAGGATGAAGAAGATGATGATGACATCACTCTCTCTGCTTTTGCCTAGAAGAATTTACAAAGTTTTGTTAACTTTCCAGAGATAGAGGATCGAGAGAACCGAGACAGAGAAAAGACAAAGCAAAAAGATGAAGAAAGAGATGCGATGAGGATAGAGGAAGAGGAAGGAAGAATAGAAGAAGAAGAAGAAGAAGAAGAAGAAGAGAGGAAGAGCACAAGTAGAGGAAGAGGATCATGGTGATTCTCATGCAGAGGAAGAATGACAACATCCTCGAGATGATGAAGAAGAGCAAGAGCAAGAAGAAGAATATTTTTTCCACCCAAAGGCACTGAAACAAGGGGAGCTGCTGAAAAAAGAGGTACTTCTTCACTTGTTTTTACTAGTGATGATGTTAGTCGTTCTCCTATTGATCCATAAGATGTGTATACCTCTCAATTTCCTAAAGATGGTAATGAGGCTTCATCTCCAAGTCTGGATGTTTTTGCTGAAGTTCCATCATCAGTCAACACTCCTCAAATCAATCGTGTTGAAGCGAGTGCTCAAACCAATAATACAACAGACTTTAAGAGACTGCTCGAGCTTCTTGTGAATATCAAAGCTCAGGTTTATGGATTGAAGTGTGAATTTAAGAATATGCAATCCGCTCATCAAGCCACTTCAATTTCTTTTCACGACCAAGTACAAGCCCTTAATCTTCAAGTTCAAGCAACTGCAAAGAGTGATGATATTGCACAACTGAAGGAGGACCTGAGAAAGCTAGAGGAGACTGTCAAATCTATGGGGGATTTCTAGCTCGTTCACATCCCCAAGCAACCCTGACTTTATCCAAACTTTTTTCATGTTCTCCACTTTTTGCTATTGACAAAAAGAGGGAGAGTTTGTGTAGATTTGAATTATCTTTTGATGACTTTTGCCTGATTTGACCTTAGTTTGATTTTGGATTGCTTTTAGATTGATGGACTTTAGATATTTGACTGTTATTTGGATTTTAATTTTCTTGCAGCAACTAAGATTGTGATTTTGATTATGGAGGGATAATTATTTAATATGCAATATTAACATGTTTTCTTTGATTGCGGAATCAATACTATCTAGGCCTTAATTAATTTATCTTTATAAGACATCATGATTTGTTTAAGTGTTGCAGGTTAAAATTTTGCAAATCCACAGGAACGTTTTGTTACCATGAAAAATGGGGAGATTGTTAGAGAAAACTCCTTAATTGTTTTAAAGCTAACAAAATCTTTCCAAAAGTCTAGTCTTAAGACTTGTAGACTCAAGTGTTATAGTCTGAAGAATTCAAAACTCATCTGTCAAAGTCTGAAGACCAATTAGACTTTCTTCTCAAAATATGACCTCACTGACAGATTCCAGACCAACGAAGAGAAGACTTATCCCGATGCGAGTTTATCTTCAAGGATTTAGTTTGTATGGTTGAATAAGATCTTATGGCTGGAGATAGCACCTAGTGATCAATTATTCTTATTGGAATCAATTTAGATAATCACATCTTTTGAAAGGTGAAGCATACTTGGAAGGTTCTACTTATGGAAACGTAAATACTGATTGTATAGGCGAGCAGGATTGGTAGGCTATCATCACATTCCTTAAATGACTCGAGATCTTCTTGATTAATTCTGTCCAACGGGTAGATTGGAAGAACTATTTTGGAAAGTACCAACGGTTATAGAGGCATGAATGAGTATATAAGGAAAACGCTCAAGTTATTCAAGTGTGTGCGTGAAAAGAAAATTCTAAAGTCTGAAGCTCTTGGTTCTTTGTTATTTCAATCGTTGAGCTTATTTTGTACTCAAAAGAGAGATCAAACACTTGTGAGACCTTGAGGAAGTGTAGTAGAGTTTCTACACTGTGGGGTCAAGAATGTGAGACTGTAAAATCTTTTTTGATTCATAGAGAAATCTAGCTAACAAGCTGTCAATCCGAGAGAGTGGATGTAGGCTTGATCTAAGCTAAACCACTATAAACTTTGTGTTTCTATTATCTTTCCCTGAACTCCTTACTTTAATTTGTAGCTTTAAATAACTGCTTATAGTCGTTTACATCTTCAATCTACTATCCTCTAAAGACGATCTAATTTGTTAAGTCTCGCAAAAATTTCTTTTAACACCTATTCACCCCCTCTCTAGGTGTTCTTACTAGCCCTATCAGATTGTACGATAATTACTATAGGTACTATCTATAGTATCATCCCAATCCAAAATTCAGGAATTTGACGCCTTGTTAAATCCGAATAAACCATTATCGATCATAAAGAAGTAACTCAAGAATTTTCTTGGAAAATAAATAGCTCAAGATCTGTTAACAGTTCTTTTGAATTCATCAACCATGTTATTCCACTTTGTTCCAACATCAGAAACCAAACGTTTTACAGGTTTAGCTACACAGGCCTGCAACTTCCTGTTCACCTGACAAAATAAAACATGAAGTAATGCACGTGAGCATCAGAGAGAGAGAGAGAGATTTATTATATGGGTTATCTTTAGAGCTCAGGTTGCTGCACAAGGAGAAAGCACATCCGAGCGTGCAAAAGTAGTGTGCGTCTTAGGGGTTGCCTAAAGGATGAATACAACTTCGAAAGCAGTTGAAAGTGCATTTCACTAGATTGTGAGGGAGTAAAGCAATACACGAAAGGAAACACTGATCGAAGCAACTGCGAAAACTGGCTCTCGATTGCCCGAGAAACAATCCCAATACAAGACAACCTAAAAAGACAGTCTTTGTTCTGTCCATGTTGCTATCTTTAATGAGGAAGAACTTGAAGCAGTATCGACAAATCAAAATTGCGCTGACTGACTGTCTTTTATCCTCCAAGGGAGAGTTTATGGAAGTCGTCCTTCGGGTTAAGCTCAGTCGGGTACGAACAAACAAAAAGGTTTCATCTATACATTGTCCTTATTTTAAGGAAATTTTCTGCAGCCTATACTCCGATGGGTGAATTATAAATATAGACGTTGCTCACTTTTATTTTAATTTAAGATGGACATAAAAGAAAATACAGCCCATAAAAATGTTATTTTTTGTGAGCTTGGGGGTGGGGCAATATGGAATGTGAAATTAAGAATTTTATATCCATTCTTTAATGACTAAAAGTAACTATATGACCAATTCTGTAGCAACCATTTCTAAAAAAATTGAAATTAAACAACGAACATACGTCAATTTAAAATCGATTTGGGTGCTGTCATATCATTATATTCATTTCAGTATATATTTTAAATGTTGTAAAAACTGCAAATCCTTCACCTTAAAGGAAATATAAGTTAATACGTAATAAAGGGACAATCAATTAAGGGTGTGCAAGTATCACTATCGCGAAGAAAGATGAAATCCAGAATCAGGCCTTATTAAATAAGGCAACCTCGTTGGAGTCATGACTCATGGAGTTAGACTTTTGTGCATGGGCGGACAGTTATGAATAGGGGTGATCGGGTCCCGGGTAGGTAAGGTCTAGACCTAGACCCTATACCCGACCCTTTTATAACCCGTTCCTCTTTTCTAGATCATATACCTAACCCTATTTGTATTGAATCCTGTACCCAATCCACCTTGTTTTCTGATCCGGTTCCAGGGTTAACTCTATTTCCACTGGAAGCTGTTTTGCAATCTCTCGATATCCTATACGACTTCAAATTTTATATTAATATGCAAGAAAATAACGTAATCCTCCTAATTTGTATTAAAACATTAAGCACTTGTACTAAATAAATACATGAACTTTTTGACTAAACAAAACATTAAGGATCCACAAGGCTAATTATAATAAATAAAATCATAAGGCAAATAATTAGCAACAAACATTGGTCTAATATTAGTCTCATTCCCACAACTACTACATGAAAGCATAAATCCTCCTACAAAAGAAAAATTAGGCGAGCCAATCCATGTGATACACAATAATTTGGTAGCGACGAACATCATCTGTCCATCTGACAGTGCGAGAGGGAGCTGGTGAAGGAGGGAAGCAAGGGAGGAAGAAGAATGACAAAGGAAGAGTGCCGTGCATGTTTGAAAGAGCCAATAGGAAAAACGTCGTGTGATTGCGGAAGTAAGAATAAAAATCGGGAGAAAAAAGGGTTAAGAATAGAAATCGGAGGAAAAAAAAAAGGGTTTTGGACCTCTACTTATAAAATTAGTCCAAGAACCAATTCCAAAATCGGTCCAGGAACTAGTTTCGGGTGGGTAATCACCCGGAACCTGTTCTCGAACCGGTTTAAACCGATTCGAATTTTGGGAACCGGTTTCAACGGGAACCAGTTCCCAACTCTATTTTCCGGGTGGGCCGGTCCGGGATCCAGGTATACTCGGTCCAGTTGCACACGCCTAGTTATGAAGTGTTATGGAAAAAAGGAAAATAAAAAAGAGAAGCCACCAATAAAAAGAAAGAAAAACAATTGGCTGCCTTGCCTCAAAAGTTTCGATTAGTTGATGTACTGGGTCTTAAAAATTTAGTAGGATGATTGGTAACTATTCTATAAGTCTAAATTATAAAATAAAATCATGATTTTAATAATCTCTTATGGGAAGATGAAATTTGACCTACGACTAAAACGTGCAAATATATATGCAAGAATATTTGAATTCAAAAGTTTTTGTTCTTACATTGTGAAAATTATTTTGGAATCATTATTAACTGTTCTAAAAATTTAACCGTTGGATGAATATCCGATTGCAATATAAAAAAGGGTCGCCTCGATGTTAATTTTCCCATATCTTAAATGACATTTACATCCATATAAGCGGTCAAAAAGAAAAAGTAGAGAAAAGGGGAAAAAAAGTAAAGAAGGAAAAGAAAATAAAAATGGAAAATAATAAAATTATAAAAATTTCAAAAACATTAAAATATTACTAAAAATTATTTGTGTAAGTATCGGTTTTTGCTACATAGGGATATTGGTGTCTATACAAGCAATTTCCAGCTAAAATTGACTTGATGGGCTTCAATTAGTAAATCTTAAAAATGTTTATGATTCAATTAATAAAATTAAATGTCTATAATTGAATTAAAAATAGTATAATATGTTTAGGACTTTTTGGACGATTTTCCTTTCTTTAATGAGGTCTACTTAACGATAAAAATTGATTGATACTATCCACCTGACATAAATATCGGTGAGACTCCAAAGCCTTATAAATCGAAGGGTTCCTCGGCAAGGTTTGTCCATGGAGGGTTGGTCGGGAAAAAAAGAGGGCGTGACAAAATGAAGAGCAATGTCCAATTTCCTAGGCAACTTTCCTCTTTATGAAAGTCCTGCCCCTGACGACACACCAAACCGTTTATTTGAGTGGGATTGCATGCAAGCGTTAATAGCACGTCTTGTCTGCAAGGTAGTTGAAGGCGAAACTCATGTTTTTAGGCATTCAATTTCTGCGGAAAAGTATCATAGGGGAATCCCGAATAAACCTACGTCTGCCAAAAGAAAGAATGCAAGAATCTGCTGGAAAAAGGTAGCTCAAGATCTGCTCATAACAATTCTGTTGATTTCACTGATCAGATTATTACATTTTGTGCCGACAAAATAAAGAAAACGTTTGACGAGTTCAGCTACACATGGTCGGTACACGGATCCAAGCAAGAATCCACACATCCCGCGACTGCCTTTTCATCAGTCAAAACACACAAGAATAGACAGTGTGAGCTTCGTGCGAGCTCATGCACACATGAGAGAGCGAGCGAGAGAGAGAGAGAGAGAGAGAGAGAGAGAGAGAGAGAGAGAGAGAGAGTTTATCACTTGGGTTATCTTTGGAACTGAGGTCGGAGCACGAGGAGAAAGCACATCCAAGCTTGCAGAAGTATTGTGGGTCATTGGAAAACTCTGATAAAGGATGAATGCAGTGATTCGAGCACTTGAGACCACATTTTACCACACTGAAGGCGCCCCAAGGGGGGTAGTATGACGCATATAACGAAGCAACGAGCGTGGCAACCCAGAATTTCGGCGTCGGCGGTGGCCTGCCAAAGAAACAACCCCAACCCAAGACAAAGTATGAAAACAGGCTTCACTTTGTCCATGTTGCTGTCTTCTGCGAGGAAGAGCTTGATAAACCATCGATAAATATTTGATCTGAGATACGGTCCTCTATGCCCTAAATGGAGATCTTATATAGGCCTTCTTCAACGCTAACTCCACTAGGATGCTGACAGAAATTCGAACTGTACATCTATTTAAAGTTTGATTTCAGTAAAAAGTGCCTTTAAGGCCACCGATCAAAAGTACTAATGTATTTTTGAAAGTCGTACCCTCTTTTTAATCCATGACATAGTTAGAAAAAATTCTTAATATAAGTTTGGGAGTGGCGGAAAAGCAAATGCGAAATGAAAGAAATTTTTTGTTCAATCTTTAAAAATTATGAAGCAACCCTTAAAATCGACTGTTTTAGAAAACTCGGAACAGAAAATCAATAATATTGATTCCAAATTGACCCAAGTGATGTCACATTCATATTTATTTCATCACATATTTTAAATGTTGCGAAAAGGCAAATCCTCATATTATAGGAAATATGGACTTGATTAATACGTAATAGGGTGGCAAAGTCAATAAATGTTGTGAAAAATAACGTTATAGCGGAGAAAAAATAAATCTGCCTCATTAGACAAAGCAATCTCCCTCGAGTAATGACTCGTGAAGTTGACTTCTATGTATTGCTGAACAGCTACTATATGAAAGAGCAATGCGATGGTGACGGCTCCATAATCTTTACGCCGACGACGGTGCTTTCTTGATTGCACATTGTTCCATCGGAATTGACCTCCTTAGTTCCCCCGCTTTCACTAGAAAAATAAAATTTTCGTCGTACCAATAAAAAAGAATGGATAAGTGTATTACAAATTTTAAAACTTATTATGAATACGTGGTTGATTTTTAAAACTTTAAAAACATGCAATTAAATCTTAAAACTTATACCACCGCCTACCGTGGCCTAGCTGAATAAGAGTTCCCATGACATTTACCCAGGACGGAATGGTTCAAATCCTGCATGATGCACAGGGTCTTAAGTATGACATCAGGGTGGTGGGTTCTCCGCTAGCGTCGCCCTAGGGTTTACCCGCCGGCTACCGACTGTACGAGGTTTCCTAGGTATCAAAAAAAAAAATCTTAAAACTTGTCAAATTTATCTAATTAGATCTAACTGTTGATTGCACTTTTTTGAAAACTTTAAGCATTGATTACACTTTTATAATAATTTTTAGGACTCAATTGCATCTTCATGATAAGTTTTAGCACTTCATTACACTTATTTCTTAAAAAAAAAAAAAACTGAATTCAAGGATATGGGTATATTCTTCTGTGCAAAAAAAAAAAAAAAAAGCTTATACTCAACTCTTTTTCAAATATCAATTAAGAAAATCTAATCTGAATGATTTTCTTCAAAATTTGATGGCCCCTTGTGATTTCTGACATCTCTTGCTCATAGTTTATTTATTATCTAAGTTGAATATGCTGAGAAATTTATTGGTGTCTATCGCTTTTCTATTTTCCTACATTTTTAATGAGTCACTTCGTTATACATCATGAATTATACTCATAAAAATTTCAACTCCCTCTTGAGTTATGCACTACTCCAAGAATGATTTGTGACTACTAGCGATCTTTTAGTTAAAGTTATCCCTTAGTGAATGGATCATTGGATCATTCTTGACTTAGACTTCAACGTATTTTTCATGTTTCGAGTTAAGTTACTGCTGCCACATGTCATGAACTTCACTCAAACTCTATTTATTGAAAACTTATGATCGATGAGCATTGCAGGCATTCCATCGATGAGCTTTATTGGACAATTGCATTGTTATGGCCTTTATGAGCTTGTTTTACATTCACCCAAGTGGATTTTATGAGTTAAGAGTAGTGTAATGACCTACTTTAGGTTATCAACTTCTTTATGTTTCGGCTAGTTTTTGGGTCTAATATAATATGAGTATGCAATGGCTAGTAGAACAACCGGGAGGATCCGACTCAAGATGTTTTACTCTGGTTGTAGCTTTAAGTTGGCTTACATAATCGTTGGGAATATTATTTAATCAGTCATAAACCTAATAAATTTATGTTGATTTAGTCATATATTTTTTAATATTGTCAATTTAGTCCTAAAATTTTGCGCAACATCTCAATATGATCATTTCGGTCAAATTTTGCTGGAAATCGATGATGTGGCAGTCAAGTCATCATTGTCCATTTTACGTGACACATAGTCAGATCAATGATTTCTTGTAAAATTTAGCCGAAATGACTACATTGAAATTTTGCACAAAATTTTATACTTAAATTTACAAAATCGAATGGTTTAAAACTAAATTATATGTACAGTAAGTTTAGGATTGATTGGGTAATTTTCGTGTAATTGTTTCTTCTATTGGTTTGAACTAATAAACGAAGAAAACCATACGTTATACTTTGATATATGTAACAGAGGACTTTGGAAGAGAGAACCGTCAACTTGGTGTGGCTTATCCGAATGCGGTCGAAGACAAAACTTCTTGAGTTTTGCATATATGTTTCTGTTAGGAAAGAGGAAAATAAATTCCTGGTTTTCCGGTTCATTGAGTGCCCTGTCCGTAAATTCGTTTGAAGAAAAAACCATTTATTTTGACATTTAAGTTTCTGTTGGGAAATGAATATGATAATACTTCTATGAAGAGACAGCTTGCTTTAGAAAAGCGAAGCTGCCCAGCGATTTGCCACCGCAAGCGACAGTAGTCGCAGTTCATCGTTTGTACAAAAATATGGTATTGCAGGAGCAAATGCCCCTCGCACGGACCGCGAAACACTTCATTAATATCGTGGATCGGGTAAAAGCTGCAATCCGAAAATTGTTTGCTACGTCAACCATAAGCATTCGGTGCATCTCACGGTAATGGGAGTTGTGCCGAGGTGAGGATCTGGTTTCGAGATCGGGACGGTACAGAGATTGCAAGTTTCAGTCGACACGTTAAGTTTGGCTTCGGGACTTGAAGTAGAACCGTGTTGGGTGGGATGACTATTGGTCCCCGTTTAACCTGAAAAGCAACCTGATCAGGCCGGTCCGGGGCCGAATCTAATATGAACCTATGGATAGGTTCACGAGTTGAAAACCTTGGAAACCAATTGAGGTTAGTTTGGCTCCTAAGTTAATGCTCTAAACCGCCGGTCTTTTCAAGAACCAATCTACCTAGGGTTCGGCTTTCTAGTCAAACTGGATCCAACTATTTAATAAGATCAAACTAAAGTTATTAAGTGTGAATATGATAATATGACATGCAGTTAGGAAATCATGCCTTCACCTAATAAACTTAAACTTTTTAAAAATCAGTGATGATTTCATAAAATTTCACATGGTATTAGAGCTGATGGTCTTAAGTTCAAATCTTTCTAGGCCTCCTTTATCTCACCAATTAAATATCCACGCTTAATTCTAAGAATGCGAGGGAGTATTGGATACTTATAAGTTTTTAGAGCAATTGGAGATGGTCCAACAAAATCTATGCACAAACCCCAGCTAAATGGCCTCTTTATTTGACATTTCTTATTACAATTGATCCACAGAAAGTTTCAAGGTTTGATGGAGTTCAACATGTAGCAGACCTCGTCCCAACAATGGCTACATTTCTTCTATCCCTTGATCTCGCACTTCTCGGAGCATGCATCCACACAGCCTTCCGCTTCATCTGCATCTGCGAGAAATAGCAACAAAATAAAATCGAAGAAAATGAGTAAAAGATCGCCGACCCTTTGCATCTGTAAAACGTAAACAGGCATCTGAATCTTTTATTTGAAAAAAAGAGAGAATATAAGCATCTCGAATGACTCAAAAACAAATTCATCAATCCAAGCATGTTCTTGAAAAGACCCCGATAATTTTCACAATCTGTTTATCAAATGCATGCACGATTGGTCTCTCTATCGATCTATAGAAATTCATTATTATTGACTGATGGTACCGAGAGGGCCGATGCTTTTGCAGGTTGATTCAGCACAGCCGGAGACGCAAGTGTCATCGAGGTTCATCAGACGAGGAGATCCACATCTCCGCATGCAAATGGTGAGGCAAAGGGGCCTGGTTTTTCCCACGCAACCGGAAGAACATTTCCGGAAGCACTCGTCGTCGTTCCTCCTCGCTTCCGTCTCAACAGCAGCATGCACGACAAGAAGCACCATTATGATCATCACCCCCTTCGCCAATTTCGCCACACCAACTCTCTCCATTGCCGCTCTTGTGTTTTTGCAACTAAGAGTATCTCCCAAGCACCTTATTTATGTATGAGTGCGTGTGGATGGTGTCTAAAGATCATCATTTTATGGATGACATGACATGACATAACTATGGCTAGAACCGTATTATAAGACAAGCAGTTTAATCTTTTATGCTTTGACATTCTCTCCCTCACACCAAGGCTGGTAGAATGATGATGAGAAATTAAATTTGAGATTTCTCTCTCTTATTTTAATTTTAAGTTGGATATGCAACCATCCATATTGCAATGTTTTGAACCATAAAAGAATGATGTGTTTTATACATGTTTTGTGATATTAGTGATTGACATGGTCCAACAAAATAGTGAAATATAAGTTATATAGTAATGTTATATGGTTTTAAATGAGATGAAAATTTATATGTCTATGTCATGTCATGAGATGGTATACAAATGGTAGACATGGGATGTATCATATCATTGGTAAGGTTTTCTTGGTGAGATATTAGTATATGTAGCATTACATTGAATCTAGATGAAAGACAAAAGCTGCTTGAGCCTCATCAATGTTTCTGTTAGAATTGGGAAATGAAGCCCCATTTCGCAATTCATCGTCATAGCTTCTTGCTTATTTCCGTTCAAACGTTCAAAGCTGTCGTGTCATCTAGACCTGTAACATGTGCCACATGTCGCCTGGGATTTAAGAAGCAAATAGAGAGGAGCTCTTAAATAAAAGTTGTCCAAAAAGTCGTAAATAATCGGTCAAGTATCGCCAATTAGATTCCGATGTTGTTTCACAAGCCCAACATTGTTGATTAAATTCCAGCATTGTGTTTTCTATCCAAGGATATTGCTGTTACTTAGATTCCAGCTTTACACCTAAAACAAGTCATGTCGTAGATTAAGTTCCGGCATGATTTGAGCTTGAAGCACAAACTATCCAACCAGTAATGTCCATATTGCATCATTGATTAGATTTTGATGTAATTTGTGCCCAAAAGTAGTTAAGTCTTCGAGTTATCCAAGTATTAATTATCGGGATTGTATAGACAAGTGGATAAATAAAATTTCCCTTTGCATTTGACATTTTTCATCAAAACTCAATGCAAAACCTAAGTTTCCTGCTATAAGACCAAAATGTAATGTTTGGTGAAAGATTTTCATGGGGATCAAAACCAGTGAAATAGACTCAAATTGATCAATTTAACAAATTTTTGCACATTTTCATGTAATACAAATTTAATAACCCATACTAACTCGATTCATATTGCTAAAACACTTTCACTTATGACTTAATATAAAAAAATTCATATCCAAATTGAGGTAAAAGCGTGGACTAAACAAACGCAATAATGAATGAGGGAGTGAGAGAGTAAATAGAGAGTCGTAGAGGTAGGTTGGTAAGTTGTGAATTTATTTAACCCTCATATTATTTTGAGTATTTACAATTTTAAGCTCATTAATATATTTACTAAATATAACTAATACATATAATAATTTAGCTGATTAGATACGGTTTGAGAAATGAGTTTATGACTCATTTTAATAGGTCTACGTGGCACGAGTACATTATACATGATGCATACGTTGAAACATGTGGCGCATCATTTATCGAACCTTGCAACCATCTATAGACCCACCTTCATGCCTAAATTCATCTTCATTTCGGTTTGATTGTGTTAGAGAAAACTCCTTAATTGTTTTGAAGCTTACAAAACCTTTCCAAAAGTCTAGTCTGAAGACTTGTAGACTCAAGTGTTATAGTCTGAAGAATTCAAGACTCATCTATTAAAGTCTGAACCGATTAGACTTTATTCTCAAAGTTTGACCTTACTGACAGATTCCAGACCGACGAAGAGAAGACTTATCTGAATGCGAGTTTATCTTCAAGGATTTGGTTCGTACGGTTGAAGAAGATCTTACAGCTAGAGATAGCACCTAGTGATCAATTATTCTTATTGGAATCAATTTGGATAATCAAATCTTTTGAAAGGCGAAGTATATTTGGAAGGTTCTACTTATGGAAACCTAGATCTTGATTGTATGGGCGAGCAGGATTGGTGGGCTATCATCACATTTCTTAAATGACTCGAGATTTCCTTGATTGATTCTGTCCAACAGGTAGATTGGAAGAACTCCTTTGAAAAGTGCCAATGGTTATAAAGGCATGAAGGAGTATGTAAAGAAGATGCTCAAGTTATTCGAGTGTGTGCGTGAAAGAAAAATTCCAAAGTCTGAAGCTCTTGGTTCTTTGCCATTTCAATCGTTGAGCTTATCTTGTAGTCAAAAGAGAGATCAAACACTTGTGAGACATTGAGGAAGTGTAGTAGAGTTTCTATACTATGGGGTCAAGGACGTGAGACTGTAAAATCTCTTTTGGTTCATAGTGAAATTCAATCAGTGGGCTGTCAGTATGGGAGAGTGGACATAGGATTGATCTAAGCCGAACCACTATAAACTTTTTGTTTCTATTCTCTTTCCCTAAATTCCTTACTTTAATTTGTAACTTTACATAACTATTTATAGTCGTTTATATCTTCAGTCTACTATCCTCTAAAGACGAGCTAATTTGTTAAGTCTTGCGAAAATTTCTTTTAACACCTATTCACCCCCCTCTAAATGTTCTTACTAGCCTTATTAATTGGTATTAGAGCTTGTGTGCTCATTTTATTGAAGTGTTTTTACTTCTGAGTTAAAGATCTATGGCTAGTATTTTGGCTCTAAGTTTGGTTGAAGACCAAAGCAACACCAGATCTCCTTACTTTGATGGGAGAGAATACAATGTATGGAAAAACAAAATGAAGGCATTCTTGAGATCAAAAGATTCTCTAGAATGAAATGTAGTAGAAAAATGAATCATTCCTAAAGCTACATTAACCTCAGAAAGAGGGAAAAAAAAGTTGTAGATGCTAGCGAAATGGGACAAGAAGAATTAACCAAGAGACAAACTCTTGATTCTAAAGTTATCTATTCTTTATACTATACTTTATCTCCTACTGAGTATAATAGAATTTCATCTTGTGAAATAGCCAAAGAAGTTTGGGATAGGTTGCATGTTATCTATTAAGGAACTGATCAAGTTAAAAAAAAAAAAAAAATTAATATTCTACTCGGACAGTATGAAACTTTCAAGATAAAGCCAAAAGAATTTATCACTGACATGTTTAGTTGTTTTACAAAATTTGTAAACGGTCTAGCATATCAGGGACAGCCAATCTTAGGACCAATGAAGTAACAAATTACTACGTGGACTCTCCAAAGACTGGAATCACGTGAAGATTTCAATATGGGAAACTCAGAGGATCATGCATTTTTCTGTAGACGAACTAGTTGGCACACTTCAATCATATGAAGTGGAGCAAATTAATGAGGAAGAAGATCCTAAAGGTAAGAAATCAATTGCTTTAAAATCTAACGATGATTTTGATACAGATTCAGAAAATAATATGGACAATGAAGAACTAGCACTCCTGATAAGGAAATTCATAAAGTTGAATAGAAAAGGCAGAAAATTTAACTAGAAGAAGCAAAGCACTCAAAAGTTTCAAAATAAATCAACTAAGAATGATGAAGCCAACAAATATGTGATATGTTCTAAATGCAAGAAAAAGGGACACATCAGACCCAACTGTCCTCTATTAAAGAAAAAGAAGGAAAAACTAAGAAATACATAAATGCTCTCAAAGCAGAGACATGGAGTGATACTGAATGCAAAGAAAGTAATGAAGAATATGCCAATATATGTCTAATGAAAAAATCAGAATCAAAATCAGACTCAGACTCTGAGACAGATTCAGACTCAGACTCAGACAACAAAATTGAAGTAAACAATTTAAAAATTTCTACTAAAGTCTCAAAATACATAGATGAACTTTGTCTCAGTCTCAAAACCCATCTTAAAAAAATTTCCAAGCTAAAAATGGAGAATTCTATACTTAAGCAATAGGAAATTTCTTAGAAAGAAAAGTTTGAAAATCTAGACAAAAATTTTGCCAATTTGAAAGAAAATGCAAATTCTCTATCAAAAGAAAATACTTTCTTAAAAAAAGACATTTCAAATATTACAAAAAGGTTTTCATTAGGGTCTTAGAAGTTGGAAAAGAATCTTTTAGTATAAATACCTTATTTTAACAAGTCAGATTTGGGAATGACTCTAGAAACTATTCTTTTAATTGATTTTCCAAAAGTAAAGGAAAGAATCAAACAAAGATCTACAAAAACATTTTACAAAAATCATTTTCAAAAAGCTTTTCTAAAACCCGTTGGCTGAAGTGCTCTCAAATGTTCAAAGAGTAATAGCTTTAAACATTACAAAAAAGAATGTCCTAAAGTCTGGAGACCTATTAAGAAGGGTTAAGATTAGAAATCGTGGGGAAAAAAAAAGGGTTTTGGACCTCTACTTACAAAATTAGTCCGGGAACCAATTCCAAAATCGGTCCAGGAACCGGTTTCCAGTTGGGTAATCACTCGGAACCTGTTTCCGGACCGGTTTAAACCGATTTCGAATTTTGGGAACCGGTTTCAACGGGAACCCGTTCCCAACTCTATTTTCCCGATGGGCCAGTCCGGGAATCGGGTATACTCGGTCCGGTTGCACACGCCTAGTTATGAAGTGTTATGGAAAAAAGGGAAAATAAAAAAGAGAAGCCACCTATAAAAAGAATGAAAAGCAATTGGCTGCCTTGCCTCAAAAGTTTCGATTAGTTGATGTACTGGGTCTGAAAAATTTAGTAGGATGATTGGTAACTATTCTATAAGTCTAAATAATAAAATGAAATCATGATTTTAATATTCTCTTATGGGAAGATGAAATTTGACCTACGACTAAAACGTGCATATATATATGCAGGAATATTTGAATTCAAAAGTTTTTGTTCTTACATTGTGAAAATTATTTTGGAATCATTATTAACTATTCTAAAAATTTAACCGTTGGATGAATATGCAATTGTAATATAAAAAAAGGGTCGCCTAGATGTTAATTTTCCCATATCTTAAATGACATTTACATCCATATAAGCGGTCAAAAAGAAAAAGTAGAGAAAAGGGGGAAAAAAGTAAAGAAAGAAAAGAAAAGAAAAATGGAAAATAATAAAAATAATAAAAATTTCAAAAAACATTAAAATATTACTAAAAATTATTTGTGTTAGCATCGGTTTTTCTACAAGGGATATTGGTGTCTATATAAGCAATTTCCAGCTAAAATTGACTTCATGGGCTTCAATTAGTAAATCTTAAAAATGTTTATGACTCAATTAATAAAATTAAATGTCCATAATTGAATTAAAAATAGTGTAATATGTTTAGGACTTTTGGACGATTTTCCTTTCTTTAATGAGGTCTACTTAACGATAAAAATTGATTGATACTATCCAACTAACATAAATATTGGTGAGACTCCAAAGCCTTATAAATCAAAGGGTTCCTCGACAAGGTTTGTCCATGGAGGGTTGGTTGGGAAAAAAAGAGGGCATGGCAAAATGGAGAGCGATGTCCAATTTCCTAGGCAACTTTCCTCTTTATGAAAGTCCTGCCCCTGACGACACACCAAACCGTTTATTTGAGTGGGATTACATGCAAGCGTTAATAGCACGTCTTGTCCGCAAGGTAGTTGAAGGCGAAACTCATGTTTTTAGGCATTCAATTTTCTGCAGAAAAGTATCATAGGGGAATCCTGAATAAACCTACGTATGCCAAAAGAAAGAATGCAAGAATCTGCTGGAAAAAGGTAGCTCAAGATCTGCTCATAACAATTCTGTTGATTTCACTGATCAGATTATTACATTTTGTGCCGACAAAATAAAGAAAACGTTTGACGAGTTCAGCTACACATGGTCGGTACACGGATCCAAGCAAGAATCCACACATCCCACGACTGCCTTTTCATCTATCAAAACACATAAGAAGAGATAGTGTGAGCTTCGCGCGAGCTTATGCACACATGAGAGAGAGAGAGAGAGAGAGAGAGAGAGAGAGAGAGAGAGAGAGAGAGGTTATCACTTGGGTTATCTTTGGAACTGAGGTCGGAGCACGAGGAGAAAGCACATCCAAGCTTGCAGAAGTATTGTGGGTCATTGGAAAACTCTAATAAAGGATGAATGCAGTGATTCGAGCACTTGAGACCACATTTTACCACACTGAAGGCACCCCAAGGGGGGGTAGTATGTGTTGGAGAAATCTTCTTAAAATGTTTTGAAGCTGACAAAATGTTTCCATCAGTCTAGTCTGAAGGTTTTGCAGACTCTGTTATTTAAAGTCTGAAGACCTCCGAACAGCCAGACTCAAGACTCAAAGTCTATCCTCATTGACGGTCTCTAATCCATTGAAGAAAGGTTATCCAAAACTGGATGATTCGTTAAGGATATGATCTTATCAATTGGAGAAGATCTCGTGGCTGGAAAAGACATAACGGAATTCTTTGATTGATCGAGATTGACTTGATGATTGAAGATCCGATGATTGCTTGAATATTCTTGGAAGGTTCTACTTATGGAAACCAAGATCCTGATTGTATGGGCGAACAGGATTGATGGGCTTTCGACACTTTCCTTTAATAGCTCGAATAATCTTCTTAATTGATTTTGTCTAACGGGTAGATTGGAGGAATTCCTTTGGTAAGTGCCAACGGGTATGATGGCATAAAGGAGTATATAACGAAGACATTCTAACTTGTTCGAGGTGTGCGCGATAGAAAAATTCCAAAGTCTAAAATCTTCCTGTTGTTTAGATAATTTCTTTGAGCGAAACATTGTATTCAAAAGAGTGTATATATTTGTGACAAACCTTGAGGAAGTGTGGTAGAACTTCTATACTTGTGGAATCAAGGGAAAGCTGTGATGTAACTTCTCTTTTGTTCATAGTGAAATCCAGCCGGTGGGCTGTCAGTACAGAAGAGTGGACGTAGGCTTGGATTAAGCCGAACCACTGTAAACCTTATGTTCAATTTTCTCTTCCTTACTCTCTTTACCTTAATCGTATTTCATTTTGTTAATCAAGAAAGAATTTCCTTTCTATCGTTTGCCAAGAATCGCTTACGTATCTCGATAAATTGTTTGTGCACCTATTCAATCCCCTTCTAAGTGCTTATACTAGCTATCTCAGTATGACGCATATAACGAAGCAACGAGCGTAGCAACTCAGAATTTCAGTGTCGACGGTGGCCTGCCTAAGAAACAACCCCAGCCCAAGACAAAGTATGAAAACAGGCTTCACTTTGTCCATGTTGCTGTCTTCTGTGAGGAAGAACTTGATGAACCACCGATAAATATTTGAGCTGAGATACGGTCCTCTATGCCCTAAATGGAGATCTTATATAGGCCTTCTTCAAGGCTAACTCCACTAGGATGCTGACAGAAATTCGATCTGTACATCTATTTAAAGTTTGATTTCAGTAGAAAGTGCCTTTAAGGCCACCGATCAAAAGCATTGATGTATTTTTGAAAGTCGTACCCTCTTTTTAATCCATGACATAGAAAAAATTCTTAATATAAGTTTGGGAGTGGCGGAAGAGCAAATGCGAAATGAAAGAAATTTTTGTGTCCAATCTTTAAAGATTATGAAGCAACCCTTAAAATCGACTGTTTTAGAAAACTCAGAACAAAAAATCAATAATATTGATTCCAAATTGACCTGAGTGCTATCACGTTCATATTTATTTCATCATATATTTTAAATGTTGCAAAAAGGAAAATCTTCATATTAAAGGAAACATGGACTTGATTAATACGTAATAGGGTGGCAGAATCAATGAATGTTGTGAAAAATAACATTATAGTGGAGAAAAAATAAATCACCTCATTAGACAAAGCAATCTCTCTTGAGTAATGACTCATGAGGGATAAGTACATTAATAGTGCCATAAATTGTGTACGACGCTCACTTAAGTACCAAAAATTTTGAAAAATAATCACTTTGGTGCCATCGCCAATTTGGTTGGCCGGAAATCCGACGTGGCGGTTTGTTTTATTAATTTTTGACGCCGACGAGGATCGCCGGAGAATACAATCAACATACAAAGAACAAAACGATGTTGTTTACCGTTTTCTCCCAAATAAGAAACCCTAAATCCCTAATTTCGATTAGAACCAAAAGTTGAAAACCCTAGATCCCCAATTCAATCATTTCGAGTGCATACTTCGATTTTCTCCCAAAGTTATCACTCGCTCTTGCAAATGGAGGACAAAAGCTTCAGCAGCGACTCACATTCCTATAAGAAAAGCGAATTAGATGGTGAGTATTACTGTTATTGTGGGTTACCGAGTCCGAGAAAAACATCTGGGACTCGGTTGAATCCTGGGAGAAGATTCCAGGGGTGCGGCAGATATAAAAAAGGTTCGAAGTGCCAATATTTCAAATGGGTTAATAGGAAATTCTCTGATTGAGCGACAGATGTGATATTGAAGTTACTTGAAGGCCGAAATCAACTCCACCTATGTTAATGGACTAGTTGAAGGATGTTGACTCAATGCAAGTTCAAATGAAGGGTTTAACATCTCTGGTAGACCATTTGAAGAGGGAGGTTTCAAGGCTGAAAATCGAAAGAAACTTTTATGGAGCGTGGATTGTGTTCTTATTCTCTTTGGTAGTTTATTCAAATGTAAAGTGAGTAATGAGAAGAAGTTTGTATGTCTACCATAGTCGAAAACGTGGAATATGCACTTGTATTGGATTATTTATAAGTAAAATGTGTTTTTTGATCTGCTGCAATTTTTGTATGGAGCAAAATGTTTTGTTGTTGTAATCTATGGGTAGAAATGCAAGATTGGACTTGGAATGCATTAGTTGTGAGCACTTAAAAGTTTTGTTGTTTAGTTGTGTATTGTCAATGTTTGTTTTGGTTAGTTTTTACTTTAAATATAATGGTTTGCTACATTTTTTATTTGATAATAATTTGCTACATTGAAAGTTTTTAGTAATGGTTTGCTGTATTGAAAGCTTTTAGTAATGGTTTGTTGCTTGAAAGCTTTTGATAATGATTTGCTGCATTTTTTTATTTGATGATGGTTTGCTGCATTTTTTTATTTGATAATGGTTTACTGCATTTTTTATTTGGTAATGGTTTGCTGCATTTTTTATTTGGTAATGGTTTGCTGCATTTTTTATTTGGTAATGATTTACTGGTTTGCTGGTTTGTTAGTTTGCTGGTTTGCTTGTTTGCTACAACTGCAAACCATGGCCGAAATTAAAGGATTGTGGCAAATTCACGATTGATCATTTCAGTGCCATAAATTGTAAATAGTGATTACTTGAGTGCCAAGTTTTTATAAAAGTGATCATTTAAGTGTCAGTCACGATTATAAAGTGATTACTTATGTTGCACAAGTTTTTTAAAAAAGAACATGTTAGTGCCACACATCACATTCCAAATGCATCTTGTTCTTGCACCTTGTTCTTGCACCAGTTGAGTTGCTGGTGCATCTTCTTACACCAGCCTATATGCAACAAGTTGTACCAGCACCTAAAGTGTTCTTGTAGCAACACATATAATCAGAACCCACAAATTCATTATAATCCACAACTTTAACCAACAACAGCAACAGTGCAACAACAACATTGCGGTAACAGCAAAAATAAAATATACAGCAGTATAACTGACTTGCTAGCATTCTAGCCAAAACCAACACAAGAGAAAATGAATAGTCATTCTAGTACTTGCCATTAACATTGATTTATTGTTTACAAAAGAAAGAAAGAAAAAAAAACATGTCTAACTTCACTCCCCAATCATCGAAAGTTCAACACTCTCTTAAAAAAAAAAAAAAACAATGGCATTGCAGGCAACAACTACCATCAATGATATAATATCGAGCACACTCCTAAAAAAAGAAAACATGAAACTAAAAAAGACCATGTCCAGCATCACATAAAAAGAGACCATGTCCAGCACCTTCCCATTAGTCAATATTGACAACACCTTGATCTCCTTTTCTTCTTGGAGCTTTGAATTAATTCATAATCCGAGTACTCTTTCGAATCGGATGTGCAGGTTCTTTATCTGGGCTTTCTTTCACCTCATTTTCCTTTTCCTTGTTTTTGATGGCGGTTATTTTTGTTCTAGCACGTGTCATGTGTTGGTCCATATCATCACTACTACTCCCAATCGTTGGTTGAGATGGAACTAGTGCTGGGTTCTTTTTGGATGGCTATTTCGCAACTATACCCACTGTCTTTTTATTCTTTGGAACACTCTTATTTGGCTGCGCCCTTGATTCTTGAGTTGACCCATCTTGAAAGAGAAGTACTTCCGAAGTTCTCCCAAGCTACAAGAACATAATGAATGAATTGAAGTACAACAAATTAAATGCATGAGGCCTATAAATCTTATATTTAAAATAATCATTCTAGTACGTTCATCTATGTAAATCTCATAATCATATTGCATTAATCTTTTTCCAAGAGCCCATTTTGTTCGTTGTGGTGCATCATTTTCAGCAACAATAATTCTTGTAGCAACCTCTGCAATTTGTGCAGTTGCTCATCTTCTTATCTGAAAAACACATAACAAATGTAAATTTTAGCCTATAAAAGACCAAACACAGCGATGTACAACTTACATGATATTTTTTTCTTGTTTGCTCAACAGTGAACTCAATTGTTGTTCTGCCCATTCCAGTCCTTATCCCTGCACTTGAGCCTACAACAAGGCCTTTTTTGGCCCTTTAATAGGCCTTACAACAATGTATTGTTTAGGATTATGATCAACAACACTATCGAATAAGAACTGTAAAGTTACTAAGATAAAGATGATACTTACCTTACAGCATGACTTTCTGTTTGCCCTTCAGTAGGCATTACAGCAGGGCCTTCTGTTTGTACCAATCATGTAGGTAATCATCTGGGTTTTCTTGCTTCATATGAATAGCACAAATGGCATGGGCACAGGAAATTCCATTCAGTTGCTAGGCTCGGCATGAACACTTTCTTTTATCCAGGTTAATAACATACTTATCCTGATTTTTAATAATCTCATATTCATTATCTCCATTCAAAATTGGATGGCAGAACCTACTAGCAGCAATATTTGCATCCAATCTTTTCACAATCCTAGGGCCACAATCTCTACTCCATTTTGTAGCCTCATCTCTTTGCTTATGCAGTCTAGTCATAACCATAACTCGAATATTATCAAGCATGCTGATGATTGGTTTGCACCTGGCCTCTAAAATTCTACCATTGAAAACTTCATTGAGGTTATTATCAATGATATCGCATTTGAACTCTTCGCTGAAGAAGGCCCCACACCAGTGCTTAGCTTCTGTCTGGAAGAGTGCATTAAAACCTTCCTTTGTCAGCTACAACAATCATTGTTTGGCTAATTTGAAATCAGCCATATTCGTACTCTTTCTTATCTGTCAGAACTGCTTCTGCAACCTATCTCCTTTGAAATTCCTTGACCAGTTTGCATATATGTGCCTCGCACACATTCTATACTCAGCATGTGGCATCAATTCAGCCAATGCAAGAATAAGTCCCTACAAAAATTCAAACCAATAAATACAAGTCAAGAAAAATATGCAAGTAATTAATATTAAAAGGAAGTGAATTAATTGACAATGAAATTACCTTCTATTGATCACTCATGAATGTCCATCCTCCCCCATCGGTTATCTCAAGGTCAACCATTAAATTTTTTAGGAACCAGAACCAAATATCCTTATTTTCTATCTTTACCACCGCCTAAGCTATCGGGAACATTTGATTATTAGCATCTCTCCTCACAGCAGCTAACAACTCTTCTTTGCATAAACCCTTTAGAAAGCATCCATCCAATCCTATAACTCTTCTACAACTAGCCAAGAAGTCTTGTTTGCATGCATCAAAACAGACATAAAATCTATCAAATCTAGGCTCTAGATCAGGGAGTGGCCTCTCCACAACCTCTACATATACCCTACTAGATGGGTTTTGAAACATACATTCACCAGCATAATTCCATATATGTGCATATTCTTCCTTATACCCACCCATTAATATCTTCATCACCCTCATCTTCGCTCTCTTACATTGATTCATCGACAAATTAACCTCCACTTGCTCCTTCACTAACTGTTGAAATTGAGGACTCTTGATCTCGGGCATTGCTTTGATAGTATTGAAAAAATGCTTTGATAACCACACACATGTTACCATTTTATTGTTAAAGATAATTGGACAAGTATGCTCCTCCTGAAAGGACCTAATTTGGAATGACCCATTCTTACTAAGCGCAGCATAGAGCTTCCACAAACAATTAGGTTGTGAGCACTTAACTCTCACAAATTCCTTCATATTTCTAATGAATTTAACGTTCCTCTGTTCACCAATTGAGTTCTTCACAACAACTACCTTGAACTGTTTGGCATCGTCAAATCTCACGCCCACCGACAAAACAAGTTTATCAACAGTCGGATCATAGCAGGGGTACTTACTTTTTCTTCGAGGAGTATGTTTTTCATCATCATTGTCAAGCTCATTTTCCGAACCAGCAATTTCATCGCCACAGCTTTCTTCATCTTCACTTTTATTACCCTCAACTAGATCTCAATCCCTATTTACTGGCTCGGGTCTTTTTGCTGAAGCTGCAAGTTTTTTTTTTTTTTTCAGAAATTCCTTTGCTTTTGTCTTGACTGTGCGGGTTCATCATCATCTTCATCACTTGGGAAATTTATTAAAGCCAAACATTCATCTTCCGATTCACTAGATAAACCAATTTCCCATTCTAATCTAATGAAGTCTTCATCGCCCACATCTTCACCCAAATCTTCACCCAAGATTTCAAGACATCTCCCTCTTTGTTCATCTCTATCAATATGACTTATCTCTCTCATTTTTCCCTCCATCTAACCTAAACTCATCCCCAACCTAATTACTCACTTGAACAGGATCCCTCACTTCTCCTCCTTCGGTGGTGGTCCGCTCATCCCCATCCTCATCCTCATCCTCATTCTTACTATAATACTCAACACATACCTTAGCTTCTTCACCGTGAAGATAATGATAAATGATATCCTTAATACTATTATCGTCATTAAAAAATCTCAACCCATCCTTCAATTCTTTCCTAGGAACACAGTAATGTAGTTTTTGCACTTTGCATCATAAAAAATATACCAAATCCCTCATTAAATCAATATATGATGGCTTCCAAACATTGACATAAATAGTACCTTCATTTCCATCACTATATTCCCAATCTTCAGTGCCAATAACAAACTCTCCACCATAGCAAACGATGACGCCTACCTGATTTGCGTCCCTGTCGATGCTGCACCCAATGAAAAAAAAAAGTCATTGTCATTTTGTTGGAAACACATGACAAAATCGGCAACTTCACATGCAGGTCTTTGTCGTTTTGTTGTCATGGAACAAATGCGACTAAAATCTCCCAAATTTAGTGCATTTACATAAACAAATGAAGCCGAATTAAATAAACAAAGTGAGGTCCCCACCACCCATTTTTCAATTTAATCACATTCACATTCGGTCCCCCATAAAAGCAGTTCAATTAATTAAACAAACAAATTCAGTCCCACCACTGTTTCCATCCGAGTCAAGCCCCTCCGCACCCTGTTTTTCTATTCGGTCCCCACAATAGAAAGTGAACGATCGATGGAAGAATCATTTTTTCTATTCCGACCCCATAAAAGTGACATCCCCACCACTTTCCCCACTACTTTCCCCTTGAGCCGAGCCCTCAATTTGCCCTCCGTGCCCTAACTTACTCGTCGGAACCCTAAATTTTTCGCAAAATTGATCCACGTAGAGAACATGACAAACCTGAACGATTGTGAACGATGGCGCAACTACAACGGTGGCCGAGCGACGGCGAGCGAACGACAGTGGGTGAGCGAGCTACAGCCGGCGTCGAGGAGAACCGTATACGAACCCTATTTTACACCCTCTTTAGCGACATTGTTTTTTGCTATGGAGCAACGTGGCGTCGTTTCTTATGTGAATCCACAGTGGATGGCAAGAAACGACGTTGTTTCTTACGAAGAAAGGAAAACAGCGTCGTTTTATTCTATCCACCTTGGACAATCTTAAGCCATGTCGATTTTTTTTTTTTTAAAATATAAAAGCCATGTAATTATTTTGGCCAGAAATTCTCACTGGTGACACCAAGGTGATCGTTTTTCTTCTGATTTAGCACTTAAGTGATCCGACAGAAACTTTTGGCACCAAAGTGAGCGCCGTACACAACTTATGGCACAATTAGTGTACTTTTTCCTGACTCATGAAGTTGACTTCTATGTATTGCTAAACAGCTACTATATGAAAGAGCAATGCAATGGTGACGGCTCTGTAACTTTACGCCGACGATGGTGCTTTCTTGATTGCACACTATTCCATCGGAACTGACCTCCTTAGTTCCCCCGCCTTCACTAGAAAAATAAAATCTTCGTTGTAACAATAAAAAAGAATGGATAAGTGTATTGCAAATTTTAAAACTTATTATGAATACGTGGTTGAGTTTTAAAACTTTAAAAACATGCAATTAAATCTTAAAATTTGTCAAATTTATCCAATTAGATCTAAGTGTTGATTGCACTTTTTTGAAAACTTTAAGAATTGATTACACTTTTATAATAATTTTTAGGACTCAATTGCATCTTCATGATAAGTTTTAGGACTTCATTATACTTATTTCTTTAAAAAAAAAAATGAATTCAAGGATATGGGTATATTATTTTTTGCAAAAAAAAAAAAAAACTTATACTCAACTCTTTTTCAAATATCAATTAAGAAAAATCTAATCCGAATGATTTTCTTCAAAATTTGATGGCCCCTTGTGATTTCTAACATCTCTTGCTCATAGTTTATTTATTATCTAAGTTAAATATGCTGAGAAATTTGTTGGTGTCTATCGCTTTTCTATTTTCCTGCATTTTTAATGAGTCACTTCGTTATACATCATGAAGTTTACTCGTAAAATTTCTAACTCCCTCTTGAGTTATGCACTACTCCAAGAATGATTTGTGACTACTAGCGATCTTTTAGTTAAAGTTATCCCTTAGTGAATGGATCATTGGATCATTCTTGACTTAGAATTCAACGTATTTTTCATGTTTCGAGTTAAGTTACTACTACCACATATCATGAACTTCACTCAAACTCTATTTATTGAAAACTTATGATTGATGAGCATTGAAGGCATTCCATTGATGAGCTTTATTGGACAATTTTATTGTTATGGCCTTTATGAGCTTGTTTTACATTCACCCAAGTGGATTTTATGAGTTAAGAGTAGTGTAATGACCTGATTTAGGCTATTGACTTCTTTAGGTTTCGGCTAGTTTTGGGGTCTAATATAATATGAGTATGCAATGGCTAGTAGAACAACTGGGAGGATCCGACTTGAGATGTTTTACTCTGGTTGTAGCTTTAAGTTGGCTTACATAATCATTGGGAATATTATTTAATCAGTCCTAAACCTAATGAATTTATGTCTATTTAGTCATAAATTTTTTAATATTGTTAATTTAGTCCTTAACTTTTGCGCCAAATCTCAATATGATCATTTCGGTCAAATTTTGCTGGAAATCGATGATGTGGCAATCAAGTCATCTTTGTCAATTTTATGTGGCACATAGTCACATCAACGATTTCTTGTAAAATTTAGTCGAAATGACTACATTGAAATTTTGCACAAAATTTTATAATTAAATTTACAAAATTGAATGGTTTAAAACTAAATTATATGTACAGTAAGTTTATGACTGATTGGATAATTTCCGCGTAATTGTTTATTCTATTGGGTTGAACTAATAAACGAAGAAATCCATACGTTATACTTTGATATATGTAACGGATATATATATATATATATATATATATATATAGAGGACTTTGGAAGAGAGAACCGTCAACTTGGTGTGGCTTATCCGAATGCGGTCGAAGACAAAACTTCTTGAGTTTTGCATATATGTTTCTGTTAGGAAAGAGGAAAATAAATTCCTGGTTTTGCGGTTCATTGAGTGCCTTGTCCGTAAATGTCGTTTGAAGAAAAAACCATTTATTTTGACATTTAATTTTCTGTTGGGAAATAAATATGATAATACTTCTATGAAGAGACAGCTTGCTTTAGAAAAGCGAGGCTGCCCAGCGATTTGCCATCGCAAGCGACAGTAGTCGCAGTTCATCGTTTGTAACAAAATATGGTATTGCAGGAGCAAATGCCCCTCGCGCGGACCGTGAAACACTTCATTAATATCGTGGATCGGGTAAAAGCTGAATCCGAAAATTGTTTGCAACGTCAACCATAAGCATTCGGTGCATCTCTCGGTAATCGTAGTTGTGCCAAGGTGAGGATCTGGTTTCGAGATCAGGACAGTACAGAGATTGCAAGTTTCAGTCGACACGTTAAGTTTAGCTTCAGGACTTGAAGTAGAACCGTGTTGGGTGGGATGACTATTGGTCCCCGTTTAACCTGAAAAGCAACCCGACGAGGCTGGTCCGGGGCCGAATCTAATATGAACCTATGGATAGGTTCACGAGTTGAAAACCTTCGAAACCAATTGAGGCTGGTTTGGCTCCTAAGTTAATGCTCTAAACCGTCGGTCTATTCAAGAACCAGTCTACCTAGGGTTCGGCTTTCTAGTCAAACTTGATCCGACTATTTAAATAGATCAACCTAAAGTTATTAAGTGTGAATATGATAATATGATATGCAGTTGGGAAATCATAACTTCACCTGATAAACTTAAACTTTTTAAACAATTGGTGATGATTTCATAAAATCTCAAATAGTATCAAAGCTGATGGTCTTAAGTTTAAATCTTTTCGGGTCTCCTTTATCTCCCCAATTAATTATCCACGCTTAATTCTAAGAATGAGAGGGAGTGTTGGATACTTATAAGTTTTTAGAGCAATTGGAGATGGTCCAACAAAATCTATGCACAAACCCCAGCTAAATGGCCTCTTTATTTGACATTTCTTATTACAATTGATCCACAGAAAGTTTCAAGGTTTGATGGAGTTCAACATGTAGCAGACCTCGTCCCAACAATGGCTACATTTCTTCTATCCCTTGATCTTGCACTTCTCCGAGCATGCATCCACACAGCCTTCCGCTTCATCTGCATCTGCGAGAAATAGCAACAAAATAAAATTGAAGAGAATGAGTAAAAGATCGCCGACCCTTTGCATCTGTAAAACGTAAACAGGCATCTGAATCTTTTCTTTGAAGAAAAGAGAGAATATAAGCATCTCGAATGACTCAAAAACAAATTCATCAAGCCAAGCATGTTCTTGAAAAGACCCCGATAATTTTCACGATCCGTTTATCAAATGCATGCACGATTGGCCTCTCTATCTATCTATAGAAATTCATTATGATTGACTGATGGTACCGAGAGGGCCGATGCTGTTGCAGGTTGATTCAGCACAGCCGGAGACGCAAGTGTCGTCGAGGTTCATCAGAGGATGAGATCCACATCTCCTCTTGCAAATGACGCGGCAAATGGGCCTGCCGATGCCGGCGCAACGGGAAGAACATTTCCGGAAGCACACGTCGTCGTTCCTCCTCGCTTCCGTCTCAACAGCAGCATGCACGAGAAGAAGCACCATTATGATCATCACCCCCTTCGCCAATTTCGCCACGCCAACTCTCTCCATTGCCCCTCTTTAGTGTTTTTGCAGCTACGAGTATCTCCCAAGCACCTTTTTTATGTACGCACGTATGTGAATGGTGTCTAAAGATCATCATTTTATGAATGACATGACATGACATAACATAAATATGACTAAAACTGTATTAGAAGACAAGCAGCTTAATCTTTTATGTTTTGACATTCTCTCCTTCACGCCAAGGCTGGTAGAACGATGATGAGAAATTACACTTTCTTATTTCAATTTTAAGTTGGATAGGCAACCGTCCATATTGCAATGTTTTGAACCATAAAAGAATGATGTGTTTTGTACATGTTTTGTGATATTAGTGATTGACATGGTCCAACAAAATAGTCAAATATAAGTTATATAGTAATGTTATATGGTTTTAAATGAGATGACAATTATATGTGTATGTCATGTCATGAGATGGTATCCAAATGGTAGACGTGGGATATGCCATATCATTGGTAAGGTTTCCTTAGTAAGATGCTAGTATATGTAGCATTACATTGAATCTAGATGAAAGACAAAAGCTGCTTGAGCCTCATCAATGTTTCTGTTAGAAGCGGGAAATGATGCCCCATTTCGCAATTCATTGTCATAGCTTCTTGCTTATTTCCGTTCAAACGTTCAAAGCTATCGTGTCATCTAGACCTGTAACATGTGCCACATGTCGCCTGGGATTTAAGAAGCAAATAGAGAGGAGCTCATAAATAAAAGTTATTCAAAAAGTCCTAAACAATCATACAAGGATTAATTCAATCCTAGGCCTTTCAATTGTGTCAATTCAATCATACATCTATTATTAACGACCAATTCAATCCTAAACATTTTAATTGTACTAATTTAGTTTTAAATTTATTGATAATTTATCAATTTAATTCTAAAATTTTTAACTGTACCAATTTAATTTTAAATTGTGTACTCCTTCTTGGTAATTTTGGCTAGAAATCGCTCAAGGACTACATTGATAAATCCATAAAATGGTTATTACTAAATTGATTGCTATATAAAATATTTAACACTAAATTGACATAATTGAAATATTTTAAACTAATTTGATCGCTGTATAATAAATTTAGGACTTCTTCAACAAATATGACCTCAGAAAAATATAAAGCGATGGTTTTGTGATCTGCCAATAAGGAGCACTTTCATTATTGGGCTTGATCTTGCATAAAGCATATATCTGAAAATCAACATAAAGAAGTTCCTCTTTTGGCATCAGCAGATTATGCACTCAATGAATGGAATTACAGGAGGAGTCAAAATGGAGCAGCCCCAGAGAACACTCGCAGACGTCACTTGAAGCAGGAACGAAGATGCGTTGCTCAAGGCACTTCTAAGCACAAGTCAAGAGCTTCTTTGGATCATAAAGCAGCATTAGACCCGGGTGGATTGAGTTGGACTTGGGTCAAGTCAAAAAAAGATTTGACTCTGCTGACACCGAAATTATCCTTAGAACCACGTGCTGATCATGAGGAAATAATAAGTGAAATGCTCTGTTTTGATTCGTAAAATCAAGAGCAAATAGCTTTCGTGGAGGCTACTTAAGCTGAACCTCGATGAGATTATAGAAGCAAATCTTAGAGTCAATGGCCAGGTAATTGATTGCCATGTCTCAGGTTATGGGATAGTAGATCAAATTTAAGATTAAGAGAGATTAGTTCTAGAACGCGCATGAAAATAATTGCTGCAATGAATGTGCATAAAAGGGGGAGGAACTATTTACTTGACGGGCAAGCCGCACAAGCATCATGGACGAGTTAGGACACAGTTGCTTATAAATAAGAGTGCCAAAAAGAATTAAAAAACGTGGAGAATATCAAGGGTGACACCCAAGGAAAGGAAACCAACTAATGGTTGCCAGTCTGTCCTATAAATACCACAACCCATTTATTGAAGAACCCCCCGAACAATACAATAATTATGTTTACTTTATCGCATTTTAGCTGTAGTTTTCAAGATTCCCATCATTGATTAAATTCGAACGTGCATCTCTATAGGGTCAAGTATCATCGATTAGATTCTAATGTTGTTTCACAAGCCCAACATTGTTAATTAAATTCTAGCATCGTGTTTCCTATCAATGGATATTGCTGTTAATTAGATTTCAGCTCTACACCTAAAACAAACTGTGTCGTAGATTAAATTCTGGTATGATTTGAGTTCGAAGCACAAACTATCCACCTAGTAGTGTCCATATTGCATCATTGATTAGATTTTAGTGCAATTTGTGCCTAGAAGCAGTTAGTCTTCGAGCTATCTAAGTATTGATTGTCAGAGTTGTATATACAAGTTGATAAATAAAATTTCCTTTACATTTGACATTCTCTATTCAAATTCAACACAAAATCCGAGTCTCCTATTATAAAACCAAAACGCAATGTTTGGTGAAAGATTTTCATGGGGATCAAAACCGGTGAAATAGACTCAAATTAATCAATTTAACAAATTTTTACTCATTTTCATGTAATATAAATCTAGTGACCCATACTGACTCGATTCATATTGGTAAAACACTTTCACA
Source organism: Eucalyptus leucophloia subsp. euroa (assembly GCA_017140325.1). Taxonomy (NCBI): domain Eukaryota; kingdom Viridiplantae; phylum Streptophyta; class Magnoliopsida; order Myrtales; family Myrtaceae; genus Eucalyptus; species Eucalyptus leucophloia. The sequence goes on from CM029477.1 coordinate 35,137,736, forward strand.
TATGACTTAATATAAAAAGAATACAAATCCAAACTAAGGTAAAAACTTGAATTGAACAAGGGCATGAGAGAGTAAATATAGAGTCATAAAGGTAAGTTGAAAAGCTGTGAATTTATTTAACGCTCATATTATTTTGAGTTTTTACCATTTTAAGCTCATTAATATATTTACTAAATATAATGTATACATATAATAATTTAGTTGATCAAATATAGTTAAGAAATGAGTTTATGACTCATTTTGACAGGTATACACTGTACGAGTATCTTATACATGATACATATGTTGCAACATGCGGCGCAGCACTTATCAAACCTTGCAACCATCTATAGACCCACTTTCATGCCTTATTTCATCTTCATTTCTCTTAAGATTATACGATGAGTATGATGAGTACTCTTGATCAGCTTTCGGTTTGATTGTACGATGTGTACCGAACGATTTAGTAGTACTATAAGTACTAGCTAATTTATCATCCCAATCCAGAATTAGGGAATTTGACGCAATTAATGTTTGTGCTCTGCCTATGTGTGGAACTGGGATGAGGAAAACGAGCGTCATTTATTGCCGCCATAAATTTACGTTGACTTTTTACCAGAAAGTTAGCCGACAATCTGTTTGAGGAGACGAAGAAGGGAAAAGGTAAAGCAAGGAATTGCCTAATAAAATAAAACAAAATTTTCTTAAGGATCTGGTCCCCAGGTGCCGCGCTTGACAAGTATCTAAAGATTGAAATTGAACATATTATCTCTTTTTGGTATGTCACGAATAAAGCTCAAGTTCTAGAGTATAATTATTAATTATTATCAAGTGTTGTAGGGACACTTTATATCGAAATTCTTTGTTAAATAATATGACTGTGACACTTATTGAGCAATTAAATAAAAATAAAAAAAGATTTTGGTTAACATGTATAAATAGGGTACTAATTAAGTTAACTAAAATTGGAAGTAAAAATTTCTGTGACACCTTAAATCATACTTACTTCAAATAGTAAAGTTAAAATCTCAAATCACATAATTAGTTAGCGCTTTTCAAGTTTCAAATTTTACTATACTGAATGTTCCAGTGTCACATGTAGTCAATGTTTAATTTTGTTTTTCAAATTTTTCGTTTAACAAGTTTTGCCAGCATAGCTATTACATTTGGCATGATCAAGCTCGGATTTCAATGTTGACCCCACCAGACATTAAAGTAACCATCTTTTTTCCCCTCTTAAATGGCGGTAGTTCTTGTCCAAAAAAAAAAAATGGCGGTAGTTAAATATCTTGTTCTAATTTACTTCGAGACTAATAATGAATTTTTCCTTGTGATAACTTTCACGCAAATATTGCTTTTTTTCTTTCCATCCAATGCAGACAAAGCAATCCTGCGCTCAATTCCACGAGGGTTAGCATGCATCTTCTTGTTAACTAGTTAGGTTTTCAAATGGAGCGAAATTTGGAGTACCCCTCTAATTATAATTTTTTTAATTTTTTAATTTAATTTCATTTTAATACTGTACATATCCAAACATAAGATTCGCATTTATTAATTGAAAGTTGAGATTAGCGTGGGCCATCGCCTCCCACTATGATGTAATCGGTACGATAATTTAAAAATAATACAATGTGATTTTTATATATTTTTATGTTAAATAGTTTAATTACTTACCTAAGCTAGGTTTTAAGGTTTATCTAGGTAAGCTCCACCAAAACCCAAAAGAGGTCTAATCTCCCCAATCAATTTTACCAACACTTGTCCATGTCTTAAGTAGAGGTGGCGGGCTTCTTGGATTCACCCGATACAATACCTTAAGGACACAGCACTTGACTCCTCCCGCAGCTAATCCAATATTTTTCTTCTCAGATCAACAGAGAATACGAGCCATAACTAAGCAATGTCCCCTACTTTAGGGCGATTCTCCTATCTATTTAGAGGACCCTTAAATCTTTTAAGGACTTGTTTAGGTCAAAATTAGATAGTTATTCTCTCAAACAAAAATTCAAAAAAAGAAAATGTGAAGGTCGAATTATTAGCTTTCTATTTCAAAAAAAAAAAGCCAAAAAAAGAAAAAGAAAAGCACAACTTTGGACTTTGATAGGAAAACAAGAATCCTTAAAAAAGATAGATGCGTGCGTTTGCGTGTTTGTACAATCGAACGGTCGGGATCAATCTGCTGAAAACCACGGACGACACGACAACGCCGTGAACACCATCCTGCGCCGTCGGCGTCGGGTACCAGGTCCATAACCCCCCGATCTCGTTGACACGAGTGAGACTCGCACGTGCCCTATTTCCTCCCCCTCTTTTTCTCTCTCTGTGTCCGAAGCAGCTCTCAGTCAGTTGAAGAAGTCGCATTTCGCTTACCAGATCTTACACAGTTCCCTGGAATCTCACTTCGCTTCGTTTCCGTAAAGCTCAGGGTCGGATTCGTCCCGCGCTCCGGCCGTCGCGTCCGCCCGTGGAGCGGTGGCGGTGGTGCCTCTTCTCGAGCTGCATCCGTCTGCCGATACTTTCGTTCCCCCACCCGGTTCCGCCGCCGATCGCGCCGGCTCGATGGCTGCCCGGATTTGATGAGCTCCTCGAACCGAGGGTACGTCTCGCCCGCACCGTCTCGTTTTCCCTTTTTGGGCAGAGGGATTCTGATCTTCGTGAGTTGTTCTGGTTTCTGAGCCAATGTGGATGGTCATCGAGTCAACGGTGAGTGTCTTTACCGCGATTGGTGCCGATTCCGGCGTTATAAGCGCGTGTCCGATTCTGGGTTCATCTCGGTTTTGGGCTTTTCTTGCTAATGTGCTTGAGAAAACGATGGATGTTTTGAGCTAAGAATGTCTTTTGCCTCATGGTCTTTCTATCCAACAGGATGGATGTTTCCTTTTTGGGATATGTTGCTGCGGAGTAGATTGCTAGTTCCTTGTAATGATGATGATATTCTATTTTTATGAATGCTACTCAACTGAAGATTTCTTATTTGGTGCCTTCTTGCCTTCCGTATTCGCATATCTTAATTTTAGTTTCTGCTTTGTTGTTTCATATAGAGAACGGAAAATTAAAGGAGCGCCTGGTGAAGTAATTTTGTGTAATTCGTCGATTATAAAAGTTTGGCCTTCGTGGAGTCAGGGCATCTCTAAGTGCTGCAGATTGAATTTTGGTGGCAAAATTTGGGAACAGAGCAGAGACTGATGGAGGATGGGCTAAACAGAGGAGACCCTCAAGGAAATTTTGTCAGGCAATCGTCGCTGAAGCAGGGCGGTGGCACCTATAAATCCACATTGTCAGGCAGATCAACGCCTAGGAGTTCTCCTCGTAGATTGCATTCTAGCCGAAATCCAAAAAGAGAAGGTAGAACTGGTGGAGTTAGTTTGCAGTGGTTCCGCAGTAACAGACTGGTGTATTGGTTGCTTTTGATCACTCTGTGGACTTACCTTGGATTTTACTTCCAGTCCAGATGGGCTCATGGTGAGAACAGAAATGAATTCCTTCGTTTCAGAAATAAACTAAGAAAACATGATCCTGACTCTCATAACAATGAAAGAAGGAATTTGATTGCCAACCACAGTACAACAGCAACAAAAAATGAGACTGACGTAAGGTCGTCGGAAAATAAAACAATAGGTGTGGTGTTGGCTAACAAGGGCGGTGGGGGTTCATCTCCTCAAATTGTTGCTAGGAAAAAGAATAAGAAATCATCACGTAGATCAAGGGGTAAAGCAGGAAAACGGGCACCCAAGGTGGAGATCGAGAGGGCAGAGTTAGAAGAGCAGGAACCCGAAATTCCCCAGAAAAATACTACTTATGGTCTCCTTGTTGGTCCATTTGGCAAGACAGAGGACAAAGTATTGGAATGGAGTCCTGAGAAACGATCAGGCACCTGTAACAGGAAGGGAGATTTTGCTCGGCTTGTTTGGTCAAGGAGGTTTCTGTTGATTTTCCATGAGCTTTCCATGACCGGTGCTCCCCTATCAATGATGGAGCTTGCGACAGAGCTACTGAGCTGTGGAGCTACAGTTTCAGCTGTGGTTCTTAGCAGGAAGGGAGGATTGATGTCGGAGCTTGCTAGGAGAAGAATCAAAGTGCTTGAAGACAAAGCAGACTTCAGCTTCAAAGTTGGGATGAAATCTGATCTTGTGATCGCTGGATCAGCTGTCTGTGCTTCATGGATTGGTGAGATGTCATTGGATTGAAAGTACTTGGTTTATTTTTCTGTTGGGCAATAGTTTTGTTCTTCAGTAAGAGGTGACGTTGACTATGATTAGCACAGTGGCATTCAAACTGTGGAAGTATCTTGACACATGAATGAAAATAATGTAAATCGAGTGCTAAGTTTGAGTATTATCAACAGTCTCATGGCTAATCTTATTTGGCTGGTTTACCTGGATCAGCCTCATCTATTTGCAGAAGTTTATTTAGCCAAACTTTCAATTTGTAGAACTGCATATAGGAACAAACCTTTGTGCACCATTCCTTCATGCAAAATATTGCTCCACTGCATTGCATTATCATACACTAGTACATTTTAAACATTGGAAAGTGCAGACTGCAGATTACATTTGAGAAGTACCCCCAAGTGATTTTTACACATCCATGTGGCTGCCAATTTTTGAATGCAGGGTTAACTTTTTCCCTCATTTGATTGATCTGGCTAAAACAGCTTAGTCAATGACTTCTCTAAGCAATGGTCCTTCTGACATGTCTCCTCCAACGAATTAATCAGCTCTGCTCAACTTTTTCTGTTAATACTCTGGTTCTATCTGTATTACTCTATTTTCCCACTTGTGTAGGAATAGGAATAGATTATAATGAAGTTTTTTTAAAAGACTGGATTCACGTGACGTTGTTGTGTGGCGCTATAGATTTCTAGTTTCACATGGCTGAATTGGGACCGGGTAATTAGAGTTAATTGACAAGACTTACTTAATTGTACTAGGGAAACTCTACGAACTTATTTGATCGCTGTCTCTTCTCATGGGACATGACTTATTTCAGATAAATACATGGAGCACTTTCCGGCTGGTGGGAGTCAGATCACCTGGTGGATCATGGAGAACAGGAGAGAGTATTTTGATCGTGCAAAGCCTGTACTCAACCGAGTAAAGATGGTTATTTTTCTTTCAGAGTTGCAGTCTAAACAGTGGCTAACTTGGTGTGAGGAAGAAAAAATAAAGTTGAGATATCCACCTTCAGTAGTCCCGCTATCTGTTAATGAGGAATTGGCTTTTGTTGCTGGGATTCATTCTTCACTCAACACCCCATCCTTCAGCACCGAAAGGATGAAGGAGAAAAGGATGTTGCTGAGGGATTCCGTCAGAAAAGAGATGGGATTAACAGAAAACGACATGCTTTTGATTTCTCTGAGTAGCATAAACCCTGCAAAAGGCCAGCTTCTGCTTCTTGAATCAGCATGCTTGCTGATAGAGAATGGCTCCTTGCAGCATAGTACTAAAGTAAAAACCCCTGCAGGACTTGGCAAGGCCCAGGAGGAAGTGAACTCCACTGTAAAGAGTCATTCGAGAGCATTGTTTCAGGAGTTGCAAGATTCTGAGTCAGTGAGTGAACTGCCCAGCTATTTGGATTCTTTGAAAAACCCTAAGAGAAAAACTTTGTCATTGCCTGGTCCCATGAGGGAGCATGGGATAGATACTTTAAGTTCTGAGCACATTGCTCAAAGAAGAAAAACATTGTCTGATAGTGAAGGGAAGCCACAGCAGGTGCTGAAAGTACTCATTGGATCTGTTGGATCTAAAAGCAATAAAGTACAATACCTGAAAGAAACACTTTCATTTCTATCCATGCATTCAAATTTGTCAAAATCCGTTCTGTGGACACCAGCAACTACTCGTGTTGCCTCACTTTACTCTGCTGCGGATGTTTATGTCATCAATTCACAGGTTAAACATCTTCCTTTTGTTTGACTTCTAGTATTTTTATGAGCATCTTACAGTATCTGGTAGGGAGATCCGCATAAAATAGATTTATTTTTCTGTCGATGCTGAAATTCAAAATTATCTGGTACCAATTATGAGCTCAAATCAGAAGGAAAAGGATTTGTTCTCGTTATTTTGTGTTCTCACTTGAACATATTTTTCCAAATCGAGTTGATTTCGACCCAAAAAAAAAGAAAAAAAATTTGAGTTGATTGAAAAAAGTAGAAGCCAACGTTGTGAATACATGCTTCTTGTACTACTAAAGGGATCTTATTGGCACCTGGCACTCCTAAAAATCTGGAATGCACTTTTGTTGCACGCTGATTTGTAAAGCAGCTATTTAGCAATAAAGCATGCTGAGATGATGATGAAACTAAGAAAGAAGATCTATAGATGATTTTCTGTGGATATTTCTACTTAAGCAATCTCTCACCAACTAGGTTACTTTTTAATTGAAATGACTAGGATTATGGTCCAATCGTCTAGTGGCATGGACCATTATGATTGGCATGCAGTTGCTCCATTATCGGGTGTGAGAAGTTGGAACAAAATCACAGTTGTTGCAGAGGGGGTCGGTCAAGTTCATAAGATTTACATATATGGCTTGTCTCCATACTTAGATTTTTCATTATATTCATTCAAGCTTTATATCATGGCTCGGTTCTGCTTACAGTCGTTGTAGATTGTGCAATAAATTTTGAAACTTTTGTGCAGGGCATGGGAGAGACATTTGGAAGAGTTACAATTGAAGCTATGGCATTTGGCCTTCCGGTATGATTATTGACCAGATTTCTCTTACATTAAGAGTCGATTGCTTGCACGAAACATTGGCTGTGCCTCTACCTGCTGAAGTCTTTGGTTTCTTTCCTTCATGTTTTTAGTTGTGAAAGGAAATTTCTTTTTTTCTTGAATGCATTTGATTAGTTTCATCTTACACCATTTTAAAGAAGGTGCATTGAGAAATGTACCTTCTGTGCAACTTGTATGTATGTAAAGGCAGCAATGGAGTGATCAACAAAATATTGCCTAGCTCACTTCCCCTAAAATGGAGCAGGTGCTCGGAACAGATGCAGGAGGCACAAAAGAGATTGTCGATCATAATGAAACGGGCCTTCTTCACCCTCCAGGTCATCCTGGAATTGAAGTGCTTGCCAGAAATATCCAGTACTTGCTTAGAGAACCAGCATTGAGGGAGCAGATGGGGATGAAGGGGAGGAAGAAGGTGGAAAAAATGTACTTGAAACGGCACATATACAAGAAATTCGCCGTGGTTCTCTCCAAATGCATGAGATGAGGGATTTTTTACCACTGGACATTCTCATTCTCTCACAGGGCGAGTAGTTTCTTCGAAGAGCTCACATGCTGGCCGAACTGTTTGGCCGTTCATTGATTGAGGATTGATTCATTTTACAAGATGAAGAGATGTGGTGATCATAATGGGTATATCTTTTCCTCTACCATATTTTTTTCTTTCAATTTGTCGTCGATCATCACCATTCATCTCCAAAGCAAACTTGCTGTCATCTCGCGGATGCCAGCCGATACTTCATCTTACGATGTACGTCTCGTGTTCCCAGTACGCAGCCTTTAGAGTGCAAAAAGTTGAGTGTGAGCGAGAGAGATGAAGCTACCTGGGCTTTATCTTCACGAACTTCCCGACTCGAAACGCGTGTTCTAATTTCGGGCTCCGTTCATCATTCTGTTTCGTCTTCAACTTGTCATTCAAGCGACTCCGACTAATATCTTACATGCTACCGCAAGTGCTCTGCTTGTGGACCAAGCGCAATGGAACGTGGCCAGTTGACCTTACTGCTTTCTCAAAGCAAAGGAAAAGATGATCAGCCTTTGGAATGCCTCAAAACTCGTTGAGGATAAGCCTCTGAGGCAACAATACCAGCAAATTCCGGGATCAGAAGGTACGTATTGATTGCGAAAGGGGGAATGAATCGTTGACCAAGTTGCAGAAAGCATGCCCGAGCACGACACACAAGCTAAGGCCCATGACATTACGTGCACGAGCACATGGTTGCTTCAAGGGAACCGAAATCGTGCTCGTTTGCTTCAAAATTCAAATGGACGGTGGGCATTACCTACACGACCATTTAGGAAAGTCAAAACAAACTCGGCATGCATGTACACAAGGCAGCTAATACCAATCGTTTTCTAAACGCCGACATGCTATAACCGCACACAGTTGGCCACTTGAATTGGAGTTCGCTTTAACCGACAAAAACGGAAAAAAATAATTGGAGTTCGCTTCAACTTGGAGCGAATGACAAAGAGGAGATGCACGCCTGTGCCTCAACTAACTTTCAATTGATATGGATAATGCTTTTGATCATGTTCCGCAAGTGAAGGGACATTCGCTAATTACATGATTTCCGCAAAGATGTATCGAGTCTAATACGATGTACAGTAATACCATGAACAAAAATATCAACTCAATGTTATTATATACACAAAATTCCCGCACTCGATTTGGAATCTCCCTAAATTTCCAAACAAGACCCCGCCTGAACATGGCCGGAGAACTTTTCCGGCGACTCGATGCTGATCCAGTGGGCGGAACTCGTGTCCAAAGCATAGACCTTCTGGGCCCCGCCGGATCTCGGGGACCCAATCACGAGCAGCTTCCCCTGCCACTTTGTCACGTGAGCTGGACCGTCCACGTCCGCTGGCACTTTAGCCACCGGCCGCCACGCCGGCCCTCTAAGCGCCAGGACCTCGCCGTCCCTACACATGTACAGGTCGTCGTCCCCCTCGCCGTCCACGCACGTGGTCGGGCACGTGCCGACCGCCAGGAGGTCCTCCCGCACGGGGCCCCACCGCCACGCGGCCGGGTCGAACTCCTCGGAGCTCCCCTCGAAATTCCCCTGCATCTCGGTGCCGTATCCGCCGACGACGCGGAACGTGCCGCGGTGGAAGACCGCCTTGCACTCGTCGCGCTCCCTCGCCATGTCGGGCAGCGGCAGCCACTGGTCCCTCTCCACGTGGTACGCCAGGGCGGATCTCAGCGCGTTCTTCTCGCCGTCGTGCCCGCCGGCCACGACCACCAGCCGGTCCCCGTCCGACGCGCACCCGAAGAAGGACCGCCTCGCGCCCGGCATGTCGGCCCCGCGCCGCCACACGCCGGTCATGAAACTATACACATAGACCGAACCGGAAGCCTCCCACGAGACCGGATCCAGCCCGCCGATGAGGACGAGATCCGACCCGGCGGCCGCGAGCTGGCAGAACATGGGGAAGCCCCCGGCGAACCCGGGAGGCGGCGGCAGCTCGTCCCAGGAACCCGAGAGCGGCTCCAAGGTGGTCAGGCGGTAGACGGGGCCGTGGGAGAGCTTCGAGAACCCGGTCTTCCGGGACGGGTCGGGCACGGCCTGGGCCATGACGACGACGGTCTGGCTGTGGCCGGCGGACTTGCGGCGCGACCGGAACCTCGGGAACTCGAGCTCGGACTTCCACGCCTTGCACGTGGCCGCGACGGTGGAGAACCCGCCGTAGGGGATCCGGATCAAGCATTCTCGGGCTACATCGTCGGGCAGACCAGGAATCAATTCCATAATTCGAACGAGAAACGAAGCAAGAACGAGAACGCGGAACGACCCAGAACGAGGAATCGGAAGAGGAAGGAATGGGAACGTTGTTTTCGGTTGCTATTCCGGGGGGCTTGTGGTGTCGGAAAAGGTGGGCGATGTTACCATTTATATAGCGTGCGCGCGTGCTTGCATGTGCAAAGCGGCGTGACGTTCGAGAGCGTGTTCCGTATATTCGAGGGGAGAGACCACAGAGAAAGCTGCCGTTGTTAAATCTCATCGAAGTACGTGTCGGCGGGATTCCGTGGCCGACGAGAGCAAGAGTTTAATTAATTAATGGCCCCCGAGGAAAATAAATTTGATATTGCATTAATTATATTTTTATACCTAATCAATTTTTATTATATAGTAAATAATAAACCATAGTATAAACTATACTAATATCCCTACATACAACAAATATATAATCGTCCCTCGTCTCGTCTCGACTGTGATCGCCGTCATCCGGTTCGGAGTGAACGATTCCGTAGTCTTGTCCTTGGGTTTGATCGATTGAGATCGACAAGAGGAGGGGTAGAGAGAGGGCGAGAGACGCAAGAGAATTGAGATGGGGACGTCGCGGCTCCATGCCACCGCCTTTTTGTCTCCGTGTTTGCTAAACCGGAATGGCATGTGGGACCATGTGGGATAGAGAAGAGAACAAAGGCGCTTCTCTTGAATCTCCACCGTCCAATCCAATCCCAATGACCGAGTTTTTTTTTTTTTAAAGATTAATATTATGAATAATTCTAAATTAGTACATTCGCGATAAATATATCATCTATATCATTCCATTAAATTGAAATGATATCATGAAAATTATAAATTAATATATTTATAATAAATTGTGAGTAAAATCTCAAATTGGTATCTTATAAATTGACAGTATCATCTAATTAATAATTCGATATTAAAATTTAATGAAAATTAACTATGGATAAATTTCTTATATTTGTATCAATTTTGAGTTTTTGATGAGATAAATTTGTTACTGTGAGCATATAAATTTGGAATATTTTCTTGGTCATACATCAACAAGGCAAAGGATCGAAAGGGACTTTTGGCTCATGAGCTTATAAAGAGGTATCGCAAAGCAGAGTGCTCTCCACGTGTCAAAGGCAGATTTAGTGGAAAGCATTCGGCTCCATTCGATAGGAGTTTTGCGCTTGGACATGTTCGTAGAGCTGAGGAACTCCTGAGTTAATAGCGACCAAGATTAGGAGCTACATTACCCGTCCTTGTACTGTCAATACCAGTTGGTTCTCTCGATGGGGGTTTTTCTGCCATTATCTTGTTTGGAAGTGGGTATCTCAAGACGTCGGTGTCTCTCCCCTTCGGCACGATGAACAATTGCATGTAGGATTGAAATGATGATAGGCTGGACCCTGATAACGCTCTCTCTAGCACCAAATTTCGCCCCCGGAAGTGTTGGTCTTGGCAACCCTGTCAATACCCATTTATTTGGTTGCCAAAGAGGGTCTCTGGCTGGCGACCAAAGTCGCAAGAAGTGTTTGATTGACAGAAGCATTTTATGGCAACTACTCATCCAATGAGTGGGTCGGATAAAAAATGATCCGATTCAAATTAACCCATTTAGCCTTTTGCCTAATTTCCTATGCAATACAAATATAGTGATTCATATTCGACCCAAACTATACTGATCTGACTGGTATTGTGAAAATATTTTCGTATTTAACTCAATCTAGGAAATTCATATCCAAACTAATGTAATAGTATAGAAGAGAATTATAGAGGTAGATTGTGTCTAGATAAATTGTGAACACATTTAATACCCACATTATTTTGGGTTTTATCATTTTAAACCGATTTACTAAATATAACTAACCCATATAACAACTCAACCCACCAAAATGGGTCTTGATAGGTTTGATGGCAACCAAAGATTTAGTTCCTGGAAAAGACTGCGAAGAATGCCTAACTCCCTTTGATAACCAAAGATTGGTCATGAGAGACATCCTCACGTAACTGAACATAATATCAACCACTAAATATCGTGCCAAGTAACCTATGGCAACCAATTTCGCACAAACCAAACTTTTCTTTCGCAAAAGCATTTCCGGATCAATTTCTAACTTGTCGTGACCAAAAATTTTGTCACAACATATCATTCCTTTTTTAGTGTTTTTTTTAGTAAATACGTTGCTTCTAAGGCTAGCTTAAATTCGTGCTTCCAAATGCCAATTCGCCATGGTGTATGAAAATGCTTTTCCGACAAAGTAATTAATTACCTTATTATCTCTCAAGAACTTAAACCAACGAATTGGGTGCCTAAACTTGCATTATATAGTAATAGAACCGGCAGGAACAGGGCATATAGACAAAGTAGAAGTCCAAATACATTCATTCCGACATGAATGAGCTAGGTCAAAGATGCCAGCTTTATCCATCTTTATTTGATATGATGTTTAACTGAAACAAGACACACATCGACATTGTGAGTACGAGAAGATGGTCTGAAATTAGACATTGAATCTAATTGTTCAATGTTGGTTCACTCGAAATTCAATGTAAAATGAAGAAGCGCGAGGTCGTACAATATTGTTCTGTGGAATTTATAACGAAGGTTTGGCCAAAAATAAATGCATGGAAGAGGAAGTTTTCCCTAGTCTACTTTTGTTCCGTCAAAAAGAAAATAAAAAGTGATTTGAAAGATATTTTTTAAAAATAATCGCTTGTATCGCTTACAAAAATCAATAAAGAAAACATATTTTCATTATTCCTGAAAATGTTTGCATATAAATTATTATTGATAATGAAAATAATTGAATAATTAATTATTTCAAACTATACAAATGATCATTTTCAGAAAAATGCTTTCTATATTATTTATTTTTCATAAAACAAACAGAGTCTTAATAATCAAATTAAAAATATTTTCCTTTTTTTTTTAATGTCGAGATCAATCAAGTATTGAATTTTTATATTTAAGCAGTATATAAAATTCTTAAGTGCAAATGATGATAAAAGATACATAATATATAATATTTAAGCAAAAATAAAATAAAATCAAAGAGCTGTCATTAATTTGATTTCTCGCTTAATAAAATGGCGTAATTAACATGTAGGGTATATACAAATTACATCGATTACACTAACCACTTATATTTATGATAAGGGGATAATAATCCAACAAGTGCTGAACATATCATGTGTCAGCTAATTTGATTATAAACTTATTAATTTTTATTTTTCGTTCTAAACCTTATGATAATACATCAATTTAGTTTTAAAACTTTTGATTATTTGACAATAAAGTCATTCAAGCCAATTTTAGCTAAAAATTGCTAACGTGATAACAGTGCAATGTAGAACAACTAATGTCTACGTTAGCATTTTTTTCTCAAAATTGGCTGAAAAGACCACATTGACAAATCGTCAAAAGGTTTATAACTAAATTGGCAAAATTGAAACGTTTAGGACTAAATTGACCATCATACAATAAGTCTATGACTTTTTATTTTCCCATGATATACACATGCCACATAGCATGACCTCATCACTTCATATCCGCTTTTTCATGATATCATTTATCCATTATCTGTATAAGATCATTGATTAGATATGAGATTTGATGTTAGGCATTACGTATTTGACATTTATATACGGAGCAATCTTTTGACTTCAATAGAAACGCGGTGATCGTGGAAGGAAAGTGATTTTCAAAGCCAGGTTACATGTACTTCAATAATTTTGTACAGGCTCAAATAAACTTCAAATAGCTTATGCTTGCAACTTAAAACCTTTGATTGATCTTTGCGATAACACTCACTAGAATATTAACATCGCTTCACGTAATTGTTGGACTTTTGACATTAGCATGTTGTTGCTGACCTTTAAATCTACTCTTCCAAAAGTCGTGTGCAGTAAAGTCAACTTTTTCCATCTCGCAATATGTTAATAAAATGTAGAATAAATTTATAATTTTTGAACATGCTTTGCGTTAAATATTATGGACATCAAAGTCCAAATTACAGAAAGACACACGGAGTTGATGTAAGATGCGATCTCATTGACTTATGAATTACAAATTTCCTACATGAGAAAAGAGAGGTCGATTATTAATTGGTTTTGATTAGAATAAGTGTAAATATCTTTTTTTTCCCTTGTTTTTCCATGTAACTGTCTATTGTCGACTCAACGGGCAAAGGTGAATCACATGGCTTAAAATTGCATTCATGAAAATAGGATATTACCAAGATGAATTAATATTGATATTTCATTGTGCTTTGAAAAGAACAAAAATCAAACATCATAAATTCACCTGTATACATAATTTTGGTCGTTTATAATTTTTTGCTAATTATATCTTTTAGGTTTGCTATCGGCGGGGAATGGTTGATTGAAATTGTGAAGAGACGGTCTATCAAGTGGATAAAACCATCAATTATGTATAATGGAGATAGTTTCTTTGGAATAGACATGGTTTTGGAAGGAAAAACTAAGGTCAGGTAAATAGCCCATTAGAATGATGACGTAAGTGATGAGAATGCAATATCGCCTTTAATGTCTTCTTTTGACCTCTTGGTGGAATAGCATCGGATCACAATCGATTACCATTTTCTACTTTTTTGGCCGTAGGAATTTGAGGGATACAAGTTTCTTCGGTAAATTAAACAAAAGCAATCTCCGCCGCCAAAAACTGTTGGTCAGGGTTGACTAAAGTTAATTTCCAAGTCAAATTTTAATACAAACAAAAGGGAGAATTGTCAAAAAAAACTTATGAACTTATTGTATAACAATCAAATTGATCTTCAAGTTTTCAATTGACTAATTTGGTCATAAACCGTTTGAGAATTTTCTAACATAATTCTTCCAATTGGAAATAGTTTACATGGCAATCCAGTAATGTTGGTCATCTCACGAGATCTGGCTAACGTTGACATAGATAATTTTTTTTTTTTTTAAATTTTTTTTTAAATTCATGAATTTTTTTTTTCTTTTTTATCCTATTTCCCTTTGCTAGTTGTCAGGGCCTTGGCAATGGCTGGAAAAGGTTGCTGGCCATAGGTGAGTGCATCAACGTCCTCACCAAATCTAGGCGGTCATAGCCCTTGTTAGCCCTCACTTGAGGTCGGCCAAGGTCATTAGCCATCACCAAGGCCTTGGCAATGGGCAAGAGTAAAAAGGAGAAGAAGAAAAACTAAAATTAAAAAGGAAAATTTCATAATTTGAAAAAAAAATTTGCAAAAATTGTCCAATCAATGCTAGTCATGCTATGCAGGATGGCCCATACTGATTGGATTGTCATGTTAGCAATTTCCGGCCTAAAGGACTATGATTGAGAATCGTCAAAAAGTCTAGAATTAAATTGGTTAAATTAAAAAGTTTAGTACTAAATTAGCCACTATATAATAAATTTAAGACTTTATGGATAATTAACCCCAAGTGAAAAAAGTCCCGAGAGAGAGAGAGAGCATATTTTGGGCGTAAAGTATAATAAAGTTATATTGCAGTGTTGTACATAGATGATCAACATGGTAAGAACACATGAAAACCATTATTTGCATGTGACTCTCCGAGAAAGGTCAGTTGCTAACACCTGCAGCCAGGTTGTATTTAATATGAATGCTACCAGTTCTCTCTCTCTCTCTCTCTCTCTCTCTCTCTCTCATATAAGCTTCAACCCACAAAGAGAGAAGTTTCAAAAGAAACCCAAAACAAATGGAAGTGGAGGGAGTCAGCCAATTTAACAAATTAGACTTTGAAAAGAACTGTTTTGGAAAGTGTTAATAGGTTAGGAGATTCTCCAAAAAAAACAATTCATTTGGGAAATAAGAAAGCAACACAAAGAATTTTAGTTGGATTTTGCTGCTGCACATGCGAATACTTTACTTTCCCTAGATTTAGTTATCTTGTTGGCTAGTATAAACTCAGATGGCATTTTAGCCAAAAGTCTCATTCCGTGAGTTTAATTCATACATTGTATCGACAATTATGCCACGTTTTGTGGTCTAAATTAGATTGAAAAAGACATTTGAGTGGACTTGTTTATGACACCTTTAATTTGTGTTAGGCATAGGAAATATTGTTATAGTAGTATATAAGACATCAAAATATATAAAAACATCAAGAAATGACCAATTTTTAGTTATTATCAACAAGTAACATATTGAGTAGATAAAAAAAAAAATTAGGTCAGAACTGACAACTTCAAGAGAATTGACAACTCTCCAATAAAATTATTATCGGCAAACATTAGTTATCAATGAAAACTCTGACCAAGAATGAAGTCATCAGCACCAACATGTAATTGCTGAGTAGTGATACTTTAGATATGTAATTTCAGTAACTATTGTATGTAACCACCATAAGTAACCATTGTTATAAACACCCCAAGTATATTCATTGTAAAGGACATGCCCATCAATTGAAGAACTCAACTTTCTACAAGTTTATCTTTACCTTTACTTCCCTACAAGTTTTTCTTGCATTTTACATCATTGACAATGATTGTTCCCAATGTTATACTTTTAAATTCCTTGTTATTTATTTTCTATCCAAAATTGACAAATGACATTTTACAACCTTTGTCGGTCATATCAATCCATCCATATTCTTGAAGCATATTTCATCATTTTTTGTGAAATATCTTTTTGGTTGCCTAATGAGACACATTTTGTTGATTCGATGAGATTGCGATAGCATGAACGAAAAGTCAACAATAGTCTGAAAATTCTACTAACAACAACAATCTATTACCACAAACTGTAATGAGCTGATTGAGCATTCTAATACTTCAACTGCTAGGAGAGCAGCATAAGATAATTGACATGAGGAAGTTGATCTTCTGATGCATCACACTAAAGAGAAGTTAAGAGATATTACTCCAAATTCCAACATGGTGTCAACCATGGCAAGATTGTTTGAAAGGAGAATGATAAAACCAACTATATTGTGAGTCACATGTCAAACTTGATAAAGTCAAATGACACCCTATCTAGGCCAATATCATCCTAGTGGGTGTGTTCCTAGTCTTTCTCCATTTATTGATGCTATTAATGTCGATCAAAGTAGTCAACCCCTATATAGGGGTGAGCTCGGTCTAGGGTCAACCTTGGACCAACCCTGGATCGACCCAACCCTACCGATCCTGGTCCGGTTCCTAGGGAGATCGGATCGGTCATTGGTCCTTCAATTTCTGAACCAACACTATGCAGATTGGTTCTTGGTCCCGGGAGTTTAAGGTCGATCCAACCCAGACCAACCCTAATTCTGTATATATATTATATATATATATTTATTTATAATTTTTTTATATAGAGAAAATTCTAAAATAAACGGCGTTAGCAACATTAAATAGCTCATTAGTGAGAAGTTCCAGTAATTTTACATTATTTTTTAATAACTTGGATCTTTTAATGTCTTTTACAGCCTCAACAGCTATAGTTTACAAATGAGAAAAATGTTTTTATGAGGAGTCCTCACGACATTCAAAAGGGTATAGATAGCTCCTCATGATATCCTCCTCTAGTACTTGTTTACTTCTATCTTATTGTCCTCTTAGTCTTTAATTTGCCAAAATTGAAAGAAACAATTTATTCGCTTGTCACTCGACACTTGCCTTACTCGCTTTGGGTCACTTATGCTGCTTGTCGCTTAATGCTCGCCTAGCTTGTTGCTCCCTACTTGACACTTGATGCTCATCCCACTCGACACTTGTCACTCGCCTCTCTTAGTTGACCTCGCTCTTCACTAAGCCCATAGGGTCGGTCCTAGTCCTCACTCACCATTTTAGGGAGCACAAAAAATGAAACAAAAAATTATTGGTTGGTTTCGGATTAACCTTGGAACCGGATTGGGTCGGTCCGGTCCTCGGTTGCCTTTTCAAATAATACAAAAAATGAAATAAATAAATTATCAATTGGTCTTGGGTTAACCCTGGAATAAGACTGAACCCATTGGGTTGGTTTGATCCTCGGTCCAAACTCAATAGGGTCGATCATTGGTTTCAAAAATTGAGGACCAGCACTGTGCAAGTTGGTCCTAAGGTTAGGGAGTGGGCCGGCATCAACTACCAAATGTTGAAAATGTAAGGGCAGCAATTCTATTGGTATCAACCAATGTGAATTTTCCTATTGGGCTTAACGTGCCAATTATTGTAGATGATCCGACAAAGACCAACACCAACGCATAGACAGAAAAGATGGCCAAATAAATCCACACTTGAACCCTACGTAATTTACAGGAGAAGTTTGACAATGATTGGGGTTAACGGAGGTGTTATTATATATGATTAAAATGGGTCGATATCAACATTTTTCCAAGAGGCTTCAAAATTCCGGGTTTGCCTTTGAAATTTAATTTCAGGAGACTGCAATAAGGCCAGCGGTGCTTTTATGACATGGAATGGTAGGCGGTCAAGCACCAACTCGTGGATAAAACATGTGTAGCATATTTAAGTCGGACATTGTAATTTAAGGACGTGATTGAAACCCTCTTCTCTACCAAAACATGGTGTTGAGGATGACAGAGATTCTAAGTTGAAAGAGAGAAAACAAGGCAAAGGCCCAAACGTACTAGCGAAACCTGCATATATTCCACTTCCAATCAAGTAAAAGTTTCCACATTACACCCACTAATTTGCATCTCATGACATGGATCATCACCAACGTCCCTGAAAAATCTCTTGCCTATACAGTAATATCGTATTTGTAATAAATCAAACAATAGTCTCATATCTTAATATGTACACAGCACGCTTTATTTCTCAGCCTTGTTCCTCCTAAATCTCCATAGAACAGCCAACTTGGACATGGCCAGAGAACTTTTCCGGCAACTCCACGTTTGTCCAAGTACAAGTACGTGTCTCCAGCACGTATGCCTTTAGGGGTTCGCCAGCTCTCGCAGACCCAATCACCAGTAACTTCCCTTGCCACTTTGTCACATGACTAGGATTGCCCACACCACCCGGTATTTTAGCTTTGACCTGCCACGTGGATCCTCTGAGCGCCAACACGTCGCCATCCTTACACAGGTACAAGTGGTCGTCCACGTCGCCATCCACGCAGGTCCTTGGGCACGTGCTCGCCATCAACGCGTCCTCTCGCACCGGGCCCCACTGCCACGCGGCAGTGTCGAAGGCTTCAGAGCTCTTCTCGAACTTCCCCTGCATCGCGGTGCCATACCCGCCGATGACATGGAACTTGCTGCCGTGGAAGATGCCCTTGCATTCGTCACGCTCCCTTGACATGTCAGGCAAAGCCGCCCACTCGTCTCTTTCCACGTGGTATGCTGCCGCGGACCTCAATGCGTTTTTCTCGTTGTCATGGCCTCCGGCCACGAACACCACGCGGTCCCCGTCCGACGCGCAGCCGAAGAACGAGCGTGGTCTGCTCGGCATGTCAGCCCCGCGCCGCCACGTGGCGGTTATAAAGCTGTAGATGTAGACCGAACTCGAGGCTTCCCACGAAACTGGATCGAGCCCGCCGACCACAACAAGATCCGACCCGGCGGCGGCCAACTGGCAAAACATGGGGAAGCCCCCACAGAACCCAGGAGGCGGGGGCAGCTCACTCCAAGAACCCGAAACCGGCTCAAAAGTGGTCAGGCGGTAAACCGGGACATGGCAAAGCTTCGCGAATCCGATGCTCCGGGTCGGGTCGAGGACGGTTTGAGCCATGACGAGGATCACTTGGCTGTGGCCTGCTGATTTGCGATGCGACCGAAACTGTGGAAGTTCGATCTCGGCCTTCCATCCCTTGCACGTTGACGCGACGGTGGAGAATCCGGCGTAGGGGACCCGGATCAGGCATTCTCGGGCGATGTCATCGGGGAGACCAGGAATCAACGCCATATATGAATGAAGTACGAAGGAAGAATACAATTTTTGGGTGAAGTAGATGAGAGAAATCCAGAGGTCGGATGAATTGGATAGTTGCTCGGAGTGTCTTGGTTCTACGAAGGGTTTGTGGAGTTTGCTTTTTATACTATTTTGTCAAGAGTTTCAAATTGTGGAGAGATGCGCGTTCCTCGAACCGGACTCGGTTTCCCTTTCTAACAATTTTTTTTATTAATTTAATCAATAAATGAGACAATTGGTTTTGGAAACCGCAGGAGCAAGCCGCAATTATTATTATTTTCTTTTTCCTAAATACGTTGTCCTATTGATGGTATTGTCCCCACTTGCCGCAAAGCCAAGATAAGAATATGACTAGAACTTACATTGGCGGTCCCACACATAATGGATGAGCACCAAATCTATCGTGCCAATTCACTCGAGTAATTTAATATAGTGTGATTAGATTTGTATTAGGGGCCAAAACTGGATAGATTAGATTAGATCGGAATGTTGCAATCAACTCAACGCAACAATTCCTTTTCATTTAACAAGTTTGATCGAGACATTTATTGCCGCATGTGAGTCCATGTGGATGAAAGGCAAGACAGCATACACTTTCCCTATACTCCAAAGTCGACCGCCAATTGTTTTAGCCTCTCCCAATTCTTTTTGGCCTAAAAGAAATTAATTCCCAAAAAATAACGATTCTGCGGCTCTAACATAATTTATTATTTACTCATCATCGAGAAATTTGCTATCATATGCTGAAATTGCCCATCACCGATCTTGTCAACGTTTCGACATTATGGTCCATGAAATAAAGTTCTGAGCTTTCGTGCCAAAAGGGTGAAGTGTGATTTTATTTACGAGCAACTTGGCCATCCATACAAAGTGCGTTAACCAAGGTCATCCTATGGACCATGGACGCAGGTATCGTTGATGGAAAGCCCTAGTCTGAGTCTAAAGCGATGAGAGCTGTATGGATAAGGGAAGGATGATATTTTGCTTTGATTAGTCAAGTCAAAAAGAGAGATATCTGTCGCTTTTCATTTGGATACTCCACTACCCACGGCCTGCTTGATTTCGTACGCCAAGGGAAAGGAGAAAGCATAAGCGAATAAACAAATGAACAAATTGCATGATAATTATCCAAAAGATCATAAATTTATTGTATGATGAACAATTCATTCCTAAACTTTCAGCTATTTTAGTTCTAAATATTTTAACAATTTACTTATATAGTTATTTTGTTTAATATTGCCGACAATCACTTATGTGCAGGCTTACTTTTCTATATAACACAATCGGCGATGATGTGGACTTTTTCTTGCAATTTTTTTAAAAATATTTTCAATTTTTTTTTTTATTTTCTCTATTTGAATCTATCAATTGCTAGGCAAGACAATAGCTAACAAAGATCGTCAGCCATAGGCAAGGGTGTCACGGCCCTCACCTCTAATCGGCAACCTCCACCAATCATCATTGAGGCCCCGTTGAGCGACGGAGGGATATATATAATAAAAAAAGAAAAAAGGATAAAAAAATTGCAAAAATCAAAATATTTAAAAAAAAATCCAAAAATCGTCTGCTATAGTGTTGATCATGCCACTAGGATGGTCCACATTAATTGGACTGCCATATCAACAATTAATTATGTTAGAAAATCGTCAAAAAGTTCAAAACTAAATTGTTCAAATAAAATTCGGAAAAAAAAAATATTGTCCAAATTAAAAAAAATTGGATTGAATTGATTGCCGTATAATAAGTTTTACGACTTTTTGGACAACTTTTACCATAAATTGCGTTGAGCTTCTCAAGAGCCCTCCTGAAAGTCCAATCTCCAACAACTCGGTTGTTGTACGTTTAATCAATCATGTGCTAATATGAGGAGGATTTAGGCTGATATAAAAGGGCGAAAATGACAGAAGTAAAAGGGGTGGGTGAGTATTCAAGATTAACTATTTTAGGAACATTTTGGCTTGAACCAGATTAGTCGGTGCCTAGCCACCTTGACTTGAGTCCTCCACTTCTAACTAGTTCCAAGAGCCATTCAAATCGATCCTCTCCGTCGACATTTGGAAATACACAGCCAGATGATCAGATCTACGGCCGGCCATACCCAGTCATTGCTTTCAATGATTCCAACAACTCTGGCATCAATTAATGCCTATGTGTGAAGTGAACCATAAACTTCCCTGGTTGAATAAGAATCAAGTCAAGGGTGTTTTGTCAAGGGGAAACTCGCCTGAGGTCGATGAGGGCGACCTTCGTTGTTCGTGCCTTTGGCCGGTCACCCCTAAAACCAGTGACTGAACGAGGAAAAAGGGGAAGGAAAGAAAATGAAAGAAAAAAAGAAATTGAAAAAAAAAACAATTGAAAAAATATTAAAATATTAAAAATTATTAAAAATTATCTATCTTAGCACCGGCCATGCCACGTAAGATAGCTGGTGTCCATGCTAGTGATTTTCAGAAAAAATTAGTTAGATGGACTCAATTAGCAAAATGTAAAAATATTTGGAACTTAATTAGCAAGATTTAAAGATTTAGCTGTATGACTTTTAAGACAATTTGTCAAGGGTGATTTGCCTATTGAGAAGTTATGCTCAAATATTTGCAGGTATTGTGTTTCTTTATGTTCAGTATAATCCAACATCGTTTAAGTACATGATGGTAATGTATCATATATAAAAAGAATCTATCTCCATCATTTAAGCTTTGGGCTTAGACTTTCTCACACTATAGTTATAGTGCTTCAATGACTTTCTCACCCTGCAATTATAGTGCTTTAAGTACATGATGGCAAAGTATCATATTCAAAAAGAGTTGGCCCCCATTGTATAAGCTTTGGGTTTAAACTTTATAAACTATAATTATAGTGCATTTAATGATTATTTTAGGAAGCCACGCTGAACTCCGCTCCTTAAAACCCTCTTCTTTTCGGTGGGAAGTAAACTAGCTTTTCATCCACAAACTTGGGAAACAAGAACAGCAAACCCGGCTCTAACCACAAGCCTAACTAACATCAGATCAACAAAAAGATAACCATCTGGTGTGTAGCCTTCAATGTCTCCTAAATAAGTCTTATTCAATTTGGCAATTTTCTCATGTACTTTGCATCTGACACCACCATCCAATTTAAAAGTAAGTCATACAGCTAATGTCTAAACAGAGTTGGCAAAATCAAATCCCTTGTCTTTCTAACGGCAAATGGTGGTGGGGTCTTTGTGATGATGGTAATGCTGACGACGATGCAACCCTGATCATAGTCTTCTTTTGATAAAGTACGAGGAATGCCACCGAATTTTTCGATCATGATGGTTTGGCCAGGAATTCTACGCGTCAAAGAGACTGCGATATTTTGTTTAAGCAGGATACTTCCAAGGAAGATGAACATTATATTGTAAATTAAACGCGAAAGAAACTGAAGGCGGACACCACTAATTGCATGCAAATAGGAGATTCTTTTGTCATAAAGAAAAGGCTAAGAGCAGCTGTGTTTAGCTGCTATTGGTTGATCGCTGCAAGAAAAATAATTCAAGAAAGGGTGATGGAATTGGAAAGTGGAGGCAGTTAGGAATATTAAAGAAGACCTGGCGACGGACAAAGAATTGGAGCCTGTGAAAGAAGGATTGAATGGTCTAACATGGGACGCCTTGGAGAAATCGATGAATAACTTGTTGCGACCCTGCTGAAGTGAATCACAAAAAGGTTCAATGGATCATCAAGCCGACGTGAATAATCGCCCTTGTGAGTTGGCGCTTGTGCTTAATATGAGTTCTCCCATTTCCTATTGATAAAACCTGATTTAATTTGAGAGTCATCACTAACCTATTATAGGTTAATTAAGGATCAAGAAAGATGCAAGTGCCCGCTTACTTTTGTGAACCTGAGATCTATAAGTCTGTAATATTGGTTATACTAGAATCATCTAACATTCATTATCGGTATATTTTTCTCTTGAATTTTCAAAACTTCTATCGCTCCATCTCCGCAAGAGCAGAGAACATATTACTATCTCAAATGTGCTACTAGAGGTTCCAAGAAATTCAGAATAGGATTAGCATTCATCTTAGGTTGGACTTATAGATGCTTTTGGCAGTAATCTGTTCTGCACTTGCTACCCATCATTTACTGTGGATACGATAACTAGTATCCCATCTGTGCCCTTCCCGTCCTCGCGTACTAATTAACATAATTTAACTAACTTAAAAAAGTCAAATTGGATCTTATATTTTGAATTCAAAATCTTTTTGGATAATCAAGAACTTATATATATAAATTTTCAGCAAAGAGAACGTCACTGAGCTGCAATCAATTTGATTTAACACTTAAAAAGTGAGTTCCTACATGTGGTTATTTGTTAATAACCTGATCGCAATTAATTGTGCGGTGTGTATATATGATGCGGCCTAGTAGGCGCATATTTGTGTAATCATCATATATTCATGCCACGTCAATACACGTCCACTTTTCATGTTGTTATTGATCCATTATATAGATCTGAGATTAGATGTGACCTTTAATGTTAGAGATTACATATTTGACATTTATACATACATACATACATATATATATATATATGTCAAAATTCCATTTGACTATGTGTTTAGTTTGAGAGAAATGAATAATTTGAAAAATATGTTTGTAAAAATAATTATTTGTATCGCTTGAAAGAAATTAATGAAAAATGCACTCATTATCGATAATAATTTATATTTAAATACTTTCATGAACGATGAATTTTTTTTTCGTTCATCATGTTTGTAAGAGATACAACGATTATTTTTTGGAAAAGATTTTTTAAATCACTCATTTTCCATTAAATAAACCAACCCCAAGAGAAACATGGTGATTATTGGAAGTGTTTTTCAATACCAGGTTACTCGTGCTTCATTATGTACGTACATGGTGAATCGAAGTTCAATATCTCATGCTTGCGAGTTAAAACCTTCAATTGATCTTTGCAATAATACTTCCTACAGCAATGGCATCTCCTCGCATGTGCTTCATTCTAATACCTAAAAAAAAAAAAATGAAACATGAATTAATAACGTTTGAGCATGCTTTGCCTTCAAATGATGGACATTATAGTCCAACACGCAGATGTAAGCCGTGACCTCATTCACTTCTAAATTGCACCTTTCTTGGATAAGAGAAGAGAGATCAATTATCAAGCTTCTTAATTTGAATAAAGTGTGGAAACACGTTAGCGCCATAACGCAAGCGATGAGAATGCAATATCATCTTGATGTCTTCTTTTGACCTCTTGGTGGATTAGCATCATATGACCACCGATTACCACTTTCTTCGGCAAATTCCCGTAGGTCAAACCGTTGGTTATGATTGATTAAAAATCGATTTCCAGGTCAAAATGATAACTTAAACAAGAATGTCCCCAAGAGAGAAAGCATAAAGTCATATTGCACCGTTGTACATACATGCTCAGCATGCTAAGAGCACATGAAAATCATTATTAGAAGTATATCCCATCTAATGTCCATGCTACTGGTTTTCTCCTCTTCTTTTAATATACTACTGGCTCTCTCTCTCTCTCTCTCTCTCTCTCTCTCTCTCTCTCTCTCTCTCTCTCTAATAACAGCTTTTACCCACCACGAGAGGAGTTCCAAAAGAATTCCAAAACAAATGGAAGTGGAGGGAGTCAGGCAGCTTAACATATTGGAAATCTGAACGGACGTCGATTCGGAAAGATGTTAGCAGGTTAGAGAGATTCTCCTAAGGAATTTTAGTTTTGATTTTGCTGCTGGACGTGCGAATACTTTAGAATTATAGCCAAAGTCTCCTTCCAAGAAAAGTCTCCTTCCAAGATTTACTTTTCTTGATATGAACTCTGTATCCTGTACCGTCGATTCTTCCAAGAAAAGTCACGTTTCATGGTCTTTATAGAATTTCTGACATGATAAAATTAGATTGAGGATGAAATTGCGTTAGACTTGTTTGTGACACCCTATATTTGTGGTGGGAATAGGAAATATTATCAGAATAGACGTGTACACCAATTATGGAGTATGTTGTCATCTTAGAATTTTTTATGATGCAACTAATGGATATAGATATATAGTATAAACACATACTTGTAGTCTCCATAACATAAACGATTTTTGCCCACAATTCTCGCTCCTATAATCACAATTTCAGATATCTAGTTTTCAACAATTCAACCTCGAAATTGAGACACATCTTCTTTTTTACGAATAGATGAATGGTCAAAATGCACTTTTATGTGAACATTGAGTCAATTGATGACCTTTTGATACTAGTAGGTTGGAGAGGCTAGCATGAGTCCTGCATAATCTCTTAAAAAAATGGAAAGCCTTGATATATTATCTTTTGTCCTTTTGCCTCAAAGCCCACAGGACCACCTAATGTGCTTCTACACATTCAAATCAATAAAAGCTTCAAAATCTTTTTTAGATAATTAAAAAATTGTGTACTTTAGCATCAATCGAGCCATGTGAGGATGGCCAAAACTGACTGGACTGCCACGTTCACAGTTTCTGGGCAAAATTAACCGGAAAAGATTATATTGGAAATGCTTTAAAAGGTTTTGATTCAAATTGACAAATTATCAAAACAATTGAAATATTTAGAATTGGATTGGCCATTGCATAATAGGTTTAGAACCTTTTTGGACAATCTTCACCATACTTTCAAATGTTCCATTGGATACATGGAAAGAACGGGAATAAAAGTTATTCAAGAATGAGTAAAGTCCGGCCTCAGCCGGTGTTTCTGGAGAGAAACACTACTGACGTTGGAATTAAGGACATGGACGAAACCCTCTTCACGTGCCCCAAGATGGTGACAAGAATGACAGAGGAGATTCAAAGTTAAAAGAGGAAAAAGAGTAAGGCAAATAAAAATTTATTTGATTTTCATACATTACTCACTAATTTACACATCGATTATTACCAACATCCCCAAGAAAAACCCTCACCTAGTGCAATCAAATCGTAATAAATCAATGAATAATCTAGCATCTAATCTCGTACACAACCTGCTTTACTCCTCCGTCTTGTCCCTCCTAAATCTCCAAATTACAGCCAACTTGAACTGGACCGGAAGACTTTTCCGGCAACTCCACTTTCGTCCAAGTACACGTACTCATCTCCAACACGTAAGCCTTTTGGGGTTCGCCGGCTGCGGGAGACCCGATCACCAGTAACTTCCCTTGCCACTTTGTCACATGACTAGGATTGTACACGTCACTGGGCATTTTAGCCTCGACCCGCCACATGGATCCTCTCAGTGCCAACACGTGGCCATCCTTACACATGCACAAGTGATCGTCCAAGTTGCCGTCCTCGCAGCTCCTCTCGAACTTCCCCTGCATCTCGGTGCCGTACCCGCCGATGACGTGGAACTTGCCGCCGAGAAAGATCCCCTTGCACTCGTCGCGCTCCCTCGCCATGCTGGGCAAAGCCATCCACTCGTCTCTCTCCACATGGTACAGCACCGCAGACCTCAGTGCGTTCTTCTCGCCGTCGTGGCCTCCGGCGACAAACACCACACGGTCGCCGTCCGACGGGCAGCCGAAGAATGAGCGCCGTACGCCTGGCATGTCAGCCCCACGCCGCCATGTGGCGGTTATAAAGCTATAGACGTAGACCGAACTTGAGGCGTCCCATGAAACCGGATCAAGCCCGCCGATCACAACAAGATCCGACCCTGCGGCGGCCAACTGGCAAAACATGGGGAAGCCCCCGGAGAACCCGGGAGGCGGCGGCAACTCGCTCCACGAACCCAAAACCGGCTCGAAAGTGGTCAGGCGGTAAACCGGGACATGGCAAAGCTTCGCGAATCTGATGCTCCGGGCCGGGTCGAGCACGGCTCGAGCCATGATGATGATCGTTTGGCTGTGGCCTGCAGATTTGCGACGTGACCGGAACTGCGGAAGTTCGATCTCGGCCTTCCATCCCTTGCACGTGGACGCGACGGTGGAGAGTCCGGCGTGCGGGACCCGGTCAGGCATTCTTGGGCTATGTCGTCGGGGAGACCCGGAATCAATTCCATGTATGAGTGAAGAATGAAGCTAGATCTCGATATTCGGTGAGGAAGATGACAATTTTCCCAGGAGTGAGATGAATTGGAGTGTCTAGGTTTGTACGAGGGGATAGGACTGTCTGATTTTTATGGGACTTGGACATGAGTTTCCAAATTGGTGAAACGATGCGACTTTCCACGAAGTGCACTTTGGTTTCCTTTCTTTTTAATTTTAAATAAATATAATCGACCAATGAGGCAATCGGATTTGGAAACCGCAGGAGCAGCCACAATAAATCTAAATACGTTGTCCTATTGATGGTATTGTTCCCTCGTACTGGCTGCAAATCAAAGATATAAGAGCACTCTTCTATCTCCAACAGCTTGGTTTTTGTCTGTTTAATCAAACATGTTCTAATAAGAGGAGGATTTAGGGTTCTAATAAAAGGGCGAGCGTGGGGATTCAAATTTCTTATATATATTATACGTACATAATTTTGTATTTCATTGTGAGGTAGTGCCTATTGTGTGGTGTGGCTGACTATCTGAAGAAACTTTTGCTATTTTGTTGATTTATTTCTTTGGATAGGCCTTTTGAATATTTTCATTAAAGGCAAGATATAGAATAATATGGTCATATTTGATAAAGAAAAAATATTCTCAATTTTTAAGTAAAGGGAGGAAAAACTCTCTCTCTATATAATCCCCTCAAACCTATTGTGGAATGCTTTAATATGGTTCACCAATCAAAATTCCATGCTAAACGATAAATAGGTAAGCATCCATTATGTTGATTATAATCTCAGATCTTAATAGTCTCCATTCATTTAATAGCTTAAATTTTTGGATTAAACTTTATATTACGCATTTATTGTCGTAATAATTTTAAGAAAGTTAAGTTGGACCTCTCTCCCTTAAACCCTCCTCTTTTTGGCAGGAAGTAAGCTAGCTTTTCATCCACAAGCTCATGAAGCCAAGAAAAAAACCCTTCTCTAACCACGAAGTCCAAATAACATCGGACCAACAATAAAGTTAACTAGCTAAATCATTTCAATTTATCCTTGTGCTTTGCATTTGACACCACCATCCGATTTTAAAACAAAGTTACTCAATCATTCTTTGAATAGGGCAGGCAAGACCAAAGAAAAAGTAAAAAAAAAAAAACAAATCCCTTCTCATTCTAATCTATTTTGCTCTTTTCCATTCAAAAGAAGAAACCTTATTAAGCAGGCGCATATTGGGTGTTTGTCATTGTCATGATAGTGATGATGGTGACTCTGACGACGACGCAACCCTAATCATAGTCTTCTTTTGACCTCTTGGTGGGGAGCACACGACACCAAACAGGATACTTGATAAACTATATCGTATGCAAGCCGAATTTTTAAATCACTGACCGTCCCCGAAAAGCTGGTCCTCTTATTTGACGAGGAAATTCTACGCGTAAGAGGAGTCTACAACATTTCAATCAAGCAGGATACTTCCAAGGAAGATGAGCAGTATGATGTGAATCGAATATCAAAGCGGCCGAAGGTGGAAAAACGCTAATTCAAGAAAAAAAAAAAGATGAAATGAGGACGTGGAAAGTGGTTGCAGTTAGGGTATGGTATTAAAGAAAACCTGCAATGGAATGGATAAAGGTTTGGAGCGTGCGGATGAAGAAAACTCAGCGGAATTGGTGACGAAAACTCGGCTTCATGCTTACTAGGATTCCCAACATTGTCCCAAAGCATGATCTTCCACGCACCTTCCAAGGAGGAAAAGAATTAACAATAAGCAATCATATGTTCAGTTCAAGGTTTTGGGGTTCACTATTTATGCTCTCTCTTCTCTTCCTTCCTTTTTCCTCGTGCTAAATTCCCTTGTACCTCCTAATCTACAATCACTTGCTCCATCACTCCTTTGATTCTTTAATTTCTACCTTTGTCCTTGCCAAGGCTTGAAGAAAAACATAACTGCATGAACTACACTATAATATCAGTATTACCTTTTATTAATGAACTCACGGTACTTCGGCATCACCATCCAATAGTCTTGTCCCTCTACCAAGCCGTACTATTGAGAGAGTGTTGCATGCATCCAGATCATGTGAGCCTAGTTTATGTCAACTGTTAGATCAGTTGGTATTATGCGAGGAACAATTCATACAATATGCTCACATGTAACGAATACGTTTAAGATTTTTCTCAATACTAGGGCTAGTGCCCAATGACCACTTGACCTTGTCCATTTCATGTGCGACTTTTTGTGTATCTCAGGAAGTGTGAAATTCCACTTGACCCTATCCATTGTCATGGACTGTCTCGACCCTAGCGGAATGAAGACCAACACACCAACTAAATCACGGAAGTCACAGAAATCACCCACCAAACTCGCCGGAGCTCCATCAGTCCCGATTGCAAATTCACAAAGCGTGCATCACAGCTTTAGAGAGAGACAATTTGACTGAACTCTTATCCTTTTTCAATTTTGTTTCGATTTTTCTAGTCATGTTAGGACATAGACGGTGGTTGAGAAAATGATTGGAAAAGAGAAGAAAGAAAAATATGTATGATAGTTAAAATCGTAGGCAGAAGAAAATGATCAACTCGAAGAAGAGACATGACAATTTTCGATGAGGATTTGAGTAAGGGATTTGTCCATGACTAAGGGATTTTTCCAAGTTGGACTTCAATTTTTTTTTAGAAATGCCACATTGGACTCCAAAATTCAATGAAATAAGTCACATATGATGAATAGTTGGTATATATCGTTGGAAGCATTGAAGTAATGATTTTTCTCAAAATTGATTCTAAAGTGATTGCTCCAAAAGTTTCAATATCAAAGAGAGCGCCCTACTAAATTGACCGTTCAAATTGTCGGTCATGATTAACAAAAATTAATTTTCCAGGTCAAAATGATAATGTAAGCAAAAATGTCCCAAAGAGACTAAGCATATTGTGCATACATGATTGACATGCTAAGGCCACGTATGACAAAATTTATATTTCTCTTTTTTTCTTATTATGCCCGTGGCGGTGGGTTGTTAGGCTAGTCTCCTCTGAGGTATAGGGGCCCAACTCTCAGGAGCCATTCAAGCACAGGGGGTTCGTAATGAAGTCATCGGTTACCCAAAAAAAAAAAGATTTAGAATAGAAATCTAGTTGATAACGTCATTTTATTTTTCTATTTCTGGTACAGATTTCTATTTTAGAAATAGATTTGAAGTAGAAATCAAAAGTTAAAATTTTTAGCTTTTCTATTTCTTGAACAAAAGTGAGAAATGAAATCTCTTTTCATCATTCACTCTTGTTATCGCCCACCGCCCACCCACCACCCATGGGATGCCAGATGCCCACTGTCGATCATTGGATGACGGTCGCCAGCCATTGAACGCTAGCCGCCCATCGGATGCCTGCCGCTGGACACCAAACACTCGCCGCCTACCGCTCACGTCAATCGCTGTTACCCCCAGAAATAGAAATTTTATTCTACTATCAAATGAATTTCTACTCTAGAAACATAAATTTTGAGTAGTTATCAAACATGTTTTTTTGTTTAAAAACTCATTTAGGGTATAGAAATTGAAAAATCAATTTCAAATCAAAAATTGATTTATATTCGAGAAATTTTGACATACGTCCCCTAACAACGTAGGAAAATCAATGTCTGCATGTGACTGGCGTAGGAAGGTCAGTTATCAACACCCGGTGTTGAGACCTATATACATATATAAATAACACAAAAGACCAAACGTATTTTCTTTATTGAAAATAAATGCTACTGGTTCTCTCTCTCTCTCACTAATTGGGGCTTCATCCCACCAAGAATGAAGTTGCAAAAGAAACCCTAAACAAATGGAAGTGGGGGAGTGAGGGAGATTTTACAAATTGAAAACTGAAAAGTTAGTATATTTGGGCATCCTTCTAAACAATTCATTTTGGGAAAAAAAAAAAAAAAGCAACATCGATAATTATAGTCTGGTCATGGTGCTGCCCGTTCGAATATTTCACTTTCTCTGGATTTTATTACATTGTTGATTATTCTAAACTCAGGTCGCATATAGCCAAGAGTCTCCTTCCAAGAAAGACCTCATTCCAGATCAGCTTTCCTTGACATGATTTCTATGTCCCGTATCAACAGTGCATCAAGTGTCTTGTGGGCACCACGAGAGCTACTAAAAGTTTCCACTTCCATTCAAGTAAGAAATTTATTTGCTAAATTTCCAATCAAGAAAAATCATTTTCTTTTGTTTGGTTGTCCCCGTAAAACTCACTATATTTGCATCTCATGACGTCGGTTATTGCCGTCCCAAAAGAAAAACCCTAGCCTAGTATAATTAAATAGTAACAAATTAAAGAAAATAGTCTCGTTTTTAATCTGTACACAGCAGGCTTCATTTCTCAGTCTTGTCCCTCCTAAATCTCCACATAACAGCCGACTTGAACATGACCGGAAAACTTTTCCGGCAGCTCCACGGTTGTCCAGGTACACGTACTCATGTCCAACATGTAAGCCCTTAGGGGGTCACCTGCTGTTGGAGACCCGATCACCAGTAACTTCCCTTGCCACTTTGTCACATGACTAGGATTGTACACGCCACCGGGGATCTTAGCCTCGACTCGCCACGTGGTTCCTCTGCGGGCCAACACGTCGCCATCCTTACACATGTACAAGTCATCGTCCCCTTCGCCGTCCACGCAGGTCCTCGGGCACGTGCTCGCCATCATCGCGTCGTCTTGCACAGGGCCCCATCGCCACGTCGCGGGGTCAAACGACTCGCCACTCTTCTCGAACTTCCCTTGCATCTCGGTGCCATACCCGCCGATGACGTGGAACTTGCCACCGTGGAAGATCCCCTTGCACTCGTCGCGCTCCCTAGCCATGTCGGGCAAAGCCCTCCACTCGTCTCTTTCCACATGGTACAGCACGGCGGACCTCAGCGCGTTCTTCTCGCGGTCGTGCCCTCCGGCGACGAACACCCTGCGGTCGCCGTCCGATGCACAGCCAAAGAACGAGCGCGGCACGCCCGGCATGTCGGCCCCACGCCGCCACGCGGCAGTTATAAAGCTATAGATGTAGACCGAACTCGAGGCCTCCCATGAAACCGGGTCGAGCCCGCCCATCACGATAAGATCCGACCCGGCAGCGGCCAACTGGCAAAACATGGGGAAGCCCCTGGAGAACTCAGGAGGCGGTGACAACTCGCTCCAAGAACCCGAAACCGGCTCGAAAGTAGTCAGGCGGTAAACCGGGACATGGCAAAGCTTCGCGAATCCGATGCTCCGGGCCGGGTCAAGAACGGCTTGAGCCATGACGATGATCGTTTGGCTGTGGCCTGCAGATTTCCGATGCGACCGGAACTGCGGAAGCTCGATCTCAGCCTTCCATCCCTTACACGTGGACGCGACGGCGGAGAATCCGGCGTAAGGGACCCGGATGAGGCACTCTCGGGCTATGTCGTCGGGAAGACCGGGAATCAACTCCATGTGTAATCGAAAGTCTGAAGCAAGATCGAGATTTTCGGTCGAGAAGATGAGATGAAAAAAAGCCCAGAAGAAGTCAGATGAATTGAAGAGTTGCTCGAGAGCGTCTTTGGTTTCTACCATGGGAAAGGATTATTTTGCTTTTTATAGGATTTGAGTACGAGATTCAAACTGGTGAAGAGATGCGACGATAATTATCTGTTCTTCTTTTTGTTTTCGTTAAAATTCGATTAATTAATGAGACAATCGGTTTAGGAAACCGCAGGAGCAAGCCGGAACTAAAATTTTCCTAGGTACTTTTGTCGTATTGATGATAATGTTCCCACTTGCAGCAAAGCAAACAATAGAATATGACATTAAAAAGAAAAAGAAAAATGCTTATCTAATCATCCTCCATTAAGTGACGGAGTGACGTTCAGCTAAGGACCGCTTATTTTGTGATGAAACCAGTTGAATTTTTCAACCGCTTTCATCTCACCCATGTATTTTTTTTTATTTTTTTTATTTTTATGTTTTTCTATTGCAAGTGTAAATTAAGAAATAAAATCCTAAGAGAGCCCACACAATCAATTTTCATAAATATGATAAAAAATAAATTAGACATTAAAATATAAATATTATAAGTAAAAAATATTATCACCTACTAAAAAGAAATCGTTAATGTCATTATATAAATCCAATAAATTTAAAAGATGAAAAAAACACTTGAGACTAAGATTGATTGTGTAATGTTTTAGGCCAACAAAAGTGTCAAAACTTGACATAGGGGATATTTAAGTATCAAAAGTTACAAAAGATACATATAAGTGCCACTTTTTTTTCTTTTAAAGTCTAGACATTTGAGTGTCAAGTCCAGCGAAGGCCCTTGGAAATTCTATGTGGCATTTTTTTAATAATATAACTCGTGACTCATTGGCCCTTCCAAGCAACAATGGGGAGGGAGCGGCGAGGGCTTGCTCAACCCTCACCCAACGCCTTCTACAACTTTTTTTTTTTATAAATAATTTAGTTGTAAATTTGAGGCAAAATAACGTCGTTTTTAGCTTATCTAGTTAAGGCATCTTGCAAAATGACGTCGTTTTCGACTTATGTAGTCACGTCAACATGTAAAACGACATCGTTTTGCACTTGTCTCGCTGAAAAAATGCTATGTTAGTTCTAAAATGAGACACAGACACCTAGGGTGCTAAAACTTGACATGAGATGACATTTAAGTGCCAAAAGTTAGGAAATTTATAATTCAGTACCAAAATCAAAGCAAAATAGATTAGTTAAGTACCAATTATCAGAAAATCCAACTAAAATGATGACGTGATGTTTTTTTCGATGAGAAAAGTGCAAAACAATATCATTTTGCATGCTAATGTGGCCACATAAGTTGAAAACGACCTCGTTTTGCATAATGGCATGGCTAGATAAGCCATAAACGATATCATTTTACCTTGGATTTGAACTTTAATATAAATATTAATTAAATTAAATTTACAACTAAATAATTTTTAAAAAAAAAAATGTTGTGGAAGGCATTAGGCGAGGGTTGTGCAAGCCCTCAACGCCATCCTTCCACTGTCGCCAAGAAAGGCTAACAACCACATAAGCAAGTTATATTATTAAAAGAATGCCATGTGGGATTTCCAAGAGCCTTCGCCAAACTTGGCACTTAGATATCTCCATTTTTTTTTTAAAAAAAAAAGGTACACTTATATATTCATTTCATAACTTTTAGCACCTAAGTATTTCTCCATGTCAAGTTTTGACACTTATGTTGTACTTCTACTGGCCTAAAACATTACATAATTAATCTTAGTTGCAAGTATTTTTTTTTTAGCTTTTAGATTTAATAAATCTATATAATGACATTAACGATTTCTTTTTAGTACGTGATAAAAAATTTTACTTACAATATTTATATTTTAGTAACTAATCTATTTTTTTATCATATTCATGGAAATTGATTACGTGAGCTCTCTTAGAATTTTATTTCTCAATGTACACTTGTAATAAAAAAACATAGAAATAAAAAATAAAAAATAAAAAATTGGGTGAGAGGAAACCAGTTGAAAAAGTCAACTGGTTTCCTTAACAAATGAGCGGTCCTCAGCTGACCATCACTCCGTCACTTGACCGAGGACGGTTAGCTAAGTATTTTTCTAAAAAATAAATCAGTGGTCGCAAAGAGAAATTGATGGGCACATCTACCGTTTCGTTCCATTAATTTAATTAGTTTGGTTAGATTTGAGGGAGGAGAATGAGGGATCTGAGGATGTCGCGTTCAAATCGACGTAAGAGTTCTTTTTCATTTATTACCGCAATGAGATTTCCTTATATATTCTAAAGTTTGACCGCTAATTTTTCCTCGTCTCCAATTCTTTTATGCCCCGAAAGAAATTAATTCCAAGCCCGTCATCCATCGATACATTTACAAAATTATTTACAGCACTGACGCAAATCATTATTAAACTCATTGCAGAAATTACCACCATCTATTAAAATTACTGATTACGGATCTTATTGACATCTTGATATGAAAATATACATAGAAAACTATTGTAATGCCCAAATATATATATATATATTCCTAAAGACTTCATTCAACTGCATCATTGCACGATTCGAAT
Organism: Eucalyptus leucophloia subsp. euroa; assembly: GCA_017140325.1. NCBI lineage: Eukaryota > Viridiplantae > Streptophyta > Magnoliopsida > Myrtales > Myrtaceae > Eucalyptus > Eucalyptus leucophloia. The sequence goes on from CM029477.1 coordinate 35,173,099, forward strand.
GGAGCATTATAGCATGATTTAGAATTTAAATCTTTTAATATAACTAATCGTTTATAAACGAAACAAAAATCTTAGCTTTGGTGTCGAAAGGGTGAAATGTGACCACTTTTTTTTTTTTTTTTTCAAATTAGCGGTCAACTTGGGCATGATAGCTTCCATAGAAAGTGCCGTAGCCTGTAGCTCATATTTATCCTTTAGAATATGGACACGAATATTGTTTATGGATAACCCTAAAGTCTCAAGCAATTAGAGTCGAAGGGATAAGCGAGACAATGACACTTAACTTTAATTAATCGAATCAAAAAGAGATTACGTGACCCCTTTCGGTGGGATAAATCCAAATTCCACGGGCTTGGAGCTGCTTGATTTCATATCTTAAAGGGAAAGAGAAAGCCCAGATAAATAAATAAATAAATAAATAAATATCGGAAGGAGCTTCATTTTTTATCCAAATTTTTGCCCTCTCAAGCTCATTTCAACGTTTCAACAAGAGAAAACAACTCCTTTTGACAAGATGTATAACAAAAGATGGGTTCTAATAACTTGACGTCTTTTTATTTTCTATTGATTTTCCATTTGTCAAGAAATGCCTATCTGGAAAGTTATGTGAAAACAGAAAAATAAAAAATCGCTTGAACCAAATGTCTAGATGGTGAGATATTGTCTCTCGAAGTTATGCTCTCTCAAAATTTTTGTAACAGGATATATAATAGGAGACATGTTCTAATAACTTGATTTCTCATATTTTCTAGTAATTTAGTTAATAAGAAGAGGATTAAGGTTCTAAAAAGGGGCAAGAATGTTCGTTAGAGGTTAACACGGCGAGTTCATTGGGAGAGAATGCCAACTCGGTGGGTGATTTTTTTTTTTTTTTTTTGGTGCCATTTTGTTCATTCTTTGTTGATTTATTGCTTTGGATGCGCCTTTTGAATATTTTCACAAAAGGCGATATATCAAATAATATGGCGAGGCTTGATATAGAAAAACTACCCTCGATTTTGCAGTAAAGGGCAATAACTTGCATTAACTTGCATGGATCGATAGTTATTCAAATGTCCACTTCTTCGGATGATTAAAATCCAAATTTGTTTCTCCTTATATGATCAATTAAACTCGTTATGAAATGCTTAGACGTGATTCACCTACCAAAATGGCATGCTCGGATAGGTAATCGTGTTTCTTTTTATTCATTGCCGTCTAAATATGTTATGGTAATGTATGCTACACACAAATAGTCTGCCTCCATCTAATTATTTCATTCCTGGGTTACACTTTCTAGTACTCTAATCATACTACATCAGATATTGTTTTACTTATTTTAAGAAGTTAAGCTAGACTTGGCTTCCTTAAAGCTAGGTTTTATCCACAAACTCATGAAACAAGAAAATACCCTGCTCTAACCAAAGTCTAAATAACATTGGATCAATGAAAAGGTTAACTAGCTAGTGTGTATCGTTCAATCTCTCCCACATGTTCATATGACAATCTTCCAGTGTGCTTTACATTCTACGCCATCATCCAATTTGAAAGCAAGTTATACAGATAACGTTTAACTAGGGCAGGCAAAATCAAATCCCTTCTCTTTCTGACGTGAAAATGGTGGTGAATGTCATTATCAGGATAGTGATCATGGGGATGCTGGCGACAATGCAACCTAATTTCAAGTCTTCTTTTGACCTCTTGGTGGAGGCAAACAACATTAATCAAGACATTTGACAAACCATATGCAATGCGACCGAATTTTTCGGTCATGATGCTGTCGGCGAGAAGCCGGTCCACCAATTTGACGAGGTGAACGGTACGATGTAAAGTTAAACGAGGAGAAAGCTGAATATGGATAGCACGTGTCAAAAGAATCCACAATGCTTTAAATTAAGCAGGATACTTCCAAGGAAGATGAACAGTACGATGTAAAGTTAAACGAGAAGAAAGCTGAAGATGGATAGTACGTGTCAAAAGAATCCGCAATGCTTTAAATTAAGCAGAATACTTCCAAGGAAGATGAACAGTACGATGTAAAGTTAAACGAGGAGAAAACTGAAGATGGACGAAATTTCCAAGAAAAAAGTTGAAGGAACTGCAAAGTGGAAGCAGCTGGGGACATTAAAGAAAGCTCGCAACAGACGAAGATTTTGGAGCGTGCGAATGGAGGATTAGATATTCAACATGTGACGCCTTGGAAGAACCGATGAAGAAGAAACTTGGCTTCGTGCTTATTAGGATTCCACTAGTATCCCAAATCATTAAACAATCTTGATTCCATCTTGCTCGTTCAGATGCAGAAAAACAAAAGGCTACGTGTGTCTGCAACGGCATGATCTTCTATACACCTTCTGGAGAGGAAGAAAAGAGATAAAAATATGCAATCATATGTTACACTTAAGGTTTTGGGATTCAGTACTTGGAATAAATCAGCTGTTTTCCATTGGAAACCATAATGAAAGCAAATAGAAGAGATTTCAGTTAATGTGATAGCAACATGTCTCATTAGCATTTTACCAAAAAAAAAAAAAAAAATCTCTCATTAGCAAACCCTACCGTACAAGACGGAAGAATATACTCAGTATGTTTAAAAGAAGGAAATTGCCAAAAAAATGTCTTAAACGTATTATATGCCAATTCAATTCTAAATTTTTTAATTATGTCGATTTAGTTGTAAAACTTTTGACGATTTGCCTACGTAGTTATTCCAATTAATTTTGATTGGAAAACGCTAACTTGATGGTCCAGTCAGTGTTGGTCATTCATGTAACATGGCTAACTTTAATGGTCAACGCTAACATGAACAATTTGTTAAAAACTGTTCTAAGTTTTCTTTTCCTCATATTTGTTGGAAAATTGTCCAAAAAGTCCTAAATATATTGTATTTTTGCCAATTCGGTTCTAAATATTTTCATTTCTTACTAATTAAGTCCATTATGCCAATTTTAACTTGAAATTATTAACGTAGCTAGTTGGTGATGACATGGCATTTTAAAATAAAATTTAAATAAATTTTAATGTTTTTTTTTAGTTTTTTTTCATTTAGGGGGGGTGGTTTAGGGTTAAGGTCGATGAGGGTTGCCGGCCAAGCCTCGCCAGCCACAATCATGGCTTGGCGGCCCTTGCCAACCATAGGCAAGCCACCAACCCTTGTTAGCCTTAGGCAAGGGCGTTAGCGCTAGCAAGGGCCCCAAGTGAGGTCGTTGCCCTCGCCTAGCCAAATCCAACGAGGGTGTCGTGGCCCTCACCAATTCTATGTGAGGGCTCATGAACCCTTGCTTTTCATCAACAAGGGTGTCGCAGCCCTCACCTAAGGTCGGCGAGGGTTGGCCAACCCTCATTTGTGGCTAGTGAGGGCTACTGACCCTTAATTGTGCCGAGCAAGGGTCAACAATTGCGTACCTTAACCCCAAACCAAAAAAGAAAAAGAAAAAAATTCAAAAAATATATATTTAAAATGTTACGTTAGCTGTGGCTGACCACATCAACAATTTCTAGTCAAAATTAGTCAGATGGACTAAATTGGCAAAAAGTGAAAATGTTTAGAGTCAAATTAGCAAAATTGAAAGTTTCAAAACTAAATTGATGAAAATGTAATTGGATTATGACTTTTTGACAACTTCCCATGTTTTTGTTAGTAGCGTCTCTCCAGCCAGGATTGAAGAAAAAAATAAATGCATGAGTGATAGTATATTATCAGTATTTCTTTTTATTAAAGCACTCGCAGCACTCCAGCACCGCCATCAAAATAACATCATCCCCTCTACCAATTCACACTTCTAGAGAGAGCGTTTCATGCACCTTGGTTTATATAAGTTCAATTTATCAAACTGTTAAATCCACAAGAGTGCATCCAACTTCTACCCACAGTAGTTTGACTGGAGATATAGGTGTCATAATTTAAAAGTCTATGATGTGTAAGTACCATATTATTGATAATAACGTGAGATTTACCTTACATAACGATGTTTACATGTATCAAATGCGTCTAAATTGTTTTTCTACTTCTAAGTCTAATGACAAAGACCAAACTGGAGATATAGGCATAATTAAAAGTCCATGATGTGTAAGGACGCTATTATTGATGATAACATGAGACTTACCTTATCCAATTTATATGTATCTTAAAAGTCCATGATGTGTAAGGACGCTATTATTGATGATAACATGAGACTTACCTTATCCAATTTATATGTATCTTAAAAGTCCATGATGTGTAAGTATGCTATTATTGATAATAACATGAGACTTACCTTATCCAATTTTATATGTATCGATTGCATCTAAATTGTTTTTCCACTTCTAAATCTAATGACAAAGACCACTTGACCACAGTAATTCGACCGGAGATATAGTCATCACAATTTTAAAATCTATAACATGTAAGTACCCTATTATTTCCTATTATTGACAAAGGTTTTTTTTTTTTTTTTCCTTTTGAAAGTAAAAAATTAAAGAATAAAAAGAAAAAGAAAACGTGAACGGCAGGATTCGAACCTGCGCGGGCAGAGCCCACATGATTTCTAGTCATGCCCGATAACCACTCCGGCACGTCCACTTTGATATTCCGAGATTGACACTTCTATAATTTAAATAATGGTTGGTCTGACATTAACCAGATCAGAAGATTGGATTAGCCAACTCGCTTCAAGACCATTGTTCTCCGCCTGTTCACTTGGCAAAACTAAATTGGCTAGAAATTCAAAAATACATGAGGCTAACACCATAGATATATATATTATCATTTAGTTGCTTAGGCAATCCCTATGAGTTCGAAAGACAATCATCATTTAGACCCCTAATTTGTGGACGTTCAAAATCTGGAGATGGATAACCCAACTCTGTTTGAGTTAGTATAACAAGTAAAATGTCTACCACCGTACGCATGCACATAAGTAATTAAAGTACCACATTGGAATCTCTTTTTTAATCATATATCACCCTATATTGTCAATCTTCCATTGAATTCAATTACTGAGTGGGCTGGGCCTTACTTGGATAGCTATGCAGGCCTTATCCTATCCCATGAAGCCCAATCATCAATTTGAGACCGGTTCCTGGTGAGTGAGGCACGACCATTATTTTTCTCTCGGCCGGTCTTTGGAACTCTTGTAGTATCCGACAATATTCGCCATCCCCATCCATGGGTACTAGATGATTATCGGAGTACACGGTCACTAGCTACTACTTCGAACGACCCTATGCGAATGTGGACTTGGTTTGGGTGGAGGGAGGGGGATACTGTCCGTATGCGTTTGGCTTATCCACAGTACCAACCTTTTCACCATTAGATTTGCAATGACTTCGTCTGACAAGAGAGGGCTCACGGGTCGCCGACGCAGGTGGTGCTGGCGCGGTCGAGGGCTGTCGGCATAGTGGGGAGCGATTGTCTTGGCCAAAGATGACTCGGACAAACTGTGGCTCCAACTTTAGGATGGCATGAGGACAGGAATGAGCCAAATTCCAAATCGCCTAAATGTGATGAGATGATATGTGGTGAGGTGATGTGCTATACAAGGAGTAGCACTAGTCTTGACTACCAACGAGATGTTTTCTGGGTGAAGCTCAAAGGAACAAAACCATGCAAACTTTGGCCAAAGCAAACAATATTGTTAGCGAGTGGGGCGGAGGTCAGCTCTTACAGGATGCGCATCGCCTATTCACTCGATACACAATTACACACCCTTGAAAAAGCTTCTCAGTGTGACGTTAGGTCGGGATCATTCATGCATACAATTCTTCTCCCCTTGTGTGTTAAGTTTTCAAGCGACATAATTAAAGTAAGGAAAAGAAAAGAAAGAAAGGATTCACACCGTTCCCAAAGGTGAAAGTCCATATTGGACGCTTTTTTTTGAAATTTGTGCCGTGTCATCTAGGCTTTTACCCCCATTCATTACTCCCACTAATCACCATCATTACTACTAAAAGATGATTTGCTTTGCTAAAACGCTCTTTCCCGGTACAGAGTGGCAGGATTAAGATAAGCTCCAAACAAGTCATAAACGTAAATGCATGTACAAATCACTTGTCGACAGAGAATGACGCGCTCGAGGGGGAAAGAACCAAAGCGAGCGAACTTGCGGAGAAAGAGCATTCGGCAAGTTGCCACGAATCGGTACCCTCGGCCACTCATATAAAATCTGAACTGATGGACCTGATCCCACGACTCCTACGAAAGGACGACTCGAGAAAACACACGTTGCCGGGCATTTTCTTATCACAAGCTTGGTCGTACGAACATTATTGACTTCGAAGCTTCCTCGACTTCACCGTCGTTCTGTCTCCTGAGAGGAGACACTTCAACCCGAGATGTTAGAATATTCAGAGGATCGGAGAAGAGGGGAGGCATTGACAAGAAGAGCATGACCCGGGCAATGTTAGATCCTAGGCGGTCAATAATATAAGAATGTATAAGCTCGGGTAGACATAGTCCACGCCATAAAGATTGACTAGTCTCGTTAAATGGATTTGGACAATTTCATTTCCAAATAAGATGGCGACATGGATTTTAGTCTCTACTATCATCACCGTCAAGGTGTTTTTTTCACTTTTCCCCCTTTTACCTAATCAAGCACGTGTGCGGTTCAATCGCGGTGTTTCAACCCCACTCGAGACCAGTCGAGATTATCCAAGTTCCTCGTCAAATTAGTTGTCTGGAATGGGGTTTGTGTAAGGCAAATTGAACAATTCTAATAAGGTATTGAAGAACATTATTCAAGCATCAATTTGAATCACATGTGAAAACACGGGACACAAATAGATCTAACCTCCAGCCATTATTTAAGTTTGCATGCATCATAAATCTACAGAGATTCGATGGCAATTCGACAGCAATGATGGTCGGGCTCTATCAACCCAATCCCCTCGCGTATGGTGATATATTTGCTAAATAGAGGGTTTGGTTTAGACCTTTTCATGCCTTTACGAAATTGATGGATCATCTTTTATAAATTAACTTCCATTAAGGCAGTTTCCAATGGACGGTTGTCATTGAAAAAGCATGAACGTGATAAACCACACAATGTAATAGCCATCACTCAAGAGCGAAAATGCTGATCAATGTCAAAGGGTTAGTTTTTATTTTAAATACTACGTCTCCAAAAAATGTGGGATCACATCAGTTTGAATTCCTTCTTTTGGCATCGAATTATGTTTTGAATAAGTACCATAAGTGGTTCATTGGAGGAGCACGAAATTTATAAAGGTTCAAGATCAACTTAACAAACCAGCTTTGGTAATCACTTGCTTTTCCATGTTTTCAAGTTGGATCTAACTTTCTCTACCGAAGATATCGCCTTTCGTGGCTCAGATCTCGTTCCCATGTCTTTATTTTACATGGCAGAAAGTTGCACTTGGAATTGTTCCTCGGGTCCAATTTTTTTCCAACCGCGATCTCTTTTGCAAGGAAGCAAATCTGCCGAATTCGTGGTGGTTCCTAGCTTTTACACACGCCGGTCTCTTGTTTTTTTATATCTTCTTGCTACTTTTTGAAAGTTCTCGGTGCCCTCCATGTCCTTTTTCTCCAACGAGTAGAATTTTCTATCTTCCTTTATTCTAGAAACTCACTTTTCTGGGTCGAATATACACATATAACTGTTTCTTTCTTTTCATTGGGCAATTAATTTATCCATATTAATGATAATCTAATGAGAAGTTTATGAGATTGTTCTTTATTCTTTATAATTTAATTCGGGATATTTACAACGGAATTTGAGATTAAGTGATGTTAACAACGAAATGAGAAAATTTCTGAATTTTCAAAGTATTATTATTATTATTATTATTATTATTATTATTATTATTATTATTATTATTATTGTTATTATTATTATTATTTTATTATTATTATTATTATTTTTGCTTATTGATGTGCGTAATTAGTGTGCTTTTTGAGATTTGAAACTTTCCTAGTAAGGCATGATAACGCACCCGAATCATGATTGACTTTGTGGGGGCAGCTTAGCTTAATTATGCTTCTCGAGCCAATTAGGAAAGCCATTTTGAATTTCTTCCAAAAGAAATCATTACCTTAATGCAAAAAAAAAAAAAAATTGAAAAAGATTTGAAGCGTGCTAAATGTCCAGTAAAAGTCCAATTTAAAGAAGTCAAAAAGGTAAAAGGAAAAGGAAGAGGGAAAAGAAACTGATGAAATTCTTTCAACAAAGCTTCCGCGCTTCCCGCTCGAAAGTCGGAAGTTCGACATGGTATTCCCAGGAGACTACAAGCAGATCTTACTCTGGCGATTTTGTCTTGTTCCGACCTTGTTCTCTCCACGTGCTACATTGGCTGACACTGTTTCTTCCCTTACGAGCATGCGCTTCTCCCACGTGTTGATAATGACAGAGAAAACCCTAGCAGCAAACGAGCATGCAAGCAAAGGTTCCAGATGAACCACGATGTCGCGACCGGGGTTAGTGTCCCGCTACAGACACCTGAATTTTCCCGTGAATCTGTCGAGAAGCGATTCACGGACTTGCCCTTTCTTTTTCAATTGGGTCCCCGGCGAGGTATTGATTACGGGGAGGAAAAAACCCTAGAAATTGTTGGCAGATGAAGTGAAATGACCTTCGTCTTTATCTTCGGGTTAGCTTTCACGCGTTGTTCACATGCATATGGGGTCGGCCATCCTATGTCCGACGTTTCCCCCACCATCCCTCTCCCCGCCCGGTTTAAATAGCACGGACTGGTGATGGTGCGCGTCACGATCGAGTGACAGTTTGTGGATTGGCTTTCGCGCATTGGATCAAACCACTCAAAGGGCTATTGTGTTGTGTTGAGATTAAGAGGCATATGTCACGGGTTGATCAATTGAGATTGTGACCGTACGGCGACTCAGACACTTTTGGATCACTTAAGCCAATCCTTACTCGATCAATCGCACACTCACTCACTTTATCCGGATCGTAGAAAAAAAAAAGTTTGCTCTGGAAAGAAATGAGCTTTTGTATTGCTGAAATGTTTTGATGGTTACAAATGAGGGAGATGGCACTCTCCTTATACTAGAGACATCTGATTACATCCATTAATTGGCTTTTCATCCGGCGGACAAGATTGCACTGCCAAACCTACCAACTATTGACACTTATGACGGGAGACTTCTAAAATTTGTCGTAATGGCCGTATCGCCTGCCCTTGGAAAGTTCTAAAAGAAGTTTTATCGGGAATCTTAGCGATCGCAGGAGCTCCTCCGCGGAAAGGCACAGCCCTTTAATTGCAGAAACCTCTTGACCATGACACATACACGTGAGGATTGAGCGTCTAGCATGACCCGATTCTAGAAAAATTATGCCGTGGCTCAAATGACACTCAAAACGCCACTATTATTTCATCTCAAGATGTGGGGAGTCGTTATTTTCTTGTGTGTTGCAGTTGGGAAATTTTATTAGGCCAACTTTTGCTAACCAAACTAGGTTTAAAAGGCAGATCATTCACATGGGAATTGATATAAATCAATTTTTGAAACTCGGCATCAAGAAATCGAGTCGAATGTCGAGCTCAACATCTCCCAACTACGAATATCTTTCACCATATGGTCGACAACTCGGGACTCATCGAGGCTAAATTTAAAGTCTTAGTGTCCAAAAGGAAAGGAGGAAGAGGAATTATGTGCCGTTTAATCTCAGTCACCTTATCAACCGAAGGGAACACATGCCAGGTCAAGAAGAAACCTTGGCTTTTGAATAACGTCATGGCCATCGAAGTACAATTTCAGCTGCACTAGAGATAGACACGTGTGCATTTTGAATATACACATGCATGTACGTGATTATGAATCTTTGTATATGTCCAGTGGCATTGAACTGCTCTTTCTTAATAACGTAAAACAGTTTTAACCAGATCGATCTGCAAATCTTCACAGGATTATACGATATCGGGGTCAATTATCCGAGCCAGATTAAGCTTGATTTGTATGCTAATGGCCTGTTTATGTGTTTCACGAGAAGTTTATTGGATCCACGCTCGATTTGTCGGTTGTTTTGACTTTCTGTTTAGAGCAGGTTCTCGCATTACATATGCCTAAGTCAATGGTCGACCTCCTCATGCTACGAATCTGACTTTCAAGATTAGGCGATGCACGTTGACAAAGAAGAGTTCCATTCTTGATTGGTCTCTCAGTTTTATGTCGGGTTTTGAAATTTCTTGTGGTCTTGCCTTTAATTTGTCTGCGCCCGTATCTAGCGTTGGATTATAAGCTTAAATCACATCCGAGGCGATGAAATGAGATATAAATTTGCAAAATTTCACAAGAAAAAGCTAAATAGTGATGTATTATATTGGCTTCTGCATATATAAAACATTGGAATCTCTCTTATGTTTATCGTCCTCAATAAGGAATTGATGCAGGGTCGGATATTCATCAAGATTGTTTATTTCTTTATTATAGAATTTGAGCTGACATCTTAGGCAGTTTAGAATAATATATACTCAATATGGAAATTTATATAGTTATCTTGTTTCCTAATTTTGAACCGCAAGTTCTCTTGAGTTTGTTAGAATTTGAAGTTCATATTGGGTTTTGCTGCCACTTTTAAGATTGGATTTCGAGGAAAATATCGAGTTTATCTTTGCGAGTTCCGAGCGTGCTGAGCGTTCGTGCATGTTTGCAAGTTTTAATCGTGTTGCGAATCGCAATTTGCGTAATTCCGGTTTCCACTATGTCGTGCGGCATGTATTAACAACTATTGATTACATAAATCACGAAAATCAACTGGGGCATCAGTTGAAAATAGAAGCTTTTCTTATCCGGTTGTATTAGCAAGTATTGCACTCCTCAAAACACTTACTTTTCAAAAATTATATATAAAGAGAAATAAAGTTTCCTTATTAGGATTACTTAATAAGTATCATAAAATAACATATCTCTAAAAAGAAACTTTATTTTATGCAAGAATTTTTCTGAGTGCAAACCTTAATTACTTGAAAAGGAAATAACACGGCGTGTTTTATCTTGAGCATGTGTTGTCCTTATATACTATGATTAAATACTCATAGGTCACAACATACGTAATCAAGACGGAGACATAATTCCAAGTGATGATTGTGGCTTCTCACTCCCAATATTTTTTTATGTTTAAGGACTAAAGTCACATATTGTTAGAGAAAGCAATTCATTCAATCCGACATAAACTACAACCTTGGCATCGATAAAATAAAATTTTAAAAAAGAAAAACGAGTTATTTTAAAACCGAGACGACCGGCTAATCCGGTGGCGCGCGCGATCCAAAGCCGCGTGCGGGGAGAAGGGAACCGTCGGACCGCGAGATCTGAGCGGGGGACAATGCGGGACAGCGACGTCGGGGACGACAAGGAGACATGATCACATGGGCCGCACTACGTGGGGCCCGCCCAGCGCCCCCTTTCCCTCCCCGAAAAAGCAAAGTTTTCCAGTACCTCCCGCCCTTCCGCCTTCCTCTTTTCCCTTGCCTATGAAGTTGACTTATGCCGCAAGAGCCCAAACATGTGGGGCCCCCCTGCCCCTGTCCTTTTCTCTATATTTTTATTACTCTTTTTCCTTTCTCAACCTTCCAGAAAACTTTAGACACGAAATAAAATAAGAAAACTTCAAGCAAACCCAAAACGCCCGCATTCGGAAAATTATTAATTTTATTATTATTATTATTATTATTATTATTATTATTATTATTATCATGCACCAAAGTTATGTTTTCGTTCCATGTTGAATAAGGTGACTTTCTTCTCAAAGTTTTTTTTTTTTTAATTCACAGTAATAATATTTACTGGCTACAAACAACTATGAACAACGCGTAGTTATAATTGAAATCACAAACTCATGGTGATTAGGCTTGTAACGAGCTGTTCGTGAGAAATTCGATCATTTAATGGATTAGGAGCCAACAAGGGGTTGATGTGGAAGCAATGAAAAAGAGGGATAAGAAAATGGACATTTAGTGATCAAAGAGCAAAAACGGGTGTATCGATTAACGATACAACATGTATTGGATCGACAGGGGAAGGCTGGAGCACTCTCTCGATGGGGCCTAAAGTACTATAAGACTTAGCTACGAAAAAAAGTTTATACACTTGCTCGCATCATTGCATAATTAGTATATTTGAACTTGATTTTCTAGAAAATTTGAAGTCTTTATCCTTAAATCTAATATATTTTATGTCATACCTTGATCTTCACTTTCGAAAAGTAATTGCTTCAGTGGGTTTAATAAAGCCATTATGATGCGGCCACTGGATATAATTTTCTTTACCATCAAGTGTAAATAATCATATATTTACAAATAAATCACTATACTCACTTTGGCTCACATCTAATTTATGATATTTCATAAGTCGTGTATCTATTTACGTACTTAAATTGGGTGCTTTTTCACGAAACAAAAAACCGAAGCTTTAGACCATCGTAATTGGACATTAAGTAAGGTTGATGAGAAAAAGGAGTGGCTGCCAATGTTGAGAATGACTCGGTAAGATGGTCGATCGACGTCAGATTTTCAGCATTCACTACTGAAAACGCTACTTAACCGTACTCCTTTGAGAAACAATACTTAGTATACACTTATATATATATAATTTTAGGGATAACATCTAATCAAGTGACTGCATTGGATTTAGTCCAAGTGCAGTCATTATTCTATATTATGTAATGAATATCCTGAATATAATGGAACGGCAATTTGAATGGGTTGTCTTCCAAAAAGTTCTTTTCTTTAAGGAGTTCTTTCTCCCCAGCAGTAATGGTTTTACTATAATTACAATTATAACAAAAATTACTATCATTATTACGAAAACTATTATTAAGAATATGTTGAGCAGTTAAATTTACATGATAATATTTACATTTAAAAGCTAGACTTAGTTAAGCTATTTGATAACAATTATAGAGAAGATTCGTTAAATTCATTTTCTAAGTAAGGTACTTGTGAGATTTATAATTTCAAATATTGACACGCATTGAAAATATTACATATGTCCATACTTACTTCGTGATTGAAAGTATTTGTCCAATTAATTGTAGGTTGTATGAGAAACTTTCTGACTTTTTGTTATTTTGAGTTTATTGGTTACATCATTTGTTGTCTCCAATATACTAATCGAGAAGTATTATTGTCATCATGGTTGCAAAGTGTTTAAAATATGAAAAGGTCTTCATAAAGTCAATTTGTCCAGCTGATTGTCCTAGTAATTTCTTTTGATAAATAGTTTTATGTATATCCCGTATTTAGGTGCATATTGATTGCTTTTTAAAGATTGTTTGGTATCTTTAGAGAGCTAGAAAGACAGGTTGTCTGGAATTTTCAGAAAGAAGACAATATGAGCCAAACACGTTTAAATTGTGACCGAGGATGAAAAGGGATAGAAAGCTAGAAAAATTGCCTATAAAACAAAATGGACGACTTCCTGCGTTAATAATATATTCTACTGGACGATGTCAACTTGAAGTTACGTGGTGTCCATCTAATGGGTTGGTGGGCTAGATCCTAGATTTGTGTAAGCATCGTGAATTTCGAGAGTTGCCCTCCGACATGTCTAATTGCATGTTTTCAGCGCAAGAAAGAAACAATTCATGTGATGATAATGTCTTTTCTTGAGGCCTCTTTTTGGCCTCTTTTACCCCCAAATAATTAGAAAAAAGAAATGGAGAAACAATTCATGTGGAGGAGGCCAGCGAGATTCATCACATCGGTTCGAGTACTCATGAACTTTCCTTGCTAGGTAGGCATACTGCAACCAGTACATTCATTACATTGAAATATAAGAACACTCAATTAATAGCCTGCTTCACGTTGGCATTTCTAACCAAAAATACTAACTCGGATACAGGTAATTGAATTTGCATGCTACAATAGCATGTGACGCGTAATACGTATGTCTAGATTTTATCCCAAAAAAAAAAAAAAAAAAATCCAACTAAAGTAACTTTACAATTTTCAATGCATGCATTTTATTATTCTTTTGTGATATCAATATATTGAAATTTATATCATCCCATGTTAAATATGATTAGAATGTATGCTTATTAACACGACTCACATGTCTCACATACATACCCACATCGCAAATATTATGTTGAAACATTAGACTAACGTTTGAATTAAGGCCTCCTAATTGGAAGATATATATTGATTAAAGTGGATTGATAGATTGCCGAAAACAAGGCTAACACATGCTCTTCGGTTGGAGCGATGAATGGAGCACTTGATGCCATCGGTCCTCAGATCAAGCAAATTAAAAGTTGGTTCAACTACCAAAAAACACTAAAGACTACTCTTAAGTAAAGCCGAATATGATTAGACATGAGAACCCATCGAAAGTGACCCGGTCGAACCGACCAAACGAGGGCCCTAACTTTTATACCACTCACATCATAGTCACACGCTTTGCCAGTCACACGTTGTCTTGTCGCCTACATGGACGAATCACAGCCGCTCCTCGAAGCACACGTGTTCGGACGGGACTGGCTCCATCATTTTGCCGGTCATACGGCTTCTCTCGAATGATATAATACTAGACAGCAGGATGGAAGAGTTCACATTATAAACTTGGGACGCGTTTCTCAAATTTTATCATTTCCTGCCTTTATACTTTATATTGCTGTCTAAAGGCGACTCGACAGGAAGAAAATTTCATTTTCGAGCGTAGCCTGTAAGGTCGAGAAGAGAGGAGATGGAGCTGGAGAAGGTGAAGGAGTCGCCGGAAGTCGACGCTAACCCAGCCTCGAGCTTGGAGGAGATCACCGAGCTCCGGCTAGGGCTGCCGGGGGAGAACCGGGGGAAGTCGGGCACAAAGCGGGGATTCTCCAAGACTGTCGATCTCGATGCATCAGCCGTCGGTCGCGACGATGAAGCCAACAATTCTCCCGTGGGCGGTGCACGGGCGAAGGATGAAGTTTCCGGCGCAGCTAAACCTCCTGCAGCCAAGTAAGATATTTGACCCAGACCCCTTTCTTGAACAGTGATGTCTAGCGCGAATTTCACCTTAGTTTTATATCAGTCATGAAGAAAACACCGTTCACATATAAATTTCGCAATTCGGCACCAACAGCGACACGATCTGAGTATCGAAATGATTGGGAAAAAGAATGATGTGTGAGCACACGCTGGATACGACATGAACACGTTGTATCTCGATATTTAAATTACTGCGATATGGTTCTTGAAGATGGACTGCACAACTAGAAAGAATTATAAGAACTGTGTGTTGTGTTTAATCTGTAGGACGCAAGCCGTGGGGTGGCCGCCGGTGAAAGCGTTCAGGAAGAGCGTGATGAAGAGCTGCAAATATGTGAAGGTGGCCGTGGACGGAGCTCCGTATTTGAGAAAAGTGGATCTGGAGGCGTACGACAGCTACCAGCAGCTTTTGGCTGCTCTTGAGAAGCTCTTCTCTTGCTTCTCCATCTGTGAGTTACTTTAACACAATAATCGAAAAAGTAGACTGATATAATTCAGCGTTTTGTATGTATCGATGAGTTCTCATGGGGTTCTTGGGAAACTGTTGCAGGCAATTATGCAAGCGAGAGGAAGATCGTTGACCCGGCAAACGGTGCTGAATTTCTGCCTACTTATGAGGACAAAGATGGTGACTGGATGCTGGTTGGAGATGTGCCTTGGAAGTGAGTTTCCAGTCGTTTTCTGGGCCTTTTCCTCTCATTTTATCTCGCTTTTCATCCTGAGATATCGCGTGCTGAGTCGTCGTCGTTGTTGCTTTTTCTCTGTATCAGAATGTTTGTCGAATCTTGCAAGCGACTGCGGTTCATGAAGAGCTCGGAAACCACCGGTCTAGGTAAATCCATGCTTCTAGTTCTTCCTTTTGACCAAACCTACTGCTAAACAAAGATATTAAAGAAAAGATTGCATGGACTTGTCTTGCTTATAAATTAGATTTCTTATTGATGATTGTGGTTTTGTGTGGAATGCAGGTCCAACGACTCAGTCTGCGTGCACAAGTTCAAGTTGAAAAGAAGGGACATCAAGCATCCCGAGAGAGAGAGAGAGAGAGAGAGAGAGAGAGAGAGAGAGAGAGAGAGAGAGAGCATCCTGGGATTATATATGCTTTGATGTACAAAGAGTTTTAGATCTCAGCTCCTAGGTTTAGGGTTATGCCACAGTTTTTGTATTTGGAATGACACGAGAACACATAGAAAATAAGAGGGTTTCAATCTCTCTATCATTCATTGTCTCCGATCAGCTGTTTTTCTTACTATAGATATTCATATAGCCGGTTTTGTTTGATAATTTAGGGTTTTGAATCAAAGTTTTTGGTGTGCTTTTCGTCAGAATATATCATGAAGGCTACTCTCGCGAATTGCGAATTAGTGTAAAATAATAGATTGAGATGACAGGGTCTTTGCGTTTTAGAAAAAGTGGGAACACTTCCCCAAGTGGAGGAATATGATTTGTACAGCCTAAGTGTTTGGGTTAGGTAAGAATGAAATTCACATCTTGGTAGAATGGATCAAGTGGACGAGTTCAAGGTGCAATTCCTATTTTTACCTGATGACGTTATGATGGCGACCCCCTTGAAAAGGAAATTTTCCTAAATTGGTGATTAGGAAAGCCGTCTAGGCTATCCCTTCCCTCTCTCATTTTGCACGCGTGCGACAACGCTGCCGACGAATAAAGCAATGTCTATCGCGAAAAAAAAAGCGAACATTGTAGAAGCATATTTCCATAAATGAAGGAATCTTGATCGATTGGCGAAAATGTGTACGTGGATTAAGGGCTAAGGCATCAAAAGCGAGGTCAGATGCGGAGAATTTCTCTTTAATAGTGTTGTGTACCGTGTAAATCGCGATGCTCAAAAGAAAGAGAAAAACAAAGACAACGACATATCCCTTATATGCCAACATAGTTAGCTTTTTCTTTATATATAAAGAAGCCAAAGTGATAACATGCGAAATTGAATGAGCATTCAAGTGTAAATAGAAGGAATATAATGTGAATTCGAAAGTACCGACCTTAAATCAATGTCAAATTACATAATTTCATTGAGGGAAAAATTTCATGGAAGCATTCACTATCAATTCTTCATCTCCCTTTTTTTATTTTATTTTAATTAAATCAAACATGGTGATGAGAGGCTTCTACGTGGCTTCTTCATCATAAATATAAAAGAGAAAGTGGTCCTGTCGGATTTCAATTTTAAACATGGATCTGGGCCTTCGGCAGTTAGAAAAGGCGAAAGGCGGACCGTTGGGGGCCCTGCAGATCCAACGGTCGGCAATCTTTTCCCCCTATCAAAAACCCCTCTCGAGGCCCAACTGGAATTCAAAAAAAGAAAATAGCTCGAAGCGGCGAGGGCAAAGGAGTCTTTGCGCGGGGCCTTCTCCCCTCCTCGGTTCCCAACCGTTGAAACGTCGCCGTCGCGGCCTCCTTCCTGCTCCGCCTCAACTGCTTAGAGAGAGAGAGAGAGAGAGAGAGAGGCTTGGAAGCTCTGGTTTTAGAGAGAGAAAGAAGAGAGAGATTGAGGTGAATCCGATCGAGTACTGGAGTTGCAGAGAGTGCATTAGAGAGAGAGAGAGAGAGAGAGAGAGAGAGAGAGGGAGGATGGTGGGGAGCAATGTGGCGGGGTTGCAGGATCACTTGAAATTGGCGAGGGAGTATGCCCTAGAAGGTCTCTACGACACCTCCACCATCTTCTTCGACGGCGCCATTGCTCAGATCAACAAGTACTCCCTCCTCCCTTTACCCCCCTCTCCCCTCATTTCGGTTCAGTTAAGCTCGTTTGATTTCGTCGATGAGAAAAGAGAGAGAGAGAGAGAAAAAAAGGGAACTTTGCATCGTTCGAAGTGCAAAGGGTACTTCGAATTCGCGGATCCTCTCGTTTTCTCATTTGATGCGTGGTTGTAGCGTTTGGGGGGTTGGGATTCGCGAGATGATTTGATGGCTTCTTGCTAATCGTTGCTTGTCAGGGGAGAAGTGATTTTTCTCGAGGTTTGATTGTAGTTGTGGACACGAGCTGAGCTGGAATTTCGATCCGTTGCTTTCGGTTTTTGGTGATTTCTGCCGGAGATAGAATTGAGCTTTGGATTCGATTTAACGGTGTGAAATTCTTATGGTTTCATGTTATGAATGCGGAAAGCTTGGGTTTTTCTTTTTCTTTTCTCTACGCCGTCCCTGTCGTTTGAGGGTTGCGCACTCTTTCCACCACACGAGATTGTAGATAGCAGAGGGGATGAACAGTTCCCTGTTGTCAGAATGAGGTGGTCCTTATGATAGTATTGGTCCAGAAATTGGTGTCTGAAAGCGCGTCCCTTTTTTTTCTTTACTCCAAATTCTAACGTGCGTATAATTCTAGGCACTTGAATACGGTCGATGATCCCTTAATTCGGGCGAAATGGATGAATGTGAAGAAAGCCTTGTCTGAGGAAGCAGAAGTTGTGAAGCAGCTAGATGCCGAGCGAAGGGCTTTTAAAGAGACTCCCAGTGGTCGACGCCCTTCTTCACCTCCGATCAATACCAAATCCTCCTTTGTTTTCCAACCGCTGGATGAATACCCAACTTCCTCTGGGGCTCCCCCCATGGATGATCCTGATGTGTGGAGGCCGCCTAGTAGGGATCCTACTGGTAGAAGACCTGCAAGGGCTGGTCAAGTGGGCATGAGGAAGTCACCACAAGATGGGACATGGGCTCGCGGTGCTACTGCTAGGGCTGGTGCCGCTGCACGTGGGGCAAAGGCTGGTGGTTCGAGCAAGAGTAATACAGGTGTCCGAGCATCTTCCACTGGAAAGAAGGGCACTGCTTCTGGCAAATCTGCCAAAGCTGATTCTGGGGTAATTCTCTTTTACAAAACTTTTAAAACAATGTGAAAGCAAATAAACCCTATGTAGTTGGTAATATAGTGATATATATGGGGAATTTGATGTCTGTGTGACTGTAGGTCTGGTCATGCTTCCATGCATATCCCATATGCTTTTAGTTGTTTCATCTTTCTTGCTAAAGAATTGCTGTAGCTTAGTTCACTCAATTCTTGCATTAATTTTTGGGAGGGGATTCTTATATTAATTTGATTTTCTTAGCAGCTATGAATCACGAGTCGCTAGAGAAACTCAGTGTTATATATCTGCCAAAAAGTTGATTGATGATTGGTTTGTGTTGTATGCGAACTGCTTACTTATCCTTTTACTATTCTCAGCTCCTAGAGATTATGTATTTATATTATTTCACAAATGAAATTTGATTTACTCTGTTTGCTTGAAGTTTGATTTAAGATGTTTTTATTGTGCTGACAAATTTATGGTTGCAACTTAAAGAATGGTGATGCTGAAGACGGAAAGTCAAAGAAGGGACAGTATGAGGGACCTGATCAGGACTTGGCTGCAATGCTTGAGAGGGATGTCTTGGAGACTACCCCTGGAGTGAGATGGGATGATGTCGCTGGATTGAGCGAAGCAAAGAGACTTTTAGAGGAAGCTGTTGTGCTTCCTTTGTGGATGCCCGAATATTTTCAGGTACTGCTTGGCCTCATGAAGTGCAATCTATGTGCTACTTTGCTTTGAGTAGGATCTGAATCCAAGTACGTATTGATGATGCTAACAGTTATTTTTATTTCCAAGTTTCTGTAAAATTATCTTTTGAAAAGACTGAATTTGAAATCCAGTTTTATTGCTTCAAAAAAAAAAAAAAAAAATTAGTCAATACATTGAGCAGAGAGAGCAAGCTGTAGAATGGCCACTGGCCATTATAGATGTTCTTAACAGCATGGATTACCAAAGATTGAGGAGCCTAGAACTGTGGTACCAAAGGTGATGGGTGTCTGGGGGAGTCTGTTGGGTGGGAAATGGGTAATCAAGCTGAAGCAGTTCCTGCTATCGTTGTCTAAAAATTGGAAATTAGTCCTATGACTGGGTACTATGAGCTCTATGCTTATGTTGCTTTCATTCACAGGGAATCAGGAGACCTTGGAAAGGTGTTCTAATGTTTGGCCCTCCTGGAACTGGGAAGACCCTTCTTGCAAAAGCTGTAGCTACTGAATGTGGTACTACTTTTTTCAATGTTTCATCTGCTACATTGGCTTCTAAATGGCGTGGGGAGAGTGAGCGCATGGTGCGGTGCTTGTTTGATCTTGCTAGAGCCTATGCTCCAAGCACCATTTTTATTGATGAGATTGACTCTCTCTGCAATGCTCGGGGGTAAGTTCGATACTTGGAGTGAGATAAGATTCTTAGCCTAATGTCTGAAAAAGGAATAAATCCTTGGATCTTCTGTGGCATTTACTTGTATCTGACTTTCTAAAGTTCCTCTCTTCAGGGCTTCAGGGGAGCATGAATCATCCAGGAGGGTCAAATCTGAACTTCTTGTTCAAATAGATGGTGTTAACAACAGTTCGACAAATGAAGATGGTACTCGCAAGATAGTGATGGTTTTAGCAGCAACTAATTTCCCGTGGGATATAGATGAGGCGCTCAGGTTCTTTTTTTTTTAATTAATTTTTAAGCTGTGTTGCCATTTTGAAATTTGTTATTACTTCAAAACCCCTTTCCATAAAGGCTTGCTGTTCAGGTTTGCTTAACCTGCATTTGTTGCTTCTTTGCAGGAGGAGGCTTGAAAAGAGAATATACATTCCTCTTCCAAACTTTGAAAGCCGTAAGGAACTTATCCGTATCAACTTGAAGACTGTTGAGGTAAGCTACTCAATCATGGCCATAGTACTAACTTGTCAAATACTCGATTGATTTTTCTTCATACTGATGTATGATATTGCTTGAGATCATTTCATATGAGGAGCGATGCTGTGGAGTGTTATGCATTATGTGTCTTATTTTTGACATTCTAAAAAGAGTGAACGCAAAGAGATTAATTTGAGTCATGCAGGAGTGTTTAAGTACAAGCATGTACTATTAGTTGTTACTTGAAGCTGTTTGTGACTGAATTTTTGTAAGGAACCGTCTAGATTTGTCTCTATTAGCCCAAAATCACTTTGAAAGTGTGCTTCATGGTTCTGTATCAGGTGGCTGCTGATGTAAACATCGATGACGTAGCTCGACGGACTGACGGATACAGTGGGGATGATCTTACGAATGTTTGCCGGGATGCCTCCATGAATGGAATGAGGCGTAAGATAGCTGGAAAGACTCGGGATGAAATTAAGAACATGTCCAAGGATGAGATCTCGAAGGACCCTGTGGCAATGTGTGACTTCGACGAAGCCTTGGTGAAGGTACAGCGAAGTGTTTCTGCAGCCGATATCGAGAAGCATGAAAAGTGGTTTGCAGAGTTTGGATCAGCATAAAGAATGTCATTGCAACTCAAAGAAATCTTGATTTCTTGGTGTTTGTGTGATGGTTCTTCTCCTGTCCACAGAATTTGTCATATATCGAGTCAAAAACTTCATCACGTATGGTGTGACGTGCATTCGATTTGTAACCAGTTATGTATTTGTAGCATGACGGTTCTTCAGAACATTTATCAATCTTACATTGGTTCATTCCTTGATTTTTATACTATGTTGCGACTATTTCCCCTATCCCATCTCGTTTAGCTGGGAGTGCTTTAGGATCTCATGCCTCCAGACGAAAAAGTGCAGATGGTGGAGAGAACGCGTCTTTACATGTATTTCATGTCTGCTTTTCTATGTCCACGGATATTGCTTCGAATGAATCCAATATGTATGCCAAACAGATAGTTCGTTGAGAGGTCACAATCATCTCTAGAAGCTTAATTTCATAGGATACGTTCTTTGGAAAACATCAAGTATTGACAGTTCTTTTTCCGGGGAGTTATATTCTGGGCAGAAATTCTAGCGTCCATGGCAGAAGCAGTAGCTTCTATACCGAAGTTCTTTGATCCCGAAAAAGCAAAAGAATTCGATGAGGGATCGAGAACGGACAGAGATTAGAAATTTGGAGAGAGCAAGACTAGAAAAATTGACTGATATTGGAGAGGAAGGTAAGAAAGAGGAAGCGAACACAGAAGCCAGAAGGATATATAGACGGAGACGGCTCTGGTCCTCCATCAGTTGTAGAAAATCCCCTATGGTCTAAACAAAATAAGATAATCAATAGAGAGGATTTTCAGGTCTCTGTAAAATCTTTATTGGTGATGGGTTTACTTGCCCTAAATTATTTCCGCCATTTAAATGATTAAGAGGTAGAAGAACATACCTAGAAGCCATAGTACTAGGCAAATTCCTTCCATCAACTAGTATTGTCCCATTGGACCGGTACCAACAATTTAATCCCCTTGAAAAAATTTCCAAAAGGTACGGAATTGGTAGGATTGGCCCGCATTTGTATTGAATGGCTCAACATTCTTGGCCCGTGCATGACCTTAAGGAAGGTGTCAATGATCATGGGCTTGACCTCGTGCATGAGGCATTCATCGTGTGGTTAGTTGTCTCATTCCGCTGTTCCCTCGAGTATCTTTCTCATGGTAGCCAATAGCATGGGACTTGGCTCCGATTGTGTTCTTTGTTCATTGGTGAGATGTTTCCCGACGTCAACCTCTCCACCTGGGTCTTGCTCTGCCATCAATAGTGCAGTCGATGACTCATAATGTCTCAATCCTGTCGTTATCAAGTTGCAGTGACGGATTATTTGTTATCGGTAGCATAGTTGATATTGAGTTTACTCTTCATACGCACCATTATATTTTCTCAAATCAGCTACACTATTCCTACCAAGCATATCAAAAAGATGTTTCATCGAAATTGATACCGTGTGGTGAAATATATATCACTAAAAGTCGTTTTTCAGCTTTTAATTAAAGGCAACTAGGTTTTGCCCCAATTCCACACAGGAAATATTAGTAACAATAAGGAACCACCAACTTTTATTAGAACAAGGCTGTACATATGCAAATCCCGTTGACTTAGAAAATACAGACTCGTTAAAGTAACTACATGCAAACAAACTATGTAAGAATTTAACCGATGAGGCAGCTTGGAAATATAAATATATTATGTTGGAATTTGATCAATGACACATACCTAAGACAAAAATACATGTTAAAATTTAATTGACGAGTCGAATGTGGAAGCTATAGCTAGGAAATTAAAGTACTATGCAGGAAAGTAAAGATACTAAAAAGATAGTAAATTAATTCGATTTGTGCAAGGAGACTTTCAAAGAGTACGATGTCATATTTAAAACATACAATCGATGGTTATTAACGAAAGTTACAAAAAGAAGGTATAAAGAGAGGCTACAAATGGCCACTGAAAAAGAAGTAACTTCTTAGTGTATTCAAGAAGTTACGACGATTCTAAAATAAGTGCAAAATAATTAATTGACATTTGATTGCTTGATGTCCATATCGATGACTTAGTCAATCAACTTCGAGGTTCTCAATTACAACTTCGCTTTGTGTGTTGTCGTTAATGACTTCACTAATGAGCTGTTGATTCTCTTTAAATTATTAATAATTTTATTCATAAATTTATTTTCTTGTCGATTATGTCAATAATGACAAAAAGTTGGTCATTTTTGGGTGCAAACAAATGCCATGCAAACAAAAGATGGATTATAATTTCTTGAATCAGGTTTCCTTTTAGTCTTAAAGTAGATTGCTGAGATAAGTCGAGGAATAAGGACTGAATTGAAACGAGACGTGCACGCGATGCTCACATGATAGTCTGAGCAACATACATCAAGGTGCCATATATCAAATCATGGATGAATGTGCCCATACCTATGTCTACTGAGAATCTGGCGATCTTTATGTTCCCTAGGTTGAACATTTTTTTTTGTTTTTTGGGTGTGCAAGATATTCTTAAGAACAAATATCATTGGGTATCCAGACATACGGTTTGGCTAATCCCAGATGTCAGTAAACGGCACATCCACATGTCTCGACCAGACCAGGGTAAATAGTCGTTCTGAATGATGGATGTTGTAATTCGAACATGGATTTGTCACATCGCTCCGCTATTTGGCCGGCCTCTTGGGGGTTAAAAATCTTCTCATTTTTCTCGATGCTGATAAGGATTCTTTGTCCAAGCAACTTTCCCACTGTTTTTGTTCTCTTCTGCTTTGAATCTGCGGAACAATGCAATGGTGGTTGAAACAACAAAAGATCGCTCATAATGAAAATTAAGAGTCACGATGTACTTTCGATGCGGACAACATCCACGTTCCAGTCACGGTCGTCAAGGATTTTGGAGCTTAGTGTGCAACTTGTCACCAATTTGGATACTTTCTAGGCCTAAGCATGGGAAAGAAGAATGTCTTTATCCAGAAGACAAAGGAAAACACAGATCTAAACTGCACAAACGATTAAATTATGTTAGACAGAGAGTTAACATCACATATTAACAAATCTGCATGGCGCATGCAACCACGATTAACGAATACTTAATGAGGAGTTTCCCCATCAAGTACCAGGAGAATGTCTGCACATACGTTAGGAGAGCAAACAAATTAAGAGTAGATCCAAGCCTCGGAATCGGCCAGCCTTTGTCCACTAGTATCCCCCATTATAAAAACCCATCTTTTCAAATTATTACATTCTAGGGTTTCGAGCGAATAATCATTGAATTTATGTGGGGAACCCCAAAGGAAACATCATGGCTTCATGCATGTGTCAAAATAAAATAACTATAGCCAATATACATATCTATGCACATAGACATGTATATCTTGGCTGCCAACTCAGCTATTTGTCCGGGTCTTGGTTGGACATATATTAGTAGTTGGCCAAGGTATCAATAATTCTTGCATATCCATACTAAAATTCGTGATCCCTGCAGAAAATATCGCCAACCTGTGACTAATGTGCGTGGTCCGGAATCAGATGAAGAAACGACAAACAATTTATTATGCCAACCACTTTTGAATCGCTCTCATCTGCTAACGTATTGAAAAATTGAAATGAAGAGGAATGACGTAGAGGACATGGATATCCTCATAGTTTAGATTATACCCTTCCCCGTTTCTTACCATGATTTTTGGAATTATTAATTTACTGGTGGCATCAAAACGTAACATGATAAGCTTAGCTCCCAAAAGAATTGATAAAAAAAAAAAAATCTGAAAGAACTGGTCAATTAAATAAGTTTGAAAGATTGTGATGACACAATTATGTTAAATATGTATTTCTTTCTCTTTTTTTTTTCTCTGCTTAGGTTCATATCCAGCTTGCTAAATGAAAAATATGTGTCCATATTTGTTATCATTACAAATGTCAAATCTGAAAATGTAATCATATATGTAAATCGAAATACAAATTGAAATCAAAATCATTAGGACTCTTTGGTAAGGGTTCTAAATGACACAAACATCTCGTTGCTCTCTTAATAAATCACCCACAATTTTTGGATAGCAATATCAGAATCATTGTGCATGAGAAAGAAACAGATTGACCACATCGACTCTTGAAGCGCAAGTAGCTTTGTCTAAAGAGCACTGACAGAATCGATAACGCACATCTTGTTGGCAAGGGAGATGACATTAGTGTCTTCTCATCACTTTGCTCTGGTTTGCACCTCACAGTCCTATGGATTCTTTCCACCATGGTTTGTCAGTCTACTGATTTGACAAATTCAAGCAAATAGGTTTTTGACTTTGGAGGAGGCCAATGATTTCGAAGTTGAATATTGCAGGTTACGAAAAGGGAGGACTTGAAGAGGATACGAGAGAGGCAGGCAAGTTTGGATTTTGTCATCGTGTGGATATATTTGGCTTTCATCTCAGCTTGTGTGTGTCCCAAATGAATGTAGCATAATCTGCTTGAATGACATAAAACAACTCTCTCTCTCTCTCTCTAAGTGGAGCATTATAGTCTCAAAGCACATAAGTTCCTTCTTTTTTTTTTCATTCATAGTTATTGAAACATAAGAAATCTAACAAGAAAAAATCGACATGTTAGATAGTCTTAACACAAAATCTTAAGCAAGTGGAGGGAGATCATATCTGCATAAAGAGCTTATAAACCACGTAAACAAGTGATGTGTCATATTTTGACAAGAAAAAAATGGACTGAACTTGTTTTTTCTTCTTCTAAACATAACTTTCCCTTTGAAAGGTACCGTCAAATGTGTAGAACCAGTTCATTATCTAAGTTTTAGTGTTATTTTTAATCGAAACTTTCATTAAACTACGGGTTGGGCAAGAACATGAAATTCTGAACATTTGTCTCTCAATTTAGGGTAAACTCCTCTTAAACCCAGATTGGCACATAGAAAGAAAAGTCTTGTTTTGTGGTGACCTAGTCATTCCACCTTTTTGGGCGCAACTTACTTTCTTGACGGTTGAGATTTACAAGTCCAATGGCCTTCAAAGGAGCATCATGACAAAACCGAGCATATTAAGTGTGGACATCATCATGGTACTTCACTATGTATGCCCTTATAGTCTCGCAAAGTTTCTGCTCTTTCACATGGCGTAGCATCTCGGGTACCATTTTGCTGGTCCAAATTTGAGGTCTCGCCTCTCATTAATTAAACCCACTTATAAAAAGGTGATCCTTTGTCCTTTTGGCAAGTGCTTCCTCAGACCCACGTCGGTAAGTGCTGCATACTTTCTCAAACGTAAATCAGTTCGAACTTTCACTTTCATCTGGAAGTAGAAAAGTTCCTCTGCTTCCTCATAGGCTTTATACTATTGCGAAAAGAGATCTTTTCGTGCGATGACCTATCACCTTTGGAAGAAATAATCAATTCAACAGAGATTTTAATCTCGAATATCGTGTTGCTAAATGACGTTGCCTTCGACATATAATTGGAGCTCTAGTGTGAGTGTAAATAATAGTCTCTCAGATCTATGTGGGCTAAGTTGTCATTTCCCGCCTTTCTTGGGGGGAATCAAGCAATAATCCACGGTTTTACTGTTAATTAACATGTAAAATAACAGTGGTCACATGCGAAAACTGACCTTGGAGTGAAGCTGGAGTATCCTTAACTAAACTCAAAGCAAAAGTCATGTACAGCACAGCCTTCAATGCTTTTCAAACTTCCCTTCAATCACAGTTTAAGACAATTTATACATTATAAAACCCTCTTTGGACCCTATTACTTAGCAGAAATTTGTCAAAACGTTCCACAGGAAACATTATGATGCTTTGTAACAGGAGATTGCACGGACATCAAGTTCTTTTTGCCATTCTGACCACAGACAGACCTAAACAGAATTGATCACCGAGTTTTTGCTGCACTGATGAATGACGAAGTTGCAAATCTCGCCAATGGTCCGATCTTTCATCCTCGCAAGGAGGGAGAAGGCACATTGAATGTCAAACGTTCAATTTCCATGAAATTAGCGGAGTCTTACCACTGCCATTGCGCATAATACATCACGCGTCTCCTCCGAAGTGCAGTCTTGCAGGACTATTTTGCATGTGTAACAGTACATTTCGCATTTGTCCCATGTGTAAGGCTCATCACATGAATCCTGCAATCAGTTTTCGCATGATGATGTCTTGAGATTATTGTGTTGTTCTGTTCGGTCATTGGATGCCAACCTTATAGAATATAAAGAGAAGGCCAAAAAACAGAGACAGAAGGAAAGCAAAAAAAAAAAAAAGAGAGAGACAGAAGAGAAACTGACTAAACGAAAATCTTTACTTCCTCCTTGTGCATGGATCAATGAAGATTGACATCTATGGTGCTCCAATATTTCAAGAAAATGACTAACCAAGTCAATTAACACTTGTATCTTTCACAGAAATAATCAGCTACAGTTTCATCATATGCTTCCACAAAGGAGAAACCATGAGCAAAATGGAGAAACCACAAGCAACAGTCAAATGATTTTTAACAGAAAAGTGAGAAACGCATTTACATAATGTCTGGAGACGACCAAAAATGTTTGTGGTTTTGAATGGTGTTCGGTAGCCCACTTGGGACATCTAGGACAAACAACATAATGTAATCTCAGAGTGCACTGAGGCTTTTTAACTTTTCATGGAAATGATCAAATATATGTGAAGATATAAATAGGAGCACTCACTGGTGGACGGACCATAATGCCCTTCCATATAAATCTTCCAATCTCTAGACAAGAACAAGTTGAGGACAACTAATCAAAGACCTGAAATACCATGTCCTTGTCATACTCATGGAGACTCAGCAGTACCAAAAATAAGCTGCAAATGAATTTTGTGCACCTCCGTGAAGGAACTTATTCAGTTTAAACAGGTCAAGTTGAGGTCAAGAATCTCTCTAAACCTAAAAGCCAGCTATATAAATTTCAAAAGAGCAAGTGGAAGGGCAAATTGAAGATATATCCAGGTGAGAGGGAATTTGTACTTTGAAAAAGGTTGATTATGACCAAAATGGGGGCGGATATTGATATGCATGTGTTCCTAGTTGAGGACAAAACAAATGCACATGGAGAGGGAGAGAGAGAGAGAGAGAGAGAGAGAGAGATGGACCCTCCCTTCCATGAAAGCTCTGTGGCTTGGGAAGTTGAGATGCCTTTCCTATCCTTCCGTTATATTGTTTGTAAAGGACAAGACTGTCCTCACTATTTTTGTTCTTTCTATTGTCCAATGTGAAATGCTCTCTGTTATTTCATTTCTTGTCTCCTTCCAATCAATGCCATACCCCAGCACCACTCAACACTGAGAAACCACAATTCCTTCATCTCTATTTAAACTTAGTACTATACCATTTCATATCAAGTGACAAGTACATTCGCTTTACTCTGTCCATTTGTAAACTGTATCTCAACCTATAACCTGACATCGAACACCCTCCCGGTTTCTCTGCAAGTACTCTCTCCCCATTTCTCTCTCCCCGCTATGCTTTCCAAACTCTCAGATGCCTTCAGAGCGTATCCTGTCGAACTCCACCATAAACACCTCGACTTTAGTTCAGCCGAAGAGTTGCCCGACTCATATGCATGGACAGAACTTGGTGAGTACCCTTCTTCTCACTGTCCCAGCAAAGAGAGTTTGCCGGTCATCGATCTCAATGACCCAAATGCGCTAAAGCTAATAGGCCATGCATGCAAAAGTTGGGGTGTATATCAAGTCACAAACCATGGCATACCAGAGGAGCTTCTTCATGATGTTGAGCGTGCAGCCAAGAATCTTTTCTCTCTGCCAGTGCAACAAAAGCTCAAGGCATCTCGTTCCCCAGAAGGCATCTCGGGTTATGGAGTCGCGAAAATTTCTGCCTTTTTCCCTAAGCAAATGTGGTCTGAGGGTTTCACCATTATGGGGTCACCAATGGAACATGCTCGCCGACTTTGGCCTCAAGATTACAGCCTATTCTGGTACTAAGTCGTAACTCACAATTTTTCTTTTTCAAGCTACTTACTATTATCAATGGATGCAAATAATGCAATTAAAACCATGGACCCACCAAAAGAATCTGAGAGACAGTGTCTAAAGATCAAATCTTCTATTCACTCTTTGTTTAACCTTCATTAGTCTAGCACCTTAACTCTCTTTTAAATGCTTAATTTTCCCTGTTATTTGTTGCAGTGATGTAATTGAAAAGTACCAGAAAGAGATGAAACAGCTAGCAGAAAGGTTGATGTGGCTTATGCTTGGCTCTTTGGGGTTGACAAAGGAAGACATCAAATGGAGCAGCCCTAAAGGAGAATTCACAGGGGCAGTTGCTGCTTTGCAATTGAATTCTTACCCTGCTTGCCCAGACCCAGACAGGGCAATGGGTCTTGCCGCTCACACAGACTCCACACTCCTCACAATTCTTCATCAAAATAACACAAGTGGCTTGCAAGTGCTTAAAGAAGGCAGTGGATGGATCACAGTACCTCCACTTTCCGGTGCACTTGTTGTTAATGTGGGGGACCTCTTTCACATATTATCAAATGGCTTATACCCAAGCGTCCTCCATCGAGCAATGGTTAACCGAACAGAGCACCGGTTATCAGTTGCCTATTTATATGGACCGCCGAGTTGGGTTCAAGTCTCACCTCTACCAGAACTAATAGACTCTAATCATCCTCCACTTTACAAGCCAGTAACTTGGAGCGAGTACCTTGGGACCAAGGCAAAACATTTCAACAAAGCACTGTCATTAGTTCGGCTATGTGCTCTCGTAAATGAACTACCTGATGTAAGTGATAGTATCGTGAAAGTCAGCTAAAGTTTTCTAGCTATTGCCCCTCAAAGTGTGTATTGGTCGGCAAGATCAGAGGAACTGAATTCCTGAGGATTAAAGTGTGTAAGTCAAATGACGAACCAGATGAACTCCCATGAGAATGAACCAAAGGATAAATTGTGTCAAATCATAAAAGTGAAAGACAGCTTTTTGCCCATTTGAATATTTAGGTGAAGGACAAACAAAAAGACAGCTTTTTGCCCAGATGTGAAGGATGATCCTCCTCCAACGAAAATGACAAAAATCAAGGTAAAAATTGTAGGACTAATTATTTATCAAATGAAGCTTGGAAGATGACAAGGGACAAATGAAGACAATTACAACTATTTCTTGCAAAGGGGAATTCAAACAATGACATTTTTTTAAGCAGAAGTTAACTGAGAATGTAAGGCCATGACATTTGACAGCAAGAGTAACAGATCTCTCTCTGTCTCTCTCATGCAGGCATGTGGGCACACAGACACACAAAGATAATGTGCATACGCTTGTGGCAAAGCAGTAATTAATATGCGTCAATCTATCAACCCTATCATGGCCTGGCAAAGATTTGCAAGTTGAAAATGATAATGCCCTTGAAGCCATGTGCAATATTTTGCATGTTGTCTATTAAAGAGATCATCGGGGAGTTGTTTACAATTTTGCTACTGTTTTGTTCTTTTTTTTTCTCTCACCTGCATAAACTAAGCTGCGCTCAAGGAAACAAAAAGCTTTCAACTTTTCCTTCACCTAATCTATTCAGCTTACTACATTATCCAAATGAGCAAGTTTATGAGAACTACGCTGCATTTCATAACTACTAGAATCCATCAGGCAACTTGTTTACTGTGGTAAAAGATAACGAGGAACATGGATATATATCACTAATCTAGGAAAAGTACCACACATCAGATTCTAGATATGAGAAGAAGTACCTAAAGCCCGGAGGCACAGAAAACGAACTTTTGTCCTTCTCTTGTTCTTTACATGCTTAGGGATCTCAGTCTTGATCCTCCATAGATTGAAAATTACACCATTTGTTGAGGATACCCAGGTCCTTGGAGTATTGCTATGCTCAGGCCATGAAAACTTATTATAGAAAAATAAGAAGCTCTGAAAAGAATGGTGTGAGCGAGAGAAGTTTTGGTTTATTTAGAGTAAGCAAGTTTTAATTGCCATTAACAAACTTTAAGATAATAAAAACGACTTGTGTGTGGCAGAAGTAGTCTCAGTTTCAGTATCTGCAGAAGTAAATAATTCCTCCATTTTGCTTAAAAGAAAGATTACAGGATTGTACCTTATTAGTAAGATGTACTCCACTACAAACAGTTAGTGTCTCGATTAGGATTGAGATCATTTAGTCACATCACACATGAGGTAGCTTTGGCACTCAACTTCACACAAAATGTCAACTGATTGCAAATGTATCTATCAAAGAGAAGTTTTCTTGGAAATGGATTTGCAGCTGACTGACTATAACTTGTGGATGATATAAGCATTCTCCACTTATACTTCCAAACCAAAATCAACACTTTTAGTAACTCTGAAAACATGAGCCTATTCAAAAAGGACCAAAGCGGTCGATGACAAACAGTATATTTCTCTGCATATTATTCATTATGTTTAACCATGCTACTTCTATGGCCAATGGCTATGCTATTCAAAAAGGTGAATCTACTCATGACTAGAGAAGCATGAGTCATAAGCAAAACAACCTTTGGTGGTTTAGACCATTAATTCTTTCCAAGTGAAGAATAAGAGCGTTCTGCTCCTTCCGCACCCGCTATTGTCCAACAAATTTGCTCGATTCCTTTTTAAGAAAAGCTTATGCTCCTCCTCATCAACTACTTATCCGATGGAGTGTCTATGCCATGTCCAATTGCCGCGGCGCAGCAGATTACTGATGACTGGGGCTGGCTTTAAATTGTAACAACGAAGCAACTCTGAACAAAACACAAATCCCATCCTCATAATCCGCTTGGCTTGCTCAATCATGTACCCCGCAAAGCCGCTTGGCTGCGCCATCTCAATAGTTTCTCATTGTGACCACTGCCTGATCGATTGCGAAACATCAACTATTCGATTTCCCACCCAATTAGCCACAACATCTGGGTAACTGAAAGAAACCAACATTGACCAAAACCTCGGCAGAATAACTCATTATTATGATGACTTAGCTAACATTATGCGGTTTAAAGCTGCTAAAAACCAAAAGGGTAAGCAGCGTTCGAGTGATCATGAACCGACAATGCTTCCATGGGGACACACCCGTGCAGGTGCGGATAAATCAAGCGAGGCGAATGAGGAAATCTAATGCCAGCAGAGCCCACATAATTCCTGTGATCACGAGAAGTCAAAGGCCAAACTACGCATGCAAAATCGATGCCGAGTGCGGGAGAACAGTCGGTCTTCGTCGCTACAATTTGGATACTGAGTGTAGTATATAAATGAGCAAACGGAAATGGCTTGAAAACGAAGCAGAGAGAGAGAGAGAGAGAGAGAGAGAGAGAGAGAGAGAGAGGATCACTTTGAACCTGCGTTATCTCTGCTGAAGCTGAAGAATTCACCGATGAGCTCGAACGAAAAACGAAGAGGATTAGACGAAAAGCTCGAGATGGTGCGGTTCCGTCTCTGAAATAGTGGGTAAATTTGGCACAGATAGGAAAGAAAATAATCCAAAAACTCCTAAACTCGTCGATTTAATTCTAATTTTTTTAACAATTTACTAATTTAACCTTAAATATTTTTATGAATTTACTAATTTAGTATTAAACATTGTAGTTCTTTTGACTAATTTTGGTTTTAACCAATTAGCTCGCTAAACGCCTTACGTGACGCAATTAGTATTAATGTAAATAATGTTTTGATTATTTTTTTATTTTCTTGCTTTTTTATTTTTTTTCACTTTTTACTACTTTTTTTTGGTGCCTTTGTGAGGGGCACTAAGCCCTTGTTGGATCTAGGAAAGGTTCACAAGCCCTTACTAGGGTTGGTGAGGGCTTAGGTGAGATTTAGTCGTTAGATTCAACGAGACTCATTATAGCCAGTGAAAGCTTGGACAGTTCCTAATCTTTAATAAATCTCTTAGTAGGCTGCATACCCAAATAAATTTATGACCATCTTTGAAAGTGACTACCTTGAATTGAAAAGTGCTCTCCAATTTTATAACTACATCTTAGTTCAATTGGGAGGACCAGGTGCTTATACAAGAGTGTGCTGAGATGTTATTGCAATTTTCTTATATCCAACTTGTTCATTGCTCCTGAAAGGCTAATTTGGTAGGGGATTAGGTTACATAAACCTTCGGAAAAAGAAGAGTTATTTAGTCATTGGCTTTCTTTCCCCCCTCAAGTTCTCATGGACCTATTATGTAACAAAGCCCATCTGTTGGGATCTTCAACTTTGTCTTAGTTTTTATTAATAAAAGGTATATTTTGACCAAAGAAAATAAGTTATGATCATATGTCAAAGAAAAAGAAAGAATAGATTTTGCAGAATTCTGGAAGAAATCCCCCTCATCAAAATTCCATGAGAGAAGACAGAATCTTTTAAGAAAAGTTTCATATGATATATCTTATCTATGCATAATATCATAATAAGGGGATTTTTTTTTTTTTTTTACTACTACTTAGTATTGGAATAGGTTTGAAAAAGTATCCATAATTATCTAACTTGGAAATTTGTTACCTGTAGGGGTAAGGAGTTGTGGCATGTATGTTTGGAATATATTTCATTTGGCTAGAGTTGAAAAACCACTACTTTCTTGAAAGATTTTATACATCTGTCCCTTCTTAGCACATTTCTGTGGGACAAAATCTCAATTTTTCTCCTTGTAAGTATTTCTTAGAACATGAAATGTGAATCAAATCCATATTTTAGTTTGAATTGAGGTACCAATACAAAATTTTTCATTCGAAATCAAACAGATTCAAAACTTAAAAAGAGGTTGACAACAGGTTCTTTGTCCTTGCACACGTATGATGATCAATCTTTGTACAATTTCTTGGAAAGACACAATCATCATAGAAGATTTTGATTCCTTTCCGGTAAATAATGGGCATATATAAATCATCCTTATGATGTCACATGATCTTTTCTTAATTATGTTTGAGTTTAGTACTCAATTTCCTACTGGTTTCCAATGATGGTCCAAAACATTTATTCACATATATATAGTCCATCTGTTGTTCTTTGTTGTTTACTTATAAGTTAATTCTTGTAGAGCGAAGCCTTTTCCGTATGCAACTTGATGCGTGACCACATTCAAATATTATACAGCCCGATAAGGATTCATTTAGCACAGCAAGTACATGACATTCCACCAAAAGAATTGAAAGCAACTCTTTCTTACAAACTTTTAAGGAAATTGCAGAAAAACATATACGTACATCATCGGGTCTTCAACAACCATGGCGGTCAACATCAAATACCACAATCTTTGAGTGCAGATTTAGCTCTTTGTCCAGTTTCAGTGTAGTAGAAGTCCAAGAACTCCACATGATCAAAGGGCTTAAAGAGCAAAGGGTGCTCTTCATCCACCAACTCGCTGGGTGCTTTTACTATGTACCCACCCTTCGGAACCGAGAAAAGTCCGGCCGAGTACCTTGCCTTGTTCCCACTCATCATGACTTGGTGATAAGGAGTGTGTAATCTGCCGTTTAACCACGCCTGTAGGATCAAATCACGTATTAAGGAACGTATCCTTTATCCCATGCCCCACAACTCCAGCTGCTCAAGGGAAATTAAGTTTGAAAATCGACATGTTGTGTCGTGCGATATGCTAATACTATATTATCAAAATCAAATATTGTTACCCCATTACGACATCTCATCGGTTTGTAGAATAATAGTTTGAACAAGGTTGAATACTTGATTGGTTGACGAGATGCAACAATTCTCGGAAAATATTTCAAGAGAAGAGGATATGACTTACGTTAAGCAAACGTTAAGCGACTCTCCTATCATGACGACGAAAGAATTCGTCGAGGGCCGAGTGCTGATCCACTGGCCGTGTTTGGTCTGGACTTGGGAGGCCGTCGACTTCATTCTGGCACAAGATGGTGACGGTGTTCTGGTCCGTGTGAGAGACGAGGCCAAGCTTAGGGTCGGTGGTTTGAGGCCCTGCGTACTTCATGAGACGAAAGAGGTAGTTTGTCGAGTCCATGTGCTCGTCCAAGTATTTCTCGACGCCGAAGCTCTCCAAGATCATCCTCCTAGTCATCTCATCTAACTCCGACAGCTTTTCCGTGAATGAATGTATGGTTTTACTGCCGCGCAGACAGAGAGAGAGCGAGAGAGAGAGAGAGAGAGAGAGAGAGAGAGAGAGAGAGAGAGAGAGAGAGAGGTGAGTTAGCGGTGAAAAGTTAATAATCCAATAAATTATGTGAATCACATATCGAGAAAACACCGAAATTGATATAATTCATGAACTTCATACATGGAGTGGATTTAACAGATAATTTTTTTGTTATTGGCCAAAAACTGTGCTTTTTCTTTTTGGTTTGAATTGTGGTGGTAGCTACCTCCCCCCATCGATTTGAAGATTCATGTATCTACACTTTTTCGGCCACATGTATACTATTGTTATGTATCAATTTATTTAAGAATGAAGTGGTTGTACATAATTCGAGAGTGCACTATACACACACTGCCTCATCTCACCGACGGAAAGGACATCTAGACCTCCTTTGAATCTTTAAGCTAAGTCCCACTTCTTTCTAAATCTGGTATGCGGTATTATAAAAAAAAAAATTAAGAACTTAATTAGACATAAATCGTTAAATCTATCGAGAAGCAAATTCTAACGCGAATTACCTGGGACCAACCAAATAAGAATTTCGTCTAGACAACAAGCTAGTTACCTGAACATAAGATTTTGCATTCCTAAATTCTAAATTAATTCACGAGGCACAAAGGATATATAATTATTCCTCATGCTTGAAAATCATGGATTACCTAAAATTCATATTTCCCTCGGGCCATAATGTAGTGGTAAGGCCATCCACCTTCTCGTATATGTCGGCGTCGTCGATCCCTATGCTCTCGTAGAGCGGGACCATGGGGTACTGCCCGACATAGCCATGGTAGGGCTTCCTCGAGACGTTTCGGAGCTTGGTCTGCAAGGGCAAGTCGAAGAGCTCCTGGACTGAGCCAAGCATCGACTTTTGCAGTTCAACAGGCTCCTTCTCGAACCGAGCTTCGAAGCAGCCGTAAGTTTACAGCGCTTGCTTCACTTCGTCCCTCACGGCGGTCCACTCGGCTGTGCCTGGTTCGAGCCGCAGGCTCGAGAAGTCTATGACCGGGAGCTTCAATTCTGCCATCGACCCCATCTTTTATGAATTGATAAACTTTGGTTTGCTTTTGGTTTTGGTAGCTATTTATAAGATTGGTGCAATGTGCCAAGCATGAACTGAGAACTGAGAAATTGAGGGGGGAAATGTTGCCGAGAGTAAAGACGAGGACAGTCGGCCGATGAAGCTGCTTGCTTGTGGAGTTGAAGCTTCTCTGATAGCATTTCCATAGACAATCTACATTTTAATTGATTGAGCCAGCTTATTATAACAAACTTCACTTAAATTAAGCAATAAGCAGTCGGCTGATTCCTCACTTGATTTTGATGGTGATTGATGATGCGCCATACCTAAACTTCTGAATAATACTTGAATAATTGATTGTTGTTCATGAGTCCCTTTTGGCGTGGGCGATCGTTGTGTTAAATGCATATTTTTCTAAACGGGAAGGATTTACATATTTAATTGATTTTACTAGTACTGATGCACCTGATATTCACGTTTGAGGCAGGCTTAAACATGAAGGACTGTAATTCTTCGAATGCTCTCGTCGACATAGAATTAAGAAATCCCAGAATCGCCAAATGCATGGTTTTATTTCGTTATCGTTGATATGCAACCTAATTGGTTAGGAGTCATTACCATTGGTAATGTACCTGTCAATCAAAATCAATTGACATTGATCGCTGCGCTTACGTCCTTGCACATTTATGTTGATCAATAGCTGTGCAGTTGCATGGAGAGAGACAATTATCATAGAAGATTTGATTCCTGATAACGAGCATATACATACAATCTATGTGAGAGGTCGCATGATCGTTTCTTGATTGAGTTTGATCTATTGCTCATTTTCCTAGTGGTTTCCAATGGTGGTCCAAGACATATATGTCTATACATAAATTTAGTCTTGTTCACCAAAATTTCTCTTGCAACGAAATATCTTTCACTAAAAGTCATTCTTTGGCTTTTAATTGGAGAGATAGGTTTTATGGCAACTCAGGACAAGACAAGAAAATACCTAGACAAATAAACAAATCAACAACTTTACTTCGAATTGAACTATACAAACACAAACTGTACTGGAATTTAGATGACAACAAGACTTGGGAAGTACATGTATTACAAATGAACCAAACGTTAACAAATTGTATCAAAATTTAATTGACGATAAAGCTTGAGAATGCTAAGATAAAGATATACGCCAAAATTTAATTAATGATACAGATCTGAGAACTATAGCTAGAAAACACATCAGGAAAATAAAAGCACAATGCAAGAAAGTAGATATACCTAAAATATAGTAAATTTATTTGATCTGTAGGAGAGGATTTTTCCAATTCCCAATCAATAGTATTTATAGAGGTTGTACCATAACCTCTTCTAAGCATTTTCAATGGTTATATCCATGTTCCTCCACCTCCAAAAGCCTTCACCTTCTCATGCTGACACGACCATATTCTTGAACAGTTATTCTTTTGACATGTATGATTTTCGCTCCATGTTCATGATCATTTTGCTTTCTAGTAATTTCAAACTTGTAACTGCAACTTGATAATCTTTATGTGCTGAGCTTCCTCTTGGTGTCCCAACAATTCGTCAAACCTATTAATTGACACCGTCAACCATTGTTAGTCATACATTATTGTATATTGACAACTGATCAATAATGATTATCAATATATGCCAATATCAATATCGATTTTTTGGATCATTGAAAAGGGGTCACGTGCTTGACAATATTTGACGCTTTAATCACACGTCCACTCATATAAACACCTTGGTCAGTTTTTGGTGCAAACAAGTCCATGTCTTGTTCGTTGTTGTTTTTTAATGAGTTAAACAATGTAGCATAAAGCCTAGTTTGAACCGACAAGTCACATTAAAAAAAAAATATAAAAATGGAATGTATTCTCTCATTACACAAAGAGCAAACAAAACAAGTGTTAGGATATTTCTCTCTATGAGTTTTTTTGAGAGAGTTCTCTATGAGGAGATGTGAGATAACACTTCTAGACTTTGCTTGGGTGTATTGTAGGGCTAGGAAATGCGATTGAACGATTAAAATTCCGTAATTCTTCAAATTCATGATGCGTTTCTTAGTGGCTAGCTATCCTGTGGAGCATATGTCAACACTTGGATTGAACCACATAAATATTTGATGTCCTATTTTATCCTTGTTGATTTCTTTGGTAATATCTTCTTTTACTTGAATTGTAAGATCCATTAGCTTCCATGTTATTCTACAACAATTTGCACTAGGGATAAAGTTAGGGTTTTTAGAGTTGATTTGGAGTTGTTACTTATCTGATCACTTCTTGAAAGCTTCATGTTTGCAATTATATACAAACCAAGAGTTGAGATTGAAAAGTTCATCGAGGGAATTAACTTTTGGTTGTGGAGCATGGAGATGAGTTACTAGTAATAGCCTAATTTTTGATGAAGATGTTAAATGAGAAGGATAAATTGTCAGAATTCATGATAAGTTAGAGTTTATGGATAAGACAAAAAATATAATCATAGTGAATTTATTCGATGAGGTGTGAGAGGCCAAAGAGAAAGATGCCACAACATTGTAAGCAAAACTCAAGTTGTTTATCTGATGGAGGGTTTGAATAATTGCTTGTACAAGTTTAAACGGATGTTTTGTAGGTTGTATTAGAGCCCATGTAGATGAGTGATGTGCTTGAAGAACATCAATGAGACTTGCCTCAATAAGAAATAATGCATGATATTGTTGACATCTATGGTAGATTCTTTTAGACACTTTACTTTGCTTCACTATTATAAAAAAGAAGCACTACGATTACCTTGGAAGATGTAAAGTTAATCTTGTGACAAAAGAAGTTACAAAAGATAGCTTAGTGAAGGAGGTTGCATAAAGTTTGATTATTTAGGGAAGAAACAAACGTAGAGAATCTAGAGGTAACATATTGAAGAACCATTTCAAATAGAGGTCTAATGTTCAGAATCGTCGGTATTATCGTCATGGTGAGGCAAGGCACTATAGGAGAGATTATTTCGAAGTACAAGTATAAAAGATTTAAGTTTGAGTTTGTAGGTAATGCTACTATTGTTACTATAGTATATAATAGTTTCAATAATACTGATGATGTTTATGAGTCAACATGAATTTATTAGGTGATAATTTGGTGGTTGACTCTGGATGTGTTATCTTATGGCTTCTCATAGACGTTGGTTTACTTGCTACCAGTGTACAGAGGATGATAAGGTGTGTATGGAAAACGATGCTGCTTGTGAAGTAGTAGGAATTGGAATAGTTCAAATTAAGATGCATGATATAGTGGTGAGAATTTTAACTAACATAAAGCATATGCCAGAGTTGAGAAATAACCTTGTCTCATCGAGTGCTCTTGACATATTTGGCATGTTTGTATATTGGATCTCCTATGAAGGTGAAGTATTGAAGGTCTCCTGATGTGTGCTCACTCTGACATGGGGGAGGATAGAGTGTGAGTTGTATCTCCTAATGAAAGCGGCAACGATTGTTGCATTTGCTAGATTCTCTGAGGCCTTAGGTTAGGACACGATACAGTTGTGGAATATGAGACTTAGACACTTGAGTGATAAGGAGATGATTATTTTGAGTAGGAGAGGTTGGTTTATTGATCCATTTTCTAGAATTAGCTAGTTTTTTCTCCTACAATCTAGAAATTCCTATGTAAAGCTTCGGTAGTTTATGAAATGTGGTTTAAAAAATGTCCAAATCAAAGATATTTGGTTGACAATGGCGATGAACTTAAAGCAAAAGATCTCTAACAAAAGCAAAGAATTTTACTTGTAGAGTCGGTGAAGAATGCCTATAAATAAGCTGTAATGGTGCTTGTTCACATGTACAAAGAAAACCAACAAGCAAGTTACATCCATAAGCCTAAGAACTAAACCAATCATTCAATAAAGTCATATTGTTTCCTCGTCTCTTATTCCTTACTCCTTGCCCGAGATAGCCCACACAATTCATGCACTTGCAAATCTATCCACAATATAACCCTTGTATCAAAGCATCGTTTTGGTAAGCATTGGGCGTTTGTCCTAGTCACCCTCTTCTAAAATCACCAATCTAAAAACTATGATTGACTATGCCTTATCCTCATTTTCCATTCCTATTTTCAATGGGAATAACTATAACTATTGGAGCATACAAATGACTACCTTCTTGGTGTCTCAAGATTATGATATATAATGGAAAAAGGTTCTGTAGCTCCACAAGAAGGTGCAAGCATTCCGAAGGAACAACTATAAGAAGATACAAGGTTGTTATATGTTATTCAACAAGTACACTCAAAAATGGTATTTCCAATAGTAATGGGAGCGAAGACTACAAAGGAGGCAAGTGAGATATTACAAGAAGGATACCAAGGACAGTTAAGGTGTGGCTTATTCAACTTCAAACTCTAAGAAGAGAATTTGAGCATTCTAAAACGAAAGTATACTAGACCATTCAAGAATATTGTGGAAGATTAAAAGAACTTGGTAATCAAATGAGAGGCTATGAAGATGAATCACTAACCAAAGGGTCATTAAAAAAAAAATATTGGTGTCACTTACTAGAAAATATTATTCTATTGTCACCAATGAACAAAGGACTCAAGGACCATATCAGTAAGTGAATTAATTGGCACTCTAGAAGCGCATGAAAAAAAGATTGATAGTACAAGATGAAGAATTAGTTGAAAGTGCCTTCGATCTAAAATAAAGATATGGTCTTACCAATTGAAGGAGTTCATGGAAAAATATAAGAGGAGGAGAAATTAATCAAAAGTAAAAATATCCACCTTACAATATTTGCAAAAGAACAAGTTATTTAAAGAAAGATTGGTAGTTTCGGAATAGACCACAATTCCGCTATTATAAAAGATATAGCCATGTAGAGAAAGATTGTCGCTCGAAAACAAATTGTCGAGCCAACTATGTTGAATACAGTGACGTGTTAGTATGACGAGGTTGTAGGCCTGGTGCAAAAGAGACGTGAGTGTATTTTGGGTAGATTTGGACTTAGTTTTGTTATAAGATTAGTAACTTTGGGGCTTGAGCTGAAGAAGTAGGGACTGGGGAGAGAGCGGGGCTGAATTTTGGTTATAATCCATTTGGGCTTGATTTGCTCTGATAAAAATTTGGGCTATTGATGAATTGGGCTCAGTTTATATTGGGCTTGAGTTATTTTGAAAATGGATATAGTATCAAAGCCCCAAATGCATCCAGACCCGCGAAATTATTCGGACTGGGCTTAAAGGCCCCGCCCTAGTCCCCATCTTGGGAATACTTTTTTTTTTTCAAAAATTAAAAATGTTAAAAAATTAGAAAATATCTTAGAAATAGTTTTTGACTTAGTTTCGTGACTTAAATGCTAGATGTAGTTTAATTTTCTTTAGTTAGCATAACATTTAGTTTAGGGGTTCAAATGAGTACATTTGGTGTAAGTTTTTTTTTTTTTTTTTTGGTAAGGTACACTTGGGGTGAGTTTAGTTTTAGTAAATTGGTTCTTTAGAAAAGAAATTGAACTCAACTTGATATTAGCTCTTGTGGGATCATGTCCTGAGGCTTATAACATCGCAATGTATATTCTTTGCTTGCTTCGTATTAGGTTTCTTTTTCCACATTTACTTTAAAGTCTTTTCAATCTTGAGTTTTTCTTTATTGCATCGCATTTAAATAAATTGCTTGCTAATTTCTGTACTAGAGGGTTAGTCTAGTTCACAACCATAATGAACCCTGCAAAAACATTTACATGCTCACTTAGTAATTTTAATATCCTTTAGACTCATATTTGGTAATCAAGAATGCATTACTCCTTAGATAAACAACTTGCCATGTTAGTGATACCCAAAGGACATTAATAGAAATATTAGCGTAATCGAGTTTTCATTTGTAAACTGCTAAACTTCGGTTTTGGTCGCTATTTATAAGATTGGTGCAAAATGCCAAGTGAGTATGAATTGAGAACTGAGAAATTGAACTTTTGTTGGAGAAACGGCTGCTGAGAGTAGAGACAATGACTGTGGGAGGCGTGAAGATGCTTGCTTTTGGAGGTGAAGATTCTCTAATAGCATTTAAATTAACTAATTAAATTTCAATGAAACAGGCAACATGATACAAAAAAATTTCCATGTTTTGAGCGATAAAGCAGTCGGCTGGTCTTGATTCTCATGGTGATTGATTATATATAAGACAAAGTTCATGATACAATCGATAAGTTAAACTTCTAAATGTTAATTAATAAATTCCTTGCTAATCAGTTGAATTCTCTATTTTGGATACGAACTAATCTCATATAATATCCCAAGTACTATTTGTTTCTTTTATAATTAGCCATTTCTTGATATCTCTTTTTATTCAAGCCGTGGTGTATTGTGCATTCCCCCATTCAAGTCATGGAACATATGAAGTAAATTTAGAAAAAAAAAATTGTATTTTTGATCAAGAATGAAATGTTATTGGAACTGTCTATCTCTAGTTCATCCTTTGGAACTATATCACTTCCCGAATCTAATAAAATAGAATGAATTGAGACAATATTTGATAGATATAAAATTATCTTGAATATATTAATTATTTCTTTATCTTCTTGGAAGAGGGGAAAAAAGAAGAAGAAGAAACACCTCATTCATTCTTCACCAATTTTTGGTCTCTAGTGAATCTCTCGGTGGGATACAAACCCAAATGAAGTTATGACCATCTGTTAGAGAAAGAGAAACAATGAATGTTGTAGGATTCCTGAAGAAATCTCACTTATCAAATTCCATTGTAGAAGATAGAATCTTTAATAAGAATTTCCTATAATATATCTTATCCTTTCATAACATCATGAAAAAAGGGGATCATCTTTTTTACCACTACTTTTTTTTTTCTTTGCTGCTAATTAGTTTTTGGTGATAGGTTGGAAAAAGTATCTGAAAAATATCTAATTTAGATATTGGTTATCTCATCGAAGTAAGGAACCATTGCATGTATGTTCGGAATCACTTAAAGAGAGTTTTTTTTTTTTTGGGTTGAAATTTGGAGAGATTTAAAAACCACTATTTTGGTAAAAGCTTGCATACATCTATCCGTTCTTAGCACATTGCTATAGACAAAATCTCCATTTTCCTTCTTTTGGATTGGTAAAAATTTCTCTGAACATAAAGTGTGAATCAAATGCAAATTTTAATTTTAATTGAGACACCGATACAATTTTTTCTCTTCTGAATCAAACATGAAAAGCGGTCGGCAATAAGTTATTTGTCCTTGCACACGTATGTCAATCAATCATTATGCACAGACACACGTAAATGTGGTCCATGTTTTACTCTTTCTTTTTTTTTTTTTTTTTTTTTTTGTTTTTATGAGTTAATTATTGTAGCGTGAAGCCTTCTCTGTACGTAATTTGATCCATGACCTCATTCAACTATTATACAACACAACAACGATTCATATAGCACGGTTGGTACATGACATTCCACCAAAAGTTCATCACCTAACTAATGGGGGAATGTTAAAAACGACTCTTTCTTACAAATTTGCAAGGAAATTGCAGAAATACAGACACTCACACGTACATCATTGTTTATTCAACAACCATGTCGGTCAACATCAAACGCCACAATAAGTTTTGAGGGCAGATTCTGCTCTTTGTCCAGCTTCAGTGTAGTAGAACCCCAAGAACTCCACATGATCAAAGGGCTTAAAGAGCAAAGGGCGCTCTTCATCCACCAATTCGTCAGGTGCTTTTATCATGTACCCGCCCTTTGGAATCGAGAACAATCCGACCGAGTACCTCGCCTTGTTCCCGCTCATCATGACTCGGTGATGTGGAGAGTGCAGTCTACCATTTACCCACGCCTGTAGGATCATGTCACGTGTTAAGGAGCGTAATCTTTATTTTGTGCTGCACAACTCCAGTTATTCACTTGAGGGATATTAAATTCGAGAATCAGTATATTACTCAACGGTTGTATCACGTGACATGCTAACATTTATATCAAAATTAAATATCGTTACCCTATTATGGTGTCTTGTTGGTTTATGGAATGATATTTTGAATAAATTTGAATACTTGATCGGTTGATGAGATGTGAAAATTCTCGTGTCTTTCCTTTCAAAAGGAAAGAAATAAGACTTACGTAGAGTGAGTCTCCTATCATGACGATAAAAGAATTCGGCGAGGGCTGAGCCCTGAACCACTCGCCGTCTTTGGTTTGGACTTCAAGGCCGTCGACTTCGTTCTGGCACAAGATGGTGACGATGTTCTTGTCGGTGTGAGAGTTGAGGCCAAGCT
Organism: Eucalyptus leucophloia subsp. euroa; assembly: GCA_017140325.1. NCBI lineage: Eukaryota > Viridiplantae > Streptophyta > Magnoliopsida > Myrtales > Myrtaceae > Eucalyptus > Eucalyptus leucophloia. The sequence goes on from CM029477.1 coordinate 35,217,593, forward strand.
TAGTGTCGGTAGTTTGAGGCCCTGCGTATCTCATGACACGAAGAAGGTAGTTCGTCGAGTTCATGTGCTCGTCCAAGTATTTCTCGATGCCGAGGCTCTCCAAGATCATCCTCCTTATCATCTTATCTAACTCCGATAGCTTCTCCGAGAATGATTGTATATTTTTGCTGCCACACAGAGAGAGAGAGAGAGAGAGAGAGAGAGAGAGAGAGAGAGAGAGAGAGAGAGAGAGAGAGAGAGGATTCCATCTCAGTATATAGCTTGTTTCCTTCGAAAGGTTGATTAAATATACACCAAAAATGTTGGTTAAATTTATGAGAAGTGTCTTTTATCTTTTCGGCAGTTAATGATAGTAAGTAATGTTTCACTAAGAAACAATCAATGACGCTTGATTGAATTAGGGACGGAAAGTTAGTAATCTAATTAGTTATGTCAATCACATTAAAAAAAAAAAAATTCACATCAGGATTTAGGTCAGATTCACTTACGAATACAAATTCTCATTCAATTTGTGAACCGTGACCGACTCTGTTTGATTATTGCATCATCCACTGAGTAGATTTATCCGATAATTTATGCAGTTGGAAAAAAAAAAAATGTGTTTTATTTCTTTCTTTTGGTTGTAACTGTGGTGGTAGCTCTGGACAATGGTTGTACGTAGATTTTTATCTTATTAGATCTTTAGAGTGAACTTTAAACTTCTCCTTATCCCAACCCTTGACTTGCCTACGACTTGTCTTTGTTATCTAACAGATGACTTGCCTAGGACCAACCGAATTAGAATTTTACCTAGACAATAAACTAGTTATCTCAACATAGGATTTTGCATTCCAAGCTTCTAAGTTAAATCACGAGGCACAGAGTATATATAAGCAACCCCATGTTTAAAAAACTTTGATTACCTAAAAGTGGGATGTCCCTCGGGCCATAAGATAGTAGTAAGGCCATCCACCTTCTCGTACACGTCGGCATCGTCAATCCCCATGCTCTCGTATAGCGGGACCATGGGGTACTGCCCGACATAGCCGTGGTATGGCTTCCGCGAGACGTTCCGGAGCTTGGTTTGCAAGGGCAAGTCGAAGAGCTCCTGGACCGAGCCAAGCATTGACTCTTGCAAATCAACAGGCACCTTCTCGAACCGGGCTTCGAAGCAGCCGTAAGTTTCCAGCGCTTGCTTCACCTCGTCCCTCACGGCAGTCCACTCAGCTGTGCCCGGCTTGAGCCGTGGGCTCGAGAAATCTATGACCGGGAGCATCAATTCTGCCATTGATCCCATCTTTTCTGAATTGATGAACTCTGGTTCTGGTTTTGGTTTTGGTTTTGGTCTTGGTCTTGGTCTTGGTCTTGGTCGCTATTTATAAGATTGGTGCAATATGCCGAGTATGAATTGAGAACTGAGAAATTGAACTATTGTGCGGGGGAAAAGGTTGCCGAGAGTAAAGACAAGGACAGAGGGGAAATGAAGATGCTTGCTTTTGCATGTGAAGATTCTCTGATAGCATTCACATAGACCATTTACATTGTAATTGAATTGAGCCAACATAATATGACCAACTTTACGTGAAATTAAGCACTAAGCAGTCGGTTGATCGATCCTCACTTGATTTTCATGGTGAGTCATTATGTGCGACACCAAGTTGGCGATATAATTAATAAGCTAAACTACTGAATATCACTTGAATAATTGCTTGTTCAGGAGCCACTTTTGGCCTGGGCGATCATTATGTTAAATGCATATTTACGTTTCTAAACGGGAAGGATTTATATTTTTAATTGATTATACTAATACTGATGCACCTCATATTCGCTTTTGACGAAAGATTGAACATGGAGCAGAATTTAATTCTTGTAATGCTTTTGTTGACAGATTTAAGAAATCACGGCATCGCCGAATCCATGGTTTCTTGTGTTATTGGTTTATACACGACCTAAATAGTTGGGAGTCAGGACCATTGATAATGTATATGTCAATCCAAATGACATGAAAATGATCGCATGGAGAGGGACAATCATCATAGTAGATTTGATTCCTTCACGGAAGACAACGGGCATATACAGATAATCTATGTGAGATGTCACATGATCTTTTCTTGACTCGGTATGATCTATTGCTCATTTCCCATATGGTCCACGATGGTGGTCCAAGACATATACGTCTATACATAAATATAGTGCATGTCTTGTTTTTTGTCTATTTTTTTTATGAGTTAACTATTGTAGCGTAAAGCCTTCTCTGAGTGTAATGGTCCAGGACTTCATTTAACTATTATATCTGTTAAATTATCTCTCGAACTAAACCTAAAAAAAAAATCCCAATCCAAACATAAATGCCAAATCCAAATGGAACTTGTAATTTTGTATCCAAATAGGCAAGCAATAATTGGAGTTGGGATCTTAGTTTCAGTCGGCAAGTCGCATAAGAAAATATAAAAACAAAATCTATTCAGTCATTATACAATAGAGCAAACAAGATAAGTGTTAGAATTTTTCTCTTTACAAGTTTTTTGAGTAAGTTCTTTACGAGAAAGTATAAGATAACACTTATGGATTTTGCTTTGAGTGTAACGTAGGGCTAGGAAATGTGATATTGTAATTCCATAACTCTCCAAATTCTTCATGGATTTTTTAGTGCTTGGCTCTCCCATAGAGGAGATGTCGACATTGGGATCGAGTCACATAAATCGCTGGTGTCCTTATCGATTCTCATCAATTTCTCTAGTAATTTATTTTTTTTTTTTTTTTTTGTGTTAGACTTAAATTGTAAGATTCATTAGCTTCTATTCCATGACAATTGGTACCAAAGATAAGGTCAAGGTTTCTAGAGTTGATTTGAAGTTGTTGCTTGTCTGATCACTCCTTCAAAATATTGTGTTTGCAATTATATCCTAAGCAAGAGTTGAGATTGAAAAGTTCAATGGGAGAAGCAATCTTGATTGTAGAGCATTGAGATGCGTTCCCTAATAAAATGACAAATTGTGAAACAGTGATGAAAGAGGCTGATAAGATAGAGTTTATGGAGAAGGTGAAAGGCATAATCCTCACGATCTATTGGTTAAGGTGTTAGAGGAAGTCGCCAAGTATATGGATGCCGCGGTATTGAGGCCAAAACTCAAGCCACTTTATTTGATGGAAGGTTTGAATAATCACTTGTATAAGTTAAAAAGGATGTTTCAAGTTGAAGTTGTTAAAGAAACATCTATCTAAGCCCATTCGGATGAGTTTAATAAATTCATGATACACTTGAAGAATATCAATGAGGCCTTGTCTTATGAGGAATAAGGTGTCATATTTTTGGCTTCTCAAGCATATTCATCGAGCACTTTACTGGTTCATAGCTACAAGAATCCACTACAATTACCTTGGAAGAGAAAGTCCACCTCGTGGCAAAAGAAGTTACGAAACAACAACTTAGCAAAGGATATTGTGTAAAGTTTAGTAATTTGGAGTAGGGACAAACACAAAGAGTCTAGAGGTAGAAGATGGAAGAGTCGTTCTAAATAGAGATCCAATGTTTAGAACCATCAATGCTATCACTATGATGAGGTAGGGCACTACATGAGAGATTGTTTGATGTGCAATGTTAAAGAAGATGCCGTTTGCAAGCAACCGTAATAGCTTCGGTGCTACCGATGATGTTTTAGTAGGCTCCATGAGTTCATTAGGTGATGATTAGGTGTTGACTTTGGATGTTGTATCATATGGCTTCTCATAGGCATTGGTTTACTAAGTATTAGCATACAAAGGATGGTAAGATGTTTATGGGAAATGGTGCGGCTTATGAAGTAGTAGGGATTGGAATGGTTCTGATTAAGATACACGATGGAGTGATGGGTACGTTGACCGACGTAAGGCATGTGCCAGGACAGAGAAATAACCTCGCCTCGCTGAGTGCTCTTGAAGTGTTCGTATGTTGGATCTTCTTTGAAGATGGAGTTTTGAAGGGCTCTCGACGTGGGTTTACTCTGACGCAAGAGAGAATAGACTATGAGTTATATCTCGTCGTGGAAACGGCGATGATTGTCTCATCTACTATATTCTCTGAGGCCTCAAGTCGAAACACAATAAAATCGTGGCATACGAGGCTTGGACACATGAGTTCTATCAGGAGGGCACCCTACTGAGAAACTGGATTTCTGTGAGCATGCATTCAACTAAATCTAGTCCACGTCTTGTTTTGTTGTTTTTTTTAAGTAAATTATTGGAGCATGAAGCCTTCTCTGTATGTAACTTGCTGCATGACCTCATTCAACTATGATATCTTTATGACACAATAAATATACATTTAGCAGTCGGTCAAGATGCTTATGAGTTGATCATTATTCAATTACGATATGATGCCACACAATCGAGTACCTTATTTCTTCAGTACATTTTACGTAAATATACATTCGCAGGTCACAAAGACGGAAACATGTTTGCAGAAAACATAAGCTGTGAAGAACGTGGTGCGTTATCAATTATCTGATCCTGTGGTTCTATTTAAACGCCGCAGTACGCCTGGGCAGTGCACACATCTTGGGGGACGCCGTCCTGGCAAAAGTAACGGAGCAACCCATAATGATCGAACGCTTTGAACTTCAACGGATTCTTGGGATCTGCTAATTCTTGCGGGATTTCTATTATTCCACTGTGGAAGGTGAACAAGCCCAGCGAGTACCTGGGCGATTTCTTCTCCTTCATCACCACTTGATGCAATGGAGAATGTATCCTTCCATTGCTCCACGCCTGTTCGGAAGCAGTTCAGTCATTTTCCATTAATCAAGTCAATAGGGAGACTCTCATACAAGATGTTGTCAATAATCAGCTTAATATGTTCGAACTTTTTGATGGATTGATGTCCTTTTAGTAACAGGTGCGAGCAAGCTATGTTTGATCCACACAGAAAACAAGAAAATGAGGGAAAGGTACTACAAAGTTGAGCTTGACATGAATTCGATTCGACTAGAGTCAAGATTAGTTCCGGTCTACAGATCAAGATCAACTATATTTCATCCTTAAGTCGATTTTATTTTTTTTATGACACAATAATTAATCAGACATAGCTAGCAAATCTGAGGTTGGAATTAAAGATCTGTCTATTGATCACCTACCAAGAATGCATCGCCTGCCATGACCAAGAATGATGATGGTGAAGGTTCAAAGGCAATCCAATCGCCATCCTTTGTCTTGACCTTCAAACCATCAATCTGATTCTGGTGAAGTATGGTCACAAAGCTCTTATCCGTGTGGACATCACAGCCACGATTTGTCTCATTCATCTCCGGAGCCCTATATTTCATGAACCGAAGGAGGTAAGTGCTCGACATGACATGCGAGTCATAATACTTCTTTACCCCATATCTCTCGAACACCATCCTCTTCACCATCTGCTCAAGCTCCGATACCTTCTTTGAGAACGCGAGCGCGCCATCCCTAGGAACCGATAAAGAAAATGAATGTTTCCATGACAAAAACGAGCCAAAACATGCAAAATTCAGATCAGGGAAACACGGAAATGATCTTTCAAGAATTGCTAGTCATACCGGAATCGCTCGTTACCGGCCGGCCACAAGAGGTTCGTGAAACTTTGGACGCCTTTGAGGGTTGTCGCGTCATCAATGCCCAAGCTCTCATACAAAGGAATGGAGGGGTGTTGCCCGACGTAGCCAAAGTAGGGTTTCTCGGAGGTGTTTCTCGACTTAATTTCGGTAGGTAAATCAAACAGCTCATCAAGCGCATGAAAAATTTCGCTGTGAGCTTGTGAAGTGAAATCAGAGCACGTTGCGATGAAGCAGCCACACTCTTCTAGGGAAAAAACGACTCGTTTGGAGGTGGAGATCCACAGATCCGTTCCGGGATCGAGATTTTCCCGGGAAAATTCTATAACAGGAAGTTCAGGCAATAATTTAGACTGAGAACCCATCGGAATTAATTGATAATAAAACTTAAAAAAAAAAGGAATTTTTTTCCTCTGGGTTTTGTGTGGATTATTTTCTGAGGGACCACTGATTAAGGATGTAATGTTCGTGGTCCTAGGATTTATAAGGTCCCCACTTCCGGACGTGTGACCGGACAAAAATGAAAGTTTAGCCTACCATCATTTTTTAATTAACTATGGTAGGAGGAATCTTTGGATCGAAAATAATTGTCCTTATCTCTTCTGATTTATTTGGAGGGTTATGAACACGAATATTCCTAAGCGTGAGACCTTTTCTAACTTTATTTTGGATCTCATCGTTCATGACAATGTTCGAAAAGTAAACGCCGGAGTTGCCCATAAGATTTTATTGACGAAAGTGTCTTTTTAATTCACCAAGACCTTTTTCCGAGTTATAAAGTAGTAAGGATATTGATTATAATGTTATCACCAATGTGCCCACGTTATCATATGATAATTAAAGTCCGATCCTTATTGTGCTTCCAAGACGAACAAATTGCCATTATTAAGTGGACAAGTGATTAAAAAGTACTTCTAATGAACGGTGCAGTGAATTTTGCGTTGAGACTATCTAGTTTTCCAAATGACCTACTAACAAACGTTGAACGAAAGTGTTAGGATATCCAAATTATGAGCAATTTATTACAATTTTAGATTTTTGGATATGGTCCTTTCAACCTAATGAAATAAATCGACTTATGAAATATATATCTTTTTCAGTTTACATCAATCGGCTGAGTGGTATGTATCACCCTCCAAAGAAAAGCAAATGGGTGAGTCTCTTTATCATGCTAATGGATGACTATAATTAATCATTTTGGCAATTTATATCACTCGAAAATTCAAGTTTTACATCCCTTTCATCCTCCGGGACCAAACAATAAAGACAAAAAAGGAGTTAGCGATATCTATTTGTATTGTTACTATGCAGAAAGGGCCAGGGTTTTTATATCCATTAGACAATTATAGCGTCCTTTTTATTGATATGGCCCATTTTGATGGTCCAACCTGGCTTTTCATTTTATGCTTGGATGAGTTATTGATTGATGAGTCTACATTGATGTATCCCTCACCCGGAGTCCCACGAGTCTATTCGAACCGTAAGTCTAAAACTTGTTCGTAATTTATCATTAAACAACGATGAAGCGATCTAGAAGAAGAGAAATTGTCACAAATATACAGTTTATATCATGATTAAGGTCATAATTAATTATTTTTCCGGCAAGTGGCGAGATAAATTCATGGCATGTGTAAAAAGCCACGAACTTTAGGTATGGCTCACATTTAATCAACTTTAGTCACAGTCAATTACAGAATTCTATTATGCCGTGCCTAAAAATACAAACTTTTAGTTGTGCAAGTCTGTGTTCGTAAATGCCAAAAAAATTATTAGTAATACATTGGTTGTGACTTTTGTCAGCTAACTTGTTGGTAATTTTATCAATAACTATATGAATGTATTTTTTTTAATGAATTAACAGTTTTTATACGGACTTACCAACTTTTATCTCCATAACTTATGAACCCTTCGTGTTTATTGACTAGTTTACCAATCTAAATAGAGTGATTCACCAACTTGTATGATCAAAAAAGGGTGGCAAGCCAACCTAAATTAGAGTTATCCTCCTTCCTATTATACCGACTTACCAAATTAAAATGATTCACCAACTCATAATCTCATTGTACAATAGGTTGGCCTAGTATCAACTTAAATAAGAGTAATTTTCCCTATGAGATTAATTACACGCTAGTTTTAGGTTAGTACTCTCATTTGAGCTATTAATCAACTTTTACCTTTTTCTTCCTAAGTTTACCAACCTTGACTTTTGATTTTTCAATTTATATGCCTTGGCTAACAACCCTTTACATTCACAAACTCTTTTCAGAGTTTACCAACCTAAATTAATATGACTTAACAATTTTTCTCCCATTAAGTCATTACCTAAATAATTTGTAAACTATAAAAATGATTTAGGATTTAAAAGTATAGGTAAATTTCTAACAAGTTATTGGGAAATCAAGTGATGAATGAATTTTTTTACGAGAAGCTTTTTTCAATATGTACTAAGCTTTTACAAAAATCTGCCAACACCAAAAAAAAAAAAAAATCATTTTTTCCCCTTGTGAACGGTTAGGGTCCGCCTAGTTAAATGTGCCCAGTTTACTCCGTGGTCCGCACACAAAAGTCATTTTATGTCTTTTTCACGTGAAGTCTAGTTGAACTTGAACATACATTGGATCTAGGGGCACTTTGAGATTGATTATGGGGGTGATGTTGACACATTGTCTGGGGCAAATTTCTGGAGTTCATTGAAGAAATAAATGAATGTAGAGACACTTTGAGACTTCCGTTTTTCTTACATCAAGTTAAGCAATGCAAGTAATTATTTCTAAGAAAATATCTTACAAATCATTTGTTTTCTAAGAAATCTATGAAATCTAATAATTGGAAGCCGACTCTGCATTTTTGAGATAATTTGAAGTCAATGTGTACAATAAGGTTCAAAAGTATCAATAATACAATATATGATAAAACTAGGAAGAAGTGCACTCTAGGTGCCAAAACTTGGCACACGTAAACAAATAAGTGTTAAAACTTTCAAAAGGTACACTTGCCACTTTTTTTGAAAGTTGAACACTTAAGTAACAACTCCGGTGAAACTTGTCAAAATCCAACGTGGCGTTATTTTATTAATAAAACCATCTACGTGCCTTGTCAAAATGTACATTTAGCAATAATTGTCTCAAAATGACGTCATTTTACCCCCAAATTTTATTTATTTATATATATTAATTGAATTAAATCAAAAAGACAAAATTTTAAAAAAGGGCGGGGGGTGGGGAATCAGTGAGGGCCTACATGACCCTTACTGCTATCATCCCATCATCACCAATAAGGGCCGACAAGTCCACTAGGGTTGCCAAGCCTCGACCAATGGCTAGCGATCCTAGTCGACTGTAGACAAGGGCTTGCACACCCTCACCTAGATCTGGGGTGAGGGGTCACGGCCCTCCCCCAGATCGAGCGAAGGCTCATGATATGCTAAATTATTTAAAAATTTTGCCAAAAAAGTCACGTCAGTAGTTTGGTTAGAAATTTTTGCCATTGACAATTAAGTATTCATCTCTTCTCCGATTTTGGTACTGAATCATACCTTTTTTAAGTTTTGGTACTCATATGTTTACTTGTGTTGAGTTTTGACACATGGGGTGTATTTCTGCCGAATAATATTTAAGACAATCCAAATCGTTTCTACTGTTTCTCATCATATGAAAATGAGTGTGCTAACAACCCCTGGATTTTAGTGGTCTCCCATTTTTTTAAGCTCCATTCATTGATTAGCATTTGACATTTAAACCTTTTTTTTTTTCATTAGATAATCATTTATGAATTCTTCATTAATTTTCTTAGCAACTTTAGGTAATCTTATTCCTTCGATATTGCTTCAAGGAGTACGCCAAGGTCATTGAATTCCAAGTAAAAGAACAAGAGAAACATTCTTGATACTTAAGTTAAAGTCCACGAACACGCTTATCACTTGAGATACTTTCTCCATTACATGTTAATTAGATTTAGAAAACTTTTATCTATTTTTCATTTGAAATTCAGGGTTTGTTAAAAAAAAATCCAAATAACATTAGTGGATTTAATACAAGGATTTAGTTTGATAACAGAATTTTCATCCATGTCATGTACGAAACTAAGGCTCCGTTTGTTCCATGCTAATTCCTCTAAATGCAAGCTTATGAGATGAAGGTAACAACCCAAATATAGTCATTGCAAGAGAGTATTTCAAAGGGTTTAAGATTTATTCACCAAGGTAGAGTTTCATGTCACATAAGAAAGAAAACCAAAAGTAGTCATCCCTTGACTACTAGAAAGACATCACTCACGACTCACAAGCTACGCCAAGACCAGAGTACGTAACTGGGAATTTAGCAGCACTTCATGATCAATCATGTCCCTGAACGCCGCAATAGGCTTTGATTGGACACTTGGATTTATACCCTTCGTCGGTACGATAGAATCGGAGTAGACCAAGATGTTCGAAGGGCTTGTACTTTAACGGGTGATCGTCATCAACGAGCTCTTCGGGAACTTGAAGCGTTCCATTATTGAACGCAAACAGCGCGAGCGAGTATCTGTCTTCCTTGCCGTTGATGGTCACCTTGTGGTTTGGAGACTGTATCCTATCATTGCTCCATGCCTGTTCAAATGCCGGTTCAGTTGTTAGAACTTGAAATTTCCGGCTTATATAGATGCAACTGAGTCAAAGTCTTGTACTCGACATTTTATGTTCGGCCCAAGCACCGATCCTGGTTTTATTTCTGGTTATGTCAAGTTTAGCTCAAGATACGTAATTCCATGCACTCGACATTTGGATCGAGTCCGGGCAATTGACAGAGGAAGATTACCTTCAGAACTATATGTACTTGTGTATTACCATAATACATTAGTCATTCATATAAATATTTAGTGACCATTTTCACCAGTTCCTCTAATCTGAACTTGACTTACTGTTTTTCTAGGAAACAAATGCACTTATTCCGTTCTTGTATGATCCATAAATTCTAATGAGAGTCTGTCCTATTTTAAACCCTAAATATAAGACTAGCAAGATCATATAGTTCAATCATAAAAATTTAATCATTGTAGCTGTTTAATTATACTTGTCGATCCAGTAAGCAATACGGTTTTCTTGAGATATGTCTAGCTCCGCGCTTATATTTTCTCATTCCTTTGTCTCAATAAGGAAATTTAGATTAATACTCACCATTAATGCATCTCCAGCAATGACCACGAAATTCGAAGGCGACATCTCGACAGTGATCCATTCTCCGTCCTTGGTTTCGACCTCCAAGCCATTAACTTCGCTGTCTTGATGAAGAATGGTGGTAAAGCTCTTGTCCGTGTGATTGATGAATCCAAGATTAGGCTCATTCTCCAGCGGTGCCCTATTCTTTAAGAGCCGAAGGAGGTACGTCGTTGATTCGATGTAAGAATCATAATGCTTCTCGGAATTGTAGCTCTCGAATATCATTCTCGTGACAATCTGGTCCAACTCCGCCGCAAGCTTCGCAAATGAGTTCACGATGTCGCTGACCAGACGAAGAGCAAAATGGTCACAAACTCAAACAGAACGCTCAAGATACATAGAGAGGAAACGAATGGCTGAATTTAAGAAGGGAGAACCGAAAGCGATCGTTGCCGTCAGGCCACATAAGGTCGGTGAATTTCTGAGTCGCTTCTAAAGATGTCGCGTCGTCGATGCCCAAGCTCTCGTGTAGAGGGAGCTTGGCAATCTGGCCGACGTAGCCGTTCAAGGGTTTCTGGTACCGGTTCTTCATTTTGGTCTCCGTGGGAAGGGCGAAGAGTTCGTGCAAAACGCGAAACGTGGCATCATGAACTTGTGACGGGATTATCTCGTCGTAGTTCACTACGAAGAAGCCGAATTCTTCAAGCGCTTGGATCACCTCCTTGCATGTAGCGACCCAAGAAGTTGTCCCTGGTTTCAGATTTTCACTAGAGAAATTGAGAATCGGAAGCTTTGGTGACCCTTCACTACCCATTTCGAGCGTTGGCTTTTTCGATTGATTTGAATAAAATCTGAGAGATTTCGAGGGGTATTTATAGGCACGGTGGAGAATTAACATGTCTTATGTCTAGTTCTACTCGATGTTATTCTTCCTATGACTAAAGAAGAGATGACATGCATGAGGGTAAGAAAGTATGACACAAAATAAGGTGGAAAATTTTTATTTGTGAGGTGATTTATTTATGTGGTCGGCGGGACTTTTCTTGAATATTATAGATGCGTGGTGGATATTGATCTGGGTGTTTCCTTTGACCTACGAAGACACCGAGTGACATTTCTGTAGGATTACATCTGAAATTGAGTGTTTTTTCCCCTATTTTGCCGCAGGGAGTGTAGCGTAAATTATTTTGATTAGGCGCTCCTCATCCTTTTTATTGGCTATAGATTGATGGACTGCGGTGTGGACATTATGACTCCCGTCTTACCTAATCGATTGTGAGATAATTGAGGTATTTCATACTTTGTGGATTTATTCACCTATGGGTATGTCGTTACCAAATAATGAGGTGCAACAGTGAGGTGTCAGATAAAAATGTCCCTCATCAAAATCATTAATGGGGTTATAATATGATATATATATATATATATATATATATATATATATAGTTATTTATAATTTACCGAAATGGAATGTTATTACTCTCAATCATCAATTTTTTTTTTATATATAATAATAAAGGATTTGAAAGATGTTGATAAAACCTTTCCTAAAGTAAATTCCAGCTTTCAATATATAAGATCTCCAATATAGATTCAGCGTAGAATTAGAAACCTTTTGATATAGGAGAAGCAATTCAAACATCTTCTCTAGATCGCAGATTGTGGTGGTTTTGGTAGAATTTACAAATTTTTCTTAGAGACAAGATTTGTATAACCATTGTTATTGATTAAAAATTACAACTTACGTTCTACTGCACACAGTAAGTATAACTATCGCTCTTGAATTTACACTCTACACCCTATAATTTGTGTCTTGATTTACTGTGTGCACCCCCATTCAGCACTACAGCTCTAAAAAGCACTACGATACTATCACCGTTTCAGCCAAATTGCACCATCAATATAAATGGGTGTTCTAAAAGAATATATAAATGTGTGGTAGAGAGATAAATGTGTAATAAGGCAAATTAATTTAAGAAAGAAATTTGAATGATTGTAATTATATGGGAGAGATTTAAAATTCAATTTTGAAATATAAGATATTTGTGGGAATATCTAACACTTAACTTGATTATTTAAATTTTAATTTCGTGCATTTTGTCGTACCACATTCCATAATTCATTATAATATCCGAGTGCCTTCAATCCTTCATATTTGAGGGGTTGAAATGATTGAGATATATAGCTATTATCATAGATATAAGCACAAGTGACCTAAGCATATCTCTGGCAAACTCAGCCATTAATCGACTTTAAGCTTAAAATATTAGGGGAAAACTCACCTATGCTACTTCAATTCCTCAAACTATGTAACTACTCTTGGCTAAGGTAAAATGCATCGGTCAAAAGCCTGGACTTATCTAATTCACTAGACTAGACAAGTATTTCATGGATGTCAAGGTAGCCGATTTTCTACACTCATGATCTTGGAGTATTAAAAAAATATATAATCACAAGACTATAATATATGCTAATAGGTAGAGAAAAGCGTAATTCAAATGAGTCAACTTAACTCTTGTCTTATCTCATAAATCTATTGAAAACTTTTTTTTTTAATTAATCTTTCTCATATTCCTCTAGAAGTTCATTTTGTTTAACTGTAGTTGAACTATAATCATATTGTATGGTAACTGTTTTGTGAAGTATTGCAACTCTTTTATCTGATAATACATGTTTTACTGTTGCAGCATCTCAGAAGTGGATTATACCGCATCCTCAAAACTATTGTAGCTTTGAAGGTACTACAACCATGACGTATTGTGAAATCGAAAGCACCCAATTTTCATAGTTAAAACTGCTGCAGAGTTCAATTGCACTCCCAAGAACAACACATATCACTCATTTGCTTCCTTTAATATTTTTTTTTTCATTGTTTGAACGCATTGTCATCTTGCTAGAGAGAATAATCACGCTCATTGTCATCTTGCTAGAGAGAATAATCACGCGTGAGAAGTAGTAAACTAGTCTTCGAATATCTTATTCCGTCTAGTTGGGGTGTCAGCGTCGATAGAGATGGATTTGTACTTGATATATAAACTAGTGGTCCTAAGATAACTCATCATCCTTGTTATTTTGTATCGAAGTCAATCATCACAAGCGGGATCAAGAGTAATTTGGTCCCGCGTTCCCTGATTCGAGACAGAAACTTACACCATCAGAATTGTATCTACGTGACTTATTCAATTGATTCGAGCAAATTATTTAGTTGTAGTGGCGATATATGATGGAAACCTATATAGTTTTGTGAGATAGGGATGATGACTATTGATATGTTAAGGATTGAAACAAAGATGTGCTAGGGATCAAAATGTGATGGTATATGCGAATCATGTCAAGCGAATTAAAATGGCACACTTGAATTTAGCGCGTCACAACCCAATAACACAATAATATCTATCTAAATTATCTGAATTAGAAAACAATCTAATTATCAGCTTTGGAATCCAAATAACTGTTCTTTTTGCCATTTTTCATATTCTAAAAATACAACATGACATTACTCACATCGATCTCTCATAAATTTCTTTTATCACGACTTGCGTCTCCTTAATATGATCGCATTGGGAAGTAATCGCACCGGAGGAGACTAGAGCCACCATAGTGATCATGTTGCACGATGTACATGAGACAAGTCTCCTAAGGGTGTAATCGAAGGAATGCATTTCCAATCGGTGAAGTATACAAATCGATGAGAGGAGGGGTTCGACATATGTTCATGCCCTTATATGGCTGTAAATTAAAGAAACCCTATATGATTCAACTAATTATTGATATACGATTGACTAGATCTAGCTAAATAATTCGAGACAATGATCTCGTGGGTCTCAGTTGCCGCTAAGACAGCTATAATGTAATGTCCGTTCAATGTCATTTCATCATCAATGACGAAGATCGGATGTGACTACAATATTGGTTGTCCAGGACCACTCTGTCCTAGCACAACAAGTTGCAAGAGCCAAAAACTTTTCTCATATAACAAAAAAATTAAGGGCAAACTTAGTATTTTATTCTCCTATTTGGACTTTCCACCAAACAAATCCGTGTGCTGTATGTGTATGTTCACAATTTTTCTTGAAAATGCGAACTATATATTCAGATTTGGACTCTTTCCAATCATGCTTTCCCTAGCAAATTATACTCTAAATACAAAGAAAATGATCGATACGTTGGTGTATCTTACAGGACCGCCAAAGAAGCTTCTAACTGGATTTCATGAGATCTTTTTTTTTTTTTTTTTTTTGATCAAAACAGTAGAGTATTATTTAAGCATTCGTCAAAGTACATCCCGACGCTATTGCATCGGCAGCAACAAGATCTTGCAAAATGTAAGGAGTAAAGATGTTCCAATTGTGGGCTAGGTCAGGTCTTCCGTGGGCCTTGGCGGCCCAGTCGGCTGCACCATTGGCCTCCCTACGACAGAACTATAGCCGCACGCTAGGGTATGTGAGGAGCAAAGCTGCGATTTCGTTGAAGAGCGTTCGTTCTTCCCATGGCGGCTTCTTCTTCCCGTGAACTGTATCGATCAAGATCTGACAGTAAGACTCGATTACAATCTTTCCTGTGTGGATGCCTTGATTCCTTAGATGATGCAAAGTGAAGGTGAGTGCTTGAACTTTCGATTGAAACGCTGAGACTGCTGGAAATCAATTGGTGTAGACATTTGTAAGTATACCCTAATGGTTTCGACTAACACATGTCATCGTTCCTTCTTGGCTGTTTGGATAGTAAGAGGCATCAATATTGCATTTTAGGAAGTCACGTTCTGGAGGTTTCCACAGATGACCGGCGTCAACAGTAGCAGCCCCTATTCTAGATCTACTCGTAGCAGAGGAGGATCGGAGGCTGGACAGTGCAAGAGCGTCATCCACTGCTCAATTAGGATCCGGTGGTCTTCGACGAAAAATCCAGCTGTTGCGCATACACCAAACTTGCCACAAGATCTGCGTTATTGTTGCCAAACCAGGTATGAGCCTCTGATTTGTTGCCCTTTCCGTGAGCCAGACATCAATCCTTTGTATGGTAGTAAATGTGACTAAAATGTTGATCTTAGGGTGCTTCCATACATCGATTGTCTAGGGACAGAAAAAGAACAGATGTTCAATAGTTTACGGAGTCCTGTGATTACATAGACTGCATATTGGAGTGGGGGAAATATGCCGATGAAACAAATTAGCCTTAGTCGCAAGGGCATTATGATAAATTGACCACATAAAAGTGCGAATTTTTGGCTTTGCATGCATAGACTAGATCTTACGCCATAATATTTTTGGGTTCTGATGTGATGAAGATGCCTAGGGAACCGTTGATGTGCTTGCCATGCTAACCACTGATCTATAATTACTCTTAACCGTGTGATTCCATCCTTGGTAGGCATCCAGACTAACATATCTTTAGCATAGGCAGGTCATATAGTAATTTTAACAATTTCGGTACTAACCGGAGTATTGAATAGCTGTTGAATCAAAGGAAGATTCCATGTTTGGGTGAGAGGATCAATAAGATTGGCCACCCGCTTTGGCTCCTCCCTAGTTGCCGGTCCACCTATTGTGCCAATAGGTAGCCACCTATCTTCCCGAATCCTTATATCCGTGCCATCCCCAACCGACCAACTTATATGAGGTAGGATGGCCTCTCGGCCGAGAAGAAGACTCTGCCATCCCCATGAAGGTCGTGTGCCTCTAGCTACCTTTTGGAAATTCACCAAATTGAAATACAACCCCTTAAAGATTTGACCCCACAACGAGCCAAGTTGGTGTATTAATCATCAAGCTTACTTCCCAAGCATCGCTTTGTTGAACGCCATCAAATCTCGAAAGCCAAGCCCTCCACCATCCTTATCAGTTTTTAGCAAATCCCATTTCTTCCAATGCACACCAACCCTATTTTGGTCAGTTTTCCACCAAAATCCGGAAATTTTCTGTTCAATAAGTTTACACAAAGATGTTGGCAGCTTGAAAATGGACATAGCATATTGGGGAATTTCCGGTACAACGGATTTAATTAGGATCTCCTTTCCGCCCTTAAACAAAAATCTTTCTTTCCAGCCCTCAAGTTTTGAGTGTAGTCTCCCTAATATCCAAGCAAACATCTCCCTTTTAGATTTACACCACTCGGACGGAATACCTAAATATTTACCATACTGATGTAACATCGGCATTCTAAAAATACCCGCCAAGTTTTCCTGTAAGGTCAACGGACAGTTTTTGCTGAAAAATATGCCTAATTTGTTCCGATTTATAACTTGTCCCGTTGCTATACAATATTGGTTAAAGATATTAGCAAGATTCTAACATTCCATCAAAGTGCCTTTGATAAAGAAAATGGAATCATCAGCAAAAAAGAGATGCGATAGTGTCGGGCATGATCTATTCAGCTTTATACCTGTAAGATGGCCGATGTGAATCGCTTGGTTAATGAGAGTGGATAGAAGATTCGCCAGTAATATGAAGATATAAGGGGATAGAGGGTCGCATTGTCGGAGTCCTCTTGATGGCCGAAAATATGAAAGTTGTTCTCCATTAAAGCGAACACTTAAAGAGGCTGTGGTTATGCATCGCATTAGTAGCTGCACCCATCGTGAATGAAATCCTAATCATAGTAGATAGTCTTGTAGAAAATATCATTCAACTTTTTCATAAGCCTTTTGCATATCTGTCTTGAGGAGTACATTAAAGTGTTTCTTCCTTTCCCTTGTTCTAAATTGATGTAGTGCCTCTTGGACAATGAAGACATTATCATGTATTTGTCTCCCACTCACAAAAGCAGCCTGCTCTTATGAGATAAGCTCACAAAGCCATGGTTTCAATCGATTGGCCAAGACCTTGGATATAATCTTGTATGTGTAGTTACATAGGCTGATAGGTCTAAACTGGTCCAAGTTTTCAGGGTGACTGGTCTTAGGAATGAGAGCGATGATTGTCTTTTTAATGTCTCTAGGCAACACCCCAGAGCAGAAGAATTCCCTGACTAAGTTAAGCAAATCATCGTGGAGGATATCCCAATGGGTTTGGTAAAATAGCCCATTTAACCCATTTGGACCTAGTGATTCCGTTTTCCCCAGTTGAAAGGCTACTTGTTGCACCTCAGAGGCAGTGACTGGACTCATCAAATTAGCATTCATATCAGCCAATACAATTTGTGGACACTGATCCAGAATTGGAGCATAGTTACGAGGGCCTCATGTTGTATATAACTGTGAGAAGTAGGCATTTGTTAGCTCCTTCAAGGCCTGATTGTCCCTCACCCAATTGTGAGTCTCCTCTTGTAACATGCCTATCCTATTTTTTTGTCGTTCTTGAATCATAGTTGCATGAAAAAATTTGGTATTCTTATCCCCCTATCGCAACCAGTTTAGTCTAAAGCGCATAGCCTAGTACTTTTCTTCTTACTGTCATATAGTTTTAATCTCATCCCAAAGCTAAGAAGCTACTGCTGTGTCCGTTCCAGAATTGTATGGTTGATTGATAATGATTTGAAGTTGTTGTTGTAATTCTTGAACCTTCAGGTGGCCGTTAGAAAATTTTGAACGGCTCCAAACATGTAAGGCACGAGAAACCAATCGTAGTTTATGCATAAGGTCTGAAGTATGTACCTTAACTAAGTTCCATGCTTTGTAGATTACCTCACGGCATTCGTGGTCTTGGATCTAGTAAGCTTCAAAGATGAAAGGCCTACCGCCCCTTTTAGGTTGAGTTGAATTGTTCAAAAGAAGGGGGCAATGATCTGAGCCCAGGGCCAACAAAGCAAACACCTCCGCAATAGGATATAGAAGTCGCCATTCCATTGTGTATAGAACACGGTCCAATCTTTCCTTAACTCAGTCATCACCGGCCTAATTATTCATCCAAGTAAAGGCACGACCCTTACTCTCTAACTCCAGCAAAACACAGTCATTGATTATAGTCCGGAAAGAATTTAAACGGTACCAATTTGATTAGTGATTTCCAACCTTTTCCTAGGGATAAAGGATCTCATTGAAGTCCCCAATGCAAAGCCAAGGTAGAGTATTGGCATTGTTGATTCTTCTGAGGTCCTCCCAGAATAACTGGCAATTGTGGAAAGATGAAGGAGCATGAAGACAGGTCAGCCGTGTCGGCCTGTCATCCATGGAGTCACGACATAGCATATAAAAAATGTACTCTGAACATTGTTCAAACTCTAAGGATATTGTGTCATTCCAAAAAACTGCTAAACCCCTTGCTATACCACTCGGGTTGCGCATAAAAGATTTGTTGAAATGTAATTAACGTTGCATTCTATGAAGCACTGATTCCTGATTCTTAATTTCCATTAAAAACAAAATGTCGGGCTTTTCCTTGGCCGTCATGGCCTTTAGTGCTTGAACCGTCAAGGAATTGCCCAGATCCTGATAATTCCAACATATTAACTTCATTTGTGCATCAGTGGCTATTTAGGGCGAGCCACCATTGCCCATTGAGTCACCTCACGCGCTTCTAGAATTGGTGTATCCAGAAACGGAGAATCATCAAAATCACTGCAAGCTGAAAGTTTCAGATTATATGGGGAATATCTTTTTGGTTTTTTTGCTGATCCCACCTTTGGAGGAGCCATAGTTCCTTTCTGTTTTTTCATGTGCTAGTTGTCCATGGTGGGGTTGATGATGTCTTTCTGTTTTGCACTCGCAAGAATCATAGCTATTGTTATACTTTTCTCAATTGGCATCAACTGTGGTTGAATAGACAGAGTAGTCACTCCTTTGTTTGAGATATGCGAAGCTATCGGTAAGGGCAGAGGAACAACTATATCTTGTTGAGTTGACATTGGCACGGTGGGCAGCAAAGCTAGAGGCATCTCATGAACGGTTTCATCATTTTGGTCAGCATCCTCAAGTGGATTATAGAACACGTTCCAGTAAGGACTATGCTCTCCTACCTCCGCTCTTAGCTAATGACCGTAAGCCATCTTGTATTTACCGTCCATTTTGGCCTCTTCAAAGGGATATGTTTGATAGTATGTGGCATAATGGCATATCTTCCCGCAAGAGTAACAAAAGTGGGAAAGCCGTTCATATCAGAAGTCTATCCAGAGTGTTCTCCCATCAAGGCGAAGTAGCCTGCCGGATTGTAAAGGTTTATTCAGGTTGACTTCGACCCTAACCCTTCCAGCTTTTAATGATGATCCATCATGAAAACTTGCTTTGATCTCTAAGACTTCTCCTACATGTTTTAAAGCCTTTCTAATAACATGCTCAGAACTCCATTCCAAAGGTAATCCGAAGATCTGGACCCAAAAAGCGCAACAACTAAAGTCATAGAGATGTAAGGGTGTGTTAGGAACCCATAGTTTGAAGATTACCAACTGACTGCCGAAAAGCCATGGTCCACCTTCCAAAATCTACTGTTTCTCAACTTCAGAATTAAATTTTGCTATATATAGGCCTTCCTCTCTCGATGAAAAGTCAACTTGGTCTATCCGCCATACACGCCTCAAGGTACTCTGGAGTGCTTGAAAGTTAATAGCTGATTTTGATAGCACTTTACCCACTAATAGCAAACGACATTCCTCTAATTGTTTAGGTTTGAGTTCCTCTTCCAAAATTTCTATTTCTTGTGCAGGGCATGGCCTTCCCAATCATTTACACAATGCCGCCATGCGCAATGAATCAGCACTATTATCCGAAGCCATGTTCCTTAACACAAGCAGTAGCAATTACAACAGGGCCGTATTAATTTGCAGATGTAAACGGGGGATACACCGTGGAGCATTCAGTACAAACTTCAACCAAGCAGTGTGTGGTAGAAAGAGACCTGGCTAGACTTAGAGACATTTCGATGGCAGAAAGGCAGCTCTTAAATTCTGCTCGAATCCTAATGCAAATTATCCGACCAGAAAGACCAATTGCTTCAGATGAATAATTTCATATCTTATACAATAATCCTCCATAATCCAAGGGAAAGACTGAGTTCTGAGTAGAAAACTGAAATAGATGTGTGTATTACCCGGCCAGATTCACAAGCAAAAATTATGTAGGTCAAGCTTGCTTACCGACTCAAAAACGACAACCAGTCCATAGAAGCGACAAAGTGGAGGCACGTGCGTCGGCATCTTCAGTGGCTGAAGAATGAACCACGAAATTGAAAGGAAATCGGATGGATTAGAGGTAGATTAGGGTTGCGATGGAGCAGTAAACTACCATCGGTGGGTAGGTGGTGCTCTGCATGTCGAGAGAGAAAGAGTAGAGCTCGTTTTTTACAAAATGATTTTTAATCGTATATTATTTAATAAAATTTATGGTTGCAGCTTTTTAGGTCTTACTTTCCATATTATTTACAATGTAGAATGAAGTCCGATTTAAAGATGACCCTTTTTTTTGGGACAAAAGGAGATACTACATTCATTCATGAGAAAAACGAGTCTTACAAGACATCGATGAATAGAATTCCAAACAGAGAATTTCTGAAAGAGGAAGAGGGGGAGAGCTCACCCAATTTATGAGAAGTTTTCTAGCTCGGTGTGATCTGGCCACCCAATCAGCCACCTGATTTGCTTCACGTGGACAATAGAGGACTTGGACTAAATTGCAAAGAATCAACATTTCTCTGCATCTTCCCGTAATTTCCTTCAAATTCCATGGGGGTTTGGTCCAGCCTGTTACCATCTCCACCAAATTAAAACTATCACTCTCACACACCTATCGAACCGGTTGACCAGAGAAGCTCCCCACGTGCGAAGTTACTTTTTCCCTCAAGTACAGCAGCCCGTGCAAGAGAGAGAGGGTTTTGGCTTGTTGAGATGAAGAAGCCCTAGCTTCAAAAGCAAAACCCTCGACAACCATCCCCGTAGAATTGCGGATGATTCCATCAATTGAGAAGAGAAATTTGCCTAGAAACCACGAAGCATCAACGTTGATTTTCAACTCATCCCCTTCCTGCGACTTCCACCAACCAGGTTTGACACAGGTTTTGGGTATTTCCCTTTTTCGATTTTGCCATCGACTGAAGCTTCGTTGCTGTTCTTGTGCAAGATCCACGAGATCTGCTATTTGCAAGGGCTTGGCTTTGAAAATGAAGTTATTACGGGACTTCCAGATATTCCACAACACAACCGAGATGAGTTCTTTCTCCAGTAAGCCTTTCTTGCCTTCAAAAGCCTCTATGAGCCACTGGTCGAACCGCGTGATGTTGCTGGGATAGCTGATAATATTAATGCGTGGGTTTGTCCATATGGATGTTGTCCATTTACACAGCAAAAATAGGTGTTCTATGGTTTCCATGTGCTTGGAACAGAACGGGCATAAAGGATCAGGAAGCAATTGCCTTCTGTACAAGTTCTCCTGTGTAGGTATGGCATTTTGACACAGACTCCATAAGAAAATTCTTAGCTTTGGGGGTATAGCAATAGTCCAAATTCTAGTCCACAATGATCGTGGAGGTGTGAAGGAGTAGGATGGTCTGTTTAGGTCAGCTTTAGTAGAGAGAGGCGTGGCTCGGTTATAGCCACTCTTCACCGTATATTGGCATGTCTGATTGCCTGTCCACACGAGACTATCATTCTCTGGGTGTGAGCTTAGATTGATTGCCAAAATCTCATTCGTCGTAGGTTCTTCAAAAATGTTAAGTATTAGAGCTTCATTCCAGATTCCTAGTTTTTCATCGATCAAGTCTGATACCATAATAGGATCATGTTGATTTGTTGGGCCTCCTATCACACCCGACTGTAGCCATCGATCTTCTCTAATTTTAATAGATTTTCCATTCCCCACTTTCCACTTGACTTCTACTTCAATAGTTTCTCTACCTATTAAAATACTTTGCCATCCCCAAGACGGATGCGGACCCTTGTTTGCCTTCCATAGATCCCCATTTGGATAGTAAATACCTTTCAATATTCTGCTCCACAGAGCTGAAGGAGAGTTAGATAATCGCCATGCTTGCTTTCCGAGCATTGCCCTGTTAAAATTAATCAAATCTTTAAATCCCAAACCTCCCTCATCTTTCCTGGTTTTTAAAACTTCCCATTTTTTTCCAATGCAAGCCTCTTTTTGGATCACCTTTCTGCCACCAAAAGGCTGCTATCCTTCTTTCTATAGCTCGACAGATTGAAATAGGGAGCTTAAAAACTGACATTGCATAAGTTGGGATGGCTTGTACAACGCTCTTAATCAAAACTTCTTTGCCGGCTTTAGTTATTAACTGTTATTTCCAGCCTTCTAACTTCGAGTTGACTCTTGCCAATATCCAAGCAAACATCTCTTTCTTAGTATGCCCCCATTCTATTGGAACACCAAAGTATTTGCCTGTTTTTTCTATAATTGGTACTCCGATTTCATTAGCTAAGTTTCTTTTCAAGGATGAATGATAGTTTCTACTAAAGAAAACCCTGATTTGTTTAAATTAATGGCTTGCCCCATTGCATGACAATATTGATGAAGGATATTGGCTAGATTTTGGCATTCAATGATAGTTCCCTCAAGAAAAAATATTGCATCATCAGCAAAAAGTAAATGTGTCAGTGTAGGGTAGAACCTGTTAAGTGTTATCCCTTTAATACTTCCTTTTGTTGTGGCTTTCTTCATCATCCATGTCAGGACATTTGCTGTTAAGATAAATAAATATGGAGAGAGGGGGTCTCCTTATCTAAGGCCTCTCGAGGGAGTGAAAAACTGAGATGGTTCCCCATTAATTTTAACACTCAGGGACACTGTTGTAACATATTGCATAATTAGGGTTACCCATCTCTCACAAAATACCATTTTCAACATGCAATCTCTAAGAAAATCCCATTCAATTCTATCATAAGCTTTTTGCATGTCCAGTTGCAAGATCGCCTGAGATTTCTTCTTTCTTTTGGTGATTCGTAGGTGATGTAGAACTTCTTGAACAATGAGGATATTATCTTGGATTTGGCGTCCTTGAACAAAGGCGCATTGTTCAGGCTCAATAATCTTTGGAAGGTAAGTCTTCAATCTGTTGGGTAGAACTTTTGAGATAATTTTATAGCTGAAATTGCACAAGCCGATAGGTCTGAATTGGCCTATATTTTCAGGGTTTTTTTTTTTTTTTTTTTTTTTTATCTTCGGTATCAAAGTAATATGTGTTTGGTTGATATGGGGATCAAGGATACCTGTATCAAAAAAAGTTCTACACTAACTAAAACACATCTGATTTAATGTCCTCCTAGGATTAGTGGTAGAACAGGCTGTTAAAGCCATTGGGACCAGGGGCTTTGAGGGGCCCCATTTGAAAAACTATTGTCTTAACTTCTTCCATGGTAAGAGTAGCCATTAGATGTGCATTGATTTCCTCATTGACAGGGCTTTGGCACTGAGCTAGAATTGGTTGATAGTTCCTGGGACTTGCTGATGTGAACAGGTTCCTAAAGAAGGTCCCTATATGATTTTTAATAGCTGAAGTATCCCTACACCAGCTGTGGTCTTCCAGTTGCAACATAATAATCCTGTTTCTTTGCCTTCTTTGCACAGTAGTTGCATGAAAAAATTTGGTATTGCGATCACCCAATTGCAGCCAATTAATATGAGATCGTATGCCCCAAAATTTCTCTTCTTGGTTCCACAATTGTTCAATCTGCTTTACAATTTTGTGGGCTGCCTGCTTGCTAGAAAGATGGGAAGTTTGATTGGTGATTTCTATTAATTCCTTGTTGAGTGCCTTGATTCGAGATGGAGCATGTGCAAACGTAGCTTTACTCCACTTAACAAGAGCTGCTGATATTTCATTTAGCTTTGCTGAGAATCTAGTCTGGCTCAAGGGTGTATTGTTCCATGTTTGCCTTATAATCTCTCCATACTCTGCATGGTCTATCCAGTATGCTTCCATTCTGAAAATTCTCTTTCGTTTATGACTTTCAAGATGCAACACAAGGAGGAGAGGACTGTGATCTGAGCCAATTGCTGGGAGAGCTTGTACTTCAGCATCATGAAATGTAAGTCTCCAGTCCATGTTAGAAAGGACTTGGTCTAGTTGTTTTTTTGACAAAATCCTCCCCTTCCCTGTTATTTGCCTACGTGTAGGCGCACCCTTTGCTGTCGATGTCCATTAGAGAGCATTCATTTAAAAATCTCTGAAAGATGCGATTCTATATTTGTCTGCTTCTCTTTTCCCCACTTTCTCCCATACATATAATATTTCATTGAAATCACCCATGCAAATCCATGGGAGAGAATTGGTTGACTAAAAATCTTTCAATTGTTGCCATAACTTTAACCTTTTTCCAAAATTTTTTGATGCATGAATAAAGGTGATCCTCATTGAATATCCACTATCTGAGTCGATGCACTTCAGATCAATGAATTCTTGAGAGCTTTCATGGAGTTTTAACCCCACCTCTTCTTGCCACAGAACTACTAAGCCTCCCACAATTCCTTCCGGATTAACTGTAAATAGATTTGAAAGTTTAAGCCTTCTTCTGATTCCTTCCACCATCGATGCTTTATTTTTCGTTTCCATCAAAAAGACCAGGTTAGGCCTTTCGAGAGTAACTAATGCTCTCAATTTATGGAATGTCAGGGGGTTGCCCAACCCCTAACAATTCCAACTGATAATTTTCATTTCGTCGGTGGTGGTTTATTAGGGCTAGCCACCAAAGCCCACTCGTTACCATCCTTAACGTCCTGAATTGGGGTCTCTAAAAGGTCCGTGTCATCAATCAGTAGGGGAACTTGCTCTGCAATGCATTTTTGTTTCTTTGCCCTATGCACCTTCATACTCTTCTTGCTGCATTTGCCCATTTTCAAAAGATTCGGTTTAGTAGCTTCTTAGCAGATTAACTGTTTATCATGTTTTGGATTTTTCAGGAGCAATCAACTGATTCTACTATCGCCTCCTGTTCATTGAAGCTGTCTGTTCTTTTCTTGCTGTAGGTAGGGGCTTTTCTGAAGTCACCCTCATCTCTGGCTACTATTTCCATTGCCTGTGTTGGAAGAAGATTTTCTGGTATTGTTTCCTCCGCTATATACTCCTCCTCTATTTTTCCATAAAACGCTTCCTAATGTGGGCTATGGTCACAAGCTTCCGCCTTCAACCAAGGACCAAATTTGCCAATCTTGTTCACTGCCCATGGTGATTGATTAAAGGAATGAGTTCACAATTTATTGCGTAATGGCCAATTCTTCCACATGAATAACAGTAATGCGGCAAGTATGTACATTTAACCCCGCCTTATTTTTCAAACAATTGATTGGAATTCATGAGATCATACCTTCCAAAAAAAAAAAAGCATATTTTAAAGACCACGAATAGAAAATTTTACACCAAATTAACTTCAGATTTATTTGTCGTATGTACATACTACTATCGAGTTTCTCTTATGCAAAATTCTAATGTCTCTTAACAAAAAATTGTGGATTTTTTTGGCCATAAATTTTAAGAAGTGTTTGTGTAAACATCAATGAATTGTTGGTAAAAGCGCTTAACATAGGTTGGGGAAAGAAAGGAAATAATTGGTGAAATCATATCATCAAGAATAAGAGGGATGCGTGTGGCCCAAAAAAGAAGAGCGGCATGTTTTAATCAAAAAATTAACAAAATTACATTTCACGTGTTGTGAGTAGATATGATCAACATGCCAATTCAAACATGTTAGGTCGTGCACAAAGATAATAGGAAAAAATTGTCCAAAAAAATCCTAAATAATTTATATGGTAACTAATTCAATCCTCAACTTTTTAACAATTTGTTTCTAAATCTTTTGATAATTTGTCAATTCTTTTTATCAATTTTAGCTAGAAATTAACAATGTGGACACTAGCTGCCTACGTGGTAGAGCCGATATTGATGTAAATAATTTTTATTAAATTTTAAAATGTTTTATTAATTTTTATATTTCTTATATTTCTTTTTCTTTTTTCTTATTGTTTTCTTCTCTAAAGGTTTGGCGGGAGTTGTCGAGGCCTCGACGATGGCAATGACCCCATTTAAATGCAATGTGTCAGTAGCCTTTGCCTTTGTGCACGATGAGGGCCGCGACAACCCTTATCAGCTTGCTCATTCTCGAGGGTTGATGGTTATCGCCTTGCTAAATTTGTGCAAGGTGAGGGCTATCATGATCCACATCAACAAGGGCCACGACACCCTTGCTGAGCTAGATTTGTGTGTTGCAAGGACCATAATAGCCCTGGCCTTTCACAAAGGCAAAGGTCGTTGTAGTCCTCGCCTAATGACTGACAAGTCACTGGTTATCATCCAAGCCCCAATGACCCCTATCAGTTTTTATAAAATTGCAAAAGTTATCCAAGTCAACTAGTCAAGGTATTTAGGACAACCATTGTCCACTTTATCAATTTTCAACCAAAATTGATCAAAATGATTAAACTAACAAATCGTGAAAATATTTAAGACTAAATTAGCCAAATTAAAAAGTTTAAGGCCGAATTGGTCGTCTTACAATTAGTTTAAAATTTTTTGGACAATTATCCAGAGATAAAAGTCATTGTTATGCCCACCTATGTAGCATGGACACGCAACACGACAGGAGTGTCCGATACGACACGATACGTCGACACATCATTTCTAAAAAATAGAGAATTCCGACACGTTGCGACACGTTGAATATTAAATGAATATTTTTATTTTTAATTAATTTGATTTAAATTCATAAATAAATAAATAAAGCCTATAATAAATTTACACTAATAATATTAATAAATCAATTCATTTGAAATTTGAAAGATATATTCATAACAAAGGTGAAACATGTTTTTAATTTTAACAAAAGTTATTGATAAAACTAATAATTGATAAAAAAAATATAATCAATTTATTTAAATAAATTCATGATTTTTTTAGAATTGATCAAAATTTATCATTATTCAAAATTCAATACTTTTACTTTTCAAAATTATTTTTCAATCTCATTTATTTAATTTTTCTATAAAAAAGAATTCTCAAATCCACTCTTTCTTTCTTTTGTCCATTTCCCTCCACCCCAAACTTATTTTACTTTTTTCCCTCCCAAAACCACTGACAGATAGGCTGTCAGCCTCACTTCCCCTCCCCCAAAACTCAAAAACACGCCATCGTCCCCCTCTTTTTATTATTTTTTATTCCTTTATCACAAACCCTAGCGACCCTCTTTTTCCTCCTCCTTCTACTGCTCGCACAAAAAACACTAGACCAAGACAAACACGCAAACAGCAGACCTCGCTCCCCTCTTTCACACCTCGTATCATTTCTCATCTTCCGACAATGGAGCGGACGCGACGCCGAGGAGGAGGAGATGCCGTCGCCGCCGCCGCCGCTGCTGCCGCTCGATGCCCCCTCGGGCCCCAATCCCTTCCTCTTCTCTTCCTCTCTCTGGCCGTCTCTCACCGCCGCCGCTCGGCGCCCCCTCGGGCCCCTATCCCTTCCCCTTCTCTTCCTCTCTCTGGCCGTCTCTCGCCGTCGCTCGCGGCCTCTGCTCCCTCCCCCTCCCTCGCCTCCACCCAGAGCCTTCTGGACACGTGTCGACACGCGTGTCGAGAAAAGTTGACCTCTTGTCGGAAAACACGGGCAACGTATCCGTGCTTCATAGATGCCCACCACAATATAAATACACTAATATTATTGGGCCTCAGTGAAGGCCCAAGTATAATATTGCCCAAACCATCTCCAAATCATACATACAAAAAAAAAAAAAAAAACACACACACACACACAACTGCACACGAGGATTTACTGATTATAAGATTCAAGAACAAATTGATCCTGTCATTTCGATTTGTGTCTAATTAGATTTCTCTCTTCGGGGTCAGATGTCTAATGTAATGGTTTATAAGCACTAACTCTTGACATTTTGGCATTCATTGAGATCTGTTGTTTGAAAGGGAAATGATCATGATATGCATTCCTCTTTGTGATTACGGAATCTAGTCTCTGGTCTTACGACTATTCGTTTGTCGCAGCAAACAACTCACTGTTTTATCCTTCTTCACGAAAAGTTACAATATGATCGAAAAGATGGAGACAGTTGCTAGTGAAAACAAAAGAGTTCATCTGCTTGCTATTGCAATTAGATGCTAATTTACATGTACATTATTTGACTGGAAAAATAGCATAGAAAAAGAGGAAAATAAAGAAAAATAAAATGATGCCCAGCGTATGCTTGAGCATTGCTCGTTTTCTTACAGAAACATGCTATCTATGTGGATCGATGCAATGCTAAAGTCTACCGCTTCTGAAAATTGAGCAACTTGATTGAAATGGCGAAAATGAACGCGAAGAGCACTGTGAATCCTAACATCATAGCGGCAACCGTGCCCAGAAAGTTATGTCGGAAACCAAAGTAATCTCTCATGAATTCTTCCACCGTGTCCCCAGTGTCCTCGAGCGTGTTCTTCAAATCACCAAACTGAGAGACCAATAATCCATATAAACTCCAAGCAAATGGGCACGCCCAATAGTACCATCTCCACCAGATAGGCATCCTCTGTTAAGTAGGAAGTCACGAGGATGTCCATAAATCAGGCCTTACGCTTGTGTTGAAAAACAAAATCAGCAGAATTATTAAAATCGATGGGTTGCAATAAAACTTACAGTCCTTGGCACAATGAACCCTGAAAAGAGGTTCCAAATGCTGTAGAATGCAGTAGCGATGAGGGTAGCGATGTGCTGGTTTGGGCTTATGCCCACGGTCATCATGCCAAAGTAGGTGAAATATAACAATGTGAAGTATGAGAAGAACAGATACCAGAAAAATTTTTCAACGGTCCATTCAAATCCAATCATTCCGTAAACTATTAAACCATATGATGTAGCTTGCATTAGAACATAAGGGACTTCAATTAGAACCTACAAAATAAATCACATAAGCAACTTTCCAATATTGATTCATGCATAACGCTATTTTGGAATAAGCGTTCTCAGAATATTTGGAAGCAATTTTACTTGTGCTAATGCGTATGGAAGGGCTGAGTACAACCCTGCAGCTCGCTCTCTATAGAAAACCGTTCTTTCCACTGCTACAACAGGTTGCACGGAGGACGCATTTTGGATCCCAAGGAAGAGAACGGCCGAATACATGGATCCCATCGCAATGAACAAGTCTTGGCTCCGAGTCCTAGGAACCTAACATTCAGAAACACAACTTCGAGAATAAATGAGACACAAATTGACATTTTAGGTAGAACTTACGTTTTGGAGCCGCGGTCCCAGAACATAGTCCCAACCATTAAGGCGACGTAAATGGTGAAGAGGAACCGAACGGCTGTGTAAGGCGGATTCCGCCAATAAGACCAATGTTGCTTCCATAAGCAAGCCATTAACTGAGTGAAAATTGACTGAGAATACTTAGTCGGGAAGTAAAGATCCTTAGAATTTGGAGGAGGTATGCTCAACTCTTTAATCAAAGCCTTGTTTCTCCTGAAAATCACGAAAACGTGTTTTCCCATTGACATTTTACGGGTCAATAGCAAGACTAAAAGTGGGACCTCAAGATGTGCAGTAAACCCACCTGTACAAATCTGAGTTTTTGTATAAATCAGAAAAATCGACGCCCAAAGTGAGTTCTTGTGCTGGGCTTGTAACTTCGAGCATCCAAGTTGCTGGATTATAGCCATCTTTGATTCTGCTTACTCCTTGGATTCCCTTCATTTTGAAGACACATACCTTGGTAATTCAGGTAAAATGAAAGTACAATCCAAGCCAGGTTATATTTATGAAACTGTACGTACCTCAAAATACTCTATTAGATGAGAAGACTGGCGACCCAGAGGACCAACATATATCTCTTGTCCCCCTCGTTTCATTAAGAAAAGCTGCAGAACAAGTAAATATGCAACAGCTTCCGATTTTGAATGCGCTGCAAAAAGATTTTTCATATGTTGAATTTGTTGACATAATTCACCTCATCGAAAGCTTCAAATATATCAATGCTCGGCTGGTGAATTGTACATACGACCGTTCTCCCCGTGTCCACCGTATTCCTAACTGTTCTCATGACAATAGCAGCAGCTCTTGCATCAAGCCCTGAAGTTGGTTCGTCCATGAAAATGATTGATGGGTTTGTGACTAGTTCGACTGCTATGGTTAGCCTTTTGCGTTGCTCAGTGGAGAGACCATCCACACCAGGCAAACCAACCAAGGCCTGTCTCAGCGGATTTAGCTCCACAAGCTCCATGACTTCCTCAATAAACATCTGCAACATTTTTTTTTCATTAGAAATGATCTATATTAGATTGATCCTGAATGAAGACTTCATAACCACCTAACAACAAGCACTTCCACGATTAGCCTTGAGTTAAGAAGGCAATCCTCCAATAACAGATTATGTGGTTTTCGCAAACCTTTCTGGTTCGGTTGTCCACACCAGGAGGTAAACGCAGCCATGCAGAGTAAAGAACCGACTCATAGACAGTAACATGAGGTGAATGGATGTCATTCTGTTCACAGTATCCGGAAATCCGAGCAAATGTATCTTGGTTCTTTGGATACCCAGAAATTGTTATGTCCCCTTCGATGTATCCTCCAGTTTTTCTCCCAGCCAATACATCCATCAGAGTAGTTTTGCCAGCATCGATAACGCCCATCAAAGCTGTGAGAACACCTGGCCTAAAAGCACCACTTACACCTTTCAGGAGAACCAATTTATCCTCGAGAACACCTTTATTCTTCATTTCCTGCCAGTAGAACACTTAGTTATATTTCTGATGAACATTTGAGGTTTAACACTCATAGTATCATGATATATCAAAGAGTACTATCTTCAGATTTTCATAGTTTAATAGTCACCTGTGGCATGTCAACTGAATAAGTTAATTCATCAAAACTAATTGAGTATTGCTCAAATGGGAGCACCATTCCTCTTTTCCTATTGACAGTGATGGTCGTCTCAAACTCTGCAAGTGCGGACCTGGATGACTTGCCTACAAGACCCAAAAGAAAAGATAGGCAACGGTCTTAACTGCTGCTAAATGATAGTCAATGAAAAGAAACTAACTATCAAGATTTCGTCTATACCTGATCTATTTTTGTGACTAGAGCCTTGAGATTGCAACTGAATTGATCCTCCTATTCTGTTAACATCATCACTGCCCTTAGAATCATCTGATTTTACTGTCTGGGATGTGCCAAAGGCTGCATCATAAGATGAAGCTTTAGTAGGCAAATTCTTGTTTATAGAAACCTCAACAAGAACAAAAATCACTTACGATTGAGGAGAGCAAGAGCCACTGAAAACTCAAAGTTGAAGAGGATGATGAACCCAAACAATGCCCCAACTCCTATCCAATACTGGTATGCTTCAGTAAAGAACCCACGGGACTTCAAAACTTGAATTCCCAGTGGTTCGTTTGAACTTGAATTTAGGGGAATCTATTATTAAGTAATAACATGGGGAATCGCTTAGTCAGAGATTCACATCTATGAAAGGTTAATATGTTGGCATTAAGCAATTACAAGACTTTACTTTATCCCAACTCGGCCCTAGAAGCTCGTTAATGACCATTGCGCTCTGCCCATACATTAAAGGAGATGTCCAGTAGCCCCAAATCCACCATTTCTTCACTTCCTCTACAAATCAAATAAAACAGATTTAACGCTGCTTATGAAAAAAAGCTAAGAACAAAATAAAGAAAAAAGGTTAACTCTATATCTTTGATACTTCGGGAAAGAACGAATCCGCCCGATGCTACGAAAATGGACGTAGCAAATGTTGCCAATGTGTTGGCAACGACCATGTTTCTCCCAAGTGCCGCAATCAATCGAAACAATCCAGAGGCCATCTGGCCAACAAGCACAAGCAAAAAATACTGCTTGAACAACCTATAACACAACATAGACAGAAGAATGTATCAACCACGACAATGAGATTTGAATTTCCATCTTACAACCAAAGAATAACCACAGTTCTTTCTTACCTTCCAACATTTGGATCGTATCCAATGACATAGTAGCTGATGAACACCCAAGCTGCAACCTCCACAAAAGTGATAGGGATCTTTAGAATCCAAGTTGGAAGAGCATATGCCCATGCCGGATAGAAGAGGAGGTCTCTTTGCTTGTAGAAAATTGGGAGCTTGGCTACGGTCATTGAAAGCTCCGCCATTCCATTGAACACTACTGAATTTATGGTGACGAACGAGGCACCAATGTAATCTCCTCCATGAGTGGTATCCCGATGCATCTTAGTCCGAAAGAAAAAGGTCATCGTAATGATCGCGCTAATTGTGAGCTGATAAATCAAGTCATATCAGTTTAAGCACAACAAACAATCATGGTTGTAGCTGAATTAAAAGAGAATGAAGTCGGTACTTACCTGAACAATTTTGAAGATGTAGACAAAGGAATTCCTTTTCATAAGTAAATACTCTCTTGAAATGCAAGCTTTCAGTAAATCCTTCATTCCAACGCCAAATCTTTTGGTAGTCAATGCAGCCGGGTGGTTCTTGCTCTTATCAAATGGAGTAGACAGTTCATCCCCAAGTTTTCTTCCCACGTGAAATGACTGGAATGCCTCCGCAAATTCCTGAGCTGTGACAAAAGTGTAAGGCTCGTCTTTGCGTACCCGATACTGATGCTGATCCTTTCTTGATGTTACCTGTTGAAAAGTAGAAAAGTATGTTATTGTGGAGACTTGCTCTAGAGAATATCTTTTATCTCCTAAAGTTGCTCAAATAAAATTATCATATTATTACGTACTTCTTGCAAGAAATCGGCGACCCCCTTCCTCCCAGGGCATTTGAATCCCATCGATTCAAAGAAATCTAGAATGAGTTCACGTGGGCCCTGGTACACGACCTGGCCATCAGAGAGGAGAATGATATCATCAAACAAATCATAAGTCTCCGGAGCTGGCTGGAGGAGAGAGATAACCGCTGTTCCATCAAAAATGCGAATAAACTGTTTCAAAGAGTTGACAATCTGATATGTCGTCGAGCTATCAAGCCCAGTAGATATCTCATCCATGAACAATGCCTTGGCAGGCCCAACCAGCATCTCACCTGGAAATTACAAGTCAAGTCAGAGAATCAAACACTTTTAGTTACTAAAAGCTTGATATGCTTCCAGTTCTAACCTGTGGTCACACTCTTCCGTTGTCCTCCAGAAATACCCCTCAACGTTTCATCTCCAACCATTGTATCAGCACATATTTCCAGCCCCAAAATCTATGGAGAAAACATGTGCATTAAAGTTCTACTATTTTTCAAGTGCCTGCATGATTTTGTGGTGATTATTATCAAACTTACCTTAAGAATATAATCAGTGATAACATTAGCCTCCTGACCTTCTATTGCTGCTGCCTGTGGAAATTTGCATGACCCATTGCATAAGGAAAACCAAACACCCAATTGATATAGGAATTTCAATAACATAGTAATTGTTTGGTGGAGTCCAACTCAAAACCATTTTTTCCATATCAGTTTCTTCCTATGGATTACTTCATTCATTTCCTTGCTCTAGATGAAAAAACGGAAAAAAATCTAAGGTCGCCTTGCTTATTTACCTTCATGAAGATATCAATATCAAGGTCTGGTTTTACATTTGCCGCTTTCTCTCTTCTCAACAGCTCTGACAACATATCTGTAGATGTCCCCAAAGAATCGACATTTCTTATTTGAAAAACTTGTCTAAGTCAAACACAAATTTGACATTATAAAAATAAGAGTCAATTCAAAGTCGCTAACCATATCGTGATCCAACACCCTGACATGTTGCGGAGAAGGCCAAAGTTTCTCTAACCGTCATTTCTCCTATGTGAATATCGTGTTGACTTATGTAAGCTGCAGTTCTTTGGGGCACAAACTCATTCAAGCCATGTCCATTGTAAGTTACCTTTCCTGTTGTCTGAGAAACATATGCTGGTCATATAAAATTTGATAATCCACAAAAGAAGGGTTGAAATTAAATGAAAAGTGACTTTAATTAACCTTTAGTATAGGATCAAGCTTGCCTGCCAAAGCTAACAAGAGTGTCGTCTTCCCCGAACTAGGAGGACCCAGAAGCAAAGTCATCCTGCAAAATGAGAAGAAAATTGGCCATCCAAATGAGAAGAAACTTGCCAGAAAAGAAATGTCAATCTAATTCTTCATCATTTCGATCAAGGAAAAAAGACCAATCTGACTTCAGTTCAGTTTGATTTCTTTCGCATTAGAAAATATATTAGGTCCAAATCAAATTAAAGCGGTAATCCAATCGACATGTTGAAAACTTCTATCAACAAGAATGTGACAATGTTTAATGGAGATTTTTGAATAATTACACAACATGTAATGCGCTGGAGAACACAGTACCAAGCTCGGAGATGGAACCAAATCAGGATTGCTGAAATAAAACTAAGTTGAGTTCAATTTGGAGGTCTAAAAACTGGTTTTTGATTTGGATTGATTTGCTCACCTGCCAGGTTTGACGATCCCACTGACATCTTGAAGGATAGTGAAGTGCTTCTTTCTATTAGGAAGTATGGGCAGAAAATTCAAGAGGCCCTTCAGGGGTAAAAAGAAGCAAATAGAAAAATAAAGGTTAAACAAAGAAACTATTCAGAACATTCAAGCAATATATTGAATATCATTTTAATCAAAAAAATCAATATAATCGAAATTGCAAGTTGTGGGATTTAATAGTATGGGACTTCGACTTGTTGGTTAATGTCTTATTGGGTTCTCCCACCTAAATAGCTTGCTTTTGGGTTGTGGTTCTTCTAAAGTCTATATCAATTTATGTAAGAGCCGTCCATCTATCTCCCAATTGCAATCGACTGGTGCGGGTGGCAATGCCAGCGTTGCAGTGTTTGTCTAGGACGAACAAAAGGCTAGTACAAAGCCAACCCGATGTGTGCACGAGAGCGCGGAGTATGGTTGATCGCTATCATCTTAATTGCAACAGATGGGACTAAGATTTCACATGGGATTTTGATGTGTGGTTTAAAAGGTCTTAGTCTGTGTTCCACCTCAATAGCTAGTTTTCGGATATTGTTTTCTTGAGGTCCAAGAGCTAGGTATTGAGGTGAGAGAGCAAGGCCATATAAAGCACATATCGAAATCCATCCCATCGGTGTGAATCCAAGTGCTACACCTTGAATTAGGATCTTAACAAAAAAAATTGAAGTTGCCTTTTTGGCTTTTACATTTCACATACTTAGGAGGTGGCTGCTCACCTCTAGAATATCAATCCAGAAATTGATGAAGGTCGGCAAAGCTCTACTTCCTTCATGGGCTTCTCCCTCCACGTTTAAGTGCTCAAATCTAACTTCAATAGTAGGAATATCAATTCCAACTCTGCAAATAAACCCAGATTCACGATAACCACAGTTATTTAAACTTGAAAAGAAAAACTTAAAACATCTTGAGAGTTAGAAAATTTAAGTGTTAAATCACGCTTTAATCAAATATTTTAAAGTTTTAGAATAATTAGTTGAATTGTAGAAAAAACTTTCTTAGGAGAGAAAATAAATATAAAAAAAACATGCACGATTCATAAATCAACAATTCCTACCATTTTTAACGAAAAAAATTACACTAACAAGAGATGGCCTGATATGATAAGTATTTTCCCGGGAAAAAGTTTTTTCTTTGGAGCCAAAGAGACTCCATTCCAAGAAACGTTGCCGATTTGATAAAAAAGGTTTCTCTTTTCTCAGAAACCCCACGAACAGAGGCTTCAAAGACAGAGCAAACAGAGACTGTACCTGTCAATGCGGTTCCTGAGCTTCAGCAAGAACTTCTCGTTGTCCTCTTCAGCGTCCCTCACTAATCTCTTCATCAATCTCTTCCTCTCATGAAAGCCCAGGTTCTGGATGTCGATCTCATTGGCACCCCCGCCGTGTGAAGCCATCAGGATTCCTTTCCGGAGACGGTCGAAGGTCGGGAGTTTCTCCAGAGCAGCCCATTTGAGAGCTTCTTCATCATCCTCGTCGACGCGTGAAGACCTCGAGAACACGTCCATCGCCGTCGTCGCATGGTCCCTCGCCATGGTGGAGCTGATCACGCGCAGGCTGTTGCTCGCTCTGCATATATCTCCTCCTTCCATGGATGATTGTGTCTGCTAAAGCGTTGCTCTTGCTCTGTTTCTAAAACACAAGAAGTAGCAGAAGAAGAAGAAGAGGAGGAGGAGGAGGAGGAAGGTGACAACCTCTGGGGTTCTGTCTACCGTTGGTCCATGCCGATGGGTGCTTTTGTACTGACGCATAAAAAGTTCCTCTTGGGACTGAGGTCATAGGTAAGAAAGACACGAGCATTTTTAATTGTTGACTATATATATAGGGAAAAAAAGAAATTAAAAATTCATTCATCGTTTCAATATTTCACGCATTTTTATTAAATGTCAATATTTCAATTTATCTAATCAAATCCTTCAATTTTTTATTTGATTAGACAAATCAAAAAGACAAGAATTCAATTGGAAAAAAAAAAGTGTAAGAGTACAAAAACAAAAAGTAAAATTTTTCTTAACAAACGAAATAAATTATTAGTATCCCCTGGCTATAGAGTTATCTAAGATTGTGTCTGATCTTATAAATGTGAAGTCTAAATAGGACTGGATAACCATTTATCTTACCATAATAATAGAGCAGATATTTTTATATCTTATCATGTCTATCATACTAGGATATTTAATTGTGATATTTAGACACAATATAGCAATATCGATTAGATAAATCGGTCAAAGAATGCTTTATCTAGTAAGGGAGAAAACATGGTCATTCACCTATATAATCCTGAAAATATAATGTTTTTACTCTCTCTTAACTTTCATGAAATTTTATTGCAACTAGAAAGTTGCGAAAGAGAAGGAATTTTGATTCTCTTACTATTTTCATGAAGGTTTAACGTGAACCAGAGATTTGAAAGGCCTATTTCTTTACATGTGTTTCATTGAAGAAATGGTACCTTCTTCTTTGGGGAACAATTATCTATAAAATCTTACATCTTGTATTAGGGATGATTTACATCTTCGAATGATCCTGATGGAAATAAGAAAATAAAAATCAAATGCTACTTAAATAAAGAAAATGGTGGCGTTGACCTGGGCATGCACAAAATAACTAGAACATCGGATGCAATGAAATTATAATTTACTACTTAGCATGGGATTTTCTAATATACCCCTCTTAATTTTCATAAAGCAATGCTAGTAAAGCCAATTTTCCTTGCTCTACAAGCAAATTAATTGGAGATAACACAAGTGATTAGAAAGGTTCTTTGGATTAAAGTGTCCAACGTAAATGCAAGTCTTCAACAGCAAATACAAGAACACTTGGAATTTATGCCATGCATATAGAAGAATTGCCCAAAAAGCCCTAAACCTATTCAATTTTAAACCTTTTAATTTGTCAATTAGATTTTAAACATTTTTACATTTTGCTCATTAAATTGAAGTTTGAACCAATCAATTTTAGTAAGAAATCATTGACATGGACATTGATAGCCCTACATGGCAGCCAATACTAATGTGGATAACTTAAAAATAATATTTTAATATCTATAACATCTTTATTTTTTTCCAATTTTTTCTTTTCTTCTCTTTTCCTTCTTTCTTTTTTCTTTTTCTTTTTCCCTTTTCACTTATATTCTTCTTTATATTTATCCTCTCTTTTTCCTCCTTTCCCCCTCCGTTGGGCCTCATTGATGGCTAGCGAAGTTTGTCAACCTTAGGCAAGAGACACCTGGGCCTAGGCCGATGAGGGGAGTGCCTAAAAAATAGAGAAGATGAAAAGAATGAACAGAGAAAAAAAAAGGTAAAATAAAAAGAACAGAAAATAATGAAGAAATCAAAAAAATATTAAAATGTTATTAAAGATTGTCAATATTAATATCAATCATGCAACATGGGACGGGAGACATCTACATCAGCAATTTTTCAGTCAAAAATTGGTCATATGAACTCAATTGGCACAACATGAATAAGTTTACAACTCAATTAACAAAACTAAGATGTTTATAACTGAAATGACAAAAGCACAATAGATTTAAGACTTTTTTGGGCAATTTTCCCATGCATATGTATTGCCAAGAGGAAGCAAAATGAAAACCAGAAGAAAAAAGTTTCAATTTGGATTTGATGTTCAAGCCTATTCCCTCAACATATCGAACGCATTTTGGTTGAGAACAAGGGCACTTGAATGACCCGGCATTCAATTTACTCAGAAGAACCCGGTGATGGGTAATGATCAGACACTTCACATTGATCATGCGTAGGTTCGATTCTCCCTGCTAGTGGTCTCCCAGTAATAGGCAATGTGCAAGTCCAGCAGTCCTCAGAGTAGGTTGGAGGCGTATGCCTTTCCCTTGAAATGGAGTAATCTCCCTCCGACTAAACTTTTTGTTAAAAGACAAACTCGGAAAGATTACTATGAATGATTAATAACGACAAGGCAGGGGAAGGGACGGAATTAGATTAGGTTTGACCCGACTATCGACCCATCCTAGTTCTATTAGGTCTTGAATGTGGTTGGTTCTCAACTTCAAGATGGGTTAATGGTCCATTACGGGGGTTAATTACTGAAATAAAAGAGCTTGTAAAGTCTTAGGCACGAAATAAAGAAAAATCACAACAAATTCTCACGAAATACACTACATAATAAATGAAAATCAGCAACAACTACCCCTTGGGCCCGCCTCTGCTTGTTGAGCTTGAGACGGATTTGGGATTTATCAAGGGAATATGTGACCGAAATTCGATTAGTCGTTTCTTTCTTTTATATTTTCCAAAGCATACTTGGTCTTTAAATCTCAAATTAAAAAATCACTGACGATATATCGCCAAACCATCAGATAACTTTAAGATGTGATAATTCCAAAATGTGAAATTAGGCTTTGAAGAAATATGTTCAATTATTATCAATCTTGTTTCTTGGGGATTTCAAGGTTATCAAGTAGTTTTAAGTTTTTTTTTTTTTTTTTTAAAAAAGCATACTTTAGCGAGAGTGAATTATTTTTCCAAAAAGATCATGAAAAAACAGGTGCGACCTGCTTAGCCATTAGACATTCTTGATGTCCATATGAAGTTGGGAGTTGAAGTATGTTAGAATTCGATTCTCATGGTCCCCAAATTTAGAAAACAAATAGTTTAACTTTATTCGAAAGTTAATGTATGTGATTCATTACCTTTTATTAGGTGTAACGTGGCCCCAGTTCATATTCAAAACCCAAGATTAAAGCGACGATCTTTCGTAAATGTGCAAAAACTCTAGAAAGGCTTTCCTATTTCCCCCCTACAAGAGGAAAAGTCAGGCTCGGGCTCCAGTTCTGGCACCAGCTCAGTTGCGGCATGTCCGAAAGTCACTTTCTTTTTTCCCTCGTTGCGGAATCACCTTGATAGAGTATTCCGTATAATTAGTTTCTCTTCTCTTGCTCTCGCGCTCGTGTCTATATCAACATTCACTTGTTTTGACTTTGGAGTGCCATCGCAGAATAGAAGCTTTCAACAAATGGCCAGCCCCGCAGATTACAGTCCGATCTCGTGCTTAGATTAATAGGATTACTTAATAGGTGTTACAATAGTGCTCTTTCATGGGTCGCGAATACGGCGACTGTTGTGGAGTTCCTCAACAAACCCTTTCGATAACACTAAAGTTCAACCATAACAAGCCTCCTTCCAAATTTTTACAAGAGCTTCATAACCCTAATATTACTCATATGTCTGTCATATCCGATCGTCAGCCGGCAATTTACTCATTATTCATACCATAAACTTTGTACGTAAGTCGAGAACCTACTAATCAGTTTGTTAGAGCTGAATCTATGAGATTCTTCATTTTCGCCTTGATTCTCCGGATCTTTCAAGATTATGCATATATGTGGCATATCATGCATATCCTTGATTGATCCTAATTTATTGTAATTGAAATTTGAATATCTTATTATCTTAGATAGTTATCTTGTAAAGTTTGTAGATATCTCATGTCCTTGTCATCATGAAATACATACAAAATCACACAATTCTCTATTCTACGTATTCTTGTCTCAACCGAATATTGTAAACTCTGATGTAAGTTAACAACTTATTCATCTATAGAATAGTACATTTAAATATAAGTCGGTAATGACTAATACGTAACAAGGTTTTGAAGTTTACAGGGTACCGGCTATTAATGCAGATGCAATTTACTATCGTCTCGTCTATGAAAAATGACCTTGGCAGGACCAACTAGCATCTTACCCAAAAATTAAACAGTTTCAGTTACTAAATTTAAGTTGCTTGTAGTTCTAAAATGTGGTCACACGCTTTACCCTCAAAATATACCCCTCAATTTTTCTTATCCCACCCTTGTATTAGCACAAATTTCTAGCCTTAAAATCGGGAGAGAAAACTTGGGCTTTCAAGTTTTGCTGTTTCTCTGCCTGCATGATTTTTAGGTGTTTCTTCTTAAAAATTACCTTAAGGATATAATCCATGATAACATCAGCCTCTGACCTTTTAGGGAAAATTCCAAATAAGAACCCAATGTGCCTTCATTTTCTGAAAAGAAGACCTAAAATTGAGTCTATCTCAAATAGGGACCCAAAGTAGTCGTTTAGTCTCAAATAATGACCTTACAACCTTCTCAAAGATTAGTCAATTGTGTGATACCGGTTTCAAGATCTCCTTTTTCGAAGGCATGGAAATATATACCTTTTAGACGTGAAACCAAATGGCCTAATATCAATTCAAGATGAAGCAAGCTTATGGCACAGAAAGCTTGGTCATATCAATATGAAGCAATTAGCCAAAATCTCATCAAATGAAGTCTCGGGAAAGCAGGTGAAGAAATTCTTTTAAGCCAATAAATCATGTCTCTACTAATCATGTACTACAGCTTGTTGCATATGGATCTCTTCGGACCAACCAGAACCCAGAGTATTGGAGATAAGAAATATTGCCTATAAGTCGAAACCTTTTTCGTATTTTGAAAAATTTGCTAAAAAGATTCAAAATGAAAAAGGATGTGTTATTTCAACTATAAGGATCATGGAGGTGAATTTGAAAATCAAGATTTCACAAAATTGTGTGATGAATCTGGATTTAAGCATGTGTTTTATCTCCGTACACTCCTCAGCAAAATAGAGTTGTGGAAAGAAAGAATGCATCTTTGATGCATATCGAATACGGCATGAAGATCAAAGCGACAACTCAAGAAATGTCTCGGAAGACCAGCATCAAGAAGTTCATAAAGATTCAAATAAAGAAAGAGATCATCATCCAGACAAATCAACCAGTAACTTGAAGCATAAATCCAGTCATCCCAAAGATCTCATTATCAGCGAAATCAATGAAGGAATTCGAACCAGATCCAAAAGTCGTGAAGAGTCTAGTGTTGTGGCTCTCATTTCTGAAATTGAACCAAAAAGCATAGAAGAAGCTTTATCTGATGAAAGCTGGATCGAAGCTATGCAAGAGGAGACAATTCAACATTAATGATGTCTCGGGAATTGACATCTAAACCAAAAGGTTATTCCAAATGGACGTCAAAAGTGCTTTCCTGATCGATCAAAGGTATTTTTTGTCCAATCGATGCATATTTCTATTCGAATCTCGGTTTATAGATGCGAATAGAATATCATTCTTTCGAGATTTTTTTTTAAATTTTTGTTGTCTTGTCCTTTATTTTATTTTAGAAATGTTTTTTGGGCCAATGGTTGTCTACATCAAAGGGCGTGTGTCTAATTCAGAGGCAAAATTGATGTACGCAATCAACTCGAGGATGAAGTTCTCTCTTCCTCACACTATTCTCTTTCACATGTACAAAGCAATGTCGAAGAACAAGGGACAATTGCCTTACCCTGTGTCAGTGACCAAAATCTTCGACACATGAATATTGAACCGCCACATACACTTTGTGTTCGGCCAGGTGTGACAAGATGGTGGTAGGTTTGAAGATGTTAACGAAGATGCGTACGCAAGAACTTTCCAAGGCAATATGGAAAAGTTTGGTGCCCCATCCAAAAGAAGAGAACTCTCATCTTGGAGGATGAAGATGAGGAGGAAGATCCAAATCTATGCATTCTCCAATCGACGAACATCGGAAAGCAGAGAGAAGAAGAAGAGCAAGCCAGGAAGAGAAGAAGAAGAGCGGCGAGAGAGGGAGATTGAAGAAGAAGGAGAAGAAGAGCAAGAAAAGCTGACTGAATTTGGAGAGAAGGGGAATCAAGATTAAAGATCATCATGTCCTGAGACAGGGGGAGACAAGTCCACACCTCATCTTCGGTAGTGAAGGTCTAAGACAATCCGGAGGACAAAATGAAAGGACCTCGTCAACATCTCTACAACTTCCAGCGAGAAA
Organism: Eucalyptus leucophloia subsp. euroa; assembly: GCA_017140325.1. Lineage (NCBI taxonomy): Eukaryota > Viridiplantae > Streptophyta > Magnoliopsida > Myrtales > Myrtaceae > Eucalyptus > Eucalyptus leucophloia. Next base: position 35,260,415 of record CM029477.1, read on the forward strand.
GCAAATGCCAAAGGAGATTTTCGTCGATGGAAGTATGCGTGGCCAAATCTAAGAGGCCATAAAGACTTGGACAAGCATCTTCGGCTGGAGGACAAATGAAAGACCTCGCTCTACAACTTCAAGCCAATGCCAAAGGAGAGGAGGTAGCTCAACTGGGAAGACTTTCGTAGTCCAGTCCATGGGAGATTTCGGATCGTGCGCATTCCCAAACAATGACTCCTTTCTCACCTTTTTAATGATGACAAAAAGGGGGAGAAGCAATTTGAACCAACCACTAACTTTCTTTGACTTTAAATTTGTTTTTGTGGTTGAATATGTTTGTTTTTTAGGATGACTTGAGTGAACTTGGGTGTGAACTTGAATTTGACTAAATTGGCTATGGATTTTAATGCTTGACCGTTTGAATTTATATCAAGTGTTGTTATATGGTATTACTCATGAAAGACTAACCAATTTTTTGTGGATGCAGAGTCTGGTTGTTTTGTTAAATCTTTATGAGATAGCCATATTGCTTGAGAAATATTTTTGCGGTCAAAGTGGTTCAAATCTAGGAAAGTTTTGTTACCATCAAAAGAGGGAGATTGTTGGAAAAATCTTTCGAGAATATTTTGAAGGCGACAAAACGTTTCTATCGGTCTAGTGCGGATATCTACGATCGTCTAGTTTAAAGTTTGAAGACTCTCGGATCACCAGACTCAAGTTTCAAGACTCAAGACTCAAGACTCAAGACTAATCTCATTGACAGTCTTTCTGATCCAGTGACGAAGGAAATCCAGAGCCAAAGTATCTGGTTGAGGATTTAAATCCTATCCTCTGGAGAAGATCTTTTTGGCTGGATAAATATAACAGATTCTTTTGTTCTTATCTAGATCAATTGAAGATCTGATGGTCGACGAAGTATTCTTGGAAACCAAGATCCTGATTGTATGGGCGAACATGATTGATGGGCTATCGTCAGGTTCCTTTTATAGCTCGAATGATCTTCTTGATTGATCCGTCCAACGGGTAGATTGGAGGAATTCCTTTGGTAAGTGCCAACGGTATGATGGCATAAAGGAGTATAAAAAGGAAGACGTTCTAGTTGTGAAAGTGCGTGATCGATAGAGAAATTCCAGAATCTGAAGCACCTTGATTATTAGTCGATTCATTCTGAGCAAAATTGTATACACAGAGAGTGTTCATACTTGGTGATACCTTGAGTGAGTGTGGTAGATCATCTACACCTAGAAATCAAGGAAGATCAACACTGTAACATCTCTTTGTTCATAGTGGAATCCAGCCAATTGGCTATCGGTGCCATGATTTTTAGGTTTTTCTTATCTTGTATTAAAATTTCTACCTTAAGGATATAATCCATGATTTTATTGTTTCTTCTTAAAAATTACCTTAAGGATAAAATTAACAAATAAGAAAAATCCAAATGCCTGTCATTTTCTGAAAAGAAGACCTAAAATTGAGTCTATCTCAAATAAGGACCCAAAGTAGTCATTTAGTCTCAAATAATGACCTTACTTGCAAGTCAGTAAACAGTTGCATCTTTGATGCATATTCCGGTGATCTGATCAAAGGTATTTTTGTCCTTTTTTTTTTTAAATTTTTGTTGTCTTGTCCTTTATTTTATTTTATTTTTTGGGCCAATGGTTGCACTGTTCATCATCTTCTTCATCCCCTATTCATTTTCTTCTAAAAAATATCGGACTTGGGAAGGGCCGGCGAGTGCCGGCTATTGGTGAGGGCCGACAATGGGAGGGCTAGCGAGGGCTGGACGCCCATCACTAGTAGTGGGCGAGGGCTTGCAGGCCGACCCTAGCCAGATTTGGCAAGGGTGGCCTCAACCACGGCAGGCAAGGGCCATCAAGCCCTCATTGGCTACGAGCAAGGCCTTGTAGGCCCTCGCCGGCCCTTATCAGTGGTCGATGAGGTGGGCGAGCCCTCGCCCATGGCCAGCGAGGGGCAACCTCGTTGATTGTCGTGAGGGGTGACCCCGTCTTTTGCCAAGACTATGACTGGGACCCCCATGTCATCTTCTTCATCCCTTCCTCTCACTACCGCTCCCAGATCGATGACTTCTCTATCTACCCCTTTTGTCTTTGGAGACCTCCTTGTAAGGCCTCGATTTGGATGGCCCCCTCCCCCACGACCAATGAGGGCTCGATGGCCCTCGCTCGCTGCCAGCGATGGGCATCGAGCCCTTGTCCGCTCTTATTAGCGACTGGCGCTTGCCGACCTTTCCCCAAGTCCGATGTTCTTGATCTAAGCAAGAAGAAGTGAACAAGGACGAAGAACATGATGAGGAGGGCAACCAAAAATGAAAAAAAAAAATGGACGAAAAAACCCTAATTAGGCCACCGAAATATGCATCAGAGATGCATTTAGTCACCGGCCGGCAAGTGAGGTCCTTCTTTGAGACTAAATGACCACTTTAGATCCTTATTTGAGATATATTTCACTTTAGATCTTCTTTTGAAAAAATGATGGCACTTTGGGTCCTTATTTGAGATTTTCCCGACCTTTTATTGCTTTTGCCTTTGGACTTTTGCATGACCATGAGAACATTGCATAAGAAAAACCAGATTGTTCTAAGAATTTCAGTGATCACGGCAACTCCTCACCAAAGTTCGACTCCAAAACCATTTGTTCCTCATCAATTATTTCATGCAAATAACTTAGGCTCCGTTTGTTTAGCAAAAAATGGGACATTTTTGGAAAATATTTTTCACAAAGCCATTTTCTAGGAAAATGATAATATTTTTCGTTGTTCGATTAAAACCTAAAAATAAATTAGAAAAATATTTTATGCTGTTTAATATATGATTTTATTTTCTAGGGAAAATTAACAAAAAAAATCAAAATCTTTTATTGTTTTAATTATTTTTATTTTCTTTTTATCTTTAAAGAAATTTTTTTTAAAAAAATTTAAAAATTTAAAACACTAATACGAAAAAAAAATTAAAAAAAAAAAAGGAAAGTGTCCTTGGAGAAAGAAAGTGCTTGGTGTAGAAGCGAAAGAAAAAGGATGGAATGGAAAAAAAATTTTCCTACTTTGAATGTGTTTATTCAATTGGAAAAAATGTTTTCCTTGAAAAGTTTATTTTTCATGAACCAAATACCGAAAAATCCAATAAACATTTTCCCGAAAGTCAGTTTTCCTACAATGAACGAAATCTTAACTCATTTCGCTAGGGAGAAGTGTTAAAAAAAAGTCATAAACCTTTTGTATTTGTGTTAATTTCATTGTAAACCTTTATTTAGTGCCAATTTAGTCCTAATCCTTTTTTACTTTGTGCTGATTCAATTTTTTCCGACTAATTTTGGCTAGATTTTGCAAACTAGACACCGACCAACTGACGTGGCCTTATTGATACAAATGTGGACAACTTTTAATATTTTTTAATACTTTTTCTTTTTCTTTTTCTTTTTTCCTTCTCCTCCTCCTTCCTCCAGCCGGTCGCCGAACCTCAGGGACCGGCTAGAGGCAATGTTCGGCGAGGCCGCCCTCACTGGCCATTGGCGAGCCTTGTCGGCCACCTTGCCAACGGCCATGAGGGTGGCCTCGCACTAGATGATGAGGGCAAGCCTTAGGGGCGCCGCCTAGGTGGCGATTCGGCAAGGTCGAGCCTCACCGGCCATGGGCGAGGCTCAACCCTCACCAGCCATGGGTGAGGCCACCCTCGTGGCCACTGGCAAGGTGGCCAATGAGGCTCGCTAGCCGGAGGAAGGAGTAGAGAAGGAATAAAAAAAGAATAAGAATAAGAATAAAAATATTAAAAATATTAAAATATTATTAAAAATTTTCCATGTTAGCACCGATTGAGCCATGTCAGCCGGCTAGCGCCCAGTCAACAAAATCCGACCAAAATTGGCCGGAAATGACTAAATCGACACTAAATAAAAAGGTTTAAGACTAAATTGACACTAAAAAAAAGATTTAGAACTAAATTGGCACAAATACAATGGGTTTAATACAAGCGACCTTTCACTTAAATCCAACCTTCTTTTGTGGATTTTCACCTTTCAATACGATAAAATAAAGTATTATTCAATTATACGAAAGATTCGAATATTGTTCCAATGGATATGGCTTGAGCGAGTTTGTGCCCCCAAAGAACCATGGCTTACACAAGCCAACTCATTGTCTTTTCTCATCGAGTTGGCTTGTGTAAGCCGTGGTTGTTTGGGGGCACAAACTCACTCAAGCCATGTTCATTGAAACAATATTCAAATCTTCCGTATAATTGAATAATACTTCATTTTATCGTATGAAAGGTGAAAATCCACAAAAGAAGGTTGGATTTAAGTGAAAGGTCGCTTGTATTAAACCCATTGTACTTTTGCAACACAGAATTGACAAAAGCATGGTCTTGTCTCAACCAAATATTGTAAAATCTAATCTAAATTAACAACTTGTTCATCTATACATTAGTACATTTAAATATAAGTCGACAACTTGTGTAACGAGGCTATGAAGTTTACAAGGTACCGGCTATTTATTACCACATTTGCAATTTACTATCATCTCATTTATTAAAATGACTTCAGCAGGCCCAAGAACTGAACAATTTTAGTTACTAACAATTGAGTTGCTTCTAGTTCTAACATGTGGTCATCGACTTTGTTCTCCGAAAAATACCCCTTAATTTTTCATATGCGACCATCTTATTTGTGTTGTAAATATATGGTTTCGAAATGGATTGAACAATGAAATCGGATCGAGTAAAACAACTCGGACTTTGAGGCATGATATCACTTTCTTTAAGGATTTATTTGCCCCACAACGTTGCTAATGGTCACCGGCAAAAATCCTCCAGGATACAACAAAGTCTCGGATGAGAATGCTAGATAGCAATTCTAGTATTTCTCCAGGGTCTCTCTAGGAAAACAATCGAAAGATTGTCTGCTGTTTTTTCATAAAGAAGACTCGAAAAATGACCACACATTTTCTTTCCGAAAATAACAAGTATATATATATATATAACTGTCTTGCACTCTTTGTGAAAATTGCGAATAAACACGTCTTTAGAAAATTGTTTGGATAAACAAATACGACTCTTCGGAAGAAGTCGAAAACGAACAATTGCAACCCTTCAGGAAAAGTTAAAACCGAATAAGTAATTTTCCAAAGATTGTCTTGAAAAAACACAAACAAAATTTGGAATAATTATAACTTTTTTTAAATAGAATTTCGAATTTTCGTTTTATATATTTTATTTCCAAAATTCTCAAAATAAAAGACAACATTTGAGTTTACCATAAATTAATAACAAAGAAATAAAAATTAGAATAAATAACAAAAGGATTAGTGTTAATTAAATCGCGGGCGCGCAGGCGTGCTAAGTGCTAAGTGCTAAGTGTGCCAAAATCGCGTAATTATTCGCGCACCCGTACGCGGGTATGGTGGGGTCTAGCCCCACCCAATCATTCTTTAAGTACATAAAGAAAAACCCACACTTTTAAATTAGCTCATTCTCTCCCACTTTTCCTATGTGGGACAAAGAAAATACTCTGTTTGTTTTAACAAACAAACCTCTAACAATTTGCACAGATTTTTAGCCCTCAAATCTGTAGATAGAACATGTGCATTCAAGTTCTGTTGTTTCTAGAGATAAAAAAAAAAAAAAAAGTCGATTCTCTCTCCTCTGGGGAGGTTTCTCTGCCAATATGGATAGCTTGCCCTAATTTCCCAAACCATGAAACCCTTCCTTATCCCATGCAAACATGCTTCGTCCCCCAAATGATCCATATGGTGATATAGTTAGTATAAGCACCTAGAGGGAGGTGAATAGGTGTAAAAACAATTTCTCGAGATACGAAAGCAATACTAGGTAGACAATAGAAAGGAAGATCTCCAAAACAAATTATGATTAAAGTAAAGCAGAGAGTATGAAAGAGAAAATTGAACACAAGGTTTATAGTGGTTCGGCTTATTCCAAGCCTACGTCCACTCTTCTACACTGACAACCCACCGGCTGGATTTCACTATGAACAAAAGAGATGTTACAGCAAAGTTTTCCCTTGATTTCACAGTGTAGATATTCTATTACACTTCCTCAAGGTTTCTCACGAATATAGATTCTCTTTTGCATACAAGATTTTGCTCAGCAAATGAATTGACTAAGAACAAGGAGCTTCAGACTTTGGAATTCTTCTATCGGGCACCTTCTCGATTAACTGGAAACGACTTCCTTATATACTCATTTATGCCATCATACCCGTTGACACTTACCAAAGGAATTTCTTCAATCTATCCGTTGGATGGAATCAATTAGAAAGATCATTCGAGCTATTAAAGGAACATGTCGATAGCCCATCAATTATACTTGCCCATACAATCAGGATCTCGGTTTCCATAAGTAGAACCTTCCAAGTATACTTCACCAATCATCGGATCCTTAATCTCCGAATCAATCATGATCAAATAAAGGATTCCGTTATGTCATATCCAGCCAAGAGATCTTCTCCAGTCGATAAGGTCACATCCTTAATAAAACATCTAGCTCTAGATAGCCTTTCTTCAATGGATTAGAAACTCTCAATGAGAATAGATTTTGAGTGTTGATTCTGGCAGTCCGGAGGTCTTCAGACTTTAAATAGCAGAGTTTGCAAATCTTCAGACTAGACTGATGGAAACGTTTTGTCAACTTCAAAACACTTCACAAAGATTTCTCCAACAATCTCCCCCTTTTTGATGGTGACAAAACTTTTCTGCAGATTTGGATAACTTTGACCTGCAAAATATTACTCAAACAAATATGGATAACTTATAAGAAAAAATGGCTTAATGAATGATAACACTAGAATCTGCAACCATAGAAAATAGGTTAGTCTTACATGTGAGTAAAGCCATCCATAAGATATCAATAGTACTTAATATAAGCAATCAAACCCAAATCCAATATTCAGTTCACATCCAGACACAAAAGTCAAGTCAAACCAAACAAACATCGAAATAAATCAAAAGTTCAAGTTCAAAGTTTTCAAATCTTGCATCTCTCTCCCTTTTTGTCATTATAAAAAAATGTTGAGATGAAAATGGAAAAAAGTCAAGATTACTTGGGAACATGAACAAGCTGGAAATCTCCCATTGACTGGACGATGCCCTCCAACTTTTTCAATTCTTCCTTCAGTTCAGCTACATCTTCACCCTTAGCATTTGCTTGAATCTAGAAAGCAAGGGCTTTGATTTGATCATTCAAAGAAACTTGTCCTACATTCTGTAAATTCTAAATTTCGCATCCCAGAGCATATATTTGACCCCACATTTCCAATAGAACATCAAGAATTCTGCGAAAATCTGTTGAATTATCGATCTGCGTACTGACTTCTGCACGATCAGATGGAGTAAAGGCAGATGATGGTAAATCAGCATAGTCATTCAGATTGGGCGATGAAACATCATGTCCTTCTTCAGAAAATTAAGAGGCATAAATGTCCTCTGGATCTGTTGGAGAGCAACTGACTCCCTCATTGGTAGCAGGATATGAGGACATTTCTCTTTTCTCACGATCTCCCCCTGTTTCCATGCCTCTAGGTGGAGAAGAGTGTTCCTCATACTCTCCTTCCTCTTGATTTCTTCTTTCCTCCTCTGCATCTCTTTCTTTAGCTTCTCTCTCCTCTGTTTCTTTCTCCTCTGCTTCTTTCTCTTCTCTTTCTCTAGTCCTTTGTTCTGAGTCTTTCTCTAGAATAGAACAACTCAGGTTCTTCAATGCCATTGCAGAAATGGTGATGTCTTCCTCATCATCTTCATCCTCAACGATGAGAGCTCTTCTTTTCTTGGATGGAGCAACTATGGGCTCCTTCCCTTTTCTCTTTGCAGCCGAAGAGATTTGATAAGTTTTAATGGGGGTTTTCTCATTGAATTTCTCCAACTCCTTGCCAAGTTCTTTCAGATGCATTTTAGTCACCATTTTCAGTCCTACCACCATATGATCACAAGATCGAGTATAGAGAATTTGTGGAGGCTGAATATTCAGATGTCTAAATAACTTCATTACAAGACCTGGATAAGGAAGTTGACCTCTATCATTCATCACTGCTCTATACATGTGGAACATAATAGTGTGAGGAAGAGAAAACTTTTTCCCAATGATGATGGCATACATCAGCTTTGCCTTTGAATTTGAAACATCATTCTTTGAAGTAGATTTTGGTATGAGACAATTAATAACAATCTTGTGAAGCAGAATGTTAAATGCGCCCATCCTCAAGTAGGAAATATTTTCCTCTGTTATTCTATTCTTAACAAGTTCCAACGTAGCATGAGCAATAGAAACATTGATAGGTTAATATCTCCCTCTCTCAACCTCAATGACATCAGCCAACATATCTACATCCACCACAAAGTCCTAATCTCGGACACTAAAAGAGAATCTATTTGCGTCCAAAAAACTAAGATTCGAATAGAAATAAGCAATGAGTTTAGCATAGGCTTCTGTAGAGTCAGAACAAAACTGTTCAAGTTAAAGAAGATTGAATTTTTCTCTCAAATTAAAATTCACGACATCGAGGAAATCAAAATCCACACTTCTAGGGTTTATCACCCCACGCTTCAACAACTTAGAGTATAAACACTTTTGTTCCTCCGATCGAAACAAATTTGTCCTTTTTCCCGAATTTTTGCCGCAACTCCCATTCTCGGTTGAAACTGATTGTACAACTTATCATCATCATTCCCATTTGGCTGATCAACCCTCCAACACGCGGATCACTTGGGATATTTGCAAGGGTTTATTCTGCCAACCCTACAGGGGCAATTCCCAAACGCTCCATATTTCGTAAAAAGATGTACTCATTTCCATACCCATTGTCCTTAAGAAACTCAACAATGTAGTTCAATGGAGTTCCACCTCCTTTTAAAGCACGATAAAGCTTGTAAATAAAAGAGGGCTTTTGAATTCTTACAGGATCTACGCCTTCGATGAGTTCTTCATTTTCTTGATGAGCATCATCATGTGGACTAGATGGAGGAGAATGACGCTACTAAGAATGTTGTGGGCTCTGCTGCTGACTGGGAGACTCTTCTTCCTCGGTAAGATCGAAGTGTGTAAGCCCCTCACGCATTTGCGGTCCCCTACTTGCAATCCTCAAAGACTTCCTTTGAGACGACATCTTTCACAGTCTTTGAAAAATTCCAAACTTGACTTTCCTAAGAAAGATGACAACTTTTTCGAAGATTAAACAAGAGAAGAAAACATAATTGGAGAATCGGTGCTTTCTTAGGGTTTTTGGAGAGTAAAGCAAAGAAGAAACAATAGTGCATAAATAGTTAAAAAGAGAGGCATACGGAACGTCATAAAAAAAAAGTAAAGAGATGTCTTTTTAAAAATTAACTGTATTTTTTGAAAAATTAGATAATAGTCATTTAAAAAATAACTCATTTTTTGAAAAGGAAACATTGCAATAATCACGTCAATTAAAGATAGCAATAATCAAACACGGTTGATGATCGTACCTTTTCAAGATGAGATTCGAGAGAGAGAGAGAGAATAACTTACTGTCAAAGTCTTGTTTGTCTAAGTCTGAGAGTCTCTAGACTTTAACTTCTTCAAACCTCAAAATGTTGAGACTGGAGCGGATGATTTCAAATTGATTTTTCTCCAAAGGTTTTGTGAATATATCCGCCAGTTGATTTTTTGAGTCAACAAACTTAATCGAAATTTCTCCATTTTGAACATGATCTCTAATGAAGTGATGTCGAATCTCTATATGCTTTTCTCTTGAATGAAGAATTGGATTTTTGGTGAGATTGATTGCGCTGGTGTTGTCATGGTTAATCTCCGTGCATGAATCTTCAATTCCAAAGTCTCTTAGTTGTTGTTTTAACCACATAATTTGTGAACAACAACTTCCGAGAGCTACATACTCTGCTTCGGCTGTAGAGAGAGCTACTGTACTTTGCTTTCTCGAAAACCAAAACACTGTCCTACTTCCAAGTAGTTGACAAGTACCCGAGGTGCTCTTTCTATCAACTCTACAACTAGCTAGATTTGCGTCTGAGTATCCAAGAAGAGTAAAGTCTCCCTTTTAAGGATACCAAAGACCAAGACTTAAAGTTGAAGCAATGTATTTGATAATACGCTTTGCAGTACTTAGATGATATTCTTTAGGGTCTGCTTGAAATCTAGCACAAATGCAAACACTAAACAAAATGTTAGACCTAAAAGCAGTAAGATGAAGTAAACCAATGATACTCCTATATAACTTCTGGTCAACTTTCTTTCATCATTCATCTTTGTCTATCTTCAAAGAACTTGACATTGGTATGTCAGTCTTTTTGTAATTTTCCAGTCCAAACTTTTTGACAAGATCATAGGCATATTTTTCTTGATAAATAAAAGTTCCTTCCATTGTTTTACTTGCAGTCCAAGAAAGAATGTTAGTTCACCCATCATGCTTAGTTCACCCATCATGCTCATTTCAAATTCATCCTGCATAGACTTAGAGAATTTCTTGCCCAAATTTTCATTAGAGGATCCAAAAATAATATCATCAACATATATTTAAACAAGTAGAAAACTTTTGCTTTCTCTTTTGATAAACAAAGTAGTGTCTACTTTACCTTTAACAAAGCCATTTTGAATTAAAAACTTACTCAGCCTATCATACCAAACTCGAGGTGCTTGCTTTAAGCCATATAAGGCCTTTTTCAGTCTGAATACTGAGTCTAGTTTCCTTGGGTCTTCAAACCCAGGTGGTTGTTCCACATGGACTTCCTCATGGATAAATCCATTTAGGAAAGCGCTTTTGACGTCCATTTGAAATAACCTGAAATTCTTATAACAAGCAAAAGCAAGTAATAATCTAATTGCTTCTAACCTTGCTACTGGTGCGCAAGTCTCGTCATAGTCTATCCTTCTTCTTGCATATATCCCTTAGCCACAAGTCTTGCTTTGTTTCTAACGACTTTTCCTTTCTCGTTCATCTTGTTCCTGAGAACCCATTTAGCTCCACTAATAGGTTTACCTTTTGATTTATGAGTCAATTCCCAAACATCATTAATGCTGAATTGCTTGAGTTCTTCTTGCATAGCTTCAATCCAGCTTTCATCGGATAAAACTTCTTCTATACTTTTGGGTTTTATTTCAAAAATAAGAGCCACAGCACTAGACTCTTCGCGCCTTTTGGATTTTGTGCGAATTCCTTCATTAATGTTGCCAATAATGAGATCTTTGAGATGACTGGACTTATGCTTCCAATTACTGGTTGATATGTCAGGTTGATGATCACTTCATTCATTTGAATCTTCAATAACCACTTGTTGCTAGTCTTTCAGAGTCTGAGCCGCTTCTTGCTATTTAGACTTTATAGAGTCTGGAGCAGGTTCAGATTCTTCAAGATGAGTCCGAATAGATTCATTTTGCATAGAATCTTGGAATTTGACATTCATTAATTCCTCCACAGATTGAGTCTTTTTGTTGTAGACTCTGTAGGCTTTGCTTGAAGTTGAATATCCAAGGAAGATGCCTTCATCTAATCTTTCTTCAAACTTGCCATCTCGATCATTTGCATTTTTCAATATAAAGCATTTGCATCTAAACACATGAAAATATGAAACAATAGACTTCTTTTCTTTGAATAACTCATTGGGGGTTTTTTCCAGAATAGGCCTTAGAAAAACTCTATTAATAATATAACATTCAGTAAAAACTGCTTCAGCCCAAAAACGTGAAAGATGTTACTTTCAATTAAAAGAGTTCTAGCCATTTCTTAGAGCGACCTATTATTTCTTTCCACAACTCCATTTTACTATGGAGTATATGGAGAGGAGAACATATGCTGAAAACCAAATTTATCACAAAATTTTGTGAAATCTTGATTTTCAAATTCACCTCCATGATCTGCTCTTATACTTGAAATAACATACCATTTTTCATTTTGAACCTTCTTAGCAAACTTTTCAAAGTAAGAAAATATTTCAGACTTACTTGCCATGAAATATACCCAGGTAAATCGCGAATAGTCATCCACAATTACTAGGCAATATTTCTTACCTCAAATGCTTTGAGTTCTGGTTGGTCCAAAGAGATCCATATGCAGAAGCTGCAGTACACGATTAGTGGAAACTTGATTTATTGGTTTAAAAGAATTTCTTATCTGTTTTCTCAATATGCATGTGTACATAGATCAGACTTTTGGTATGATAGATTGGCTAAACCACGAACAACTTTCTTTGCTGAAATTTTGGCTATCTGCTTCATATTGATGTGCCCAAGCTTTATGTGTCATAAGTCCGCTTCGTCTTGGATTGAGATTAGACATTGCGATTCATCTGGTTTCACATCTAAGAGGTAGATATTTCCATGTCTTCGACCCATGAATGATTGAGTAGAATCTTTACTGGTTCCTGAACATATTCCCTCTTGAAAGTTGATTTTGAAACCGGTATCACACAACTGACTGATACTAACCAAATTGTAGTTGAGTCCTTCAACTAAAGAAACATTACTTATTGTGAGGTTTCCAATCTTTACCGTTCCAAATCCCACAATTCTTCCTTTACTATTTCCACCAAATGAGACTTTTCAACCATTTACTTAAACAAGCTTTATGAAGCAATTTAAATCTCCTATCATATGTCTTGAGCATCTACTATCCATATACCATTTTACCTTTTTCTTGATAGTGACCTGCATTTAAAAAAGAAACTCAAACTTTCTTTAATACCCATATTTTATAGGGTCCAATGGTGTTAGTATAATATGCGGTTTTTGCCTATACTTTTTTAATAGGTTTCCAAACCATAGGACATTCTTTTTCAAAATGATCTGCACTATTGCACTTTGAACATCTGAGAGTATTGTGACTTACTGGTTTTACAAAGATCTTTTTAAAATGATTTTTGTAAGCATCTCTTGTGAGTCTTTGCTTAATTCTTTCCTTCACTTTAGGGAAATCAATTAAAGGAATGGTTTCCACAATCATTCCCAAACCAGATTTATTGAAATAAGGTCTTTGAACAGAAAGAATTTTTTCCAGTTTCTCATATCCTATAGAAAATCTTTTGGAAATATTTGAGATATCATTTTTCAAAAATGCATTTTCTTTTGAAAGATTGCCTTCATTTTCTTACAACGTAGAAATATTTTTGTCTAAAACTTTGACCTTTTTCTTTTAAAACATTTTCTTGTTATTTTAGTGCAAAATTTTCTCTTTTGAGTTCGGAAATCCTTTTAAGAAAAGTCTTAAGATTAAAACACAACTCATCAATATATTTGGAAACTTTAATAGGGATTTTAAAGTTACTTACCTCAAATTCACTGTCTGAATCTAAATCTATCTCGGAGTTTGAATCTGAATCCGATTGTGCCATCAAACATATATTGGCATAATCATCATCACTTTCTTCACACTTTGTATCACTCCAGGCTTCTGCTTTAAGAGCCTTTCGATACTTTTTAGCTTTTTCTTTCTTCTTTCTCAGAAGATGACAGTTGGGTCTGATGTGTCCCTTTTTCTTACATTCAAAGCAGACTACATCTCTGTTTGATTCATCATCTTCAACAGACTTAGTCGGTTGCTTTTGAAAACTTTGTTTTCTTGGATTAAATCTTCTTCCTTTTCTGTTCAGCTTTCTGAATCTTCTTATCATGAGAGCAAGCTCCTCATCATCCATATCATCTTCAGAATCTGCAACATCATAATCATCATTGGATTTTAATGCAATGGGTTTCTTACCTTTAGGATCTTCATCTTCATTGATTCGTTCCACTTCATAAAACTGAAGAGTTCCAACCAACTCATCGACAGATAGTGGCATGATTCTTTGTGTCTCTCTTATTGAGGTTTTTATGTGATTTCAATCCTTGGAGAGTCCACGCAGAAGCTTGTTTACCTTCATGGGATCAAAAATTGGTTGACCTTGATTTTCAAGACCATTCACGATTTCTGTAAAACGACTAAACATGTCAGCTATAAATTCTCCTGATTTCATTTTGAAGGCTTCGTATTGACCGAGGAAAATTTTGATTCTAGTCTCTTTCACTCGATCGGTTTCTTCATAGGTAATATGTAATCTATCCCAGACTTCTTTCGCTATAACACAAGAAGATATTCTATTATATTCAATAGGTGACAAAGCACAATATAAATAATAAATTGCTTTTACATCAAGAGCTTGTCTCTTGATTATCTCTTCCTGAGTTATTTCACTAGACTCAACAGTTTATTTTCCTCTCTCTAAGACAGATGCAGCTTTAAGAGTGATTCCTTTTTCTACAACGTCCCATTCCAGAGGATCTTTTGATCTTAGGAACGCTTTCATCTTGTTTTTCCAGATGTTGTAATCTTTTCTATCAAAGTAAGGTGGTCTGGTATTGCTTTGCCCTTCCACCAGCCCTGGAGCTAACATGCTAGCCATGGATCTTTAACTCTGAAATAAAACACTTCAAACAAAATGAGTACACAGGCTCTGATACCAATTGATATAGATAGTATAAGCACTTAGAAGGGGGTGAATATGTGTAAAAATAATTTCTCGAGATATGAAAGCAATACTAGGCAGACGATAGAAAGGAAGATCTCCAAAACATATTATGATCAAAGTAATGCAGAGAGTATGGAAGAGAAAATTGAACACAAGGTTTATAGTGGTTCGGCTTATTCCAAGCCTACGTCCACTCTTCCGCACTAACAGCCCACCGGCTGGATTTCACTATGAACAAAAGGGATGTTACAGCAAAGCTTTCCCTTGATTCCACAGTGTAGATATTCTACTACACTTCCTCAAGGTTTCACGAATATAAACTCTCTTTTGCATACAAGATTTCGCTCAGCAAATGAATTGACTAAGAACAAGGAGCTTCAAACTTTGGAATTCTTCTATCGCGCACCTTTTTGAACAACTGGGATGATTTCCTTATATATTCCTTTATGCCATCATACCCGTTGGCATTTACCAAAGAAATTCCTCCAATCTATCCGTTAGATGGAATCAATTAGAAAGATCATTCGAGCTATTAAAGGAACATGTCAATAGCCCATCAATCATGCTCGCCCATACAATCGGGATCTCGGTTTCCATAAGTAGAACCTTCTAAGTATACTTCGCCAATCATCAGATCCTTAATCTCCGAATCAATCATGATCAAATAAAGGATTCCGTTATGTCATATCTAGCCAAGAGATCTTCTCCAGTCGATAAGGTCACATCCTTAATAAAAACATCTAGTTCTAGATAGCCTTTCTTCAACGGATTAGAAACTGTCAATGAGAATAGACTTTGAGTCTTGAGTACGGTAGTCCAGAGGTCTTCGACTTTAAATAGCGAGTCGCAAATCTTCGAGACTAGACCGATGGAAACGTTTTGTCGGCTTCAAAACACTTCACGAAGATTTCTCCAACATGTGGAACCCCTGTGCATACTATGGCATTTCACAATAATCGACTCTGTTGTGAAACCCCTTCGACAAAACCCATGGCCGACAAACAGTAATATTTTCGCTATAGGTGGAATTTCCAACATTTCCCCCATTTTACCTCCGTAATCTACTCTTGGCTTCCTTTCGTGTGCAGTTAGTGGCGACTTGGTTGAGGTGTTAGTATCTTGTCTTTCCCAGGTCCTGTGCTCACTTCTGCGCCTGTGCTCACTTATGCTCGTTCAAGACTTCCTCTTTGAGCAATGTGAGTTTTCTGAACTTTCTAGGCCATGGTCCTTTTCTAGGCACTAGTTGATCCTTAAAACTTGGGAATTAAGGGCACGTTTGATAATGATTCTGTTCCCAATAGTAGATTCTGATTAGAAATGATTTTTTTTATTCTATTATCGGGAATAGATTCTAAGCATTTTAAGTTGTTTGGTAACTATCCAAATTTTTTTTATTTTGGAATAGAATTGTGTTTGATATCGTGCTTATTGATTCTGTTCCAAATCAATTTCTTTTAATTTTTTCATTTTTTTCATTTTTCTTTTCTTTTCTTTTCTTTTCTTTTTTTCTTTTTTCTCCTATTCTTCTTCTTCTTCTTCAGGCCGATGACCTCACCGAAGCGTCGCTGGCCCTCAGCGAGGCCGACCCTCATCAACCGAGCCTTGTCGAGGCTAGGCGAGGCTTGCCTGGCCACCATCGAGGCTAGGTGACCCTTGCTGGGGTTGGGCGAGGCCCGTGGCAAGGCTCACCCAGCCCTGCCTAGCCATTGGCAAGCTCACCGGAGGCTCTCCCGGCTAGGGCGAGGTTTGGCAACGTCGCTGGAGTCTCGTCGACAATCGGTGGCTGTAGTGGCAGACGGGCGGTCGATGAAGAAGAAGAAAATAGAAGAAGAAGAAGAAGAAGAAGAAGAAGAAGAAGAAGAAGAGAAAATGGAAGAAGAAGAGTTGTTTTGATTCTTAGATTTGTTCTCATAATAAGAATCGATTTTTTTTTTATTCTTGATTATGTTCCAAATCTATTTCTAGGAAATAAAAAATAGAAATTTGTTCCCGGGAACAAAAATTTTACCAAACACGATTCTGTTCCCAAACTACTCCTGGGAACAAAGAATCATAATCTAGCCCTGTTTGGATGGTTACCAAACAAGGCCTAAGCACCCCAGCATAGTATTGTATTCGATTCTTGCGCCTTTTGGATACAGGTTCATGGACTACCAATTGAAGGAAGGACGAAAGAAGTAATCAGAAGGATAGCTGAGAATGTGGGTGAAGCTTGAACAGTAAAGATCGGGTCAAAAGGCCATCACTAACAGTGGGCACAGCCAAGATTATGTTAAAGCTTTCTTCCCCACTCTTGTCAGAAATCATTTCTAGTTTCAAAGGAAGAGAGCACTGGCTATATTTTCACGTTGGAAAACTCCCTCATTTTTGCCACGCGTGTGGTAGGATATGATAGGACACTATGCCAAGATCTGCAAGGAAATACCATATGATGAGGAATTCTTCTCTACAAATGATCAATTGCTATATGTTTCTTGGCTAAAAGCTGAGATGAATGCTAATAGCCCTTTATGGAAGACATTTTATGAATTATCTAAGGAGTACATGGATGAGGTTGAGTGCTCCAGAAACTCCAATAAACTCTTGGACAAATCACTATGTTCCAACAAGGTACCAGCAGTCCTCAAGGAATGGGAAGAAGTTCCTAGGAGGATAAAGGAAAGGAAAATGGCAGGATGTGAAAACCTTACTTTGATGAAAACTCAGGTGTTAGAGGAAGATGTAGACATTAAATTAGCCTCTCCTCGATTGTTAGAGCTCCCTTCATTTCAACATGCTGGAGGCTCCTTGCAAGAAAATCAAGGAAAGCCAAAAGTGAGAGAAGCTAAGAAAGTCCGAAGGCATCATCCTTGTGATCAACAGGGTTTAGGTACACTACAAATTTATTCTCCATTAGTTTTCGTTAAATTTTACTAACAAATGGTTGACATAGATAATACATGATAGCTAACGGATATACTAATTTGGGATTTTACCTTTCATTAGTCACATGTTTATTAGTTTATGGTTTTCTTGTTATTAATCTAATTTAATGGAAATTAACATAGGTACTAGTTTGTGATTTTTTGTGATCAAAAATTTAGTGAGGTAAATTTGTTACAGGTGTATTAAATTAGGGTTTTCAATGATATTAACCCTTCTTTTTACCACTATTTAAATTTTAAAATTAGAAGCCAAATCAACAAATTTTGTTAACTTGATTCAATGATAGGATAACATTAGATATTTTTAAGATAAGGATATTATAAATGCCGTCTCTTCATGCAGGACTAACATGAGTGTCATAAGTTTCAACCAATTACACCACAACTTCTGAAAAATGTTCACTTGAGTGCCATAACTTTCAATTGATCATTTAAGTATCATAACTTTTTAAAAATGTTCATCCAAGTGGGAGAAATACAACAAGTTATGGCACTTATGGTGAAAGTTTTTTTGAAAGTTATGACACTTTATGATTGATTGAAACTATGTATAGCACTCTAGTGATAATTAAAAAAAAATATGGCAATCAAATAAATGTTGTTTGATTAAGAATTGTGTGTTCTGGTTATAAAAAAGACAGGGAAATATCTTGGCATATCATCTTATTGGGGTTAGTCAAAGAAATATATGTTTGCATGGATATTAGTAAGAGTAAACATGAAGATGGAGGGCCGGAAAGAAAAGACTGTGTCTAAAGCAGGTAAAGAATTGTTTATCAAGAGCATATAGCGCAAGCTATTCCTTAATATACCATGTCGATATTCAAATACCAAATTATGTTTGTAATGCCATTGAAAAAGAGTAGCCTCTTTATGGTGTGTTGACATCTAAATTTTACAATTTTATTTAGGATTAATCGTGTACAAAATTAGGAATTAGTTGCTAAAAAAAACGAAGAAGGAAAAGTTTAAAAAAAAATTCATTAAAAGGTATCTTGTTTTCATTATTGCACCGCATATTGAATGGTTTTTTATCAAAAAAAATCCAAAAAAAGAAATTTTCATCAAAAGGAAAAAATAAAAATATTATTTAAAGAAATTAGTTACAAAAAAAAAAGGAAAATGGAAAAAATGAGACCGGGCCGGGAGCAAGTCAACCCAACCTCTTTCTTTCCCTTATCTTTCTTTTCACTTGGGCCGACCCACTTTTCTTTTATTTTGCCCAAGACGAACCCAACCTTCTTTTCCTCTCCTTCTTGGTCCTTCACGCGTTCTGCAGAAAAGAGGGGGAGGTATGCGAACGAGAGGAGGGACAGAGGTCAGAGAGAGGACAGGACAAGTGTCGTGTGAGATGTTTGGTCAGGGGGCAGGCCGGCAGCAGGCCATGCGCGCCGGTGCTTAAAAGTGCGAGAGTGGGTTCGTTTTGTGGGGCTGGAGAGAGATGTTCAAGGGGGAACTCTTCGGTGAGAGTCCGAGAGAGACGGTAAACGGAGAGTGAAAGGTCCAAGCGACTGAGAGAGCAAGAGAGGGCGCCTCGACCCTTCCCGGCAACGTCCTCAAGCCAAACAGGTATGCTTGGCTCTGCTTGCATTCTGTTTTGGGCACACCAGGCCGGAGATCGCGGCTGTTCCGGCTAGCGCGAGCTCCGGCCCTTGTCGTCCTTATATTTTGTTTCCACAGTCCCCATACGTCGTGCGTCGAGGTCGCCAGCATGGATTCGAGTCCCGGCGGAGCCGGAAACCTTAGGATTTGTCGGCGCACGTCAACTGTTTGTGAAAATGTCTCGGTTAGATCTATGAACACTTACACCGATTTTTGCTTTGCTTTCGGAATGCTAGTTGTGATTCCATGTTTCCTTCATTTGTGGTTGCTTAGTCAGCATTTCCTTGTCGCCTGTTTCGACTAATGGTGGGTCGGGTCCGTCAAGTCTCCGAGTCCGGATTGGGTCAGTGGGGTCTCCGGAGTTTGGGGACCGCTGGAGGCGACCGCACCACTTGTTCGCGGCCGCATAGTTCGGCATCGGCGATTGGTGTTGAGGCGAAAGAACTTTCCGGTGAGAGTTCGGCCGGAGGATGGCTGTTTCGATGAAGGTGGGGGAACGAACGTGTGAGTAAAGAAAAAAGACGAGATGGGAAGGAGAAGACCAAAAGAAAGAAAGGAAAAACAAAATAAAAAGCAAGAAAAGAAAAGTGCAGCAAAAAGTAAAAAAAAAAAAAAAAGAGAGAGAGAGAGAAAAGAAAAGCAAATATTTGCTTCCGGTGTGCAGCAGAGGAGTCGTCGAGGGGGAAGTGCAGTAGAATAGACAAAAAAAAATAATTAAAAATTGTAATTAAAAATGTTATTAATATTTAAAAAAAAAGCAACAAAGGCTTTTTAAAAAAAAAAATAGGTTTTGTCTTTTTAGGGTAAGTTCGGGTCGTTGGATTGGGCTAGCAGGTCGGATTGGGTTTATTCAGTCTGAACCCGTTTTCCGAATATAATAATATTAAATTCAAAAAATTTCAAAAAAAATTCAAAAACTTTCAAGAAATTTAAAAAAAATATCGAAAAATAATAAAAATTCAAAAAATTTCCGAAAATTCGAGTTTTTTTAAATAATAATTCAAAAATTAGAAAATTAGAAAAAAAAAAATCACAAAATGTCAGAAAATTCAGAATTTCATTTGAAAAATTTTAAAAACAAACTTTCCGAGCTATTTTCTTAAAAAATGAAGTTTCTTAACTCTAAAGTAGGCTAAAAAAATTGAGTAAGCCCTTGGGGCTCTACCTTAGAGCTTCAATTGTCTTCAAAAACATTATTCTTGTTTGCATGCTTTTGCTCTTTTGATCGGCCAATTAAGATTAGCATTTATCTTTTTCCTTAATGTTAAATATTTATTCTCCCATGCAATTTATTTAAACGCTTTCATTGGTTGCTAACTATTATTTTAATAATTGCGTATCCGCATTATCACCTCGCATGTTAGTGGATTGGTCTAAAATTAATCCAAACTTCTTGACCAAATTTCTTTCTAAAATGAATAAGATTACGTACTCAAATGATACTTAGTGTAATCAAGTTCCCGATTCTATATTCTCTAGTTACGTAAGAAGTGAGGTACACTCCCATGCCTCCCTTGGTTTCTAGCCGATCCCAATAGGCTAATGACGACTCCCTATTGTGAAGTTCTTAAGAACACCCCAGTGTTACGCGAGATATATGCTTGGGAGAGCCCGTGCCTAATCACGGATGTTAGATCCGTCTTTTAAACAATACCCCTAAACCTATTTCTTTCCTTGAGGGATAGGTCGTGACATGGTGGAAACAAAGTGATACAAGAAAAGGAATGCACTGGAAGCAATGGGAAGTGATGAAAGCCAGGAAAGACGAAGGAGGATTAGGCTTCAAAAACTTGCAAATCTTTAACAATGCTATGTTAGGAAAACAAGCTTGGAGGCTATCTCAAAATCCTTTGGCTTGTTAGGAAAAGAAGCCTAGGTTCTTAAAGGCATATATTTTCCGGATGGAGATTTTCAGAAAGCCGAAAAAGGACATTGTCTGTCCTAGGGTTGGCAAAGCATCCTAGTTGGAAGAGAAACCATTGAACCGGATGTTAAATGGCTGGTGGGAGATGGAAAGTCAATAAAGATCAGTGAGGATAAATGTCTAACTTTGGGTTTGATCGGGGTCCCACAATCGACTACGATCCAGACAAAGTAGCAGATCTTATTAACGAAGGAACAAAGGAATGGAAAGAACTAACTTTGCAGAATATATTTGCAAAGGATGTCGTCAAAGAAATACTAGCTTTTCCCATCAGTCATAACCCCACGGCCAATGTTCTATGTTGGACAACAAACAAAATCAAAGATTACTCAGTTCGAAGCAGCTACAACAATCAACGTTCCAAGTCTAACAAGTTGGATCCATCCAAGGCATCAACCTCATACCAGCCTCCTTTGACTATTATTGACAAAAATATGGAACCTTCGTGTTCCCCCAAAGTGCGAATCTTTCTAGTGGTACGCCTCCCATATCCTCCACCCTGCCTTCTTGCTCTTCCAGAGCTCCTCATCCTCCTTTACTTCTAGCCGTGACACCAAACCAGAGCAGCAAATCAGTGGAAAACGCCCTTCCCCTCCGCAATTATACAAAAACAAACCCCACAATTACGAGAATGAGACGCACCTTCCTTCCCTGCAGAGAGGAGACAGTGCTGTTGTTCCAGGAAGAGGAAGTCGCCACACAGCCACCGTCCATCGAACTCCTCAACTGGCACCAAAGCCTTGGCACGACAGAGACTCCTGCTCTTGCTTGAGTCCGTCAAGCTGAACCCCCCTACTTGGTTGGGCGATTCTCCAAAACGATTGCTTGAGAAGTGCTGCTGTGTCGTCACCGTCCATTTCCGTTGTCTCTTGTCTAAGAATTGGTTGGTGTGGGAAAAGTTGATAAAAGGGGATGAAGATTAGTGAATATCTAGCTGTGTCAGCGTGTTGTTAATACTCTGCAACAAAGCCTAGAGAGGGCAGACTCGTACATAAAAATTTCGATCCTTTTCCATTTGTAGACAAAAACGATCGGAAACCACTATAAGAAAGGGAGAAGGGAAAATCAAGAGCAGCACTGGCAAGTGGGAAGGGGGAGAGTGGAAGGGCGACACGCATTGGAGGTGGAGGTCGAGGTGGCGGTGGCGGTGGCGGTTTTGAGATTGGATTTTGGAGAGGTGGGAGAGCCGATGATCGAAGGAGGACTAGGGTTGGCGGGAATGGGACTGGAGCAGGGAGAAGCCGGAGGAGAGAAGAGAGAGAGAGGTACTTCGGCATAAGGAAGCAGGTCTGCTCGGCGGAGATGAAGGAGACGTTGGCTTTCTCGGCCGGCCAACAAATCCAATAGAGCCAAAAAAAAAAAAAAAAAAGGAAAATTTCCCTTACCACAAAACAAAAAATATTTTCCGAATCTTTTTTTCAAATTTCAGCCAAACAACGAATTATATTGACATTTTTCAAAAAAATGACTTCCTGAAAAATATTTTTCGAAATCGTCCCATTTTCCGCAACATAAAGAAAGCCATTGAATATAAGTATCTTACCAACCAAAAAAAAAGAATATAAGTATTTTCTTAGGTTGGGAAAAAGGTCCCTAAATTTTTTGTACATATTTAATTTAATCCCCAAACTATATGAAAATGTCAAATATTATCATTCCATTATTTAAATTAATGAAATTTGCCAATTGGACTTCCAATATGGTACAATTTTTTTTTGTCGAAATCCAATATGTTTTAATAGTGGACAAAAAAAAGCATTATACATGGACTATTCAAGTAAGATATTTAACTCAATTTAAAATATAATAATCATTTTAATTTTTAAAATGTGAAAAATGATTAGTTGTGTTATTTAAGGGATAATACCTTAAAAAACCCCAAACTGGTACACTTGTGACAAATTTACCCCAAACTATTTTTTTGACCATGAAAAACCCCAAACTGATAAACTTGTAACAAATTTACCCCGACTGATTATAAAAAAACCCTAAACTGGTACATTTATGACAAATTTACCCCAAACTAATTTATTCGACTGCAAAAAACCCTAAACTGATAAATTTGTGACAAATATACCCTAATGCTAAATTGGATTAATATCACAAAAAAATCATAAAAATTGTAAACTATGACAAACAGAACCTAAAATCCTAAATTGATATACTGGTTAACTGTCACGTGTCATTTAACTTAATAATTTGATAATAAAATTTAACGAAAACTAACATAGGGTAAATTTGTCACAAGTGTACCAGTTTGGGATAAATTTGTCAAAAGTATCTGGGTTTGGGGTTTTTGATGGTCAAAAAAATAGTTTAGGGTAAATTTGTCACAAGTGTACCAGTTTGGGGTTTTTTAGGGTATTATCCCGTTATTTAATGAAGTTGTTTATTATATCTTGATTTCATGTTAAGTGGATAATTCACATGCAAAGTTTTTTCCCCCTTAAAGTTGAGGGATGGCAATATAGTTGGGTTAAAACTCATGCATTACATTACACAAATTAAAAATTCAAGGACAATATTACATATTTAGTTATAGTTTATGTGACCATTTATATAATTATCCCATATAAGTATACTAATATTTGTTGGCCTAAGTGAAGCCCAAGTATATATATGCTCAAACCATCTACAAACCATGCATACAAGAGAGACAAAATTGCACACAAGGATTTACTGATTATCAAATTCAAGAACAAACTAATCTTCTCATTTCAATTTGTGTCCAATTAGATTTTTATTTTAGGAGTTAGATGCCTATTGAAATGGTTTAAAAGGACTAACTCTACATCTTGGCACTCATTGAGGTCAGTGGTTTAAAAGGAAAATTATCATGATATGTATTCCTTTTCCTGGTTACCGAATTTGGTTTCTGGTTTGGTTTAGGACTGTTCGTTTATCGTAGCAACCAATTCAAAGTTTAATCCTCCTTCGGGAAAATATACGTATAATTGAAAAGATGGAGTCAGTTGCTAGAAAAAACATAAGATTCGATCTATCTGATATTGTAATTCGAAGCCAACTTACATGTACATTATTTGACTGGAAAAAAAGCATAGCAAAAGAGGAAAATGAACAAATAACATGATGCACGCCAACTGCTTTAGCCGTTCTCACTTTCTATCAGAAACATGGTTGTTTTTAGGACTAATGCTACACTAAGGTCTACCGTCTCTGGAAGTTGACCACCTTAATGGAAATGACAAAAACGAACACGAAGAGCACTGTGAATCCTAATATCACAGCAGAGATCACGCCCAGAAAATCATGTCGAAAACCGAAGTAATCTCTCACGTATTCTTCCACTGTGGCCCCGGTGTCTTGGAGCGTGTTCTTTAAATCGCCAAACTGGGAGACCACCAATCCATACAAACTCCAAGAAACTGGGCATGCCCAATAGTACCATCTCCACCAGATAGGTATCCTCTGTTAAGTAGGAAGTCATGAGGATGTCCAAAAATCAGGCATTACGCTTGTGTTGAAAAAGAAATCAGCAGAAACATTAAAATCGAAAGGTTGCTAAAGAACTTACTGTCCTTGGCACAATAAACCCCGAAAAGAGGTTCCATATGCCATAGAATGAAGAAGAGACGATGGAAGCAATGTGGTGGTTTGGGGTCATGCCTATGGTCATCATGCCATAGTAGGTGAAATACAACAATGTGAAGTACATAAAGAATAGATACCAGAAAAATTTTGCAACAGTCCATTGGAATCCAATCATTGCGTAAACTATGATACCATATGATGTAGCTTGCACAAGAATATAGGGGACTTCAATCAGAACCTAAAAAATAAAGATTAATCACATCAGCAACTTTCCAATATTGATTCATGCACGACACTATTTAAAATAAGCATACTCGGAATCATTTGGAAGTAATTTTACCTGTGCTAATGCGTATGGCAGGGCAGAGTACATCCCTGCAGCTCGCTCTCTATAGAAAACCGTCCTCTCCACTGCTACAACAGGTTGCACGGAAGACGCATTTTGGACCCCGAGGAAGAGAACGGACGAAAACATAGATCCCATCGCGTTGATCAAGTCTTGTACTCGGGACCTGCGAACCTAACATTCAGAAACACCAACTTCGAGAATGAACGAGGCAGAAATTGACATTTTAGGCAGAACTTACGATTTAGAACCGAGGTCCCAGAACATTGTCCCAAGCAGGAAGGCGATCAAGATAGTGAAGAGGAACCGAACGGCTGTATATGACGAATTCCGCCAATAAGACCTGTGTTGCTTCCATAAGCAAGCCATTAACTGGGTGAAAGTTGACTGAGAATACTTGGTCGGGAAATAAAGAGCCTTGGAATTTGGAGGAGGTATGCTCAACTCTTTAATCAAAGCCTTGTTTCTCCTGAAAATCACGAAAATGGGTTTTCCCATTGAGATTTTACGGGTCAATAGCAAGACTAAAAGCTGGACCTCAACATGTGCGGTGAACCCACCTGTACAAATCTGAGTTTTTGTATAAATCAGAAAAATCGACACCCAGAGCGAGTTCTTGTGCTGGGCTTGTGACTTCGAGCATCCAAGTTGCTGGATTATGGCCATCTTTGATTTGTCTAACTCCTTGGATTCCCTTCATTTTGAAGATATATACATTGGTGATTCAAGAAAAATGAAAGTACAAGCCAAACCAGGCTATATTTATGAAACCGTATGTACCTCAAAATACTTTATTAGATGAGAAGACTGATGACCTAGAGGACCGACATATATCTCTTGTCCCCCTCGTTTCATTAAGAAAAGCTGCAGAACAAGTAAAAATGCAATGGATTCAAATTTTGAGCACACCGCAAAAAATATTCTAAGTATGTCGAATGTGTTGACATAACTCACCTCGTCGAAAGCTTCAAATATATCAATGCTTGGCTGGTGAATTGTGCATACAACCGTTCTCCCCGTGTCCACTGTATTTCTAACTGTTCTCATGACAATAGCAGCGGCTCTTGCATCAAGCCCTGAGGTTGGCTCGTCCATGAAAATGATGGAGGGGTTTGCGACCAGTTCAATCGCTATGGTCAGTCTTTTGCGTTGCTCCGTGGAGAGACCATCCACACCAGGCAAACCGACCAAGGCTTGTCTCAGCGGATTTAGCTCCACAAGCTCCATGACTTCCTCAATAAACATCTGCAACATTTTTCTTTTTCAGTTAGAAATGATTTAAATTAGATTAATCCTCAATCAAGACTTTATAACCACCTAGACCGTAAGAGTTTTCACAATTAGCTTTGACTTAAGAAGGCAATCCTGATAAAAATAGATTGTGGTGGTAGATGCAAACCTCTCTGGTTTGGTCGTCCATGTCAGGAGGTAAACGTAGCCATGCAGAGTAAAGTAGCGACTCGTGGACAGTAAGATGAGGTGAATGGATGTCATTCTGTTCACAATATCCAGAAATCCGAGCAAATGTATCTTGGTCCTTTGGATACCCAGAAATCTTTATGTCTCCTTTAATGTATCCTCCGGTTTTTCTTCCAGCCAACACATCCATCATTGTAGTCTTGCCAGCACCGCTGACGCCCATCAAGGCTGTGAGAACACCTGGCCTAAAAGCACCACTTACGTCCTGCAAGAGCACCAATTTATCCTCGAGAACACCTTGATTCTTCATTTCCTACCAATATAACGACAAACGCTTAGTTATATTTCGGATGATGTATCATGATATATCAAAGAGTACTATGTTCAGATGCTTATAGTTTAATAGTCACCTTTGGCATGTCAATTGAATAAGTTAATTCATCAAAACTAATTGAGTATGGCTCAAATGAAAGCACCATTCCTCTTTTCCTATTGGCGGCGATGGCTGTCTCAAACCGTGCACGTCTAGACCCGGATGACCTCCCTGCAAGACCCAAAAGAAAAGATTGGGAAAGCCGTCACTGATGGCCAAAAGCCTTTTTTTCACCTCTTTGAAGTCTTATCACTGCTAAACGATAGTCATTGAAAAGAAATTAACTATGAAGACTTTATACCTGATCCATTTTTGTGACTAGAGCCTTGAGATTGCAACTGAATTAATCCTCCCATTTTATTAGCATCATCATTGCCCTCAAGTTCTTCTGATTTTGCTGTCTGGGAATTGCCAAAGGCTGCATCATCACATGGAGCTTGAGTGGGCAAGCTATTGTTGACAAAAACCTCGACAAGAAGAAAGAGTAGAATGTGCTTACAATTGAGAAGAGCAAGAGCCACCACAAACCCAAAGTTAAAGAGGATGATGAACCCAAACAATGCCCCAACTCCTGTCCAATACCAATATGCTTCGGTGAACAACCCACGGGACTTCAAAACTTGAATTCCTAGCGATTCGTTTGAACTTGAAATTGGGGGAATCTATAGTAGGGAATAATGGTAACAATAAGAGGAATCGGTCAATTAGAGATTCAGATCTATGAAAAGATCAAAATATTGGTATTAAACAGTTAACAAGACTTTACCTTATCCCAACTCGACCCCAAGAGCTCGTTAACGACTATTGCATTCTGCCCATACATTAAAGGAGATATCCAGTATCCCCAAATCCACCATTTCTTGATGTCCTCTACAATTCAAATAAATCTTAGCACTTCTTTTGAAAAAGAAGCTACGAACAAAATAAAGAAAAAGGTTAACCCTAGTATCTGTGATACCTCGGGAAAGAACAAATCCACCCAATGCATAGAGAGTGAACAGAGCAAACGACCCGAATGTGCTGGCAATGATCTGGTTCCTCCCAAGTGCTGCGATCAATCGAAATAATCCAGAGGCCATCTGGCTAACGAGCACAAGCAAAAGATACTGCTTGAACAACCTGTAACATGACATCGACAGTAGAATGTATTCAATTTGGCAACGAGATTAGAAATTCCATCTTACAACCAAAGAATAATCACAGTTCTCTCTTACCTTCCAACATTTGGGTCGTATCCAATTACGTAGTAGGTGATGAACACCCAAACTGCAACTTCCACAAATGTGATAGGGATCTTTAGAATCCAGGTTGGAAGAGCATATGCCCATGTAGGATAGAAGAGGAGGTCTCTTTGCTTGTAGAAAACTGGGAGCTTGGCTACGGTCATTGAAATCTCCGCCATTCCGATGAACATCATTATAGTGAGGGTGAAGAAGAAGGCACCAATGTAAATTCCGCCATCAATTACGGTATCCCGATGCATCTTAGTCCGCAAGAACAGGGTCATCGCAACAAACGCGAGAAGGGTGAGCTAATAAAACAAGTCGTATCAGTTTAACTACATCAATTCATGGTTAAAGTTGAACTTAAAGAGATTGAAGTTTCGAATTACCAGAGTGATCTTGAAGATGTAGACAAAGGAGTTCCTTTTCATAATCAAGAACTCTCTTGAAATGCAAGCTTTCAGCAAATTGTTCATTCCAACACCAAATTTTTTGGTAGTCAAAGCGGCCGGGTGGTTCTTGCTCTTATCAAATGGAGTGGAAAGTTCATCCCCAAGATTTCTTCCCACATAAAATGACTGGAATGCCTCCGCAAATTCGCGAACCGTGACAAAACTGTAAGGCTCATCTTTGCGTACCCAATATTGATGCTGATCCTTTCTTGATGTTACCTATCGAAAAGTAGAAAAGTATGTTATTACAAAAGACTTGCCATGGAGAATATGTTTTATCTCCTAAAAGTTGCCAAAATGAAATGATCATATTTTCACATACTTCCTGCAAGAAGTCAGCAACACCCTTCCTCCCAGGGCATTTGAATCCCATGGATTCGAAGAAACCTAGCACGAGTTCACATGGGCCCTGGTACACAATTTGACCATCAGATAGGAGAATGATATCATCAAATAGGTCATAAGTCTCCGGAGCTGGCTGAAGGAGAGAGATAACTGCCGTTCCATCAAGAATGTGAACAAATTGTTTCAGGGAGTTAACGATCTGGGATGTTGTTGAGCTGTCAAGCCCATTAGATATCTCATCCATGAAGAATGCATTGGATGGCCCAACAAGCATCTCACCTAGAAATTACAGGTCAGTATTCTCAGTTACTAAAAGTTTGATATGCTTTTAGTTCTAACCTGTGGTCACACGCTTCCGTTGTCCTCCAGAAATACCCCTCAACATTTCATCTCCGACCATGGTATCAGCACATATTTCCAAACCTAAAATCTGTGAAGAAAACGTGTGCGTCAAAGTTCTGCTATTTGCGAAGTACTTATATGATTTTATAATTATTATTGTCTAAATTACCTTAAGAATATAATCAATGATAACATTAGCCTCCTGGCCTTCTGCTGCTACTGCCTGTGGAAAGTCGCATGAGCCATTGCTTAAGAAAAACCAGACACTCACGTTGATCTAAGAATTTCAATGACACGGTAATAGCTTGTTGGAGTCTAACTCAACCATTTATTTCTCATCAGTTTCTTCTTATGGATTATTCAATTCATTTCCTTGCTTTAATTGGGAAAAAAAGGACAACTATAAGCTCTTCTTGTTTAATTACCTTCATGAAGATATCAATATCAAGGTCCGGTTTTATATTTGCCGCTTTCTCTCTTCTCAACAACTCAGACAACAAATCTGCAGATGCCGCCAAACAATTAGCATTTCTTATTCAAAAAAAAAAAAATTGTCTAAGCCAAACTCAAATAAGACATGACAAAAATATAAAGAATCAAATATGCTAACCATATCGTGATCCAACACCTTGACATCTTGCAGAGAAGGCCAAAGTTTCTCTAACTGTCATTTCTCCTATGTGGAGATCGTGTTGACTGATGTAAGCGGCGGTTCTTTGGGGCACAAACTCATTCAAGTCATGTCCATTGTAGGTTATTCTTCCAGTAGTCTGAGGAACAATCTTCACTCTTTCATTATAATCGGATGATATATTCGTTTATCATATGAAAGTTGTAAAAACCACAAAAAGGGCTGAAATGATATGAAAGGTGACTTGCATTAACCTTTAATTTAGAATCAAGCTTGCCTGCCAAAGCTAACAAGAGTGTAGTCTTCCCTGAACTAGGAGGACCTAGAAGCAAAGTCATCCTGCAAAATTGTCCATCCAAATGAGAGGAAAATTGCCATAAAAGAAAGGTAAAGCTAATTTTTCATCATTTCGTTCAAGGAGTATAGAAAAATCTAGATTCAATTCAGTTCAATGTCATTCTCATTAGAAGATAGAAATTATATTAGTTCCAATTCGAATTTGAAGCAGTAATCAAATCAACATGTTGAAAACTTATGTGACAATTTTTAGTTGAGATTTTTTAATAATTAAACAACATGTAATGCATTTAATAGAACATAGTATCAAGCTTGGAGATGGAACCCAATCAGGTGTGCTGAAACAAAATTAAGTTTTTTTTTTTTTTGGTTAGAGAAACAAAATTAAGTTAGTTCAGTTCAATTTAGAGGTTTAAAAAACTGGTTTTTGATTTGGTTTCATTTGCTCACCTGCCAGGTTTGATGATCCCACTGATGTCTTGAAGGATAGTCACGTGCTTCTTTCTACTAGGAAGTAGAGGCAGAAAATTCAAGAAGCCCTGCAGGGATAAAAAGAAGCAAATAGAAAAAAAAAGGTTAAACAAAAAAAAAACTAATGAGAAGATTCAAGCAATTTATTGGATATAATTTTAATAAAAAAAATTAATATAATCGTAATTGCAAGTTATGGGATTTAATAGTATGGGACCGGGACGTGTTGGTTTATGTTTTATTGCATTCTCCCACTTAAATAACTAGCTTTTGGGTTGTGGTTCTCCTAAAGTCTATATCAATTATGTAAGAAGTACCTGTCATCTCTCCCAACTGCAATCGAGTGGCATGGGTATTGCAGTATTTGCCATATAAAGTACATATTGAGGTGAGAGAGCAAAGTCATAAGAAGCACATATCAAAATCCATCCCATCAGTGTGAATCTAAGTATCATACCTTGATTAGAATCTTAAAAATAAAATAAAATAAATGAAGTTGCGTTTTTTGGCTTTTACATTTTTCATATTTAGGTGGATGTTAGTTTACCTGTAGAATATCAGTCCAAATATTAATGAAGGTTGGCAAAGCTCTGCTTGCTGCAAGGGCGTCTACCTCCACGTTCAAATGCTCAAATCTAACTTCAATAGTGGGAATATCAATTCCAACTCTGCAAATAAACCCAGATTCGTGATAACTACAATTATTCACATGCAAAAGGAAAAAAAAAAAAAAACTAAATACATCTTGAGTGTTTGAAAATGTAAGTATTGAACCATATTTTAATCTAATAGTTTAAGTTTGTTAGAATAGTTAACTGTAGTCTCACAAAATTTCACATAATATAAGGGTAGGAATTCATGAGATCAAATCCTTTCAAGACTCAACTTGCTTTCCCATTTTTAGAACAGTAAACAATAGTGCCATGAAATCTCACAGTAAGAATGTTGGAAAACTTTCTCCAAATCCAAAGAAAAACATGATGATTCATGAATCAACAATTCCCACCATTCTTAACAGGATAAATTCCACTAACAAGAGATGGCCTGACATGATAAGTATTTTCCTTGGAAAAACTTTTTTCTCTGGAGCCGAAGAGACTCCGTTGCCGATTTGGTAAAAATTCTCTCTTTTCTCAGTAACTCACAAGAAGAGTCTCCAAGGACAGAGCAAACAGAGACTGTACCTATCAATGCGGTTCCTGAGCTTCAGCAAGAACTTCTCGTTGTCCTCTTCAGCGACCCTCACTATCCTCTCCATCAATCTCTTCTTCTCATGAAAACCCAGGTTCTGGATGTCGACCTCGTAGGCACCCCCGCCGTGCGAAGCCATCAGGATCCCTTTCCGGAGACGGTCGAAGGTGGGGAGTTTCTCGAGAGCAGCCCATGTAAGAGCTTCTTCATCGTCCTCGTCCCGCGAAGACCTCGAGAACACGTCCATCGTCGTTGCACGGTTCCTCCACGTGGTGGAGCTGACCGCGCGCAGGCTGTTGCTCGCTCTGTATATATTTCCTCCTTCCATTGATGATTGTGTCTGCTACAGTGTTGCTCTTGCTCTGTTTATAAAATACAAGAAGTAGAAGAAGAAGGAGTAGAAGAAGAAGAGGAGGAGGAGGAGGTAGGCGACAGCTTTTGAAGTTCCGTTTGCTGCTAACCGAGAAATTATTGGGCGGTCTTGAATCTCTCCACGCAGGCTATGTTACACTCCATTTGTCGATTGACAGGTGTCCAGATGGGGCCCACTTTTCATCCTGGTCACCATCTTCTTTTTCTGGGACACATGCCTACGCACCCCACCTCCATAATCAACCCGCGATGCAGAATTGGAGTCTCGTTTTTCTTGTTAATTATGGAGGGTGGCGTGGATATGTGCGTGTACCACCCGACATGTTCTTGATCCATGCTGATGTGCGCTCGTGTAATTACGCATAAAAAGTTGCTCTTTGATCGGAGCTCGCAAGTAAGAAAGAGACGGAGGAGACACGAAGACGTGAAAATGGAGTTTATAATACAAAGAGAGACTGCGCGTGCATTAGGCCCACGGGGCGTCATTTGAAATGTTGACTATAAATAGTTTCTTGGGTTGGGGAAAAGGCAGTTAAAAATTCGTTCTTCGTTTCAATATGTCAAAGCTCTTTTCAATCTATTTTCAATATCTTCAATTTGTCTAATTAAACCCTTCAAGTTTCATGAGTTTTCTGATGATATCCTTCCGACGTCCGGTCCGCCCAAATCCAATGGATGTGGCCCTTAGACGACATCATGGTTTACTGCGCATGGAATTTTTCGATGTGGACATCCTGGAAAAATTTCACCCACATTATACTCCCGTTGCATAAATTGACTACACTTTTCCACATATGTTCAAGTGAAGTTTCGATGTGAACAAGAGATTTTTATGACATATGTCTATACACATGTTATGTTGAAGATACGGTACCCTCTTCCCCCGGGAACAACTATAAATTACGCCCGTTGCATGCCTTTCCCCTAAAATGGAATAATCTCCCTATGGTCTAGATTTTTTTGAAAAAAAATACCCAAAAAGATTATTATTATTATTATTATTATTATTATTATTATTATTATTATTATTATTATTATTATTATTTACGAGTTACAAGGCATGCGAAGAGATGGAAATAGACTAGGTTTAATCCGACTCTCGTCTCGACCTATCCATCCTAATTCTATTGGGTCCAAAGATGAATATATGGTCCACTTACAATACCTATAGACAATGACAAACCCGGACTCTAGATTTACAGGGTCCCGGCCAGGTAAAGAAAGGTTTAGGGGGTCAACTACGTAAGAAAATGTAAAATCTTGGGGACGAAATTAAGAAATTTACAAGAAATCTCATAAAATACACGACATAATAAATGAAAATTGGCACCAACTACCCCTTTTGGCCTGCCTCTGCTCATGGAGCATGAGACGAATTTGGGATTTATCAATCTAACCATGTGATACAAATCCTATAAGTCTTTTCTTCTTTCTTCTTCTTTTTTTGAAGCATACATGGTCTTTAGATTGCAAATTAGAAAAACAATTATAATACTTATTATTATAAAATCGTCAAACCATCGTACAACTTTAAGATGTAATAAATCCAAAATGTGAAATTAGTCTTTGAAGAAGTATTTTTTTTATCATAATTGATTTTGTCTCTTAGGGAGAGTGTATTATTGTTCTGAAAAGATCGTGAAAAAGAAAAAACTGGCACAACCTGCTTAGCCATTAAGAGATTCTTGACATCCATATGAAGTTAGGAGGTGAAGATGTTAGAATTCGATTATCATGGTCCCCAACTTTAGAGAGCAAATGGGTAACGCGGCCCCCGTCTATATCCAAAGCCTATGATTAAAGCGACGACGCCGTCCAATGTTCAACAACTCCCCTTATCAAATCTCTGTCCTAGACATGCAAGTCCATGTTCACCAACTCACCTCATCAGGTCCCTGTCCTGGACATGCCATAAAAACTCTCGAAAGGCCTTCCAATTTCCACCCACCGAGACAATAAATCAGGCTAGGGCTCGGGCTCGGCTCGGTTCCAGGCTAAGGCATGTTCGAAAGTTACTTCCTTTTCCTTTACGGAATTACCTTGATAGTGTTCAGTGTTCACATTTTGTTCGTTGGATTTCTCCTCTTGCTCTCACGAGCTGTCTTTATATTCACATTTGCGTGTTTGACTTTGGAATGCCATCGCAGAATAAAAGCTTCATCAGATGGTCAGCCCCACAAATTACATTCCGCTCTTCTGCTTCAATGAATAGAATTACCGAATAGGTGTTCGGCTAGCACTTTTTCATTGGTCACGAATAACAGATGTGTTCCATCCTTATCCGGCGCAGAGTTCCTCCACAAAACCTTTCAAAAACTCTAAAACTAACCGTATTCCTAGTAATTTTCTTGATCATTGTGTTTTTCACAAAACAAACGCACACTAACTTTGATTCATGATAAGATTGCCACCCAAATCTAATGAGAGCATAGTCTTCCTTGAACTAGGAGGACCTAAAAGCCACCTCATTGTGCAATATTTTCCAAGCTACCGAGAAGAAATTTGCCAAAAAATAAAAGTAAAGCTAATTTTCCATCAATTTGTTGAAGGAAAAAAGAGAAATTCACGTTCAATTCATTTTAGCATATTGGGCTAAAGTTTAAGGACTATATTACATTAACTAAAAGTTTACATACGACATTATATATTGGGCCAAAATTCAATAGCCATTTATCTAATTATCTCACACTAATATTTTTGGGCCTGAGTGAAGGTCCAATTATATATATGCTCGGACCATTTGCAAACCTTGTACACAGAAGAAAGACAAAATTGCACATGCTGATTTATTAATTATCAAATTCGAGAACAAATTGATTCTATCATTTCAATTTGTGTGTAATTAGATTTTTCTTTTAGGGGTTAGATGTCTAATGAAATGGTTTAAAAGGACTCTGCATCTTGACACTAATTGAGATTAGTGGTTTAAAAGCAAAATTATCATGATATGCATTCCAGTTCCTAGTTATTGAATCTTGTTTCTTGTATCGAGACTGTTCATTCGTTGCCACAACCAATTGACAGTTTAATCCTTTTTTCGAGAATATATACAGATGATTGAATAGATGTAGTCAATTGCTTGAAAAAACAAAAGAGTCAATTTATTTGTAAATCGAAGCCAACTTACTTGTACATTATTCGACTCGAAAAATAACATAGCAGAAGAGGAAAAAGAAAGAATAACATGGCGCACAGCAAAAGCTTTAGCCGTTCTCATTTTATGTCAGTAACATGCTTGTTTTGAGGACCGATGTCACAATTGAAATGGCTAGTAAGAACACCTAGAGGGGGGTGAATAGGTGTTAAAAGAAATTTTCGCAAGACTTATGAAAGCAAATTGCCTTTAGAAGATAATAGACTGAAGATGTAATCAGTTATAAGCATATATATAAAGCTGCGAATTAAAGTAAGGAGTTTAGGGAAAGAGAATAAAAACACAAAGTTTATAGTAGTTCGGCTTAGATCAAGCCTACATCCACTCTCTCGCACTAATAGCCAACTGGCTGGATTTCACTATGAACAAAAAGAGATTTTATAGTCTCACGTCATTGACTTCACAGTGTAGAAACTCTAATACACTCTTCCAAAGTATCTCTAGTGTTTGATCTCTCTTTTGAGTACAAGTTAAGCTCAACAATTGAAATAGCAAAGAACTAAGAGCTTCAGACTTTGAAATTTTTCTTTCATGCATACACTCAAACAACTTGAAAGTCTTCTTTATATACTCCTTCACACATCTACAACCGTTGGCACTTTCCAAAGGAGTTCTTCTAATCTACCCGTTGGACAGAATTAATTAAGGAGATCTTGAGTCGTTTAAGGAATGTGATGATAACCCATCAATCATGTTCACCCATACAATCAAGATCTTGGTTTCAATAAGTAGAACCTTGCAAGTATACTTCGTCTTTCAAGAGATCTTATTATCCAAATTGATTCCAATAAGAATAATTGATCATAATGTACTATCTCCAGCCATAAGATCTTCTACAAACCATACGAACCGAATCCTTGAGGTTAAACTCGCATCTAGATAAGTCTTCTCTTGTCGATCTGGAATCTGTCAGTGTGGTCAAACTTTGAGATTAAAAGTCTAGCAATCTTCGGACTTTGACGATAGAACATGGAATCCTTTAGACTATAACACTAGAGTCTGCAAATCTTCAGACTAGACTTTTTGGAAAGGTTTTGTCAATTTCAAAATAATTAAGGAGTTTTCTCTAACAACAATAAAGTCTACTGCCTCTAGAAATTGAGCACCTTAATGGAAATGGCGAAAATGAATGTGAAAAGTACTGTGGTGATTATGGTGAAATCGGATGTTCTAACATATTTATCCGATTGATTTACTGCATTTAGTCTTCAAATTTTGTTTTTAATTTATTCTAAATTATATTTTGATTTGTTAGATAAATTTTAGAATTAATCTATTTTAGTATTTAATTAATTTATTAATCATTGATCTCCATGGGACAATACTTTTTATTATCATTATATTACTTGTTCAACACGTTCACTTGCGTTTAGAATTTTATGAACATGGGGTACCAAATCGAAGAGTCAAATGGCCATCTAAATTTATACTTGCTCAATTCCAATAATTGAGCTCAGATACTCCATTACTGGTGGCGAATTAAGGATTTATGGATTAAGCATTATACAAATCTCATCTTTTTCTGTTAATGGAGAAACATGTTATTGGATGATTATTGGGATTTTAATTATAGAGATAGAGTTTTGAAAATTGGTATTATGTCATATTTCCAAGGAGAAGCTGAAGTTAGAGGAATGGTGTTAGGGACATGGAGAGAATAGTTTTTAATCAACTCTCTATCATTTTTATGTGTCTGGTTATTTATAAGATATCGATATATTATATAAGTTAGGGTTAATACCTTGAAAAACTCCAAATTGGTACACCTGTGACAAATAGGTTAATACCCTAAAAAAAACCCCAAGTTGGTACACCTGTGACAAATTTACCCCAAAACTATTTTTTTGACCACCAAAAATCCCAAATTGGTCTACCTTTAACAAATTTACCCTAAACTGGTATACTTTTGACAAATTTACCCTCTATTAGTTTTTGTTAAATTTTATTATCAAATTATTAAGTTAAATGACACGTAACAGTACCAATTTGGGATTTTACGCTTCGTTTATCACAGTTTATAATTTTTGATATTTTTTTGTGGTATTAATCCAATTTAGCATATGGTATATTTGTTGCAAATTTACCAATTTTCGGTTTTTTGCGTCAAATAAATTAGTTTTGGGTAAATTTGTCATAAATGTATCAGTTTATGGTTTTTTTATGGTTAGTTAGGGTATATTTGTCACAAGTGTACCAGTTTTGGGTCTTTCAGGATATTAACCCTATAAGTTATTATCCTTTCTTTTGATTTACTCTCATGATCGACTTACATTATAACTACAAACTATGAGAATTGGAATTGAAATCGAAGCACAAGTGTCTAAAAAAAGAGACCACATCATTCAGTTAATCAAGATTATCTCTTCTAGTATGCAATGGATGCCAAGAACAATTCTAACCAAAGTACATGGATTTGATTCAACTAATATTATTAATTGATGAAAAATGTCTTCATTACCGATAACAATTTATGTCTAGATATTTTCGTGGACGACAAAAATATTCTTCGTTCATTTATGTTTGTAAAAAATATATATAAACGATAATTTTCTGGAAAATATTTTCCAAATATTTTATTTCTCATAAAACAAAGAGAGCCAAAAAGAATGCTAAACAGTAAAAAAATATAATAATAATAATAATAATAATAATAATAATAATAATAATAATAATAATAATAATAATAATAATAGCAAAAGTCAAACGCAGCAACCTTAAGTAGCCAAAAAGAATAGTTTCATTTGGCACTCTAAAGTTGCGACCAACTTGAGATTTTTTGTTTTATGTTTTTTGTGATTCGTTCATTTATTTCTTTTATTTCCATCGAGACAAGAAATTGAAAGAGAGTAACGGGAGCAAAGTAGAATAGTACAAAATAATAGCAAAAGTCAAACGTTGCAGCCTCAAGTAGCCAATGTCTTTTTCAAAGAGGGGGATCCTTCTTGATATTCTATTGGACCAGACAAGCAAGTCATCCAGGGTCTTCAACAAAATATGTGGTGTAGATTGCACCGTCACTCTTTCATTTAATTATGTGTTTATCTCTCTCTTTCGACAAAATATGTGGTGTAGATTGCACCGTCACTCTTTCATTTAATTATGTGTTTATCTCTCTCTCTCTCTCTCTCTCTCTCTCTCTCTCTCACATTCATAGTCTCGGCTCGAGGAAATTATTGCCTAGCGTTCATTTTCCTCCATTAATTTTTGCTATTCTTTTCTAATTTTTTGTCAAGCTATTCAAGCCAGGGGAAATATATATGATTTTTCTTTCTTTATGTAAATTATGAGATCATACAAGTCTATTAGAATACAATTTCAAATTTGGGAGATTGAGAAGGGAAGAAGTTGTGTTTTTTGGTCTTTTCTCAGTTCATTGGCGCAATTCCAATCAAAAAGGTGTGGGGAGTTTATTTCTTCTTCTTCATCAATAAGAATAGTTTCATTTGGCACTCTAAATTTGTGACCAACTTGAGATTTTTTGTTTTATATTTTTTTGTGCTTTATTCATTTATTTCTTTCATTTCCTCTAAGAGAAATTGAAAGAGAGTAGCAAGAGCATAGCAGAGTAGTGCAAAGTAATAGCAAAAGTCAGATGTAGCGGCCTTTAGTAGCCAATGTCTTTTTCACCGAGAGGGATCCTTCTTGATATCCTACTAGACTAGACAAGCAAGTCATCCAATGTCTTCAACAAAAAATGTGGTGTAGATTGCACCATCACTCTTTCATTTAATTATGTGTTTTATCTCTCTCTCTCTCTCTCTCTCTCTCTCTCTCTCTCTCTCAGCTCGAGCAAATTACTGGCTAACGTTCAATTTCTTCCATTAATTTTTGCTATTCTTTTCAGATTTTTTTTGTCGAGCTATTCAAGCCAGGAGAAATGCATTTTTTTTTTCTTTATGTAAATTATGAGATCATGCAAGTCTATTAGAATACAATTTCAAAGTTGGGAGATTGAGAAGGGAAGAAACTGTGTTTTTTTGTCTTTTCTGAGTTCATTGGTGCGATTTAAATCAAAAAGGTGATGGGAGTTTATTTCTTCTTCTTCGTCAATATGAATAATTTCATTTTGCACTTTGAAGTTGCGACCAACTTGAGATTTTTTGGTTTATGTTTTATGTGCTCTATTCATTTATTTCTTTCATTTTTCATTAAGAGAAGAAATTGAAAAAGTAGCGAGAGCATAACAGAGAAGTGCAGAGTAATAGCAAAAGTCAAAAGTGGCAAAAGAAATTGAAAAAGTAGCGAGAGCATAATAGAGAAGTGCAAAGTAATAGCAGAAGTCAGAAGTGGCAGCCTCAAGTAGCCAATATCTTTTTCACTAAGGAAGGTCCTTCTTGATATCCTAATGGACCAGACAAGCAAGTCATTTAAGGTTTTTGACAAAAAATGTGGTGTAGATTGCACCGTTACTCTTTCATTTAATTATGTGTTTATCTCTCTCTCTCTCTCTCTCTCTCTCTCTCTCTCTCTCTCTCTCTCTCTCTCTCTCGCAAATTACTGGCTAACGCTCATTTTCTTCCATTAATTTTTGCTATTCTTTTCTGATTTTTTTGTCGAGCTATTCAAGCCAAGAGAAATACATATTATTACAATTTCAAAGTTGGGAGATTGAGAAGGGAAGAAATGGTGTTTTTTTTTCTTTTCTGAGTTCATTGGTGCGATTGAAATCAAAAAGGTGATGGGAGTTTATTTCTTCTTCTTCATCAATAGCAATAGTTTCATTTGGCACTTTGAAGTTGGGACCAACTTTAGATTTTTTATTTTATGTTTTTTGTGCTCTGTTCATTTATTTCTTTCATTTCCATTGAGAGAAGTAATTGAAAGAGAGTAACGAGAGCATAACAGAGAAGTGCAGAGTAATAGCAGAAGTCAGAAGTGGCGACCTCAAGTAGTCAATATCTTTTTCACTAAGGGAGGTCCTTCTTGATATCCTAGTGGACCAAACAAGTAAGTCATTTAAGGCCTTCGACAAAAAATGTGGTGTAGATTGCACCGTCACTCTTTCATTTAATTATGTGTTTATCTCTCTCTCTCTCTCTCTCTCTCTCTCTCTCTCTCTCTCTCTCTCTCTCTTGGCTCAAGGAAATTATTAGCTAGCATTCGTTTTCTTCCATTAATTTTGTTATTCTTTTCTAATTTTTTTGTCAAGCTATTCGAGCCAAGGGAAATACATATGATTTTTCTTTCTTTATGTAAATTCTAAGATCATACAAGCCTATTTGAATACAATTTCTGAGTTGGGAGATCATGAAGGGAAGAAGCTATGTTTTTTTTTTTTTTTTTCCTTTTCCGAGTTCGTTTGCGTGATTGAAATAAAAAAAAGGTGGGGAGAGTTTATTTCTTCTTCTTCATCATCAATAAGAATAGTTTCATTTGGTACTCTGAAGTTGAGACCAACTTGAGATTTTATGTTTTATGTTTTTTGTGCTTCGTTCATTTAATTCTTTCATTTCCATTGAGAGAAGAAATTGAAAGAGAGTAGCGGGAACAGAGCAAAGTAGTACAAAGTTGTTAGGGAAATCCCTTATGATATTTTGAAGATAACAAAATAAATCAAAGGCTACTAACATGTTTAATTGTTAAGTAACATACTATGCATATTATGGAACATGTAAAGAATATTATCAAAGTCTATACTTGAAAGAATCAAAAGACAGATTCTATGCTGAAGCTAAACATATTCAGACTGTGTTCAGACCTTAAAGCTAAATCTGTTTAAAAGCAAAATATGTTCAGACTTACGTCCAGATTGTAAAGTCTATTGCACTCAAACTTAGATTGTAAAGTCTATTACTCTTAGACTTTGCATCCAGAACGAGACAAAACGTAACACAAGCCTTAAATGTATAACGGCTAATGATCTGGTTTAGATTTTACATCAAGATTGATTGACGATTGGATATTGAAGACAAGAACTTTATATACAATGAAGCTCTACTTATGAAAATCAAGATTCTGTTTGTATCGCCAATTAGAATTAATTTGGGATTCTACTTCTATCACTCAACAACTATCAAATCTTTTAGATACAGATTTGTCCAATGGGTAGATTGAAAGACGATCCTCTAAGATACTATCCAACGGCTAGTTTGGGAGTAGATGAGTATTTAAGGAGATCAAGAACTGATAAGCAAGTAAAAGACGGAGCGTAGAATTTATAATTCCAAAATCTGAGCGAACTTCGATCATACACTTATCTTTGGTGAACTTAAACATTTGTGATCGTAAGAGAAATACCAAAAGAGTGACTTAGTGAGATAGTGTGATCTACTACTAAGTATTTGCACTCAAAGTTATAATCTCTTGTTGATTACATAGTGAAATCCAGCAGAATGCTATTAGCATGGGAGAGTGGACGTAGGCTTAATTTAAGCTGAACCACTATAAATTTTGTCTTCTTATTCTCTTCCTTAAACTCCTTTATTTTGTTTATAGTTTTATTTAACTGCTAAAGTCTAATCTCACTCAAAATCTGCTGCTTTTCAGACTCAGTTTCAAAATTGAAATATTTCTACTATTCATCCCCGAGTTTTCTTCCCACGTGAAATGACTAAAATGCCTCCACCCCTCCCAAACCGCAACAAAAGTGTAAGGCTCGTCTTTGTGTACCCAATACTGATGCTGATCTTTTCTTAATCTTACCTATCGAAAAGTAGAAAAGTACATTATTTGCAAGAGACTTGGTATAGTACATATCTTTCATCTCCTACAAGTTGCTGAAATAAAATTTTCATATTTTTACTTACTTCCTACAAGAAATCGGCAACACCTTTCCTCCTAGGGCATTCGAATCCCATGGATTCAAAGAAATCCAAGACGAGTTCACGTGGCCCTGGTACACAACTTGACCTTCAAATAGGAGAATGACATCATTGAAAAAATCATAAGTCTCTAGAGCTAGCTGGAGGAGAGAGATAACCACTGTTCCATCAAGAATGTTAATAAATTGTTGGGAAAAAGTCACCAAAAAATCCCAAACTTTATCCAAAGTGACAAATTTACCTCAAACTTTTTTTTTGTGACATAAAAAACCACAATCTTTACTAACCATCACACAATTACCCCAAAACTCTATGGCCAATGGCATTTTAGTCTTTTTTTTTTCCTTTTTCTGTTTTTCCTTTTCATTTTTTTTCCCCTTTTTTCTTCTTCTCTCTTCCCTCCGTCGGCCATGGCGAAGGGAATACAGGCTCAGGGGAGACATCGGCAAGGGTCGCCCTCACTTGCATTGAGCGAGGGTTGCCCTCGCCAGATCTAGCACTCCTCACCCGACGCCGGCAAGGACAACCCTTGCTTGAGTCCGACTTGCCTCCACCATGGTCGGCAAAGGAAAGAGAGAAGAAGAAAATAAAAAGAAAAAAAGAAAACGAAAAAAAAATTAAAAAGTAAAAGAAGAAAATGCCATATAGTTTGGAGTAAAAATGTGTCACACGGATATAAGTTTAGGGTTTTTTGTATCATGAAAAAAAAAATTGGGGTAAATGTGTGACGATTAGTAAAGTTTGGAGTTTTTTATGTCATAAAAAAAGTTTGGGGTAAATTTGTCACTTTGGACAAACTTTTGGGGTTTTTGGTGGCATTTTCCTTAAATTGTTTCGGGGAATTGACAATATGGTATGTCGTTGAGCTATTGAGCCCAGTAGACATCTCATCCATGAACAATGCCTTAGCAGGCCCAACCAACATCTCACCTTGAAATTAAAGGTTAGAGAATCAAACATTTTCAGTTACTAAAAGTAACCTATGGTCACACGCTTCCGTTGTCCTCTAGAAATACCCCTCAACATTTCATTCCAAACATGGTATCAGCACATATTTCTAGCCCTGAAATCTACGCAAAAAACATGAGCATTAAACTTCTGCTATTTTTCAAGTGCCTACATGATTTTTTGGTGATTATTGTCAAAATTACCTTAAGAATATAATCAGTGATGACATTAGCCTCCTGACCTTCTATTGTTGCTGCATGTGGAAATTTCATGACCCATTGCATAAGAAAAACCAGACGCCACATTGATCTAAGAATTTCAATAACATAGTAAATGCTTGTTGGAGTCCAACTCAAAACCATTTGTTCCATATATGTTTCTTCCTATGGATGACTTAATTCATTTTCTTGCTTTAAATGAAAAAAAAAAAAAACGAGAAACAACTCTAAGATCGCCTTGTTTATT
This sequence comes from Eucalyptus leucophloia subsp. euroa, assembly GCA_017140325.1. NCBI lineage: Eukaryota > Viridiplantae > Streptophyta > Magnoliopsida > Myrtales > Myrtaceae > Eucalyptus > Eucalyptus leucophloia. The sequence goes on from CM029477.1 coordinate 35,303,626, forward strand.
TACCTTCATGAAGATATCAATGTCGGGATTTGATTATATATTTGCCGCTTTCTCTCTCCTTGACAACTCTGAGAACATATCTACAGATGCCGCCAAAGAATCATCATTTCTTACTCAAAAAAATTTGTCTAAGTCAAACTCAAATATGACATTATAAAAACATAAAATAATTAATTCGAATTCACTAACCGTGTCATGATCTAACACCCTGACATCTTGCAGAGAGGGCCAAAGTTTCTCTAACTGTCATTTCTTTTATGTGAAGATCATCTTGACTTATGTAAGCCATGGTTCTTTGGGACACAAACTCATTCAAGCCATGTCCATTGTAAGTTATCCTTCCTATTGCCTGAGAAACAATCTTCACTCTTTCAATGTAATTGGATGATATATTAGTTTAGTATATAAAAGTCGTAAAAACCCCAAAAAGGGCTGAAATTATATTAAAGGTGACTTGCATTAACCTTTAGTTCAGGATCAAGCTTGCCTGCCAAAGCTAACAAGAGTGTGGTCTTCCCCAAACTAGGAGGACCCAGAAGCAAAGTCATCCTGCAAAATTATCCATCCAAATGAGAGGAAAATTGCCAAAAAAGAAAGGCAAAGCTAATTCTTCATCATTTCGAAAGGCCTTCCAATTTCCACCCACCAAGAAAATAAATCAGAGGCTAGGGCTCAGGCTCGGCTCGGCATGTTCGAAAGTTACTTCCTTTTCCTTTACGGAATTACCTTCAATAGTGTTCACTGTTCACTGTTCACATTTTGTATGTTGGATTTCTCCTCTTGCTCTCACGAGCTGTCTTTATATTCACATTTGCGTGTTTGACTTTGGAGCGCCATCACAGAATAGAAGCTTCATCAAATGGTCAGCCCCGCAAATTACATTCCGCTTTTCTGCTTCAATGAATAGAATTACCGAATAGGTGTTCGGCTAGCACTTTTTCATTGGTCACGAATAACAGATGTGTTCCATCCTTATCCGGCGCAGAGTTCCTCCACAAAACCTTTCAAAAACTCTGAAACTAACCGTATTCCTAGTAATTCCTAGTAATTTTCATGATCATTGAGTTTTTCACAAAACAAACGCACCCTAACTTTAGTTCAGGACAAGATTGCCACCCAAATCTAACAAGAGCACAGTCTTCATTGAACTAGGAGGACCTAAAAGCCAACTCATCGTGCAATATTATCCATCCTACCGAGAAGGAATTTGCTAGAAAAGAAAAGTAAAGCTAATTTTCCATCAATTTGTTGAAGGAAAAAGGACAAATTCACGTTCAATTCATTTTACCACATTGAGTTAAAAGTTTAAGGACTATATTACATTAACTAAAAGTTTAGGTAGGACATTATATATTTAGCCAAAATTTGATAACCATTTATCTAATTATCTCACACTAATATTTTTGGGCCTGAGTGAAGGCCCAACTATATATATGCTTGGACCATTTGCAAACCCAGTATACAAAAGAAAGACAAAATTGCACATGCTGATTTATTAATTATCAAATTCAAGAATAAATTGATTGTATCATTTCAATTTGTGTCTAGATTTTTCTTTCAGGGGTTAGATGTCTAATTAAATGGTTTAAAAGAACTCTGCATCTTGGCACTGATTGAGATTAGTGGTTTAAAAGCAAAATTATCATGATATGCATTCCTGTTTATTGTGACCAAATTTTCGGGTGATCTACCTAGGGTTTAGCTAATGGATTGTTAAGCCTAGATTTAACTCAAGCTCTTCTAAGTTCATACCAATTCGCGACTTAAGTTCACATTTCTTAACATGTAAATGGATTTTATCTAGGAGTCATCACTAATCAGTTTACTCTAGATCGATTAGACACCTAAGTAAAATAACGGGAGTTTTACTTTACTCCTATGAACTAGAGACTCTAGCTACGAGAACTTGGTTACACTAGATTTTTTTAATGCCATTTCGGTACCATTATTTTATTTTCAAAAGTGTTTTTGCAGGTAGCTTAAATTGATTTTAAATCTATTTCCTTAACATGTGAGGCAATCATGCAAATGCACAAACCACCAATTTAATACCTAGATAAATAATGAATAAATTGCAAGACTTACCTCAAAGTAACGAAAGTATCTGCAATGTTAAATCAGAATTTACATCAACAATCATAGATATGATTTATAATTAACATGTATTTTGTTTTTTGTTTTTGTTTTCATTTAGTTAATGAAAATCATACAATATGCAATGCAATATAACTAAATGACCTAATTCTAATGACCTAATTCTAATGACATACAATTTTTAATTGAATAGACCTAGCAACAACCATTAAATGGCATGCATTTTCATGAATCTAATCCTAATGACATGCACATGACATTTTTCTTTTTTTCTTTCTTTTCCTTGAAAGAATGCAATTTATCCTAGAAAATAAAACTAATTTATTCTAAGACATTTTTGTATTTTTTCATGAAATTTGGAATTAGATAAAATGTGAAAATTATCTAGTTAGATTAAGATTCTATTCAATTTGTATTAGGAATTAGGTTGAGCAAAATCCTAATTTAAACTAAAATATTATCTTAACCTAAATAATCCTAAAATGCAATCTATTTAAGAAAATACCTAAACACATAATAAATTAAGAAAAATATTATCTAAAATTAAACTAAGTGCAATTTTACCCTAATATGCAATGACATACACAAGATGCCATAATTCTACATGACATATGTATGATAATTTTTTTCTGTGTTTTTTTTATTAATTTCGAAATTAATAATTGCCAAATAATTAAACATGCAATCCAAGTTAAAAATCTAACGTCCAAAATTGATTGATTTGATTTTTTTAATTTTTTTAAATTCGAAATAAAATTCCTATTCTAAATATGTAAACCCTAAAACAGGGAATAAACTTAATTCTAACCTACATTTTTTTGATTTTTTTTTGGTAAGGATTTGATTTTTTTTTTTATGAAAGCAAATTTAATTAAACGCCATGACAGCAAATCAACAAGATGATATCCAAATTGACGAATTATATCTCGCGCATGAGATCGAATTAGCCAATTTTACATAAATCATTAATCGAATCTTGAGTGGGAGATCGGATTAGCAATTTTTTAAAAAAGTGATTGCAAATCGAATTTCGGACGCGAAAATCGGACTAACAATGACAAATTTCCCAAGCTATTTCATGTCGAACATCTCATCCTTACACTAAGGAATAATTATACTAAAAAGAACAACTAAAGTAAAATAACAAAAATAATAAAAGTAAGATAAATAAATAAAAGAAAAAACTACCTAAATTGATTTTTTCCTTTCATTTTCTCTTTTTTCCTTCCAAGCAAAGCCGCATCGTGGTGGTCGCTCCGGTGAGGGGAGTCGCCGGCGAGGCAGGACAGGCGCACGGCGAGGAGCTCCAGCGAGGCACAGAAGGCGCGGGGTCCGGCGGGGCAGCAGACCGGTGGTGTGGGCTTCCGGTGGCATCGAGCAGCCCAGCGGCAGGGGGCTTGGCGGCTGTGGCAGCGTCGATTCGCGGCTGAGGAGCGGCGTTGGGCGCGGAGTGGTGACGCGGGTACTCGAGTAGAGGACTGATCGCGGCAAAGCAGGCGTCGGGGCTCGGTGGCTGATTCGAGCGCAGTGTTCTGGCTGCTGGACACGAGCAGAAGGTGGGCGGAGCAGAAACAGGGGCGGTCGGTGCTGAGGATGGCCCGAGATCTGCTGCAGAGGCGGGTGTCGCAGGGCGGAACAGAAGCGAAAACTTGGGTTGCCGGGGTCTCAGTGATGCGGCGAGACTCCGAGTGCGGGCGTCGATCAAAGGCGGAGGCTGGCAAGCTAGGGGGCTTCCGGATCTAGCGTGACAGCAGCGTTGGTGTGGCGGCGACGCGAGGGTAGCAGACCGGCGGCGTGGCAGCGTCGTGGCTGGGTCACAGTAGCAGAAGCGGAGCCGGCCGGGGGAGAGCAGAAGCGGGCGGAGAGAGTCGAGGAAGACGATGAACAGTAAACGTCCAATCACCCCTCCTTTGCCGCTTCTGCCTTTTTCCTTTTCCCCGAAAGAACCAAAGGCTTCTTTTTCTTTCTTCTTTTCTTTTTTATTCCTCTTGACCCCGAAAAGAAAACCCTAGAGAACACCTCTCTATCACATTTTTCTCTCCGAATTTTTTTCGTCCAATGTGGCCGAATGTTCAATATGTGTGGCACCCCAAAACGCTACGCATATTAATCTATTTATAGGCCACGGATTAAAATTTCTAATTTTCCAAAATCATATCCACAAAAAAAAAAATTTCCAAACGCAATCTTTGTTTTTAAATTGAAATCTCACAAAGATAAATCTGTAAAATCTCCCCAAAAATATAGGCTTAGGCCAATTTGCTTTCTTTGTGAGCTTTACCAGACTCATCAAATTAAAGTTTCTAAAGCATCAATTCGAACCTATACGTCACCGACTCAATGTAAATACAAATTAAAAATAAATGCACCTAAAACTATATGCTATGCAATTAACTATTTTTTCAGGGATAATATTAACCTTCTAATTTTTTAATGCCATAAATAACTAAACGGGTCGCCAAAATTTAGGTATCAACACTATTCCTAATTATTGAATCTGGTTTCTAGTCTCGGGACTATTCGTTCGTTGCAACAGCCAATTCACAGTCTAATCCTTTTCTCGAGAATATATACATATGATTGAATAGATAGAGTCAGTTGCTTGAAAAAAACAAAAGAGTCAATTTATTTGTAAATCGAAGAGAACTCACACGTACATTATTCGACTCGAAAAAAGCAAGCAGAAGAGGAAAATGAAAGAATAACATGATGCACAGCAAAAGCTTTCACCGTTCTCATTTTATGTCAGAAACATGCTTGTTTTGAGGACCGATGTAACGATAAAGTCTCCCACCTCTAGAAATAAAGCACCTTAATGGAAATGGTGAAAATGAATGCAAAAAGCACTATGAATCCTACGATCTCAATGGCAATCACACCTAGAAAATCATGTCGGAAACCAAAGTAATCTCTCACATATTCTTCCACCATGCCCTCAATGTCCTTGAGCATGTTCTTTAAATCGCCGAACTGAGAGACTACCAATTCATATGAACTCCGAGAAATCGAGCACACCCAATAGTACCATCTCCACCATATAGGTATCCTATGCTAAATAGGAAGTGATGAGGATGTTCACATATCAAGCATTACACTTGTTGAAAACAAAATCTGTGACATCCTGAATTTTAGGTTCTGATTTCGATTGGATAAAATGAGCCTTTCGTCAACGTGAATATAGTGTTTTTCTCTGAGTTGGCCACTTATGAGATAACTGGCCTATCTAGTGAAGCCATTCGAGGATTTTAAACACAATAAACTTGAGAATTTGACCAAGAATCGACTGCTCGACCATGCTAGTCTACAAGGGTCATTACGGCATTGTCAAAATCGATCAGAGACCGGAGATAGGTCGATTCGACCGAGATGTGTGATCAAATGTGGGTGATGCCACCTGATTGCAAAATTCTCATTGATCGACACTAAAGTGATTTTCTATCGTTTTGGGTACACTGCCTGTATTTGAAACCTCGAGATTTTCACGACCATCGAGAGTTGCCAATGTGTCGGATGGATTCATTGTGGTTCGAAGAAAATCGACTACGAGTCAATTGCACCGAAAATTCCTAAAAGCTACCTAGTAGGTAAGGTCACACTAAAAGCGTGTTTGATTGAAAATAACCACGAGTTTGAATTCGATTTCAGAAATTAGAAGTTCTGTCATGTCATAAGTCATTCTAAGAACGTTGACTCACCTTTTGAGAAAATTCTGGAGAGTTCGGGATTTTTCGGGAAAATCGGGATGGACGATTCGGAGAACAAGCGGAAATTCAGATTGGCCTATTTGAAGGGATTTTTGACATTCGGTATGAGTGAATCGGTGAATGGAAGTTGTTTGACCTTTTTCTGAATTCGAATTGGACCTCAACCGGATTTATTAGTTCAGAAAATCGAATACCGAGAAAAATGAAATGGAAGTCGATTCGAAGAAAATTCTTGGGATTAAAGGACCATCTTCAATTGGATTTCAAATGTTCAAGTTGGTGAAGAAATTGATCCTAGAATGACCAATTGACACGGTGATTTCTGGAGTGGATCGAGAGTTGTAATTGTGATTCTGTTTTATTCTTCTTCTCCTCTTGGACTCACGTCATCCGCACGCCCTCACACCCTTCCTTTTCGGCCACACATATTTCTTTTCTCTTTCTTTTTGGTTGACGGTCCATGCTAATCTTGCTTTTTCTTTTTGACTTTGGTCTTCTTTTGCCTTGATTGTTGACCGTGGGACCTCACTTATTCTTATCCGATTACGTACTTCTCTCCCTCTCTTTCTTTGTCTTTTCTTTTAGCACGTTTCCTCACCTGGCCGACAGCCCCGCTCTGCTCTCTTATCTTTTAATTTCTTTTTGTTCCCTTCTTCGGTCTTCCGCTGGAAGAAGCCAGCGACGTCGACACCTCCCCTTCGGCTTCATTTTCATTTTCCTCACATATCTCTCTCCCTCATGCCTGCTTCTCCACCAAGCCGTGTCTTCTCGGTCAACAGCAACAACCCCCCTTCCCCTTCGTTGACCACCAGCAAACGACGCCAGCTGCCCCTTTGTTCTTCCCTCTCCGTCGCACGTGATCTCTCCCTTGCTGTCGCAGCCACACGTCCAGCAGCACGATCAGCCCATCTCCTCTTTCCGTCCAGCAATCGTGACCATCAGCAGCTCCTCTCAGCCACGCGTCTTCAATGCCACAGCAGCAACGTCCGAAGCCGCCATCCCAGTCAACACGGCGATTTCTCTGCTGGTCTGTAGACCACCGATTCCCCTTTTTCGTGGCCGCACAACCGAAGCAGCTCTTGCGCCATCTTCAGTCCACGTCTCCAGCGAAACCATCTCCGCCGAGGCAAGTTTCAAAGCCCATCTTCAATCAGCAGCCCACAGTTTGGCCAAAAGCCCAGCCCGACTCATTAACAAATCTCGATTTGGGCTGAAATTTTTTGGTCCCGTTTTAGGCCCTGCCCAAGTCAAAAGCCCGACGACGCTGCCGAAAATTCAGATTTCGGCTGTCATGCGCTGTCGTCGTCATGGTGAACCGATTTCCGCAATTAACCGGTGAGTTTATACTCTAAACTCTACTTAATAAACTAATGACGTTTAAGGGGTGTTTAGATTTATTTTATTAAGAATTAGGTAGTTAGTTAGATTAAATTAGAAATGTAATTATTTAATTGAGCATGTTAGGTGGCTAGCATGGTTTATCTGAGGCCTAAATAAATTGTATTATTTACCTAGAAGGGTTCGGGAATTTTCCAAGTCCATATTGGTTATTAATTTAATGATTATGGCCTAGGTTAGTATGTTTAGAATTTAAATTGATTTATTTAATTAATTTCATTAATTATTTAATTATTAAATATTTTCTAGAAATTAGGTCGGAATAGTAAAGTGACCGGAATTTCGTGCTAATTGCAATGGTGTGATTAATTTCTGGAATTGGGTGTTAAATTATGCAACTTGAGTGCCGATTGGATTTTTGGTATTTAATTCCAAAAATTGTGAATTTCCAATATTTATTTAAAAAATCCCGGGTGTCAAGTTTTGACACCGAAAATAGTTTTTAGTACTATATGAAATAGTGAGATTTAAAAAAGAAGAATATCAATTTTTTTTCTAGGTCAAGTTGATCATGTACCCACACACAAGTAATTTCATATAAATTTATAATACGAAGAAAAAGGCTAGGCTCACCATTTTAATTGAAGCATTTGAGTGCAATGCACAGTGTCCTGAGCTGAGATTGAGTGTTCGTGTGCTGGTTAAAGTGAACCCATCCTAGCGTTTACGCCGGACGTTACTAAATCCCACTTTCAGGTTACCCATGCATTAGGATAGCGGGTTGTAGTAGATTCTGGACCTAAGCTCCTTCGAGATAGCCGTCAATGTGACATAGTTGTACTCTATGGGGAAGAGACGATGCCTAGCTATGCCAGTAGACTACCGAACATGGATGTCGACAGTGCCTCAAGTGGCTTAATTAACAATAGGAACGAATGATTAATTGAGTGTGGCGTTTAAGTTATTGGAGCTTATTTGTTGCTCATGCTCTCATGTTGTCTGTGATATAAATTGTACTGACCTGCAGAGTAGATCTGAGACGAGGTAAGTCTCCTTGATTGTGTGATTGTGTGATTAGGACACTTATGTGCGTATTTCCCTCCTAATTGGGGTTTAGAGCTTAGACTCATTGAGATTATATCTCATCATGTTATGAGACAACATTTTCAAGGTCGTTGAGTGGAGAACCTGGAGCTGAGAGGAGGTGATCGAAAGCATGGGTCAGTTAGGACCGCTTCTTTTTGGAAGGCCGATTTTGTGTAGTCTTTTGGCAATAGACTTTTGTACATAACTCAATGTGTATATAAAAGCATGTTTGTTTTGTGAATTCGTATATCCGCTTTTCTATTCCGAGATGATTATTATCAGGGAATTTCTTTTTGCTTCCGCATGTGCAATAAAATGGAAATGGTTGGTGACTCGTCCTGGGAAGTCGCAAATTAAATCAACCAAAGAGGAATGGACACACGCTCGGGGTTCGAAGTGTGACAAAATCAACATAAACATCAAAATCAATTGGTTGCCATAGAACTTACAGTCCTTGGCACAATAAACCCCAAAAAGAGGTTCCATATGATGTAGAATGCAAAAGAGACGATGGAAGTGATGTGGTGGTTCGGAGTCATGCCCATGGCCATGATACCATATTAGGTGAAATATAATAATGTGAAGTACACGGAGAACGGATTCCAAAAAAAATTCGCAATCGTCCATTTGGATCCAATCATTGCGTAAACTATGATACCATATGATAGAGCTTGCACGAGAACATAAGGGACACTAATCAGAACCTATGAAATAAATATTAATCACATCAGCAGGCCTCCAATATTGATTTATGCCTAATGCTATTAGAATAAGCCTACTTGGTATCATTTCGAAGCAATTTTACCGGTGCTAATGCGAATGGCAAGGCCGAGTACATCCCTGCTGCTCGCTCTCTATAGAAAACCGTCCTCTCCACTGCTACAACAGGTTGCACGGAAAACGCATTTTGGACCCCAAGGAAGAGAACGGACGAATACATAGATCCCATCGCGTTGATCAAGTCTTGTTCCCGGGACTAGCGAACCTAACATTCAGAAACACCAACTTCGAGAATGAACGAGGCAGAAATTGACATTCTAGGCGGAACTTACGATTTAGAGCCGAGGTCCCAAAACATAGTTCCAAACATTAAGGCAATGAAGATGGTGAAGAGGAACCGAATAGCCGTATATGGCGGATTCCGCCAATAAGACCAATGTTGCTTTTATAAGCAAGCCACGAACTGGGTGAAAGTTGACTGGGAATACTTAGTTGGGAAATAAAGATTTTTTAGAATTTGGAGGAGGTATGCTCAACTCTTTAATCAAAGCCTTGTTTCTCCTGAAAATCACGAAAATGGGTTTTCCCATTTGACATTTTACGGATCAATAGCAAGACTAAACGCTGGACGTCAAGATGGGCGGTAAACCCACCTGCACAAATCTGAGTTTTTGTATAAATCAGAAAAATCGACACCCAAAGCGAGTTCTTGTGCTGGGCTTGTGACTTCGAGCATCCAAGTTGCTGGATCATAGCCATCTTTGATATTGCTAACTCCTTGAATTCCCTTCATTTGAAGATAATATACCTTGGTGATTCAAGTAGAAAAAGGAAAGTACAATCGAAGCCAGATTATATTCGTGAAACTGTCTATACCTCAAAATAATTTATTAGGTAAGAAGACTGACGACCCAAAGGACCGACATATATCTCTTGTCCCCCTCGTTTCATTAAGAAAAGCTGCAACACAAGTAAAACGCAATAGCTTCTAAGTTTGAGTGCGCTGCAGAAGTACTTTTCGTATTTTGAATGTGTTGACATAACTCACTTCATCCAATGCTTCAAATATATCAATGCTCAGTTGGTGAATTGTGCATACGACCGTTCTCCCTGTGCCCACCGTATTTCTAACTGTTCTCATGAGAATAGCAGCAGCTCTCGCATCAAGCCCTGAGATTGGTTCGTCCATGAAAATGATGGAGGGGTTTGCGACTAATTCAACAGAAATGGTCAGCCTTTTCCGTTGCTCGATGGATAGACCATCCACACCAGGCAAACCAACCAAGGCATGTCTCAGCGGACTGAGCTCCACAAGCTCCATGACTTCCTCAATAAACATCTGCAACATTTTATCCCATTAGAAATTATTTGAATTAGATTGATCCTCAATTAGACTTTATTAAACATCTAAGCAGTAAGCTCTTCCCAATTTGTTTTGAGTTAAGAAGACAATCCTAGAAGAAACAGATTGTGGCGGTAGATGCAAACCTTTCTGGTTCGTTCATTCAGGTCAGGAGGCAAACGCAACCATGCGGAGTAAAGTAGCGACTCGTAGACAGTAAGATGAGGTGAATGGATGTCGTTCTGTTCACAGTATCCCAAAATCCTAGCAAATGTATCTTGGTTCTTTGGATACCCAGAAATTTTCCCCTCGATGTATCCTCCAGTTTTTTCTCCCAGCCAACACATCCATCAGAGTAGTTTTACCGGCACCTCTAACACCCATCAAAGCCGTGAGAACACCTGGCCTAAAAGCACCACTTACACGTTTCAAGAGCACCAATTTATCCTCAAGAACACCTTGGCTCTTCATTTCCTAGAAAGATAACAACAAACATTAGTTATTCTTAGGATGAACATTTGTGGTCGAACAAATTGCCAGTACCAGCTTCACTATCTTCAGACTTTTCACAACTTAAGATAGTTACCCGTGCCATGTCAACTGAATAAGTTATTTCATGGAAAGTAATTGAGTGCTGCTCAAATGGGAGCACCATTCCTCTTTTCTTATTGGCAGCAATGGCTATCTTGGACCGAGTAGGTGTAGACTTGGGTGACCTTCCTGCAAGACCAAAAAAAAAAATAGGCAAAGAAGTAAGATGAGTCCTTGATGGACGAAAACCTTATACCTGATTGATTTTTGTGACTAGAGACTTGAGAATGCATCTGAATTAATCCTCCCATTCTATTAACATCTCCATTGCCTTTATGATCATCTGATTTTACTGTTTGGGATTTGCCAAAGGCTGCATTATAACATTGAGCTTGAGTAGACAAGCTATTGTTGACAGAAAACTCAGCAAGTAAGAAAAGCCACTTACGATTGAGAACAGCAAGAGCCACTGAAAACCCAAACTTGAAGAGGATGATGAACCCAAACAATGCCCCAACTCCTATCCAGTACCAGTATGCTTCGGTAAAGAATCCACAGGACTTCAAAACTTGAACTCCTAGTGGTTCGTTTGAACTTGAATTTATGGGAATCTATCGTAAGAAATAACACAACAGGAATCGATCAGTCAAATTCACGTCTATGAAAGGTCAAAATATTGGCATGAAGCAGTTACAAGGCTTTACCTTATCCCAACTCGATCCCAAAAGCTCATTAACGACTATCGCATTCTGTCCATACATTAAAGGAGATATCCAGTAGCCCCAAAATCCACCATTTCTTCACATCCTCTTCAATTCAAAAAAGTAAAGATTAGTACTTCTTATGAAAAACAAGTTACAAACAAAATAAAGAAAAAGGTTGAACTCTAGTATATGTAATGCCTCAGGAAAGGAGTACTCCGCCCAATGCAAAGAGAGTGAGCAGAGCAAATGACCCAAATGTGTTGGCAATGATCATGTTTCTCCCAAGTTCTGCGATCAATCGAAATAATCCAGAGGCCATCTGGTTAGCGACCACAAGCAAAAGATACTGCTTGACCAACCTGTAACACAACGTAGACAGTAGAATGTATCAACTGGGACAACAAGATTAGAATTTCCTTCTTACCACCAAAGAATAATCGCAGCTCTTTCTTACCTTCCAACATTTGGGTCGTATCCAATGACACAATAGGTGATGAACACCCAAACTGCAACCTCCACAAATGTAATAGGAATCTTTAGAATCCATGTTGGAAGAGCATATACCCATGCCAGATCGAAGAGGAGGTCTCTCTGCTTGTAGAAAACTGGGAGCTTGGCTATGGTCATCGAAAGTTCCACCATTCCATTGAACATGATCGAAATCAGGGCAAAGAACAAGGCACCAATGTAAATTCCTCCATCAGTTACAGGATCCCGATGCATCTTAGTTCATCTTAGTCATCGTAATGAACGCCATAATTGTGAGCTAATGAAACAAATACATATTAATTTGAGTACATCAGACAATTTATGGTTGAAGTGAACTGAAAGAGAATGAAGTTCATATTTACCTGAGTGATCTTGAAGATGTAGACAAAGGAATTCCTTTTCATAAGCAAGTACTCTCTTGAAATGCAAGCTTTCAACGAATCCTTCATTCCAACACCAAATCTTTTGATAGCCAAAGCAGCCAGGTGGTTCTTGCTCTTATCAAATGGCGTAGAAAGTTCATCCCCGAGTTTCTTTCCACTTGAAATGACTGGAACGCCTCTGCAAATTCCCAAACCATCACAAAAGTGTAAGGCTCGTCTTTGTGTACCCAATACTGATGCTGATCTTTTCTTGATATTACCTATCGAAAAGTAGAAAAGTACGTTATTTGCAAATTTGCAAGAGACTTGCTACAATACATATCTTTCATCTCCTACAAGTTGCTGAAATAAAATTTTCGTATCTTTACTTACTTCCTGCAAGAAATCGGCAACACCCTTCCTCCTACGGCATTCGAATCCCATGGATTCAAATAAATCTAGGACGAGTTCACGTGGGCCTTGGTACACAACTTGACCATCAGATAGGAGAATGATATCATCAAACAGATCATAAGTCTCTGGAGTTGGCTGGAGGAGAGAGATAACCGCCATTCCATCAAGAATATGAATAAATTGTTTCAGGGAGTTGACAATCTGGTATGGCATTGAGCTATCGAGCCCAGTAGATATCTCAACCATGAACAATGCCTTAGCAGGCCCAACCAGCATCTCACCTTGAAATTATAGGTCAGAGAATTGAACATTTTCAGTTACTAAAAGTTTAACGTGCTTCTAGTTAAAACCTGTGGTCAGATGCTTCCGTTGTCCTCCAGAAATTCCCCTCAACATTTCATCTCCAACCGTGGTATTAGCACATATTTCCAACCCTAAAATCTGCGCAGAAAACATGTGCATTAAAGTTCTGCTATTTTTCAAGTGCCTACATGATTTTTTGGTGATTATTGTCAAAATTACCTTAAGAATATAATCAGTGATAACATTAGCCTCCCGACCTTCTGTTGCCGCTGCCTGTGGAATTTTCATGACCCGTTGCAGAAGAAAAACCAGGCGCCACGTTGATCTAAGAATTTCAATAACATGGTAAATGCTTGCTGGAGTCCAACTCAAAACCATTTGTTCCATATCAGTTTGCTCCTATGGATGACTTAATTCATTATCCTGCTTTAAATGAAAAAAACAAGAAACAACTCTAAGCTCACCTTGTTTATTTCCTTCATGAAGATATCAACATCAGGGTCTGGTTTTATATTTGCCATTTTCTCTCTTCTTGACAACTCTGACAACATATCTATAGTGCACCAAAGAATCATCATTTCTTATTCACAAAAATTTGTCTAAGTCAAACTCAAATATGATATTATAAAAACATAAAATATTTAATTCAAATTCACTAACCATATCATGATCCAACACCCTGACATCTCGTAGAGAAGGCCAAAGTTTTTCTATCTGTCATTTCTCCCATGTGAAGATCGTGTTGACTTATGTAAGTCATGGTTCTTTGGGGCACAAACTCATTCAAGCCAGGTCCATCGTAAGTTATCCTTCCTGTTACCTAAGGAACAATCTTCACTCTTTTAGTGTAATTGGATGATGTATTAGTTTATCATATAAAATTCGTAAAAACCAAAAAAAGGGCTAAAATTATATTTGACTTGCATTAACCTTTAGTTCAGGATCAAGCTTGCCCGCCAAAGCTTAGAAGAGTGCGGTCTTCCCTGAACTAGGAGGACCCAAAAGCAAAGTCATCCTGCAAAATTATCCATCCAAATGAGAGAAAATTGCCAACAAAGAAAGGCAAAGCTAATTCTTCATCATTTCGTTCAAGGAGTAAAAAAAATCTAGATTCAATTCCATTCAATGTGATTCTTGTTAGAAGATGGGAAATATATTAGTTCTGAATTGAACTTGAAGCAGTAATCCAATCAACATGTTAAAAACTTCTATCCAACAAGAATCTGGCAATTCTTAGTTGAGACTAATGAATAATCAGAAGACATGTAATGCATTTATAGAACATGGCACCAAGCTCGGAGATGGAACCAAATCAAACGTGCTGAAATAAAATTAAGTTCACTTCAATTCATTTTGGAGGTTTGGAAAAACTGGTTTGGTTTGATTTGCTCACCTGCCAGGTTTGATGATCCCACTAACATCTTGAAGGATAGTCAAGTGCTTCCCTCTACTAGGAAGTATGCGTAAAAAATTCAAGAAGCCCTTTAGGGGTAAAAAGAAAGAAAAATAATAGTAAAGGTTAAACAAAGAAACCAATAAGAACAGTCAAGCAAATTACTGAATGTCATTTTAATCAAAAATTAATATGATCCTCATCGCAAGTTATGTGACTCAATAATCGTAAAGGTTAAATAAAGCCCTTTATATTTATTGGGTTCTCTCATACTATCTCATTAGCTAGCTTTTGGGTTATGGTTCTCCTGTAGTCAATATCAATTAACATAAAACCGTCCACCATATCTCTCAGTTGCATTATCAAGGGTTCTGATTAGGAGTATCAAAGGTTTGGTTCGATTTGGTTTTTCTCGATTTTTCGGTTTTTGATTTTTAGATTTTGGTTTTCGGTTTTTTTTTTTTTCCGAAATTGAGGGAGAACAGGTAGAGAGAATAGATGGGGGAAATCGGGGGGCTTCTCTTCGTTCATCTGAAAAAACAACAACACGAAAACGAAAGAGAAAAGAAAGCTTTAGAGGGAAAAGTCAAAAGGAAAAGCTGTACAGCAGCAACTGCAGAGAAGAGACGGAGGGAAGGGACGTGAGCGTGAAGGACAGGCCAGCAGAAGGAAAAAGCGGAGCACTGTTTATCTTCTTCCGCCCGCACTCGCTGCCCGCGTCCGCCGTTCGCAAGCCCAGCACAGGCGGCCTAGCGGCCGGTCACCGCCGCTCCCACTTTCTCGCCCGCGACGTGCAGCCCTGTCGCCCGATCGCCTCCGCCACTGCCTGCTCAGCCGTGCCGGAACGCTCGCCGCCTCCGAGCGTCTCCGACTGCAACCTGACGCCAGCAGATCCCGGTCCGGTCACCCCTCACCCGCGAGCTTGCACCGCCACTCCGCCAGCGACCCGCGAGCCCGACGCCTGCAGTCGCGCCACCGCTCAGCCGTCCCCTGCAGCTCCCCCCTTCGAGCGACGGCACCACAGCAGCTTCCCCTCCGCCGCACCTGAGTGATTAGCAGCTGCTCGAGCCTTCCTTGCCGAGCCCCCTGCTGCCAGAGGAGGACTCAGAGCCAGAGGAGACGGGAGTCGGGAGAGATAAAAACGGTTTGTGGTTCGGTTTGGTTCAGTTAACTGATAAAACCCGAACTAATAAAAAAAAATATAGGTTTTAATGAGAACCAAACCGAAAACCGAACCGAATCGAAAAAGCTGAATTTTTTGTTCGGTTTGGTTCGGTTTTCGATTCGGTTCGGTTGTTGACACCTCTAGTTCTGACAGTGAACCGATATTGCTTGGCTGCACAAGACTAGCTAAAGGCTACTACAAAAGTCACATATATGGTATGGGACTTTGATGTGGGTAATGCCATTGAAAAAAGAGTAACCTCTTTATAGTGAAAACAAAGTTATACAAGAAAAGGAATGCATTGAAAGTGATGGGAAGTGATGAAAGCTAGGAAAGACGAAGGAGGATTAGGCTTCAAAGACTTGCAAATCTTTTAACTGGACTATGTTAGAAAACAAGCTCAGAGGCTATCTCAAAATCCTTTGGCTCTTTGGCATCAGGTTTTTAAAGGCATATATTTTCTGGATGGAAATTTTCAGAAAGCCAAAAAAGGACATTGCCTGTCCTAGGGTTGGCAAAGCATCCTAGTTGGAAGAAAAACCATTGAACTGGATGTTAAATGGCTGGTGGGAGATGGAAAGTCCATAAAGATCCGTGAGGGTCTTTAGGTTTGATCAGGTGTACTGCAATTAACTAGGATCTAGACAAAATAGCAGATCTTATTAACAAAGGAACAAAGGAATGGAAAGAACTAACTTTGCAGAATATGTTTGCAAAGGATGTCGTCAAAGAAAAACTAGTTTTTCCCATCTGTCATGACTCCAAGGCCAATGTTCTATGTTGGACAGCAAACAAAACCGGAGATTACATAGTTCAAAGCGGATATAACAATCAAGGGTCCAAGCCTAACAAGCCAATCTAAGGCATCAACCTCATACCAGCTTCCTCGACAATTATGGACAAAAACATGGAACCTTCGTGTTCCCCCCAAATGCGAATCTTTCTAGTGGCTCGCCTCCCAGATCCTCTGCCCTGCCTTCTTGCTCATCCAGAGCTCCTCGTCCTCCTCCACTTCTAGCCTTGACATCGAGTGGAGTAGCTATCCAAACCAGAGTAGCAAATCAGTGGAAAACGCCACTCCCGATCCTTCCACTTACCCTTCGCAATTATACAAAAACAAACCTCACAATTACCAGAATGAGACGCACCTTCCTTGACTACAGAGAGGAGACAGTGCTTCTTTTCCGGGAAGAGGAAGTCACCGCACAGCCATCGTCCATCAAACTCCTCAACCAGCACCAAAGCCTAGGCACAACAGAGACTCCTACTCTTGCTCGAGTCCGTCAAGCTAACCCCACTACTTGGTTGGGCGATTCTCCAAACGCTTGCTTGAGAAGTGCTAGTGTGTCGTCACCGTCCATTTCCATTGTCTCTGTCTGAGAATTGGTTGGTGTGGGAAAAGTTGATAAAAGGGAATGAAGATTAGTGAATATCTAGCTGTGTCAGCGTGTTGTTAATACTCTGCAACAAAGCCTAGAGAGGGCAGACTCGTACATAAAAAATTTTGATCCTTTTCCATTTGTAGACAAAAACGATCGGAAACCACCATAAGAAAGGGAGAAGGGAAAATCAAGAGCAGCACCGGGAAGTGGGAAGGGGGAGAGTGGAAGGGCGACACGCATTTGAGGTGGAGGTGGAGGTGGAGGTCACAGTGGCGGTGGTGCTTTTGAGATTGGATGTTGGAGAGGTGGGAGAGCCAATGATTGAAGGAGGACTAGGGTTGGCGGGAATGGGACTGGAGCAGGGAGAAGCCGGAGGAGAGAAGAGAGAGAGGTACTTTTGCATAAGGAGGAAGCAAGTCTGCTCGGCGGAGATGAAGGAGACGTTGGCTTTCTCGGCCGGCCAACAAATCCAGTGGAGCCAAAAAAAAAAAAAAAAAAAGGAAAATATCCTTACCACAAAATGAAAAATATTTTCTGAATCTTTTTTCAAATTTCAGCCAAACACCGTATTATATTGACATTTTTCTAAAAAATAACTTCCTGAAAAATATTTTTCGAAAGCATCCCATTTTCCGCAACATAAAGAAAGCCATTGAATATAAGTATTTTCCTAGGTTGGGAAAAAGGTCCCTAATTGTCGCGACCTACTTTCGGGAGGAGGGAACGGGTTTATGGGTATTGCCTAAAGGACGAGGCCTAAGGCCCATGATTAGGCGTAGGCTCTCCCAAGCTCATACCCCGCGTGACGTTGGGATATTCTTAAAAATTTTGCACAAAAGGAGTCGCCACTAGCCTATTGGGGTCGGCTAGAAACCAAGTGAGGCATGGGAGCGTGCCTCACTTCCTACGCAACCAGAGATTTTAGGATCGGGAATTTGATTACACTAATTAATCAATTAGTGCCCTTTCGATACTTAATCATGTTCATTTTAAAAGAAATGATTTTTGTCAGGCAATCTGGATTGATTTTATATTTATCCACTAACATGTGAGATGATCATATGGGTACACAATCATTAAAATAACAATTAACAACTAAGAAAAGCGATTAAGTAAATTGCATAAAAGAGCAAAAAAATCAACACCAAAGAAAAGATAAATACTAATTCTGTCGCAACCTCCCCGAAGCGGGTTTGGACCACCTAAGGGTTTGGCTAATGGATTGCTAAGCCTAGACTTAGCTCGGGCTCTCCCAAACCCATACCAATTCGCGACTTAGGGTTTAAGTTCTTAACATGCAAATGATTTTTATCATGGAGTCGCCACTAATCTATTTTTGGTGGGTCAATTAGAAATCCAAGTAAAGTAACGGGAGAATTACTTCACTCCTACGAACCAGAGATTGTGAGTTCGGAGACTTGGTTACGCTAGATTTCTCTAACGCCCTTTCGATACCTTTCTCTTTTAATTAAAAAAACATGTTTTGCAGGCAGCTTGAATTGATTTTAATTCACTTTCCTAACATGTGAGGTGATCATGCGGGTGCGCAATCCACCAATTTAGCACTCAAGAAAGCAAGTAAGGAAAATGCAATACTTACCTCATGGCAACGAAAGCATCTGCAGTGTTAAATTAAAATTCACATCCGCAATCCTTGATATGATTTCTACTTAACAATGTAATTTCTCAATTTTGTTTTCACTTATTCAATGAGAACCATGCAGTGCATCTAATCTAACATGAAATGGCATGACAATGTGTTCTAAACTTACATGACATGAGTAAAATATTTTTTGTGTTTTCTTAATGAACATGCAATAATCAAATATGCAAATCAAAATGATCTAATTATAATGACAGGCAATTTTTAATTAAATGAAGCTAATTCTACATGACGCGCACATGATATTTCTATTCCTAAAAATGCAATCTATCCTAAAAATTGAAACTAAACTTAAAATGAGACATGCAATTCTATTCTAATATGCATGATTTTTTTGTTTTTTTTTATATACAAAATTCGAAATTTTAAAAATTTGCTCACAATTAAACATGGAACCTAAAAATCTAGCATCCTAAATTAATTAAATTTTTTTTGGATTTTTTGTTACAAAAATTTGAAGTAAAAGTCTAATTCTAGATTGACACGTGCAATTCTAAAAAAAACTAAGAAAACTAATATCCCAAATGAACGCCTTTTTTTGGATTTTTGTTATTTTAAAAAAAAAAACTAAATACGCCAACCCTAGACCTAATCTAACTTGCATTTTTTGAAATTTTTTTGTAAGAGCAAAAGCTAATTCAAATAACCCGATATCTAATCCAATCGAGATAAGATTAATACCCAAAATTGACAAACCATATCTCGTGCATGAGATCGGGTTGATCAATTTTAAATTAAATCGCGAATCGAATCTTGGGCATGAGATTGGATTGTCGATTTTTGTAAGAGATCGTGAGTCAGATTTCGAGCATGAAAATCGAACTCCTAATCCCTAATTTGAGGGGTTATTTCACATTGGAATTTCAATCATGCATTAATGAATAATCACGCTAAAAAAAACTATATAAAAACAAACTATAAAAAACAAACTATAAACTATGTAAAAAATAAAGATAGAGTAATAATAAAAAAAAAAACTACCTAATGTTCCCCTTTTTTTTTCTTTTTTGTTTTCTTCTTTTTTCTTTTCCCACGCACGGCTTGCTCGTGGGTCTCCGAGGGGGTCACCGTCGGAGTGGGCGTAGTCGTCAGAGCTCAGGCGAGGGTGGACCGGCGGCGTTGGCAGCAGCGGAGTCGGGCGAAACGGCAGCGGCACTCGGACGGAAGTCTCGGGTGAGACTTGGATCTACACAGCCAGCCGGCTTCGTCGAGCGGAGTAGAGTCGCCGGGCTAGCGAAGGAGGCGTGGCGTCGCCGCAGCAAGTGGTCGGGTTGCTGGTCTTCGCTCCGGGCAGTGTCGGCGTGGGCTCTGGACGCTGGGTCGCCGGTGGGAGCGTGGCGGAGCCGAGGCGGAGGCGGGGTGGTGTTCGCACGGGGTGACCGGCGTCGCACGCAGGGGTCGGATTGCCGCACGACCGAGTAGACACGGGGAGCAGACCCACGGAAGGCGACGGGCCGGGCTGCGGGTCACGGTGGAGGGTGCTCGGGCGGGCGATCTGGCTCGGGTCCGGCCTCGGCAGGCTTCGCGGGCCGAGGTTGCGGTCGAGGTGGTTCGCGGCGGTAGGGACGCAGATCCGGCTCGGGTCGCACGAGGCGATGCGGCGAAGCGGTAAGGGTTAGCGGCTTCGCGGCTCCCGGGTAGACCGACGAAGGCGGCGGAGGTGCGAGGGTCTCGCTCGGTGGTCGAGTCGCTCGCGGGATTGCAGCGGAGGAGGCACGGGTCGTGGAGTGCCGTCACAACAAGTGATAGGGTGCGGGGCGCGAGTCGGTAGCGCCTTCGCGGGTTGCTAGTGTCGCGGGCTCGCGGTGTCACGGGAGCGGTCGTCATGGGTTTGCGTGAGCAGCAGCCGCGCGTGCTCGCTGGTCACCGTGGTGGCAGCGACGCGGGCTCCGGCGGGGCAGAGAATGGCCGAGTCGCGGTCGACGGAGAGCGAAACCGAACGGGGATGCGGCGGATCCGCTGGAGAAGAAGAAGACTGTTCTTTTTTTTTTTTTTTTAATTATCTCTCTCTCCTCCTATCAATCTCACGTCTCTTCCCTGCAGTCTCTCTCTCTGCTTTTTCCTTTCTTTTTTTTTAATCTTCTCCCCCCTGACCTCATATTTTCTTTTGCAGGTTCTCCCCACACGGGCTCACTTTTTTAAGTAGCTCTCACAATCCTCTCTCAAGGAAATTTTTCGTTTTCACCCCCTCACAGACCTCTCGTATGAATTTTCTCCTTTTTTTTTGACGCGGCTTCCTATGGTCTTATTTATAGGCCGTCCATTGCCTCTTGAAGATATCCAACATTATTGTGACAAGATGTAGCCACAACTTTTCCAGAATTTAAGCTGAACGTTGCCCTTTTTTAATCTTCTTTTCTTCTGACAAACTCTCCATTCATTTTTAATATCCTCCCCTGACTTCATTTTTTCTTGTCCGAAGGAGGAGCCCCTTCCCAATAAATATTTTTTAGCTCTCTCTCTCTGACACTCTTCTTCCCCCCCCTGTTTTTCAGCAAGGAAATCTTCTAGCAAGCGCCTGTCCCATTTCGTGCGTGTATGGCGATGCATTAATGAGGAGGTTTCTTCTTGGTGCCACCAAAGCTGACATATTGTATAATATTATGGGCATATTATGATAATACAATATGGGCATATTATATAATATATTATGGGCTGCTTTTGCTTCTTTGAAGATTTCTCTCGAATCCGCACTCCACCGAATTTGTGTATGCATGTATATGCATTAATGAGGAATAGACAATGGACGAGCGAGAGCTTCTTTCCTCATTTTTTCTCTTATGCGTGTTCAGACTAGCGAGCTTTTGTGCATGCTTGCTTCTTGTTGTCCTCTTAGTACCGATGCAAATGCGGCTACATGAGATGCAATTTTAATATTTTCCTTAGGGGTTAAAGATTAATCCTCAAATTTTTATGCAATTAATTACTAAATGATTAATCAAAATTTAGGTGTCAACAGCTGCCCCTCTTTGAAGGTGAGCTTGCAGAGGTTGCATTCAAAGACAATATGCTACCTAAATTTTGACCATGCACATGCAATGGATGATATTTTGGCAGGCCATGGATTTTTTTGTTTTTGTTTTTGTTTTTTTTTTTTTAAATGCAATTTATATGATGCATGGAAATGCTAATGCCAGTGATAAAATGAACTTACCTAGAATAGCTTACCTTCGAGGAGGGTAGAGTAACTCGAGATAGTTGGTGTTACATGTCTAGTACCCGTACCATTCTACGGTCGCCCAGTATGGCATTGCTTGGTTGTGTCTAGGACCCGTACCATTCTACGGTCGCCTAAACGGGAAAAATTTTGAGACATCCAGATCTAGCCTGAGATGTCAAGAATTTGGGAACTTAACCAATAGACACTCAATGTTAGGTGAGATGAATATTGGATTAAGGAGATTCGAAATACCTAGATCTAGACTAAGGTATAATGAAAAAGATCGAAAAACATTCACATTCAGAGTGAAATGTTTAACGAAGAGTTTTGAGACATCTAGATCCAGACTGAGATGTCAAGAAGTTTGGGACTTAACCAATAGACACTCAATGTTAGGTGAGATGAATATTGGATTAAGAGGATTCGAAATACCTAGATCCAGACTAAGATATAACAAAAAAGATCGAAAAAATTCACATCCAAAGTGAAATGTTTAACGAAGAGCTTTGAGACATCCAGATCCAGACTGAGATGTCAAGAATTTCGGGACTTAACCAATAGACACTCAATGTTAGGTGAGATGAATATTGGATTAAGAAGATTCGAAATACCTAGATCCAGACTAAGGTATAACGAAAAAGATCGAAAAACATTTACATCTAGAGTGAAATGTTTAACAAAGAGTTTTGAGACATCCAGATCCAGACTAAGATGTCAAGAATTTTGGGACTTAACCAATAGACACTCAATGTTAGGTGAGATGAATATTGGATTAAGATGATTCGAAATACCTAGATCCAGACTAAGGTATAACGAAAAAGATCGGAAAGCATTCATATCCAGAATGAAATGCTTAACGAAGAGTTTTGAGACATATATCAAAAATTTGGGAATACCTAGGACAAACCTGGGATATTCGTGAAGGTCACTTACCTCTTGATAGAAAGAAGTTTTGGAACATCAAGGATGTATTTCAAATATTCATGGAGGTTCCTCACCTCGAGGCTTATAAATGTCAGGAGCTCTTGGGTCTTTAAGGAAACATTACCCGTTAGACATGATTAGAGCAAAAATACATGCATTCGCCAAAGAAGTAAGCAATTCAACACACTCGAAAGTCCACTGAAGCTTTTATCCATTCAATCAAGATTTATGCATGATGGTTTTACCATATTTGCACCACCGAACTTCTACTGGGGAGAATCATCATTTATGACAATTTTCACTCATGACTTGGATTTTCAAGAATACCAAATGAGAGACTTTCAGTTAGAAAGGACTTTCACTCACTCTCATTAAGAAGGCTATTTTGTCCCGACCATTAATGTCGGATCACAGGCATCACTCAATCTTACTTTCATCATGTTAACAAGGGTTCGAGTATTCTCGCAAGCGGTACGACCTTGTCGATCTGAGAGGTCTTTATCAGGACTGTAATGTAGGCTCGGTTAATGGCTCAACAAAGAGGGACTCTTCGAGTCAAGGCTAATGAAAGAACAATACTTCGCAATCATCTTCGGGTTTACAAGTCAAGGAACCTGCGAAATGAGATAGAAATGGTCTTGCTTGCACTTCTTCGAGCGATGCTTTTAAGCATATGAATTCCTACGTTAATTTCGGTGCCCTAATTTGAAGAGACTTTGTAAGGGACGTAGCGTAGATTAAGTTCATGGATTGAGAAGTGAACAGATCATTAGGCTCAAAATGTGTATAGGGGGATGAGAATTGGTTATCATCGTGGCATTGTCACCGGTCTTCTTCTTCATCATTGGGATTTTCCTCATAGGTACTATAAAAACTTGGCATTTGAGTTCTTTGAGTACCACTCCATTGGGAACACACCCTTTTACAATTGATAGTCATTTATCTTGACTCTTTCTTTCATTTTCTATGGGCATTGGCCTTGCTTTTACCAGGCACACTGCTTTTTCATGCCCCCTTTGTTTTGTTTTTTTCTTTTTTTGAATAACCACGTAATGCTTTAACATTCGGGTTCTTGAGGAGTTTTCATTTTTTGTTAGCACTCGGGATTTTGCTGCTTGAACATTTGCCTTTTGCCTTGCCCCAGTGTGGGGGATAATCACCAATTGGGTTTAAATGAAATGAATTTACAGGCTCAAAGGGGCTACACAATGGATAAAGTGTGTAGGATAGAGAAAGAACCGCTCTTCATCATCTTAAGGCACTTGAATTATCGTATGAATTCAATGTAATAGCAATACCTGAAGATTGATGCAAGTGAGAGCAAGAATATTCCTATCAATTTCCTCACCTCATGATGTTGTCTTACCTCTAGCTTGCCCCAATGTGGGGTGGTTCTTGACAGGGTAATTTAAAATTATTCACGTGTGCGGGCTTAAAAGGGTTTAAACAATGGATGATCACATAGTGTTTGGGATAGAGAATGAACCGCCTTTCATCATTTCGATCATCGTACCTTTCGCGAGAAAACTCTTTTCCTTAGAAATATGGAACTTCCTACACTCATCTCACCAGTATATGAGCAAGGGACTGTGTATAGGATAAGGCTTGCCTTTCATCATCCTGACATGTCTCATTTAGCATGTTCAATTCATTCCACATCATTCATTAACTTGATTTGCGATGATAATCTTCAGTGGAATTGGTAATTAAACAGGTAAAACTATCAATGCAAAATTTTCCTTTGAAAGGTCACAAGTACTTCATGAACTCATCAGCTTTGAACACAAAGAGTTTGCAGCTCAAAAAGAAAGGAAAATGATTTATAAAAAAATTGTTTTTTTTTTTTTTTTTTTTGTTTTTTTTTTTTTTGTTTTTTGTTTTTTTTGTTTTTTTTTTTTTTTTTTGGGTGGCAAACTTGTTGCCATTTCCAGGGATCGAACCCTGGTCGCTTTCGGACCTTTTCATTCCCCGTGCCACCAGGCCGAGACGCTGGTGGTGTCCTCAGGGCATTTCCTTTTTTATTTAATTGAACTGACTCTGGGTCAACACGTCTAATATACCGAATCAAATGAATTCGTTATGTATATGGAACAGGGCCTACTTCTCATCTCATTCAATCCATTCCCATAATGAAGAAATGAGTACATTTAATTCACAACAAATTCTTTCAAGGGTAATACTTCTTCACAAAGATCGAGTTAACAGGATTAGAAAACTCACGACCATCCATTTTCGTAAGGATTAAGCCCAAGGCTGGTAGGGACCAGCCTTGGGCTTTCAAGATTCTACCAAATGCTGAAAGCATTTTTTTCTTCCTAAATTGCCCCCATTGATTTTTCATATTTCCGTTATTGCCCTTTTATTTATTTTTCTTTTAAATGTAAAAGGAGCAGCCCTTCGCCGGACCGGCGAAGGGCGACGGCCGCCGGCGAGCCGATCTGGCGCCGGCGGCCGTCGGCTGAGGTCGCCCGAGGTCGGGCGACCTCCGGCGAGGGTCACGCGACCGCCCGAGGCCCGGAGGTCGCCCGACCTCGGGCGACCAGGTCGCTCGACCGGGCGCGCGACCCGGCGACCGCGCCGCGCGGCCGCGAGACCCAGCGGCGGTCGCCGGGTCGCGTGGCCCCCGGGTCGAACGACCTCGCCGAGGGTCGCCGAGGTCGGGCGACCTCCGGCGGCCCTCGGCTGGTCGCGCAACCCTCGCCGGCGCCAGATCTGACTCGCCGGCGGCCGTCGCCCTTCGCCGGATCGGCGAAGGGTTTAGCTGAATTTTCAAAAAAAAAAGAAAAGAAAAAATAATACCCAAAGCCCCTTGCAAAAATTTTTTTTACCAAACACACATCCAACTCAAAGTCCATTTGCAAAATTTTTTTACCAAACGCAACGCATTTTCCCAAAATAGCTTTGGGCTTTCAGCATTTGCATTGGACTCAAAGCCCATTGCAAATGCTGAACCAAACGCACCTCTAAGGCAAGGAATACCCTCTTCACCATATATGGGCCGCTATAATTTGGAGCGAATTTGCCTCCGGGATCGGGAAAATCGGCAACACCTTTCTTAGAACTAGATCATTCACTTCGAAGTGTCTCGGCCGTACCTTCCGATTGAAAGACTTGGCTACTCTTTGTTGATACGTCGACCATGGCAAAGAGCTTTTAATCTTTTCTCATCAATCAGTTCAACCGTTCGAACCTTTTTGTGTCCATTACGCCTCGGACAATTCCACTTGGGATAAGACTCTCAAAGAGGGATTTCTACTTCCACAGGCAAGACCGCCTCCATGCCATAAACCAAGGAGAAAGGGGTTACCCTGGTAGATGTTCGGATCGATGTCCGGTACGCCATTAGAGCAAAGGGTAACCTGTCATGCCAATCTCGATAATTATCAGCTGTCTTAGCCAGGATCTTCTTGATGTTCTTATTAGCTACCTCAATAGCTCCATTCATTTGCGGGCGGTAAGGTGATGAATTCAAATGCTTGATTTTGAACTCACTGAACAACTCATCAACGAACTTGTTATTCAAATTTGTCCCATTGTCAGTGACAATTGCTTCGGGGACACCATAATGGGCGATTATGTCACGCCTAATAAACTTCACAACATTTCGGGCCGTGACATTAGCATATGATGCAGCTTCAATCCACTTTGAAAAATAATCTATTGCCACCAATATGAATCGGTGCCCATTTGAAGCTTTGGGATTTATTGGGCCAATCACATCGATCCCCCACATTGAGAAAGGCCATGGCTCAGATAGCTGGTGCAACTCCGTTGGAGGAACATTTATTTTATCTCCATGAATTTGGCAACGATGGCAACTTCTAACATGCTGTATGCAGTCACTTTCCAGCGCAAGCCAATAGTAACCTAGTCTCATGATCTTCTTGGCCAACATGTGCCCATTCATGTGTGGGCCACAAACTCCTTCATGCACCTCTTGCATGATTTGGGTAGCTTATGCTTCATCTACGCATCTCAATAAAACCGAATCATAAGATCTCTTGTATAAATTCTTACCACTGACGAAGAACTTTGAGGCCATCTTCATTATGTATTTTCTATCGGCTGGAGTGCTCCCTTCAAGAAATTCCTACTTTTGAATATAGTTCATGATGTCATAATACCATGGCTTCTCATCAAGCTCTTCATTCACGGCCATGCAATAAGAAGGTTTGGCTAGAACCTCAATTTTCAAAGGCTCAACTTCTAAACCATCGTAACTTGCAACATAGATGACAACGTCGCCAGGGCATCGGCAAACTGATTATGAGATCTAGCTAAATAGTCAAACGAGATTTCGTCAAACTCCTTCACCAACTCTTCGAGGTACTTATGATATGGCAGTAATTTGGCATCCCTGGTCTTCCATTCACCTATGGTTTGGAGTATGATCAGTGCAGAATCTCCATATACTTTCAATTTGGCCACTCCCATTTCAATTGCGGCCTGAAGTCCGAGAATACAAGCCTTGTATTCAGCAATATTGTTAGTGCATGGAAATATTAATTTCGCAGCAACTGGGTGGTGTTGTCCGTCTGGGGATATTAGTACTGCCCCAGTACCAGAACCGGACAAGTTCACAGCTCCATCAAAGAACATAGACCATGCATCTTCGTTTATGGCCAAAATACGATCATCCAAAGGAAAATCATCATCATTGAAGATTCTAGGATTCTCAACCAACATATCAGCAATTACTCCGCCTTTAACTGATTTTTATGGCATGAATTGCACGTCGAATTCCGAAATCAAGACCTGCCATTTGGCTAGCTTACCCACCAAAGCTGGTTGATTAAATAAATACTTGATGGGATCGTTCTCAGTCATGAGAAACGTCTGGTAATGCAAGGTGTACTGTCGCAGTCTATGCAATACCCATACTAACGTAGCACAAGTTTTTTCAGCATCATAATACTTTAGCTCTGAGACAGTGAACTTTTTACTGAGGTAATAAATGGCCCATTCCTTCTGATCCACGGGACTCTTCTGAGCTAACATCGCGCCAAGTGACTCACTATGGATTGTGAGGTACAGAATCAAAGGATACCCTGATACTGGTGGGACAAGAACTGGGGGATTCATCAAATATTGCTTCAGCTTATCGAATGCCTCTCGACATTCCTCATTCCACTCAACTTGTATGTTTTTCCTCAAGAGTTTGAAGAACGGC
Source organism: Eucalyptus leucophloia subsp. euroa (assembly GCA_017140325.1). Lineage (NCBI taxonomy): Eukaryota > Viridiplantae > Streptophyta > Magnoliopsida > Myrtales > Myrtaceae > Eucalyptus > Eucalyptus leucophloia. The sequence continues at coordinate 35,331,570 of CM029477.1, forward strand.
TTAGCGGTCTCAGAGAGTTAGGAAATGAATCGTGCAATGTAATTCAGTCTTCCTAGGAGACTCCGAACCTCCTTCACTGTCGACGGAGGTTGCAATTCACATATTGCCTTGGCTTTAGATGGGTCAATCTCGATCCCTTTGCTACTCACCATAAACCCAAGTAATTTTCCTGACGCTACCCCGAACACGCACTTGGCAGGGTTTAAACAAAGTTTGAATTCGCGGAGTCGATCAAATAACTTCCTGAGGGTTTTGACATGACTTCTCCCAGGTCGGGTTTTTGCAATCATATCATCAACATACACCTCAATTTCTTCATGCATCATGTCATGGAACAACGTAACCATGGCTCGTTGGTAAGTTGCCCCTGCATTTTTGAGTCCAAAAGGCATGACCTTATAATGAAAGGTTCCCCACGGGGTGATAAATGCTGTCTTCTCTTTGTCTTCATCCTTCATTCTTATCTGGTTGTAGCCAGAAAAACCGTCCATGAAAGAGAATAGTTCAAATCTGGCAGTACTATCCACGAGAACATCGATATATGGCAATGGGAAGTCATCCTTTGGGCTGGCCTTGTTCAAATCACGGTAATCAACACACACTCGGACTCGACCGTCTTTCTTCATGACCGATACTATGTTGGCCACCCATTCAGGGTATTGCGAGACTTCGATGAACCCCATTTTGAGAAGTTTCATTACTTCCTCTTCTATCTTCTTCGAGAGCTCTGGTTTAGTCCTCCGGAGCTTCGCTTTTAGGATGCACGTCGGATTAGTGGGCAAACAATGTTCCACAATCGACGGATCTAAACCCGGCATATCAGCGTATGTCCAAGCAAAGATATCCTGATATTCTTTTAGCAATTGAGTCAGGTGCTTGGCCTCATCTTTGGGAAGATTTGCCCTAATCTTTATCTCTTTGGGCTCCTCGGCATCACTCAGATTGATAGTGACGGTTTGCTCAGAGGTGAGAACTTTGGGTTTTTCATGTTGCTCCCAACTTTGTTGTACTCCAATGGAGTCACCATTTGGATCATCAGGGTCATCACCGTCATCGCTCATGACATTGGATTGAACCATTTTCACCTCTTTGCCTATCATAAGGCTGCTCCTGAAACATAAAATGGATAGTTCAAAAAGACAAACAGGGCTAAAAGGCATGAATTTCTTTTCTATTTTTTCGAATTTTCCTTCCTTTTGAATTTTTTTGATTGATTTTTTTGAATTTTTATTTTATTTAAAGAATTTTGGCAAAATATTTTGGAAAAACTTTTTAACACGAGGAAGCATGATGAAGCCCAGGCCTCAGAATTCTCCTTGGATTTTTCTTTTTTTTCATCGGTTGGATATCATCAACGGGCTAGTTTGGTATATCCCATCATGCTCTCAAAATAAAACTTGTAATCATAATTGATATTCATCAATCAAATTACATTTATTGGATTGAAAAGTACGGCAATCAAAGTGAAACGAAACCCTAACAATCAAACCCTAGGAAACATCAACTTCTGACAAACGACATGCAGAATACGATAAGCAAACCCTAGAAAACATCAAATCCTAAAAGAGATAAGATTCCCACGCAGGGGAGTGCAGAAAAGTAAACGTGTTACTCTTGTGGGCTAGCACCCATTTCCTCCGATGTTTCTTCATCAATGGCTCCTATGAGGAGATCATCGAATAGAGTCGTGATCCCTTCCATCCCATCATCTGGATCCTCTGTCTTTGAAGTTGTCGGGTCGTCCATGCCACTCCATCCATCGAGCACGATGCCTCGGGTGTCGATCATTCCTCCTCCATCATGCATCATTCTAGCAGGGTCGGGGAATGTCTCGCGGATATCGAGGAGTAATGAGTTTTTCCTCTCTTGTTCATGTCCTCCACCTTTTCCATGGTACCCTAATCCGGCGGAACGAGACCTTCGAGGGGCTTTAATAGGGTTCCGGATACCCTGTTCTTTTTTACCAAGTCCACGGCCAGGAACAAAGCCATTTCCAACCATCACTCTTGCTACCATAACTGCTGCATTTGACACATCAGGGATGGGTGCTGTCGATCCTCGAGATGCATGAATAGTGGATACGAGCTCAAACGTTTGGTAGCTCGACTCCTCCCTACGTTCCGGCTCGATATAGGGGATGGCCGTCTCATGATAAATCTGATGATCCTCCTCGCCATGAATAATGACTAGCTTTCCTTTGACAACAAATTTCATGCATTGGTGAAGACTTGATGGCACAGCTCCAGTAGTATGAATCCAGGGGCGACCTAATAGGAAATTGAATGCTGCAGGAATGTCCATCACCTGGAAAAGGACGTTGAACATCACTGGGCCTATTTGCAGATCAAGGTGGGTCTCCCCTATCACCTCCTTTCTCGTACCATCAAAAGCTCGGACGGAGGTCTTCACAGCATTTATTTTTGACGGATCTATTTTAAGGCAGTGAAGAGTCGCCAATGGACAGATATTCAAGGCAAACCCATTATCAATGAGTACTCGAGCCACATGAGAAACCTTGCACTTGACGGATATATATAATGCCTTAGTATGTCCCCTCCCCTCAAGAGGGAATTCTTCATCAGAAAAGGCTATTAAATCCTTAAGAAGAATCGATCCTACGAATTCCTCCAACCTGTCTACCTCGATCGTCTCCGGTACACGAACTTCGCTTAGAACCTTCATTAGAAACTTTTGATGTGTAGGAGATGTTTGCAAGAGTTCAAGTAAAGAGATTTGAGCAGGCAATTTCCGAATCGGTCGACCACGTTATACTCACTTGCTTTGATTATAGCCAGAAATTCCTTGGCCTCTTCATCGATAATTGGCTTTGCGGGTTGGGCATTAGCTTGAGCATAGGTCCGACTGGACCTTGTAATCGGTCAACATCTAGCTCGTATGACCAAGGGACCGCTTTGTTATCCTTGTACTTATACAGCTGGGGCATCTCAATAATTATTTCCTCATCAGTTGAAGGCACTTCCACTATCAATCCTTCATGGTCGGAGGCGTCCTCAAGTGGGGGCATGTCCTCGATCAATGGATCTAATTCACTCTTTTCAGCACTTAGCTTAGCAAATTCCTTCTCCCAATCAATGACGACTTCGGAGATAGTTGACACTGTTCCAGCTTGGTCAGCATATATGATCATGCCAGCCTTAACCATTTCTTGAACCATTTCCTTCATAGTAGGCAAGGGAGGATTCTCATCTGTCGAATAATAACAAACTCTAACTAATTCGCTATAGATATCTTTGACAGACACCTTCAAGTTCATCTTTTTGCCAGTATTGAACTCAAAGATTGCATTCACGTTTCCCTAATGTTCTGGCAACGGATTCTTCTTGACATTCGGTTGGGTGGTACGGAAAGAAAATGCCTTAGTATCCAACAAATTTTGGATCTTGTGTTTCAAAGTCAAACATTCATTAGTTGAATGGCCGACCTCTCCCATATGATACTCACATTTTTTGGAGGGGTCATAGTTGGAGAATTTTTCAGCATTGGGCCGCTTTGGTTTGTGGGAGATCAATCCCTTGTTTCGGAGTATCGGTAAGACCTGAGATAGAGGGCCAGGAAGAGGAGAGAACGCCTTTTGGTGAATTGCCGCTATGCAGGCACTCGGCCTCCATCTTGCTGATTCCCGAGGACACGAATCATCGGAGGCTTACTAGGGGCTGGTTGCGCATATGCAACATTGACTTCAGTGGCTGGTTCTTTATATTTCTTCAAGGTGAACCTTTTGCCTTGAAAGTCGGTTCATTGAACCATCCATCCCTTAGCCCCATCTCGATCTGTTCACCCACTGGAATAAGCTGGTTGAAGTTCTCAACGTATGTGCTAGCCATCCGGTTACGGAACTCATATGGGAGAGTCTTGACGAACAACTTCATCAACTCCTTGTTTGTAGGCTCAGGAGTGATTTGAGCCGCCAAGTTTCGCCACCTTACAGCGTACTCCTTAAATGACTCACTTTTCTTCTTCTCCATGTCAAGATCTTCTCGGGAAGGTGCAATATCCATGTTGAACTTATACTGCTTTAGGAAAGCGTCAGCCACTTCATTCCAGGTGTCGAGAAGGTTTACATTCTTCATTATGTACCAGTTGAGTGCGGGCCCCGTCAAGCTTGCATGAAACGATTGGATCATGAGAGGCTCATCCTTGACGTATTGGGCCATGCGTACGTGGTACATTTGCAAATGAGCTTTTGGGCAGGAAGTACCATCGTATTTCTCGAATTCCGGCATCTTAAACTTCTTCGGCACTTTGACTTTCTCATAAACTGACAAGTCGAACGGGAGTGAATTCTGCGATTCTTGCAATTGTTTCAGTTTCTCTTCAAGTTTGGCGAAGCGTTCATCTTGCTCCGCCTTAGGAACATTGTCGGGCTTAGCCTTTTTAGCTATGACGAACAGTGGGTCATCCTCCAGTTCCGGCATGTCATCATCTCCTATTTGGGCCTTGATCGTTTGCTTTGGGACTACTATCTCGGGGAGAGCGGATGCAAGAGTCTGATTCACTTGGAGGGATTACATTTGATCTGTCATAAGTTGCATAGAGGTGAGCAACTACTGGAGTTGATTTTCCACGGCGGTCATACGATCACGCATTTCAATTTGGTCAGCCATTTTTGCTCTCGATCGTGTAATGATGGGCGAATGTGGAGGATCCGTTATCACCTAATTTGAAGAAACGGACAAAAATAAGTATCTCATATGAAATACACCGGTCCATGGCAATGGTCTAAAACTTTTATCATTAATGGAGTTTTTGACAATACTAACAAAATAGGAGCAAGATTGATTCAAGCACTTCATTAATGAAATAGAAGCTTAAAATGCCCTCAACTTCCTAAACATTAATCTAGAAATGAAACAACAAGATTGACTCAAACACTTCATCTAGCTTGATCAATATACACTCGGGACACCACTCGGCGCAATCGCTTATTCTCCTCTTGAGCTTTTTCAGCAACCCTTTTGAGGCGTTTATTCTTAGCACGGTTGGTGATCTTCAGCGGTACCTTTGGTATCTTTGGAAGTAACTCCTCTGGAATCTTGTGTTGTTGAATGTACTTAATTGAGGCATAGGACTTCATTTCTTTGCCCTTCAACTCCTCCTCGGGCCACTTGAGTTTTGGTGGCTGGCACATATCCCACATTGATTTAATTGTGAGAATGGAATCTTCATGGTCTTAGTCTCCATCAACGAAGTTGGCTTGGAGTGGATCTGCTTGGCAATGCCGGGGAAGCTCTTGCACGACTTGATACTGACGGGTCACTCTAGTTGGATAGCATTCCGTTGCTCCAGTGAATCCTAGTAAAGGGACTGAGCCAACACCTCCACATGAAAGTCTCGCCACACGAACTTGGAACCACTTAGCATGCCATAGGAAACCCTTGGAAGTCGGTTTTTTCATGAAAGCTAACCATCTAGAATAATGGTAATCCGGTGCATGTTTTTGGTTGTTCTCAAATCTCATAATAGGGTGATTAGAGTTATTAACATCAAGTATAGTCATTGAACCACCAAAACCTTTTATATGAGAAAGAAACCAAATTTGTAAAAGCTCAGGAGAGGAATGGAAGGTCTTATCACCGCTTCCTTTAAATCGAGTGAGGCAAAGAAAGGTTTCAGCCAAAATAGTGTTTACGAAATTTTTTACACCCAACACTTGTTCAACTAAGTGAGCCATCAAAGGGTTAATAGCATTCTTGCAATGAGAAAGAAGTATAAACCCAAAGAAAGCTAGAAGGAAAACCCTTCTCATTTGAAATGAATTGCCATTTTTAAAACATTCTTTTAGAAAAGATAAATGACATGTATTGCGGTGAGCTTTTAAAACCTTTCTTACATTATCCTCCTTAATTCTCAGAAAATCGGATAAGGCCACAATGGGGTCTATTCCGATGGGTGGACTAATTAATTCAACTTTCAAAGATTTTCCTATGGCAATGCTATACTCTTCCAAGGTGGGCGTGAGTTCATGCTTACCGCCGAAGATGAAAGTAGAAGTCTCGGGGCACCAACAATGAGCAAGTGCTTGGATGAGGCCGCCATGAATGTTGATACGCAGCAATGGAAGTAGTCGACTAATGTGTGATTCTACAAATTGACGGCCAGCTTGGTCTAACTTGTCCCACCATGCTCTAAGCTCTTCCTTTGGAGGGAGAATAATTCGAATGTCCGGTATTCCCATTGTATATTGATCAAGATTCAGGACAATTCTAATGCCATGGACCGACAAAATAATACGGTAGAGTAAGTAAATTGCAAAGGCAAGAATTTAGAGAACTTACTTCACCAATAAACAAAGGGCGATCACATAGACATGCGCATGGTAAGTGGCTCGATTTCTAGTCTATAAGGCTTAACAAAGTGAAGCCACAAGGATGATCAGACTAGCCACGGGCGTGCGAACTAAGTCGGGTCCTCATGACTTCGGCTTGGTCAAAGAGCCGACTTGGGTTGCGAGCATGCGAACCGAGGTGGGTACTCTTGACACCAGAAAAGAAACTTCGGGATTGAGATGGGCGACTCATACCGCGAGCATGCGGTCGAAGCGCATGTCGGTAGCACCTTCGCGGGTTGCTAGTGTCGCGGGCTCGCGGTGTCACAGGAGCGGTCGTCGTGGGTTTGCGTGAGCAGCAGCCGGCAGGCTGAGTCGCGGCCGACGGAGAGCAGAAACCGAGCAGGGATGCGGCGGATCCGCTGGAGAAGAAGAAGACTGTTCTTTTTTTTTTTTAATTATCTCTCTCTCCTCCTGTCAATCTCACGTCTCTTCCCTGTAGTCTCTCTCTCTGCTTTTTCCTTTCTTTTTTTTTAATCTCCTCCCCCTGACCTCATATTTTCTTTTGCAAGTTCTCCCCACACGGGCTCACTTTTTTTAAGTAGCTCTCACAATCCTCTCTCAAGGAAATTTTTCGTTTTCACCCTCCTCACAGACCTCTCGTATGAATTTTCTCCTTTTTTTTTTGACGCGGCTTCCTATGGTCTTATTTATAGGCCGTCCATTGCCTCTTGAAGATATCCAACATTATTGTGACAAGATGTAGCCACAACTTTTCCAGAATTTAAGCTGAACATTGCCCTTTTTTAATCTTCTTTTCTTCTGACAAACTCTCCATTCATTTTTAATATCCTCCCCTGACTTCATTTTTTCTTGTCCGAAGGAGGAGCCCCTTCCCAATGAATATTTTTTAGCTCTCTCTCTGACACTCTTCTTCCCCCCCTGTTTTTCAGCAAGGAAATCTTCTAGCAAGCGCCTGTCCCATTTCGTGCGTGTATGGCGATGCATTAATGAGGTTTCTTCTTGGTGCCACCAAAGCTAACATATTGTATAATATTATGGGCATATTATGATAATACAATATGGGCATATTATATAATATATTATGGGCTGCTTTTGCTTCTTTGAAGATTTCTCCCGAATCTGCACTCCACCGAATTTGTGTATGCATGTATATGCATTAATGAGGAATAGACAATGAACGAGCGAGAGCTTCTTTCCTCATTTTTTCTCTTATGCGTGTTCAGACTAGCGAAAAGCAAACCATCCTTTTGTGCATGCAATCGACCGCGAGCCCCTGCTTCTTGTTGTCATCTTAGTACCGATGCAAATGCGGCTACATGAGATGCAATTTTAATATTTTCCTTAGGGGATTAAAGATTAATCCCTAAATTTTTATGCAATTAATTACTAAATGATTAGTCAAAATTTAGGTGTCAACAAATCCTAACTAAATTAAAGAGAAGCCAAAATCAACATATCAATATTATGCATTCAAAGGCATTTGTTCCCAAGGACAATTGAAATATTAAGGTAAAGCCCGAAAGGCTTAGTCAAACTTAAACAGAATTCTAAATTGAAAGGGTTCCTATTTTTAGGAGAAAATTACTCTAAAGATTAATTTCAACCTTTTTGAGGAGATTTAATTTTTTTTAAAGATTTTTTTTTTTTTTTTTTTAAACATTCGAATTTTCCAAAAAAAAAGGATTTTTTTAATTTTTGAATTTTAAAATTTTTTTATTTTTTAAAAAAAAAGGTCGAATTTTTAATGTTTTCTGAATTTTTTGAATTTTCGGAAAGTTTTTATTGAATTTTTATTTTTTTCGCAATTTTTGATTTTTTTTGAAAATTTTTGAATTCTTGAAATTTTTAATATATTTTTTATATTTAATATTATTATATTCGGATAAAGGGTTCGGAGCGGGTAGATCCGATCCGGCCATTGACCTGACCCAAAACCAGATTCGCCCTTTTGGATTAAAAAAATATATATCATTTTCAATTTTTCTTTTTTTCTTTTTTTATTTTTTTAAAAAAAATTCTTTCTTTTGTCTTTTCTCACTGTGTCGTACTGTGTCCTTTTCCTACACCTCCTGTTCAACAGTCATTCCCGAAGCCCACTTTTCATTTTATAGTTTTCCATTTTTCATTTTGCTTTTCTTTTCTTTCTTTTGATTGATTTTTTTTTTTTTTATTCTTTCTTTCTTCCCTTTTGGCCTTTTCACCGAACATCCCCATCTATTATCTTTCCTTCCCTTTTTTTTGGGTTTTCCTCTTTCGCTTTTTTTTATTTGCTGGTTCTCCTCTTTTCTTTGTTCTTATTTTTTACTCTTTCCCTCCTCCCTTCTGACCTTCTTCATTACGCTTTCATGCCCGACTCTTCACCCAAGACATCCTTCAACCGAGACCTCACCGGCACGACAACACCAAGGAGAGCAACCACCGTTCTTTCCACCGCCAAAACACCACTATCTACCCGTTGTCCACTCCGACCGGCAATGACCACCGTCGGCCACGAACGCCGACACCCAAACCATTTTCGGATGCAAACATTCCCATGGCTCAAACACACATGATTATTCCACGAAAATCGTATGGAATCGCAATGGAAACATATAAGAAAGGCACGGTCCAACATATATATGAGCAAGCGCAAATCAAACGAAGTTTAAACCTAGGTTGCTTCTCGGTTCTCTTTGGGGCATTTTGTCAAACAGTTGAGGTGCAGCAGCTAAAAGAGGCATACGGACTCACTCGAGGCTCAAATTCGGGTAAAGATCAACACAACATGCATGAGCAACACTCAAGATCCGCTAAGGGACATATCAATCACATTCAAACGGATGTAGGCACAACAAGTATCTTCGGGCTTCAACAAACTTGCAGAACTTAGATATCGTTTACACATTTCCACAAGCATTTGGTGTGCATTACTGACACGAGGAATTTTCCGCACAAGATAAATCTAAAACCCCCTACGACACATACTAGAATAGCTAGCAGCTTTCAAGGAGGACCAACTCAGACCGAAACTCGCACGAACTAGTCGGCACGAGCTCCGGCCTAACGCTTCCTGAAAAAACAGGTACACACGGTTGAGACAAAAGCCTACCTGGTTCAAGAGGAGGACTGCGGTGAATAGCAACTAACGAACGAACCTCCGGCGACGACCAACCACTCTCTCAAGCTTGCACTTTCTCTCTAGGTCGCTCACTCGCTCCCTCTCCTCCTTGGTCTCTCTCTCTCTCTCTCTTTGTTTCTCTCGATCTTGGGTCCGCCCCCTGCTCTTTTTGCTGCCCTTCTTCGGTCTTATACTCCTGTCTTTCCTTTTTTCTGCAGGTATTCCGAGCGAAGACCTCCTACCGTGCCAGCTGGTCGATCGGTCTGCTTCCTCGACCCGCGGATCACGCTAAAAGCCCTGCCATTCCGATCCTCTACCTCGCCTCCTCTTCATCTTCTCGTTTCTTTCCCTTTTGCTCTTTCTTTTTCTTTTATGCAGGAACTTGCGTGAAGACTACGGTCGAGCCAATTGCCGGTCGGCTGCTCCCGACCCGTGAATCATGCCGCGCGCCTGCCACATCAATCCTCTACTACCGCTCTCGCTGCTGTGCTGTTGCCTTGTCTTCTGCAAGTCTTCGAGCGAAGACCAGCAAAAGAAAAGAAAAAGGGGCTGGGCCAGTCGAAAGGGAAAAGAGATTGGGCCAGGCCCAGTGCGAGGGGAATAAAAGAGAGGGGCTGGTCGAGCCATGGTCGAATCCGGCCCGACCCGACCATTTTTCGTTTTTTTTTTAATTTTGATTTTTTTTGAAATTTTTTTTTTTAACTTCTTCTTCTTCTTCTTCTTCTTCTTCTTCTTCTTCTTCTTCAACCCTTTTTTATGACTAATTCCTAACCTTTAACACTACTTTAATTTAGGTGAAATTTAGGTGTCAACAGCTGCCCTTCTTTGAATGTAGCCTCAAATAGGTTGCGATCAAAAACAGAAGACACCTAAATTATTTCAGCGGTAGAGAAACCCTAGGTGCATATGCACGTATCAAGTCAATGGAAAGGACTCATAACTATAAAAGTGCGTCTTGTCAATAAGAGAAAGAAAGACTCCGGGCTACAGAAGCCCACCGGGTCATAAGAAGAAGGAGGTGGACTTCGGGCTACGGAAAGCCCACCAGGTCATAAAAAGGGGGTTGAAGGACTTCGGGCTACGAAAAGCCCACTGGATCATAAGAAGGGGATTGAAGGACTCTGGGCTACGGAAAGCCCATCGGGTCATAAGAAGGGGGGTAGAAGGATTCCAAGCTACAGAAAGCCCACCGAGTCATAAGAAGGGGGTTGAAGGACTCCGGGTAACGGAAAGCCCACCGGGTCATAAGATTGGGGTTAAAGGACTCCGGGCTTCAGAAAGCCCACCAAGTCATAAGAAAGGGGTTGAAGGACTCCGGGTTACGAAAAGTCCACCGGGTCATAAGAAGGGGATTAAAGGATTCTGGGCTACAAAAAACCCACCGCGTCATAAGAAGGAGGTTGAAGGACTCCGAGCCACAGAAGCCCACCGGATCATAAGAAGATGACATGGTTTAAGGTTGACCATGAACCTTTGGAGATTGCATGGTTTAAGGCTGACCATGAACCCATGATTTTTAGGGAGGCACTCGCTAACCCCTTTGAAAACTGCATGCCTTCACTAAGGAATCCTGTCAAACTCACTTGAATGAATGTCATTAGAGACGTCATCAAGAGACGTATTGGAAATATTATAGCATTAATTGAACAAGCTAATCAAGCTAAGTCCGACTGTTTTGGAAAAACATTTGATTTCAATCAGCATCATGTGGCACAAAATTGTCAACTTGCTCGTGGATATATCATCAATCATCAAATTATCTAGGAGTCAAGTTCTTATCAAGATGGTTACGACTCGTGAAAAGGGCTCATTAAGCATGCCAAACTAGAGCTTCTTAGTCAGAAAGGGCTTCTCACACATTTCGATAAAATGGCTACTTGATCCCCTCCATTCATGTGGGAGATAACTGGTTGCTGAGAGTATCTCACATAACCTAGATCAAAGGCTTTCAGAAACATTCGCAATGGCACAATATGATCGATCAAAAAGGTCTTTTGAAAGGACCGCAATATAGGCTCGTTTAGGGCTTACACAAAGGAATTATTGCTTTGAGGTCAATAGGGGAACATTTGTTGCTATCTTCGTCGAGTTTACAAATCGAGAACTTGAAAGATAAGACAAGATATGATTACTTCCACTTCTTCAAGCAATGGCTTCTTTGTGGCATTCTCATTTTCATAGTTAGTGATCATCATGGCATCGTGACCGGGTCACTCGACCTTTCGAAAGCATTTGGCTTTTGATACACAGCGCATCTCGAAAGTCCATTGACTAATCATTTCCGTATGGAGCTTTGCTCTTTTTCTAATTTCATTTACACTTGCGATGATTTTTTTATGCAGACACTTCGACTTTGACAATTTTTTTTCGTATAAGATGCAGCCTTTTAGCTCTCTTTTTTTTTTTTTACAGGAATTAGCCTTGCTTTTACCAGGCACACCGCTTTTTCATGCCCCCTGATTTGTCGAACTTTTTGGTCTTTGAAATTTTGTAGCTTTTATGACTTTCAAGATGCTTTTCATATTTTCTCGTGACTGTCAATTGTATTTGGTCAATTCTTATGCCTTACCCCAGTGAAGGGAGACGATCACCGCTCAGGGTTTAGAAATGAATAATCAGGCCCGAATTGGTTAAAGCAATAAGTATCAGTGTTTGGGTAGAGAAGGAAATGCTCTTCTTCACCTTGGGATGAGTCAAGCTCTAATGAGAATTCCTTTGAAGCTATCACCAGGAGATTGATACAAGTGAAAATAATAGAATCTTTCTCAATCTTTCGCTCTACAACATGATCATAACTCCTTGAGTTGCCCCAATGTAAGGTCGTCCTCGACAAAGGTACTTTGAAGGATCAAATTTTTTTTTTTATGGGCCAAAGGGGTAGCAAGAGATTAGTGCAATGCTTGGGATTGATGAAGGGAATGCCTTTATCATTTCGATTTTTGCGCTCAATGCGAACGAATCATTCGTCCTAAGAGAAGGTCGATTTTCACTCAACTCTCAAAAGTGTTTGAAGGATGTGTCTGGAAATGGGCTTGCTTTTTCCTCGTTTGGCATGGTTAACCTTTCACTCTTTTACCCAAATAAAGTCACTTTTACGAGCCATTTTTCTTGAGGGTCGTAGATGTGAAACGTGCATAGTGACACCAGAGAATAGGTCATGCGAATCATGTCATGCATTTTTTTGTTTTTTGTCCTTATTCTTTTGTTTGTTTGTTTTGTTTTGTCTTACCCCTTCTTCTTTTTTTATCATCTCGACTTACCTCTTAAAAGAGACATTCAACCTGTTATGCAAAGACTTGATGGATTCTTGAATCAATTCTTTCCCCTGCCATTTCCTCGTTAGACGGTAGGGTGCCTGAAACACAAATGGATATGCGTGTATGTAATGTATGCATGATATCTACAATGCTATGCATGATGCTATGCAACTTGAATTGTGCATGAAATGACCCCTCGGCCTTGATTTCATTCATGGAAAGTACTTCTTGACTACATCAACATTTACAAGTCTAGGCAATTCATCGCCATCCATTTCAACTAAAATCATGGCACCACCAGGAAGAATCTTCTTAATGACATATGGCCCTTCGTAGTTCAGGGTGAATTTGCCACGAGGATCTGGTATGATCGGAAGCACCTTCCTCAACACCAGGTCGTTGACTTCAAAGTGTCTGGGATGCACCTTTCGATTGAAGGCTTTTGCGACTCGTCTCTGATAGCACTGACCATGACACATAGCCTGCAATCTCTTTTCATCGATCATGTTTAACTGCTTATGCCTCTGTTGCATCCACTCAGTCTCATCGAGCATAGATTGGGAAAGGACCCTTAAAGAAGGGACTTCAACTTCAACAGGCAAGACTACCTCCATCCCATACACGAGTGAGAAAGGAGTTGCCCCTATGGAGGTACGGATAGAAGTTCGGTATGCCATTAGCGCATAAGGGAGCCTATCGTGCCAATCACGATAATTTTTAGCGGTCTTTAATAAGATTTTCTTTATGTTCTTGTTCGCCGCCTCCACTGCTCCATTCATCTGAGGACGATACGGTGACGAGTTCAAATGCTTAATTCAAAACATACTGAACAAACCATCCATGACTTTGTTGTTCAAATTAGTACTGTTGTTAGTAATGATCGCCTCCAGCACCCCATAACGAGCGATAATGTCACGACGAATGAACTTTGCCACATTCTTGACAATAACATTAACATATGAGTTGGCCTCAATCCACTTGGTAAAATAGTCTATCGCCACCAAAATAAATCGATGCCCATTTGAAGCTTTAGGGTTAATGGGCCCGATCACGTCAATTCCCCACATTGAAAAGGGCCAGGGTTGAGACATTTGGTGAAGTTCAATTGGAGGGACATTTATCCTGTCTCCATAAATCTGGCACTAATGACACCGTCGTACATGCTAAATGCAGTCAAACTCCATGGTCAGCCAATAATAACCAAGCCGCATGATCTTTCTCACCAAGAAGTGTCCATTCATATGGGGGTCACACTCCCCTTCATGATCTCTTTCATCAAACGATCGGCTTCTTTGGCATCAACACACCTTAGCAATGTTTGGTCAAAGGACCTTTTGTAGAGGACATCTCCACCGGTGAAGAATTTTGATGCTAGCTTTATCGTCTGCTGCTTCATTTCCTTTGGGGAATTCACCATTCTGTAGATACTTTAAGATGTTGTGATACCAAGGTTGTCCATCCGGTTCCTCTTCAACTGTCATACAATAAGCCGGGCGCCTAAAGATTTCAATTCTCAATGGTTCAATGTCCAAGCCTCCAACTACTTGCAACATCGAAGACAAGGTAGCTAGGGCATCAGCGAACTGATTTTGAGACCTTGGTAAGTATTCGAATGATATTTCTTGGAATTCTTCCGTCAACTCTCCCAGGAACTCATGATACGGAATCAATTTAGAATCATATGTTCATCATTTTCCTTCAGTTTGTAAGATGATAAGGGCTAAATCGCCATAAACTTGCAGCTTCCGAATTTTCATATCGACAGCGGCTTGGAGGCCAAGAATGCATGCTTCGTATTCAGCGATGTTATTCGTGCAAGGGAACGTCAATTTAACAACGACGGGGTAATGTTGTCCATCCAGGGAGATAAGAACTGCCCCAGTACCCGACCCGGCTAAGTTAACCGCACCATCAAAATACATCGTCCATTTGTCGCTTGATACAAGTAAAATTTGCTCTTTTGCATCACTATCCTCATCAGATGCTCTGGACCTCTCAGAATTTTCTGCCAACATGTCTGCTATGGCTCGACCTTTAACAGACTTCTGTCCCAAACTTTGAACATCAAACTCAGAAATTAAGATTTGCCACTTGGCCAACTTGCCAACCAATGCTGTCTTCTCTAGGAGATACCTAATGGGATCATTTTCGATCACCAACAAGATTCAGTGATGAAGTGTGTACTGCCACAGCCTGTGCAAGACCCAAATTAAAGCCACGCAAGTTCTCTCAACCTCCGTATAGTTCATCTCAGAAATAGTGAACTTTTTGCTCAAGTAGTAAATTGCGCATTCTCTCCCATCATTTGGTCTCTTCTGAGCTAACATGGCTCCTAATGACTCGTCATGTATGGTTAAGTACAAAATCAGGGGAATTTTAGGGATTAGGGGCACTAAGACTGGTGCATGAGTGAGATAATGTTTTATCTTCTCAAAGGCACCCTGGCACTCGGCATTCCACTCAATCTTTGCATTCTTTTTCATGAGCTTGAAGAATGCCTTTGCTATTTTAGACAACTGACAAATGAACCTCGCCACATAATTAAGTCGTCTCATCAGGCTGCAGACTTATTTGACGGTAGTCGGGGGTCGTAAGTCGCAAATGGTTTTAACTTTCGATGGATCAATCTCTATGCCCCTACTACTAACCATGAATCCTAATAGTTTCCCAGATTTCGCTCCAAAAACGCATTTTACGGGATTGAGGCGCAACTTGAACTTCCGAAGACATTCAAACAAGCTTCGCAAGACTTTAACATGATCTTCACCACGTCTCGATTTCGTAATCATGTCGTTGATGTGTATTTCGATTTCCTTGTGCATCATGTCATGGAATAGAGTGACCATGGCTCTTTGATACGTTGCCCCAGCATTCTTTAGACCGAAAGGCATCACTTTGTAGCAGAAATTTCCCCAAAGAATTATGAATGATGTTTTGCTCCTATCTTCCTCTTTCATACGAATTTGGTTATATTCCGAAAAAGCCATCCATGAAGGAGAATAACTCAAATCCCGCCGTACTGTCAACCAGGACATCGATATGTGGGAGCGGAAAGTTTTCTTTGGGACTTGCTCAATTCAAATCGCGATAATCAATGCACACCCTGATTCATCCATCTTTCTTCATTACATGTATAATATTTGCTACCCAATCAAAGTAACGAGTCACTTCGATAAAGTCTACTTTCAGTAGTTTCATCATTTCTTCTTCAATCTTCTTGGACAACTCTGGTTTAGTTCTCCTGAGTTTTTGCTTCTTGGGTGGCACATCGGGATTCGTTGGTAAAGCATGTTCCACAATTTCAGGATCCAATCCCGGCATGTTGGCATATGTCCAAGCGAACACATCTTGATACTCTTTCAGAAGATTAGTCATCCTTCCCACTTCTAACTCTGAGAGACATGCCCCGATTTTTACTTCTTTAACATCCTCTACATCACCTAGATTTATGGTGATTGTTCGCTCTTCAGTTAACGGCTTCGATTCTTCATGTCGATGCCATTCGCGCTCGATCCCCTCTGATTGTCATCGTTGGTGTCATTGGAACCTGAGGGACTTTCTTCATGCACATCTGAGTCACATGCGACCTTATCATGATTATGCATAATGTAATGCCTGAAATGCGATGAGATGAGTTAAAGTAATGTCAACAACAAAGACGATGCATGTCGTTTTCGAAAAGTTTTTGAAGTATTTTTGTAAAAAACTCAAGAACTCGTCCTCATGTCCTTGGATTTCCTCGTTCTTGCAAAACAATCAAATAATGGAGCATGTGGCGGCCTAGGCCTCAGCGACCATCATAGGGCTAGTTTGATGTGCTTCCACATATCCTTAATAAAACATGTGTCTATTTTATTGAATGAGGAAAGATAAGGCCATATTTTAATACACACCACCCTCGACCAACGGCTCAAGATCGGGGATGATCATAGTTCATGTTACAAATGACAAAAACAGGAAATAAAGAAAGGAAAACTACGAGATCCCGCATAGGGGAGAAGACATAAAAAGAAAGACTAGGCTAAACGAGAGCCACCCTACTCTGGAGGGATAGCCACGACTTCATAGGACTCGGCTTCCTCGCATGCCAGGATGGTACATATGACGTCCTCCTCAAATAGCTTGGTCACACCATAGATATCCTCCTCTTCCTTGAACAACATCCATGGGAGTCCTGGAAACGTCTCCTCCAGCAACGGGGAAAACGGGCTTTGATAGCCCTTGTCCTCTTCAGTCTGGGCAACGCGTTCACTCTGATCTTTGCACCATCCTCGACTTCCTCGGGCACCTCGACCTCTATGCCTTCCATGGCCTCCTCGGTTGTTATGGCCTCCCTGCTTCTCGACATATCCCAAGCCTCTTCTTTTGAAGTTTTTACGAGCTTTAATGGGTTTTCGCACACCCTGGCCACGCGATACAAGGCCCTCCCCAGGATTATATCCGCTTGCCAACATGATTTTTCCCGCAGTTATAGCTGGCCTAGACAATTCAAAAGCCCTTATGAAAGAGCCCGTAGGCACATGAATCATGGACACCAGCTCTAATATTTGAAAGCTAAATTCCTCAGTACATTCGGGCTCCACATAAGGGATGGCCGTCTCGTGGTAGATCTTGAAGTCAAACTCTCCATGGACCGTGACAAGCCTGTTGTCCACCATAAATCGTACTTTCTGATGAAGGCTGGAGGCAACAGCACCTGCCGTGTGGATCCATGGCCTCCCTAGTAGAAAATTAAAAGCGCTTGGTATATCTAACACTTGGAACGAGATTTGGAAAAGTACAGGGCTAATTAGTAGCTCAAGTTCAATTTCCCCTATCACCTCTTTCTTCATCCCGTCAAAAGCCCACACAATTGACTTACCAGTATGAATTCTTCCAAGATCAATGCCGAGACGGTGGAGCGTAGCCAATGGGCATATATTGAGCCCCGAACCATTATCGATCAACACTCTACAAACAAGAGTGCTCTCATGCTTCACCGAAATGTGTAGCGCTTTGGTATGATTAGGGCCCTCAGGGGGGAGATCTTCATCAGTAAAGGAAATTTGGTCTTTCAATAGAACGGGCCCTACAAACTCTTCCAATTGAACTTCATCGATTGATTCTGGCACGTGCACCTCATTAAGGACTTTAAGCAAAATATCCCTGTGTTTCTCGGAAGATTTGAATAATTTTAGGTGGGAGATTTGAGCCGGCAGCTTTCGCAATTGATCCACCACATTGAACTCACTGGACTTTACTATGGCCAAGAGTTGCTTTGCCTCCTCCTCGGTCACAGCCTTCTTTTCTACTCCTTTATCAGGGGCGTAACAGCGTCCTGACCGTGTGACAGCATCTACCTCAGTTGTTCCATAGTCCCAAGGTACAACTTGGGGATCAAATTTGGGAGGATTCTCTAACACTATCACTCCATCTTTCTCCTAGGGTGGCAATTCTATCGTGATTGGCGTTGCGTTCCCTCCCATGACTTCAATTGCCGACATTTCCTCGACCATAAGTTCAATCACCATGGGTTCAGTGATTTCCATCTTAACATCATCAACGGGCTCCTCATCAGGTAGTTCGATCACCATTGGGGTTATCATAGCTATCATCCCTTCCTCATACAAAGCTGGGGTCTTCGAAATTCCAGGCATAACCTTCTTTGCCCGAGATATACAAGCAAACTTGCAGAAAGAGGAGCAGAATGATGATGGCATTATCATGGACACGACCCCCTCCTCTTCTTCTCCGCACCGGATTACCCCTATGGCTATCATACTGCGGACACAGTTCAACTTCTCTTTTGGAGTCACATCATCCTGACCTCCGTAGTATCCTGCCAGCACTAAGGAATCGTACAACCTGGAAGCATCCACCACTAGAGGCTGTTGACTCACCCGCGTCTCTTCGGAAATCGAGTTCACTCCTGCATGATTTGGTAGAGGGTTTTGTTGTACGTTAGGTTGGGCCTCCTTGAAAGTTAAGATCTTCTTGTCTAGAAGCTGTTGAACTTTATATCTCAGCACGTTGCAATCATCTACATCATGCTCCCTTTTCTCCCATGTGGTATTCGCAGGTCTTGTTCATATCGAACCCGACGAACCTCAGGGGATTATCTCTGGGCACTTCTTTCGCGACCATCCTCTTTTCAAGGAGCATAGGCAACAACTTTAACAACAGGCGTGGCAGTGGAGAAAAATCCTTTCGAAAATGCCTCTTGCCGTTATCATATGCTCGTGACGAGCTGCCTTGGACCACTATAGGCTTATGCGCGGGTGTTGAGGATAGTCGAAGGAAAGGTGGCTCCTGCACAAGCGCTACTTCAACTACGGCCTCTTTATCTTTTCTTGGCAAGAATTTCTTCGTGCCTCCGGATGAAATCTTTCCCTCAACCATTGCCCATTTGACTCCTTCACCTACCTCTACTAGCTGCGAAAATGTCTGGCAACCCGAGAACACTAACCCTTGAAGTATTTATGGGGCAATGTCTTGAGGAACAGTTGTTTCATCTCTCTTTCATTCAAGGCCGGTTTCATTTGTGAGGCCATGGTCCTCCACCTTTGTCCAAAGGCCTTCAATGACTCATTTCTCTTCTTCTCAATACGGGTCAATTCTTCCCTCGTAGGGGCGAGCTCGGTATTAAACCGGTATTGCTGCAAGAACTCGTTGGCTAAATCTTCCCAACTAGTGAGTTCTTCAATGTCTAGTGCAATGAACCACGTTAGGGCAATGCCTTCCAAGCTATCCTTAAATGTGTGTATGAGAAATGGCACGTTGTCAGCGTAGCGAGCCATTTTCCTCATATAATATCTGATGTGGGTCTTGGGACATCCCGTTCCATCATATTTTCTTATGAACTCAAGCTCTTGGAAGTTCTCGGGGAAGTTAGTCTTGGTGTATGGAGACAACTTATCAGCTCCTTTCAGCTTGTAACCTTGCAAGGCACACAGTCACTCCTCCACCTTTGCTAAGCGTTTTTCATTCTCTTCACTTAGACGGGGTGTTGGGTTTTCCTTCGGAGGAGGATCCAAATTGACGATGATTGGCGTGACAGGAGGAGCCTCCCCTGCAGTTTCTTTCGCAGGGGGATCAGCAACGTGCATGCCTTCCGTCGACACTAGATTGGATGTTCCAGTGACAGCCACAGTGGGCGGCTCCTTGAGCTTTTGGCTTATTTCAAGCATCATTGCGGTGAGTTGAGCCAACTGGTCCTCCATCTTGGCCATGCGTACATTGGTGTCCTCGTTCTCCATCCTGACTTTCGCACATGTGCGAATTGGGGATCTCCGCTTGGCCGTGTCGACGATCGGTAAAAGACAATTGATCGGCTAATACCTGAACAAGGATAGATAAGCACATATAAGCATAATGATTAGACGGTCGGTTCATGACAAAGATCTAATCACCCCAATTTACTCGTCTCATTGAAAGCAAGGTTGCTACATAACGTAGGAAAAGACATGAGGGAGAACCCCTAAACAACAAAGCTAATCATGACTCTCATCTTCCGATAACGCAACTCGAGACAAATTCTTTAACATTGTAACATATGTGGGCATGGGCCCATTATATATCGCACTTGACTCGATCTAACTAATGAGGATAGCTCCCGCTTATGACCCCCCACTAACTCGGGTCAACTTCGAGGCACGCTCCTCGGCTTCTTCGAGCTTCCTTTTGATGCATTTGATCTCGGCTCGGTGGGTGATCTTTAATGGCACGTCGGGAATCTTCGGGCGTAGGCTCTCTGGGATTTTATGCCTAAGGATGTATTCCATCGAGGCATAGTGGGTCTTCTCTTGCCCTTCCAACTCCTCTTCGGGCCATATCAGCTTCTGGGTATGGCACATATCCCACATCGACTTGACTAACGCAACGGAGTCTTCGTGATCTTGGCATCAATCGGGGAAGTCTATCTTGAGCGGGTCTTCTTGAATCGTCGGCGGAAGTTGTTGAACCTCTTGGAACTAGCGGGCGACTCGGGTTGGGTAATACTCAGTGACTCCGGTAATTCCCAACAAAGGAATAGGTCCAGTAAGCCCACACACAAACCGCACTTCTTGAACTCGGAACCATTTGGCCTGCCATTGGAAATCTTCGGGTCCAGGATTGGTCATGAAAACTAACCACTCAGAATAATGATAATCGGGGGCAAACGCCTTCCTATCTTTAAACTTCAGGATAGGGTGGCTAGAGTCAGAGCTATCGTTCACGGCCATTAAGCTACCAAACCCTTTAATGTGAAAGAAAAACCAAATTTGCAAGAGTTCAGGAGGAGCATGGAAAATTTTGTTTTTGTTTTCTTTGAAACGAGTAAGGGAAAGAAAAGTTTCAGTCATGACGGTGTTAACAAAGCCCTTTCCCATACATACCTTACTACCCATGCCACGGAAGGGTTAATAGAGTTCCTACAATGTGGAAATAACACAAACCCGAAGAAGGCTAGCAGGAAGATCCTATTCTTTTGAAAGGATAGGGCATTTTGAAAAAGCTCATTTAGGAATGAAAACGGGCAAGTCTTGCGATTAGCTTTCAAAACTTTTCTCACGTCGTCCTCCTTAACTCTAAGGAAATCGGATAAGGTCGATACATGCTCAATCCCTACAGGTGGGCCAATTAACTCCAACATCAAAGGCTTTCCCATGACAACACTGTATTCTTCTAGGGTTGGAGTGAGCTCGTGGGAGAGCCTGCACCTAATCATGGGCCTTAGGCCTGTCCTTTAGACAATACCCCTAAACCTGTTCCCTCCCCAGCGAAGTCGCCAAGCTGTCACAACCTACCCTCGGGGGGAGGTAACAGGTTTAGGGGTATTGCCTAAAAGACGGGCCTAAAGCCCATGATTAGGTGCCGGCTCTCCCAAGCCCATACCCCGCATGACGTTGGGATATTCTTAAAAATTTTGCACAAAAGGAGTCGCCACTAGCCTATTGGGGTAGGCTAGAAACCAAGTGAGGCATTGGAGCGTGCCTCACTTCCTACGCAACCAGATATTCTAGGATCGGGGACTTGATTACACTAATTAATCAATTAATGCCATTTCGATACCTAATCATGTTCATTTTAAAAGAAATGATTTTTGTTAGGTAGTCTGGATTGATTTTATACATATCCACTAACATGTGAGGTGATCATACGGGTGCACAATCATTAAAATAGCAATTAACAACTAAGAAAAGCGATTAAATAAATTGCATAAAAGAGCAAAAAAATCAACACCAAAGAAAAGATAAATACTAATCCTAACTAAATTAAAGAGAAGCCAAAATCAACATATCAATATTATGCATTCAAAGGCATTTGTTCCCAAGGACAATTGAAATCTTAAGGTAAAAGCCCAAAAGGCTTAATCAAACTTAAACATAATTCTAAATTAAAAGGGTTCCTATTTTTAGGAGAAAAATACTCTAAAGATTAATTTCAACCTTTTTTGGGAGATTTATTTTTTTTTTTAGATTTTTCTGTTCTTTAAAAAAAACATTCGAATTTTCCAAAAAAAAAGGATTTTTTTTCAATTTTTGAATTTTTAAATTTTTAATTTTTTAAATTTTTAATTTTTTAATTTTTTAATTTTTTAATTTTTTGAATTTTTAAATTTTAAAATTTTAAATTTTTAAATTTTTTTTAAATTTTTTATTTTTTTAAAAAGGTCGAATTTTTAATGTTTTCTGAATTTTTTGAATTTTCGGAAAGTTTTTTGAATTTTTATTATTTTTTCGAAATTTTTTATTTTTTTTGAAAACTTTTGAATTCTTGAAATTTTTAATATATTTTTTATATTTAATATTATTATATTCGGATAAAGGGTTCGGAGCGGGTAGATCCGATCCGACCATTGACCCGACCCAAAACCAGATTCGCCCTTTTGGATTAAAAAAATATATATCATTTTCAATTTTTCAATTTTTCAATTTTTTTATTTTTTTTAATTTCTTTTGTCTTTTCTCACTGTGTCGTACTGTGTCCTTTTCCTGCACCTCCTGTTCAACAATCATTCCCGAAGCCCACTTTTAATTTTATAGTTTTCTATTTTTCATTTTACTTTTCTTTTCTTTCTTTTGATTGATTTTTTTTGCTTTTTTTTTTTATTCTTTCTTTCTTCCCTTCTAGCCTTTTCACCGAACATCCCCATCCATTGTCTTTCCTTCCCTTTTTTTGGGGTTTTCCTCTTTTGCTTTTTTTTATTTGCTAGTTCTCCTCTTTTCTTTGTTCTTATTTTTTACTCTTTCCCTCCTCCCTTCTGACCTTCTTCATTACGCTTTCATGCCCGACTCTTCACCCAGGACATCCTTCAACCGAGACCTCACCGGCACGACAACACCAGGGAGAGCAACCGTCGTCCTTTCCACCGCCAAAACACCACTATCTACCCGTTGTCCACTCCGACCGGCAACGACCACCGTCGGCCACGAACGCCGACACCCAAACCATTTTCAGATGCAAACATTCCCACGACTCAAACACACATGATTATTCCACAAAAATCGTATGGAATCGCAATTGAAACATATAAAAAAGGCATGGTCCAACATATATATGAGCAAGCGCGAATCAGACGGAGTTTAAACCTGGGTTGCTTCTCGGTTCTCTTTGGGGCATTTTGTCAAACGGTTGAGGTGCAGCAGCCAAAAGGGGCATACGGACTCACTCGAGGCTCGGATTCGGGTAAAGATCAACACAACATGCACGAGCAACACTCAAGATCCGCTAAGGGACATATAAATCACATTCGAATGGATGTGGGCACAACAAGTATCTTCGGGCTTCAACAAACTTGCATAACTTAGATATCGTTTACACATTTCCACAAGCATTTGGTGTGCATTACTAACAAGGGGAATTTTCCGTACGAGACAAATCTAAACCCCCCTACGACACATACTAGAATAGCTAGCATCTTTCAAGGAGGACCGGCTCAGACCGAAACTCGCACGAACTAGTCGGCACGAGCTCCGGCCTAATGCTTCCCGAAAAAACAGGTACACACGGTTGAGACAAAAGCCTACCTGGTTCGAGAGGAGGACCGCGGCGAATAGCAACTGAGGAACGAACCTCCGGCGACGACCAACCACTCTCTCGAGCTTGCACTTTCTCTCTAGGTTGCTCACTCGCTCCCTCTCCTCCTCGGTCTCTCTCTCTCTCTCTCTCTCTCTCTCTCTCTCTCTCTGTTCCTCTCGGTCTTGGGTCCGCCCCCTGCTCTTTGCTACCCTCCTTCGGTCTTGTCGCGACCAAATTTTTCGGGTGTGAATCACCTAGAGTTTGGCTAATGAATTGTTAAACCTAGACTTAACTCGGGCTCTCCCAAACCCATACCAATTTGTGACTTAAGTTCAAGTTTCTTAATATGCAAATAGATTTTATTTAGGAGTCACCACTAAACTATTTTTTGGTGGGTCGATTAGAAAATCAAGCAAAGTAACGGGAGATTTACTTTACTCCTACGAACCAGAGATTTATGAGTTCGGGGACTTGATTACGTTAGATTTCTCTAACGCCCTTTCGGTACCATTCTCTTTTATTTTGAAAAATGTTTGGCAAGCAGCTTGAATTGATTTTAATTTATTTCCCTAACATGTGAAGTGATCATGCGGGTGCACAAACCACCAATTTAACATTCAAGAAAGCAATGAATAAATTGCAAAACTCACCTCAAAGCAACGAAAGCATCTGCAATGTTAAATCAGAATTCACATCATCAACCCTAGATATGATTTCTAATTAACACGCAATTTCTTTTTTTGTTTTCACTTATTCGATGAAAATTATGCCTCATGCAATGCATGCAATCTGACCTAATGACACGCAATTTCTACCTAAATGCACCTAACCATAATCACTAAATGGAATGCATTTCATGAATCTAACCCTAATGATGTGCATATGGCGTTTTTTCTTTTTCCTAAAATAATGCATTTTATCCTAATATGCAATGACGTGCAAAGAATGCTCTAATTCTAATTTTTTTATGAAATTCGAAATTAAATTTGCCCAATAATTAAACGTGCAATTTAAATTAATGAGAAGAAGATGATATCCTAAATTAATGCTTTTGGTCTTTTTATTTAAGAAATTCGAAATAAATTTCCTATCCTAAACATGCAACATAACCTTAAAACCAGTAATATCCTAACATGCATTTAACCTAACTCAAATATTTTTTTGGGCTTTTCCTTTACAGGAGCAATCAAATAAAGGCATCGAGAACAGCACGGCAACAAATCAAGCAAGATATCATCCATGTCCATTTAATTTTGGAAATAAATTGACGAATTGTATCCGCGCATGAGATCGGATCAGCCAATTTTTAAATAAAATCACAAATCGTATCTCAAGCGTGAGATCGGATTGGTGATTTTTCCATGTGATTGTGGGTCGTATTTCGAGCATGAAATCGGACCGTCAATCATATGCACATTGCAAAATTAGGAAAAAATCCTAATTCATGAGAGATCAAGAGATCTCTTGGATACGATAATACCGATCAAACATTCAAAGAAAGATTGCTATATCACGAATTAGGTAGACATATATGAAAATCAAAGTAATCGAGAGTCTTACCTAATTCACAATATCACACGGGTGACATTTTCAAATTTGGACGGATGATGGGTCACGGGAATCACGGTGAGGAAGATCGACGATCCGTAGCATGCACAGTCGCTCGGTAATCGTCCGACGCATTCCACAAGACCGAGTACTTTGGAATTCTATCCGAGAACTTCAGCTTCTTTTCACTTTGCTATCGAGCTTCGCCTTTTAAAAAATCTCGAGCAAAACAGGACAAATTTAACCGCTTCTTTTGCATCGGAAACGCCCTCATGTGCCCATTGAAGAATCTCTAGATGGACGTCGGGGCGGCTGTGGGAGATGACCGATGCGCACGGAGACACCTGCAAACATGAATACTGTGAATTCAAGGAACGATGACGCTTGGCTTGTGGTAAAACTCGTTGGCTGCCGGGGCGGTGACTGGATTCAGTCAAGGAAGACCTGCAATAATAAAAATTCAAACGAGAGCAAAATAACTGGATTGGTGGAGGTCTCGGGCACGTCAAGGACGCCTGGAAAATTTTCTCTCATTCCATGTTGATCTCCAAGCATCGCCAAGTGGAGCTTTGTTAGAGCCACCAAAATCTGAACGTCGTGAGCTTTCGACCTTCGTCATCGGAGACTCCTTGGCGTGTGATCATCGTCGAAGGTCGCACCTCGGCTGGACAGCAAATTGTCATGGGTTCTCGTTGGTGAAGGCTTCTCGACAAGGAAGCGTTGACTATTTATTTTCTCTGGACAACACCCAGAAGAAGACAAATCCACCACTTGGGCTTATTTCACCAAAATCTTGGTACTTGTTTTGCCTAAGGACTTCGGGGCAAGGAGAGATGTAGCTCGGACTTCAGGCTCGCGAGTGGTGGCCACAAAAATCTAGCGTGACTTTCACGTATGTGGAGAGATATTGGCCTTGCTGGACATCAGCGAATCCATCGGACATAGATGGAACTCCACAGGAGTCCCGGTGGCTCTAAAATATGATGAAAGTGACTCAGACGATCCTAAGTTGTGTTGGTGAGGAGCTTGCCGAGACCGCTGGACGCTCTTAGGACCTCGACCTGAGGCGCGTCGCTGGTGGCAGGACTCTTGATGGATCAGCAATAGCGACGTGAGGGCAGGCGTAGTGGTGAGGCTATGTGAGGATTGCAGAGATAACAAGGTCACGGCCGCGAAAGGGACTTGGCTGTGACTTCTCGTCTTTTTCTTTTTTCGTCTTTTTCTTTTTTCTCAGTGTGTACGCGAAGCCTCCCCTACATACGGCCGTGTGTATCGATATATGTGGCCTCCTTAAACCCTAGGTATTCTTTTACCTATTTATAGGGCACGGATTAGGGTTTTTAAATTTTCCAAATCCATCTCCATGAAGATTTCTTTTCGAAACGCAATATTTGTTTTTTTTCCAAACGTAATATTTGCTTTTTCAATTCAAATCTCACAAAGATAAATCCATAAAATCTCTATGAGGATACGGGCTTGGGCCGATTTGCTTTCTTCGTGGGCTTGGGTCAACTTATCAAATTAAAGTTTCTGAATCATCAATTTGAACCCATCCGTCATCGACTTAATGTAAATGCAAATAAAAATAAATGCACCTAAAACTATATGCTGTGCGATTAACTATTTTTTTCAGGGATAAAATTAACCCCTAATTTTTTTAATGCGATAAATGACTAAACGGGTTGCCAAAATTTAGGTGTCAACAAGTCTTATACTCCTGTCCTTCCTTTTTCTACAGGTATTCCGAGTGAAGACCTCCTGCCATGCCAGCTGGTCGATCGGTCTACTTCCTCGACCAGCGGATCACGCCGAAAGCCCTGCCATGCCCATCCTCTGCCTCGCCTCCTCTTCATCTTCCCGTTTCTTTCCCTTTTGCTCTTTCTTTTTTTTTTCTGCAGGAACTTGCGCGAAGACTACAGTCGAGCCAATTGCTGATCGGCTGCTCCCGACCCGCGAATCATGCCGCGCGCCTGCCACACCGATCCTCTGCTACCGCTCTCGCTGCTGTGCTGTTACCCTATCTTCTGCAAGTCTTCAAGCAAAGACCAGCAGAAGAAAAGAAATATGGGCTAGGCCAGTTGAAAGGGAAAGGAGATTGGGCCAGGCCCAGTGCGAGGGGAATAAAAGAGAGCGGCTGGTCGAGCCATGGTCGAATCTGGCCTGACCCGACCATTTTCGTTTATTTTTTTTAATTTTTTTTTTTTGAAATTTTTTTTAACTCTTCTTCTTCTTCTTCTTCTTCTTCTTTTTTTGAATAATAACCCTTTTTCTGACTAATTCCTAACCTTTAACACTACTTTAATTTAGGTGAAATTTAGGTGTCAACACTAATTTTTGTGTACATATTTTATTTAATCCCCAAACTATATGAAAATGTCAAATATTATTATTCCATTAATTTAAATTAATGAAATTTGCCAATTGGACTTCCAATATGCTACAATTTTTTTGGTCGAAATCCGGTATGTTTGAACAATGGACAAAAAAAGCATTACACATGGATTATTCATATAAGATATTTAACTCAATTTAAAATATAATAATCATTTTAATTTTTTTAATGTGAAAAATGATTATTTGTGTTATTTAATGAAGTTGTTTATTATATCTTGATTTCATGTTAAGTGGATAATTCACATGCAAAGTTTTTTTCCCCCTAAAAGTTGAGGGATAACAATATAGTTGGGTTAAAACTCATGGATTACATTACACAAATTAAAAATTCAAGGACAATATTACATATTTTGTTATAGTTTATGGGACCATTTATATAATTATCCCATATAAGTATACTAATATTTTTTGGCCTAAGTGAAGGCCCAAGTATATATATGCTCGAACCATCTACAAACCATGCATACAACAGAAAGACAAAATTGCACACGAGGATTTATTGATTATCAAATTCAAGAACAAACTAATCTTGTCATTTCAATTTGTGTCCAATTAGATTAGATGCCTATTGAAATGGTTTAAAAGGACTAACTCTACATCTTGGCACTCGTTGAGATCAGTGGTTTAAAAGGAAAATTATCATGATATGTATTCCTTTTCGTGGTTATCGAATTTGGTTTCTGGTTTAGGACTGTTCGTTTATCGTAGCAACCAATTCAAAGTTTAATCCTCCTTCGGGAAAATATACGTATAATTGAAAAGATGGAGTCAGTTGCCAGAAAAAACATAAGATTTGATCTATCTGATATTGTAATTCGAAGCCAACTTACATGTATATTATTTGACTGGAAAAAAAAAAAAAGCATAGCAAAAAAGGAAAATGAACAAACGACATGATGCACGCCAACTGCTTTAGCCGTTCTCATTTTCTGTCAGAAACAAGATTGTTTTTAGGACTCATGCTACACTAAAGTCTACCGTCTCTGGAAGTTGAGCACCTTAATGGAAATGACAAAAATGATCGCAAAGAGCACTGTGAATCCAAGGATCACAGCAGAGATCACACCCAGAAAATCATGTCGAAAACCGTAGTAATCTCTCACGTATTCTTCACCGTGGACTCAGTGTCCTGGAGCGTGTTCTTTAAATCGCCAAACTGAGAGACCACCAAACCATACAAACTCCAAGAAACTGGGCACGCCCAATAGTACCATCTCCACCAGATAGGTATCCTCTGTCAAGTAGGAAGTCATGAGGATGTCCACAAATTAGGCATTACGCTTGTGTTGAAAAAGAAATCAGTAGAAACATTAAAATCGAAAGGTTGCTATAGAACTTACAGTCCTTGGCACAATAAATCCCGAAAAGATGTTCCATATGCCATAGAATGAAGAAGAGACGATGGAAGCAATTTGGTCGTTTGGGGTCATGCCCATGGTCATCATGCCATAGTAGGTGAAATACAACAATGTGAAGTACATAAAGAATAGATACCAGAAAAATTTTGCAACGGTCCATTGGAATCCAATCATTGCGTAAACTATGATACCATATAATGTAGCTTGCACAAGAATATAGGGGACTTCAATCAGAACCTAAAAAATAAAGATTAATCACATCGGCAACTTTCCAATATTGATTCATGCACGACACTATTTAAAATAAGCATACTCGGAATCATTTGGAAGAAATTTTACTTGTGCTAATGCGTATGGCAGGGCCGAGTACATCCCCGCAGCTCGCTCTCTATAGAAAACCGTCCTCTCCACTGCTACAACAGGTTGCACCTGAAACGCATTTTGGATCCCAAGGAAGAGAACGGACGAATACATAGATCCCATCGCGTTGATCAAGTCTTGTTTTCGGGACCTGCGAACCTAACATTCAGAAACACTAACTTCGAGAATGAACGAGGCAGAAATTGACATTCCAGGCAGAACTTACGGTTTAGAACCGAGGTCCCAGAACATTGTCCCAAGCAGGAAGGCGATCAAGATAGTGAAGAGGAACCGAACGGCTGTATATGACGAATTCCGCCAATAAGACCGATGTTGCTTCCATAAGCAAGCCATTAACTGGGTGAAAGTTGACTGAGAATACTTGGTCGGGAAATAAAGAGCCTTAGAATTTGGAGGAGGTATGCTCAACTCTTTAATCAAAGCCTTGTTT
The DNA here is from genome assembly GCA_017140325.1 of Eucalyptus leucophloia subsp. euroa. NCBI lineage: Eukaryota > Viridiplantae > Streptophyta > Magnoliopsida > Myrtales > Myrtaceae > Eucalyptus > Eucalyptus leucophloia. The sequence goes on from CM029477.1 coordinate 35,361,325, forward strand.
CTCCTGAAAATCACGAAAATGGGTTTTCCCATTGACATTTTACGGGTCAATAGCAAGACTAGAAGCTTGACCTCAACATGTGCGGTAAACCCACCTGTACAAATCTGAGTTTTTGTATAAATCAGAAAAATCGACACCCAGAGCGAGTTCTTGTGCTGGGCTTGTGACTTCGAGCATCCAAGTTGCTGGATTATGGCCATCTTTGATTTGTCTAACTCCTTGGATTCCCTTCATTTTGAAGATTTATACCATGGTGATTCAAGGAAAATGAAAGTACAAGCCAAGCCAGGCTATATTTATGAAACCGTATGTACCTCAAAATACTTTATTAGATGAGAAGACCGATGACCTAGAGGACCGACATATATCTCTTGTCCCCCTCGTTTCATTAAGAAAAGCTGCAGAACAAGTAAAAATGCAATGGATTCAAATTTTGAGCACACCGCAAAAAAGATTCTAAGTATGTGGAATGTGTTGACATAACTCACCTCGTCGAAAGCTTCAAATATATCAATGCTTGGCTGGTGAATTGTGCATATAACCGTTCTCCCCGTGTCCACTGTATTTCTAACCGTTCTCATGACGATAGCAGCGGCTCTTGCATCAAGCCCTGAGGTTGGTTCGTCCATGAAAATGATGGAGGGGTTTGCGACCAGTTCAATCGCTATGGTCAGCCTTTTGCGTTGCTCCGTGGAGAGACCATCCACACCAGGCAAACCGACCAAGGCTTGTCTCAGAGGATTTAGCTCCACAAGCTCCATGACTTCCTCAATAAACATCTGCAACATTTTTCTTTTTCAGTTAGAAATGATTTAAATTAGATTGATCCTCAATCAAGACTTTATAACCACCTAGACCGTAAGAGTTTTCCCAATTAGCTTTGACTTAAGAAGGCAATCCTGATAAAAATAGATTGTGGTGGTAGATGCAAACCTCTCTGGTTCTGTCCTCCATGGCAGGAGGTAAACGTAGCCATGCAGAGTAAAGTAGCGACTCGTGGACAGTAAGATGAGGTGAATGGATGTCATTCTGTTCACAATATCCAGAAATCCGAGCAAATGTATCTTGGTCCTTTGGATACCCAGAAATCTTTATGTCTCCTTCAATGTATCCTCCGGTTTTTCTTCCAGCCAACACATCCATCATTGTAGTTTTGCCAGCACCGCTGACGCCCATCAAGGCTGTGAGAACACCTGGCCTAAAAGCACCACTTACGTCCTGCAAGAGCACCAATTTATCCCCGAGAACACCTTGATTCTTCATTTCCTACCAATATAACAACAAACGCTTAGTTTTATTTCGGATGATGTATCATGATATATCAAAGAGTACTATGTTCAGATGCTCATAGTTTAATAGAGTCACCTTTGGCATGTCAATTGAATAAGTTAATTCATCAAAACTAATTGAGTATTGCTCAAATGAAAGCACCATTCCTCTTTTCCTATTGGCGGCGATGGCTGTCTCAAACCGTGCACGTCTAGACCTGGATGACCTCCCTGCAAGACCCAAAACAAAAGATTGGGAAAGCCGTCACTGATGGCCAAAAGCCTTTTGTTCACCTCTTTGAAGTCTTATCACTGCTAAACGATAGTCATTGAAAAGAAATTAACTATGAAGACTTTATTGAAGACTTTATACCTGATCCATTTTTGTGACTAGAGCCTTGAGATCGCAACTGAATTAATCCTCCCATTTTATTAGCATCATCATTGCCCTCAAGTTCTTCTGATTTTGCTGTCCGGAAATTGCCAAAGGCTGCATCATCACATGGAGCTTGAGTGGGCAAGCTATTGTTGACAAAAACCTCGACAAGAAGAAAAAGAAGAATGTGCTTACAATTGAGAAAAGCAAGAGCCACCACAAACCCAAAGTTAAAGAGGATGATGAACCCAAACAATGCCCCAACTCCTATCCAATACCAATATGCTTCGGTGAAGAACCCACGGGACTTCAAAACTTGAATTCCTAGTGATTCGTTTGAACTTGAAATTGGGGGAATCTATAGTAGGGAATAATGGTAACAATAAGAGGAATCGGTCAATTAGAGATTCATATCTATGAAAAGATCAAAATATTGGTATTAAACAGTTACAAGACTTTACCTTATCCCAACTCGACCCCAAGAGCTCGTTAACAACTATTGCATTCTGCCCATACATTAAAGGAGATATCCAGTATCCCCAAATCCACCATTTCTTGATGTCCTCTACAATTCAAATAAATCTTAGCACTTCTTTTGAAAAAGAAGCTACGAACAAAATAAAGAAAAAAACCACGGTGGCATCTTTTGAAAAGGAGGAAGTTCGAAACGAGCAGGGGGCAGTCTTTGTTTCCTGGTGAAAATAAAGAAAAGTACCGGTTCCTCCAGCACCAAAAAAAAAAAAAAAAAAACAAAATAAAGAAAAAGGTTAACCCTAGTATCTGTGATACCTCGGGAAAGAACAAATCCACCCAATGCATAGAGAGTGAACAGAGCAAACGACCCGAATGTGCTGGCAATGATCTGGTTCCTCCCAAGTGCCGCGATCAATCGAAATAATCCAGAGGCCATCTGGCTAACGAGCACAAGCAAAAGATACTGCTTGAACAACCTGTAACATGACATCGACAGTAGAATGTATCCACTTTGGCAACGAGATTAGGAAGTCCATCTTACAAACAAAGAATAATCACAGTTCTCTCTTACCTTCCAACATTTGGGTCGTATCCAATTACGTAGTAGGTGATGAACACCCAAACTGCAACTTCCACAAGTGTGATAGGGATCTTTAGAATCCAGGTTGGAAGAGCATATGCCCATGTAGGATAGAAGAGGAGGTCTCTTTGCTTGTAGAAAACTGGGAGCTTGGCTACGGTCATTGAAATCTCCGCCGTTCCGATGAACATCATTGCACCGAGGGTGAAGAAGAAGGCACCAACGTAAATTCCGCCATCAGTTACGTTATCCCGATGCATCTTAGTCCGCAAGAGCAGGGTCATCGCAACAGACGCGACAAGTGTGAGCTAATAAAACAAGTCGTATCGGTTTAAATACATCAATTCATGATTAAAGTTGAACTAAAAGAGATTGAAGTTTCGAATTACCAGAGTGATCTTGAAGATGTACACAAAGGAGTTCCTTTTCATAATCAAGAACTCTCTTGAAATGCAAGCTTTCAGCAAATTGTTCATTCCAACACCAAATTTTTTGGTAGTCAAAGCGGCCGGGTGGTTCTTGCTCTTATCAAATGGAGTGGAAAGTTCATCCCCAAGTTTTCTTCCCACATGAAATGACTGGAACGCCTCAGCAAATTCACGAACCGTGACAAAACTGTAAGGCTCGTCTTTGCGTACCCAATACTGATGCTGATCCTTTCTTGATGTTACCTATCGAAAAGTAGAAAAGTATGTTATTACAGGAGACTAGCCATGGAGAATATGTTTTATCTCCTAAAAGTTGCCGAAATAAAATGATCATATTTTCACATACTTCCTGCAAGAAGTCGGCAACACCCTTCCTCTCAGGGCATTTGAATCCCATGGATTCGAAGAAACCTAGCACGAGTTCACGTGGGCCCTGGTACACAATTTGACCATCAGATAGTAGAGTGATATCATCAAATAGGTCGTAAGTCTCCGGAGCTGGCTGAAGGAGAGAGATAACTGCCGTTCCATCAAGAATGTGAACAAATTGTTTCAGGGAGTTGACGATCTGGAATGTTGTTGAGCTGTCAAGCCCATTAGATATCTCATCCATGAAGAATGCCTTGGATGGCCCAACAAGCATCTCACCTAGAAATTACAGGTCAGTATTCTCAGTTACTAAAAGTTTGATTTGCTTCTAGTTCTAACCTGTGGTCACACGCTTCCGTTGTCCTCCAGAAATACCCCTCAACATTTCATCTCCGACCATGGTATCAGCACATATTTCCAAACCTAAAATCTGTGAAGAAAACGTGTGCGTCAAAGTTCTGCTATTTGCGAAGTGCTTATCTGATTTTGTAATTATTATTGTCAAAATTACCTTAAGAATATAATCAGTGATAACATTAGCCTCCTGACCTTCTGCTGCTGCTGCCTGTGGAAAGTCGCATGACCCATTGCTTAAAAAAAACCAGACACCCACGTTGATCTAAGAATTTCAATGACACGGTAATAGATTGTTGGAGTCTGACTCAAAACCATTTATTTCTCATCAGTTTCTTCTTGTGGATTATTTAATTCATTTGCTTGCTTTAATTGGGGAAAAAAAGGACAACTATAAGCTCTTCTTGTTTAATGACCTTCATGAACATATCGATATCAAGGTCTGGTTTTAGATTTGCCGCTTTCTCTCTTCTCAACAACTCGGACAACAAATCTGCAGATGCCACCAAACAATTAGCATTTCTTATTCAAAAAAAAAAAATAAAAATGTCTAAGCCAAACTCAAATATGACATGACAAAAATATAAAGAATTAAATATGCTAACCATATCGTGATCCAACACCCTGACATCTTGCAGAGAAGGCCAAAGTTTCTCTAACTGTCATTTCTCCTATGTGAAGATCGTGTTGACTAATGTAAGCGGCGGTTCTTTGGGGCACAAACTCATTCAAGTCATGTCCATTGTAGGTTACTCTTCCAGTGGTCTGAGGAACAATCTTCACTCTTTCATTATAATCGGATGATATATTGGTTTATCATATAAAAGTTGTAAAAACCACAAAAAGGGCTGAGATTGTATGAAAGGTGACTTGCATTAACCTTTAATTTAGGATCAAGCTTGCCTGCCAAAGCTAACAAGAGTGTAGTCTTCCCTGAACTAGGAGGACCTAGAAGTAAAGTCATCCTGAAAAATTGTCCATCCAAATGAGAGGAAAATTGCCATAAAAGAAAGGTAAAGCTAATTTTTCATCATTTCATTCAAGGAGTATAGAAAAATCTAGATTCAATTCAGTTCAATGTCATTCTCATTAGAAGATAGAAATTTTATTAGTTCCAATTCGAATTTGAAGCAGTAATCAAATAAACATGTTTATCAACAAGAATGTGACAATTTTTAGTTGAGATTTTTTAATAATTAAACAACATGTAATGCATTTAATAGAACATAGTATCAAGCTTGGAGATGGAACCAAATCAGGTGTGCTGAAATAAAATTAAGTTTTTCCTTTTTTGGTCAAAGAAATAAAATTAAGTTAGTTCGGTTCAATTTAGAGGTTTAAAAAACTGGTTTTTGATTTGGTTTCATTTGCTCACCTGCCAGGTTTGATGATCCCGCTGACGTCTTGAAGGATAGTCAAGTGCTTCTTTCTACTAGGAAGTAGAGGCAGAAAATTCAAGAAGCCCTACAGGGATAAAAAGAAGCAAATAGAAAAAAAAAAGTTAAACAAAAAAACTAATCATAAGATTCAAGCAATTTATTGTATATAATTTTAATCAAAAAATTAATATAATCGTAATGGCAAGTTATGGGATTTAATAGTATGGGACCAGGATGTGTTGGTTTATGTTTTATTGCATTCTCCCACTTAAATAACTAGCTTTTGGGTTGTGGCTCTCCTAAAGTCTATATCAATTATGTAAGAACTACATGTCGTCTCTCCCACCTGCAATCGAGTGGCACAGGTATTGCAGTATTTGCCAAATAAATTATGTATCGAGGTGAGAGAGCAAAGTCATATGAAGCACGTGTCAAAATCCATCCCATCAGTGTGAATCTAAGTACCATACCTTGATTAGGATCTTAAGAAAGGAACAAAATTAAGTTGCCTTTTTTGGCTTTTACATTTTTCATATTTAGGTGGTTGCTAGTTTACCTCTAACATATCAGTCCAAAAATTAATGAAGGTTGGCAAAGCTCTGCTTGCTGCAAGGGCGTCTGCCTCCACGTTCAAATGCTCAAATCTAACTTCAATAGTGGGAATATCAATTCCAACTCTGCCAATAAACCCAAATTTGCAAAAACCACAATTATTCACATGCAAAAGGAAAAAATTTTAAAAATAAAAATAAAAACTGTATACATCTTGAGTGTTCGAAAATGTAAGTATTGAACCATACTTCAGTCTAATAATTTAAACTTTTAAAATAGTTAACTGTGGTCTCACAAAATTTCACATAGTATAAGGGCAGGAATTCATGAATTCAAATCCTTTCAAGGCCCAACTTGCTTTCCCATTTTAGAACAGTTAACCACAAAATCTCATCATAAGAATATCCGGAAAACTTTCTCCAAAGAAAAACATGCATGATTGATGAATCAACAATTCCCACCATTCTTAACAGGAAAAATTACGCTAACAAGAGATGGCCTGACATGATAAGTATTTTCTTTGGAAAAAGTTTTTTTCTCTAGAGCCAAAGAGACTCCGTTGCCGAGGACAGAGCAAACAGAGACTGTACCTATCAATGCGGTTCCTGAGCTTCAGCAAGAACTTCTCGTTGTCCTCTTCAGCGACCCTCACTAACCTCTCCATCAATCTCTTCTTCTCATGAAAACCCAGGCGCTGGATGTCGACCTCGTAGGCACCCCTGCCGCGCGAAGCCATCAGGATCCCTTTCCGGAGACGGTCGAAGGTGGGGAGTCTCTCGAGAGCAGCCCATGTGAGAGCTTCTTCATCGTCCTCGTCCCGCGAAGACCTCGAGAACACGTCCATCGTTGTTGCACGGTTCCTCCACGTGGTGGAGCTGACCGCGCGCAGGCTGTTGCTCGCTCTGTATATATTTCCTCCTTCCATGGATGATTGTGTCTGCTAAAGTGTTGCTCATGCTCTGTTTATAAAATACAAGGAGTAGAAGAGGTAGGCGACAGCTTTTAGTTTTTTGATTAAGAAATTTACAAGAAATCTCATAAAATACACGACATAATAAATAAAAATTGGCACCAATTACCCCTTTTGGCCTGCCTCTGCTCATGGAGTGTGAGACGGATTTGGAATCTAACCATGTGACACGAATCCTATAAGTCGTTTCTTCCTTCTTCTTCTTCTTTTTTGAAGCATACGTGGTCTTTAGATTTCAAATTAGAAAAACAGTTATAATACTTACTATTATAAAATCGTCAAACCATCGTACAACTTTAAGATGTAATAATTCCAAAATGTGAAATTAGTCTTTGAAGAAGTATTTTTTATCATAATTGATTTTGTCTCTTAGGGAGAGTGTATTATTGTTCTGAAAAGATCGTGAAAAAGAAAAAACTGGCACAACCTGCTTAGCCATTAAAAGATTCTTGACATCCATATGAAGTTAGGAGGTGAAGATGTTAGAATTCGATTATCATGGTCCCCAACTTTAGAGAGCAAATGGGTAACGCGGCCCCCGTTTAGATCCAAAGCCTATGAATAAAGCGACGACGCCGTCCAATGTTCAACAACTCCCCTTATCAAATCTCTGTCCTAGACATGCAAGTCCATGTTCACTAACTCACCTCATCAAGTCCCTGTACTGGACATCCCAAAAAAAACTCTCGAAAGGCCTTCCAATTTCCACCCACCAAGACAATAAATCAGGCTAGGGCTCGGGCTCGGCTCGGGTACGGGCTAAAGCATGTTCGAAAGTTCACTGTTCAGTGTTCACATTTTGCACGTTGGATTTCTCCTCTTGCTCTCACAAGCTGTCTTTATATTCACATTTGCGTGTTTGACTTTGGAATGCCATCGCAGAATAGAAGCTTCGTCAGATGGTCAGTCCCACAAATTACATTCCGTTCTTCTGCTTCAATGAATAGAATTACCGAATGGGTGTTCGGCTAGCAATTTACCATTGGGCACGAATAACAGGTGTGTTCCATACCTATCCGGTGCAGAGTTCCTCCACAAATGTCACGCCCCGAACCCCGAGCATGTGCCAATCCCTTTCTGGTCGATAAAATTTTGCGACTTCCCAGGACTAGTCACCAACCCTTTTTGTTTTATTGCACATGCAGAAACAGATTATAAATCCCCTAACAATAATCATCTCGGGATAGAAAAGCAGGACAATAGATTCACAAACAAACATGCTTTTATATATATACCGAGTCATGTACAAAAGTCTATGGCCAAAAGACTACAAAAGACTAGCCTTCCAAAAAGAAGAGGTCCTAACCGACCTACGCTTCTGATCACCTCATCTCAGCTCCAGGTCCTCCACTCAACGACCCTGAAAATGTTGTCCCACAACGGAGTAAGATATAATCTCAACGAGTCTAAGCTCTAAAACCCAATTAGGAGGGAAATACGCCCAAAAGTGTCCTAATCATACAATCATACAATCACAGAGCCTTACCTTGGCATCAGATCTACCCTACAGGTCAGTACAGTTTATAACTCAGACAACATGAGAGCATGAGCAACAACTAGGCTCAATCAACTGGAACACCATATCGAAATTCTCAATAAGCACAGGAATCCTGATTATAGGACCAAATCATTATGACACGTCCCATACCGTGCCACACAATTTTGTCCCATAATCCGGCGCATCCAACTCAATTAAACATGCATTGCTAGTTTTGATCTCGGCATATAGCACAGCCTACTCTCTATTCGGCGATCTTCTGGCATTGCCAGGCTTCGTCACGTCTCTTTTAGACGACTTTCCCGAAGGAGCATCGGGTCTAGAATCAACTGCAACCGACTTCCCATTGTCTAGAGGGTATCCCAAATAGGGATAACGTCCAGCTTAATAGCCCCGAACGATTTCTCTTAACCAACACACAATCACTCAAATATGGCCCAGGGCACCATGCATTGCACTCAAATGCTTCAATTAAAATAGTGAGCCTAGCCTTTTTCTTCGTATTAGAAATTCACATAAAATTACTCGTGTGAGAGTACACGGTCAACTTGACCCAGAAAAATTGATATACTTCCTTTTTGAAATCCCACTATTTCATATAGTACTAAAAACCATTTTCGGTGTCAAAACCCAACACTCGGGATTTTCTGAATAAATATTAGAAATTTACAATTTTTGGAATTAAATACCAAAAATCCAATCAGCACTCAATTTGCATAATTTAACACTCAATTGCAGAATTTAACCACACCATTGCAATCAGCACAAAATTCCAATGACCGACAATCCCGACATAATTTAAGGAAAAATAATTAATAATTAAATAATTACTGAAATTAATTAAATAAATCAATTTAAATTCTAAAAATACTAACCTAGGCTAGAATCATTAAATTAATAATCAATACGGACTTGGAGAAATTCCCGAACCCTTCTAGATTAATAGTACAATTTATTTAGGCCTTAGCTAAACCATGCTAACCACCTAACATGCTCAATTAAATAATTACATTTCTAATTTAATCTAACTAACCACCTAATTCATGATAAAATAAATCTAAACACCCCTTAAACGTCATTAACCTACTAAGCAGAGTTTAGAGTATCAACTCACCGGTTAATTGCGGAAACCGGTTCACCGCAACGATGGCGCGACAGCGGCCAAAATCCGAATTTTTGGCGGCCTCGGCGAACTTGGACCGGGCCTAAAACGGGCCCAACAAATCTCAGCCCAAATATGAGATTTGTTTCCAACTTGGGCTAGGCTTCAAATGACTTGCTAGAATTGGGCCTTGCTGAATTGGGCTGAAGACTCAAATAATGAGCTGCTGCAGAAATTCTGTGGACTCGTGGGCTAGACTTGAAGACACAAGGGCTGCGACTTCGAGCATTGCTTGATTCTATGGCCCAATGGAAACAGAAGCAACTTCGAGCAAGGATGGCTAGAGCTGACTTCTTCGCTGGCTTCGTGCAGGGGCGAGCAGCTGAAGGACACGCGAACGAAGCTAGTTGGCGACGAAGAACCATGGAGAGCTGCTTTGGTCAATGGCATCGTGGACGACTGAACGTGTAGCTCGCGGTCAACAAATTGACCGAGAAGATGCAGCGTGGACTAGGACATGGCGGACCAGCCGCGTGGAGGAAGGCTGCAGGCGTGATGATGAGTGAAGGCTTCGTTCGGTGCTGCCAGCGTGAAGAACAAAGGGGATGGAGTGGCAGAAGGTGGGCCAGGCTTGGAGATGGGTTGATCCTGAGCTGATTCGTTGGCGTTGAAGAGTTCGGAGGAGCAAAATCGCTGGTGGAACTGTGACGTGCAGTGAAGACACACGGCAACAGGGTCAACAAAGCAGGAACTCAATTGACTTTGATGGAGAAACGTGGAGCTAGTCGGTCGTAGGTGAGCAGGTGTTGGTGGTTTTGCAGAGGGAAAGGAAAGATAAGCAAAGGAAAAATTAAAGTGAAACAAAGCTGAAGGAGCTGTTCGCGTCTCCGAGGAAAGATAGAGAGAGATTAAGGCGATGAGATGGGGATGCAGCTGGCAAGGCTCGCCGAAGGAGGGGGAGAGGATAGTGTCGGGAGGGGCCCCAAAGTCAGAAATTTTATCCCCTCCATTAATGGCCTCGTCTCCCCTATTACTTTCCAACCAATTTCACCAAAATAATCCAATTCAATTATCCAAAATGCAGCCTTCAAGCCTAGAACCGAAATTCACTCCATTTAGACTTCAATTTTCATCCTCAAATTCTCCAAATTTGAAGTCCAAAAATTGATGAAGAAAGGCCCACAAAATTTCCACACTTTCCTATCGTCAAGTAGCTCGGTCTAGAAGTCCAAATTTCCATCGACTTAGCCCATCCGAATTTCCGTTCATTTTCCGCAACGTCCAAATCAATTTTCCGTAATAACCTCGGAATCTCTGAAAATTTTTCGAAGGATGAGTCAACGTTCCTAAAATAGTTCATGACACCGCAGAACTTTTAATTTCTAAAATTTGGTTCAAATTCACAGTTATTTTCAATCCGGCGCGCTTTTAGTGTGACCTGGCTTATCGAGTAGTTTTTAAGAATTTTTAGTGCAATTGACCCGTGATCAAATTATCTCGAGTCACAATGTACATCTTCGACACATGGGCGACTCTCGATTGTCGTGAAAATCTCAAGATTTCAAATACGGATACAGAGTACTCAAAACGATAGAAAATCAATTTAGTGCCGATCGATGAGAATTTTGCAATCGGGTGGAATCATATATGTTAGTCAAATTGACCTATCTCTGATCTCTTATCAATTTTTAATTGTACCGTAATGACTCTTGCAAATCAACATGGTCGAGCAGTCGATTCCTAGTCGAATTCTTAAGTCCATTGCATTAAATTCACTTAATGGCTTCCCTAGATAGTCTAGTTATCTCATGAGTGACCAACTTAGAGAATAGTATTATAGACATGTCGACGAAAAGCCTGATTTATTTAATCAAAAACAAATCTGAAAATTCAAGCTGTCACAACTCTTCCCCTCTTATAAAAATTTCGTCCTCGAAATTTAAACCTATTACAATATTTAAGCAAAAAGGTTGGGGTATAGTCGTCTCATAGATTATTTAGTTTCCCAAGTTGCTCTTTCAGTGCCGTGGTATTGCCAGACCACTTTGACCAATGGGATGGTCTTGGTGCGCAGGACCTGCTCCTTACGGTTCACAATCTGAACCGGGCTTTCAACATACGACACTCTGTCGTCCACGTCCAATTCCTCAAAATTGAGCACATGAGTCTGGTCAGGCTCATACTTCCTCAACATCGACATGTGAAAGACGTCATGCACTTGCGCCAATCTCAGCGGTAATGCAAGACGATACGCTAGGATCCCGATTCTTTCAAGAATCTCAAATGGACCTATATACCTCGGACTCAAATTTCCTTTCTTGCCAAAGCGCGAAGTACCTTTCATTGGTGACACTTTCAGAAAAACGTGATCACCAACTTGAAATTCCAATGGTATCCGGCGCTTATCTGTGTAGCTTTTTTGGCGGCTCTGAGTGGTCTTTAATTTGTCTCTGATAACGGCAACTGCATCCACTAACTGCTGAACCAAATCTAGGCCCGTGATTTTCTGTTCTCCGACTTTATCCCAACAAACCGGCGTTCTACACGCTCTACCATACAACACTTCAAAATGAGCCATTCGAATGCTCTATTGGTAACTATTGTTGTACGCAAACTCGACAAGGTGAAGCTGTTCCTCCCAAGTTCCCTTGAAATCCAACATGCAAGCTCACAGCATGTCTTCGAGGGTTTGAATCGTCCTCTCAGACTGGCCATCTGTCTGAGGATGATATGTCGTAATGTACTGCAGCTTCATTCCTAATGCACTTTGCAGACTTTTCCAAAATGCAGTTGTAAACCTCGGGTCTCGGTCTAATGTTATCGTAACTAGCACTCCATGCATACGAACCACTTGACGCACATACGGGTCTGCGTGTCTATCCAAACTGAGGTCTTTCCGAACTACAATAAAATGAGCCGACTTTGTCAATTTGTCGACTATTCCCCAAATCGAATCATTTCCTCTCTAACTCCTTGGTAGTCCAGTTACGAAATCCATTGTGATATGTTCCCATTTCCATTCTGGGATCTCGAGAGGTTGTAGAAACCCTTCCGGCTTACAATGTTAAGCTTTAACCTACTGACACGTCAAACACTTAGCGACATGCTTGGCGATGTCCGCCTTCATACCAGACCACCAATAGTGTTGATGCAGATTCTGATACATCTTTGTATTGCCAGGATGAATGCTGTAACTGCTACAATATGCTTCTGATAAGATCTCCTCTTTAAGATCTACATCGTCAGGTACAACCAAACGTCCTTGGAACCTCAGTGTTCCATCTTCAGAAATCTGAAAGTCAACTTTTCTTTTATCAGTATCCTCTTATAGGATCTTCTCAATATCAGGATCTACTAGCTAAAGTGCTTTGATTCTGATCTAAACGTTCGGATCAATTGTAAGGGTGGTTATAAGATTTGAAAGTTGGCCTACTTCAAACTCGAAAACTGAATCTCTAGCCTTCTCGATTAAAGTCCATTCCTTAAGTACCATATGTGCATCTGAGGACTTTCGACTCAGTGCATTTGCGACCTTGTTCGCTTTTCCGGGGTGATACAAAATATCATAATCATAGTCCTTCAGGAGTTCCATCCAGCGACGCTGTCTCATATTCAACTCCTTATGAGCGAATAGATACTTGAGACTTTAATGATCAGTGAAGATTTGAAATTTTTCTCAGCACAAGTAATGTCTCCAAATCTTCAGAGCAAAAATGATTGTTGCAAGTTCTAAGTCATGTGTTAGGTAATTCTGCTCATGAAGTCTCAACTGATGAGACGCGTATGCAATAACTCTACCATGTTATATCAACACACAACCCAATCCTCTAAACGACACATCACTATAGATCTCGTATCCTCCAGGACCAGATGGTATGGTCAACACAGGTGCGGTAGTCAGCTTTTCCTTAAGCTCTTAGAAACTACACTCGCACTTGTTTGTCCACACGAACTTCTCTTCTTTCTTCAGTAGTCGAGTCAAAGGTGATGCCAATGCTGAAAACCCTTTGACAAACCATCTGTAATACCCTACTAAACCAAGAAGGCTTCTCATCTCTATCACTGTAGTCGGTCTCGACCAATTGATCACTGCTTCTATCTTACTTGGGTCCACGGAGATTCCTTCTCCTGAAATCACGTAACCTAGGAAAGCAACACGAGTCAACCAAAAATCACACTTACTAAATTTAACATACAGCTCATGAGTCCTTAGAGTCTGCAGTACCAATCTCAAATGGCCTTCATGTTCCTCTGGACTTCTAGAGTACACCAGGATATCATCAATGAACACGATCACGAATTGATCCAAGTATTCCTTGAAAACTAGGTTCATCAAATCCATGAAAGCAGCTGGAGCGTTCGTCAGTCCGAATAGCATTACCGAGAATTCATAATGATCGTATCGAGTACCAAACGCTGACTTTGGAATGTCCTCATTTCTGATCCTCAACTAATGATATCTCGTCCTCAGGTCGATCTTCAAAAATATCGACGCTCCTTACAATTGATCAAACAAGTCATCAATCATCGGGAGTGGACACTTATTCTTGATCGTCACCTCATTGAGTTGACAATAGTTGATGCACAGACGTAACAAACCATCTTTCCTCTTTACGAACAGAACTGGTGCTCCCCAAGGTGATGCACTGGGACGTATGAATCCCTTATCCAATAATTCTTGCATCTGCACCTTTAGTTCTTTCAATTCTGATAAAGCCATCCGATAAGAAGTCTTAGAAATTGGCTCTATCCCGGGGACTAACTCAATCACGAACTCTATTTCTCTTTCTGGTAGCAGATATAACAGTTACTATGGAAACATCTCAAAAAACTCTCATACTACGGCTATGATCTCCCTACTTGATCCCTCAACTGATGCATCCATTACAGTTGCCAAGTAAATTTTGCAACCTATATCCAGAACTCGATCAATTTCCATGACGAAATAACAAGGATCGAAGGTCATTTTCGACTCTCAGTAATTCAAAACTTTCATATGCTAAATGATCAAACTGCATTATATTACTACCACAATTCATTACAACAAAAGTCTCTTGAGCCAAACATCATATATATATGACGTCCAAGTTATACATAAGCAAACTAGTCAAGTATAACTCTAGCCAAGGTTCTTCTTTCTACAACTTTATTACAACAACTAAAGTTCTACAAACCTAACCACAACTCTGCTACGCTACTTTGACAACATCATCACAAAAACATTCTTCCCCTAATTGACGCATGGTGGGTCCATTCATATTCCTTTAGCCATCCTAGTGGCGTCCTATCTATAGTAACGGCGCTTATACTCTCTTGGACCTACGTGGGCAATCCTTATACTGTTGGTCGTGTTGGCCACATTTAAAACAAGCTCCCATCCTTTTAAAGCACGGGGTAGACCCATGCCTTTTTCTACAAATTCAGCACACGTCCGGTGGGTCCTCTGCCTTTCGTCAGACAACAACCTGCATCATTTCTTGCACCAAAGGCCTATTCCAAATACTCTGTGATGCATTCAATGGCATGATTCCCCGGTTCTGGTCTATCGGTGGCAATGGCAATAACTGCGGTCCTATTTGCCTTCTAGGAAGTGACCCAGCTGGCCACATTCAAAACAAGCACCCATCCTTAAGGGGCATGGGTCTGATCCATGTCGCCTTCCGCAGAAATGACACACTCTAAATTGGCTCGGTGCTGGCTTTCCCATTATACTCCTTCGTGTGGGACGATGGAAGTGCTTTCCTTCTGTCGTTGGTCTCTTCCTAAATTGGTTGTCACCTCTATTGGAACCGAATCTTAACCCAAATGCGATAGCTTATTCCCTTAACACGTCCCCCTGCTAGACCTCAACCGGTACAACAATAACAGCAGCTACGGTATTGGCAATGGTAGTGGCAGCAACAGCGGCAGCTTGATTTTGTGCTTGCTGACCCAAAATGCTTCCCAAAGTTTCTAGCGCCTAAACGATCCCGTCGAGCCTAGGATCGCTCGATGCTGCTACACTCTCAGTATCGGCCTGCGGTGGTACTCTTGCACTCGCACTGGCCTAAGCTGGCATTCTACCTCGGGTACCGATCCTTGTTAGCATTCTACACCAAGATACAGGTCCTACTAACCTCCTCTAAGGAGTTCTCCACTCCTAGTCACTCATCACGCAGATTCTTTACAAAAACCTACTTACCAATTCCAATACCAGATTAGAATTTGAATGACCCCACAAACAAGCTACCAAACAGCTATCACTCACATGCATCAGTATAAAATAAAGGTCATTCATACTAACTATCCCAATAACCCATCACACCTTATCACTCCAGACACAGACTTCGCCCTGATACCATAAAAAGGGGATGTCACGCCCGAACCCCGAGCGCGTGCCCATCCCTCTCTGGTCGATAAAATTTTGCGACTTCCTAGGACTAGTCGCCGACCCTTTTTGTTTTATTGCACATACGAAAGCGGATTATAAATCCCCTAACAATAATCATCTCAAGATAGAAAAGCAGGACAATAGATTCACAAACAAATATGCTTTTATATATACACCAAGCCATGTACAAAAGTCTATGACCAAAAGACTACAAAAGATTGGCCTTCCAAAAAGAAGTGGTCCTAACCGACCTACGGTTCCGATCACCTCCTCTCAGCTCCAGGTCCTCCACTCGACAACCCTAAAAATGTTGTCCCACAATGGAGTGAGATATAATCTTAGCGAGTCTAAGCTCTAAAACCCAATTAGGAGGGAAATACGCCCAAAAGTGTCATAATCATACAATCATACAATCACAGAGCCTTACCTTGGCATCAGATCTACCCTACAGGTCAGTACAGTTTATAACTCAGACAGCATGAGAGCATGAGCAACAACTAGGCTCAGTCAACTGGAACACCATATCGAAATTCTCAATAAGCACAGGAGTTCTGATTATAGGGTCAAATCATTATGACATGTCCCATACCATGCCACACAATTTTGTCCCTTAATTCAGTGCATTCAACTCAATTAAACATGCGTTGCTAGTTTTGATCTCGGCATATAGCACCGCCTACTCTCTGTTCGACGGTCTTCTGGCATTACCGGGCTTCGTCTCACCCCATTGAGCATGGCACGTCTCTTTTAGACGACTTTCCCGAAGGAGCATAAGGTCCAGAATCAACTGCGACTGACTTCCCATTGTCCAGGCGATATCCCGAATAGAGATAACTCCAGCTTAATAGTCTCGAATGATTTCTCTTAACCAACACACGATCACTCAAATATGGCCCAGGGCACCGTGCATTGCACTCAAATGCTTCAATTAAAATGGTGAGCCTGGCCTTTTTCTTCGTATTACAAATGCACATGAAATTACTCATGTAAAGGTACACGATCAACTTGACCCAGAAAAAATGATATACTTCCTTTTTGAAATCCCACCATTTCATATAGTACTAAAAACCATTTTCGGTGTCAAAACCCGACATCCAGGATTTTCTGAATCAATATTAGAAATTTATAATTTTTGGAATTAAATACCAAAAATCCAATCAGCACTCAATTTGCATAATTTAACACTCAATTGCAGAATTTAACCATACCATTGCAATCAGCATAAAATTCGATCACCGGCAATCCCGGCCTAATTTCTCGAAAGAATAATTAATAATTAAATAATTACCGAAATTAATTAAATAAATCAATTTAAATTCTAAAAATACTAACCTAGGCTAGAATCATTAAATTAATAAACAATACGGACTCGGAGAAATTCCCGAACCCTTCTAGATTAATAGTACAATTTATTTAGGCCTTAGCTAAACCATGCTAACCACCTAACATGCTCAATCAAATAATTACATTTCTAATTTAATCTAACTAACCACCTAATTCATGATAAAATAAATCTAAACACCCCTTAAACGTCATTAACCTACTAAGCAAAGTTTAGAGTATCAACTCACCGGTTAATTGCGGAAACCGATTCACCGCGACGACAGTGCGACGATGGCCAAAATCCGAATTTTCAGCAGCGTTGGCGGACTTGAACCAAGCCTAAAACAGGCCTAACAAATCTCAGCCCAAATCTAAGATTTGTTTCCAACTTGGGCTAGGCTTCAAATGACTTGCTGGAATTGGGCCTTGCTGAATTAGGCTGAAGACTCAAATAATGGGCTACTGCAGAAATTATGTGGACTCGTGGGCTGGACTTGAAGACACGATGGGCTGCTGCTTCGAGCGTTGCTTGACTCTATGCGGCCCAATGGAAATAGAAGCAGCTTCGAGCGAGGATGGCTAGAGCTGACTTCTTCGCTAGCTTCGTGTAGGGGCAAGCGGCTAAAGGACACACGAGCGAAGCTGGTTGGCGACGAAGAACCGTGGAGAGCTGCTTCGATCAATAGCGTCGTGGACAACTGAATGTGTAGCTCGCGGTCAACAAATTGATCGAGCAGATGCAGTGTGGACTAGGACATGGCGGAGCTGGCCACGTGGAGGAAGGCTGCAGGTGTGATGATGAGTGAAGGCTTCGTTCGGTGCTACCAGCGTGAAGAACAAAGGGGATGGAGTGGCAGAAGGTGGGCCGGGCTTAGAGATGGGTTGATCCGGAGCTGATTCGTTGGCGTTGAAGAGTTCGGAGGAGCAGAATCGCTGGTGGAACCGTGACGTGCAGTGAAAACACACAGCAGCAAGGTCAACAAAGTAGGAACTCATCTGACTGCGATGGAGAAACATGGAGCTGGTCGGTCGTAGGTGAGCAGGTGTTGGTGGTTTTGCAGAGGGAAAGGAAAGATAAGCAAAGGAAAAATTAAAGTGAAACAAAGCTGAAGGAGCTGTTCGCGTCTCCAAGGAAAGAGAGAGAGAGATTAAGGCGATGAGATGGGGATGCAGCTGGCAAGGCTCGCCAAAGGAGGGGGAGAGGATAGCGACGGGAGGGGCCCTAAATTCAAAAATTTTATCCCCTCCATTGATGGCCTCGTCTCCCGTATTACTTTCCAACCAATTTCACCAAAATAATCCAATTCAATTATCCAAAATGCAGCCTTCAAGCCTAGAACCGAAATTCCCTCCATTTAGACTTCAATTTTCATCCTCAAATTCTCCAAATTTGAAGTCCAAAAATTGATGAAGAAAAGCACACAAAATTTCCACACTTTCCTATCGTCAAGTAGCTCGGTCTGGAAGTCCAAATTTCCATCGACTTAGCCCATCCAAATTTTCATTCATTTTCTGCAACGTCCGAATCATTTTCCATAATAACCTCGGAATCTCTAAAAATTTTTCAAATGATGAGTCGACGTTCCTAAAATAGCTCATGACACCACAAAACTTTCAATTTCTAAAATTAGGTTCAAATTCAGAGTTATTTTCAATCCGGTGTGCTTTTAGTGTGACCTGGCTTACCTGGTAGTGGCGTGACCAATTTTTCAGGTGTGAACCACCTAAAGTTTGGCTAATGGATTGTTAAGCTTAAACTTAACTCGGCTCTCCCAAACCCATACCAATTCGTGACTTTAGGTTCAAGTTTTTTAACATGCAATTGATTTTTAATTAGGAGTCACCACTAATCTATTCTTGGTGGGTCGATTAGAAACCCAAGTAAAGTAATGGGAGATTTACTTTACTTCTACAAACCAGAGATTTATGAGTTCGGGGACTTGGTTACACTAGATTTCTTTGATGCCTTTTCGGTACCTTTCTCTTTTATTTTGAAAAAATGTTTGGCAAGTAGTTTGAATTAATTTTAAGCTATTTCTCTAACATGTGAGGCGATCATGCAAGTGCACAAACCACCAATTTAGCATCCAAGAAAAGCAATAAATAAATTGCAAGAATTACCTCATTGCAACGAAAGCATCTGCGTTGTTAAATCAGAATTCACATGAATAGTCTTAAATATGATTTATAATTAACACACAATTTTTCTTCTTTTTTTTGTTTGGTTTTCACTTATTTAATGAGAATCATGCCTTATGCAATGCATGCTACTAATTTAACATGAAATGATATGACATGGCAACATGACCTAGCTATATGACATAAATAAAATGCAATCTCTCATAATGAATGAAATTGATTTATTCTAAGGTAATTTTTGGTATTTTCCATGAAATTCGAAATTAAATAAAATGTGAAAATTACCTAACTAGATTAAGATCCCACTTAATTTATATTAGGAATTAGGTTGAGCTACATCCTAATCTAAACTAAAATATTATCTTAACCCAAATAATCCTAAAATGCAATATATCTATAAAAAAAAAAATACCTAAACCTATTAGAAAATTATCTAAATTAAACTAAGTGCAATTTTTATCCTAATATGTAATGACGTGCAAAATATACCCTAACTCTACATGATATATGCATGATGATTTTTTGTATTTTTGTTTTCTTTTTTTAAAATTTCAAAATTAATAATTGCCAAATAATTAAACATGCAACCTAAATTAAACAAAAACTAACATCCTAAATGAATGCATTTTTTAGGATTTTGTTTATTTAACAAAATAAAATTGATTCTACTAACATGACAACAAATCAAATAAGATATGATTGATATCCATAAATTGATGAACCATATCTCACGCATGAGATCGGATTGGCCAATTTTTAAATAAATCGCGAATCGAATCTCGGGCGGGAGATCGGATTGGTGATTTTTCAAGCGATTGTGATTGCGAGTCAGATTTCGAACGCGAAAATCGAACTGTCAATCTCAAATTTCAAAGGCAATTTCATGTCGAGCAATCTCAATTTTACAATAAGGAATGATTATACTAAAAAGAACAAGTAAAATAAAATATGATAAAATAAAATAAAATAAAAAACTACCTAACGTGATTTTCTCTTTTCTTCCTTTTCTTCCAAACGAGGCTTGGCAGCTCGTGGTGGTGCATAGCCAAGGGTGGTGGTCGCCGGCGTTCCGGTGAGGGGTGACGGGCGTTGGAGCTCCGGCAAAGGGCGGCAGCCGGTGAACCCAGCAGAGCGAGAGGGCGTAACAGTGGTGCTCGAGCAAAGGCGCGGGTCGCGGCTCCGGCTGCAATGGGCGTCACTCGAAGAGGAGGCCGTCAAGCGTCGGACCAATGCGAGGCGTGCGGCAGCTCGGCAACAGGGGTAGCAGCAACGATCAGGGCAGGAGCAGCGTTGGGTTGATGCAAAGCACGGCGAGGACAGGAGGCGATGCTCGGGGAGAGTGGCGGCACACGATGACTTCAGGTTGCAACTTCGATGCGGTAGATCCGGCGGTGGCGTCGGCGGAGGGAGCTCCGACAGCAAATGGAACGGCGGAGGCCAGCGTGGGAACTCTTGGGTCGCTGTATGTTAAAGATAGCAAGTGCTGTGCGGGGGGGTTGACTCCGGGCGACGTCGGGGAATGGCGATGGCGTAGGCGTCAATTTGTCGCGAGGAGTCAAGGGCGGTCGGCATAGCTGCTCGCGGGCTAGGGGAACCCTGGTGGTGGCACGGCACGAGCAACAGAGGAGATGCGGGCCGATGCGGGGGCTCGCTCGGCGGTGGAGCAATAACCGGCTCGGATCTGCGGTCGTTGGGGCTCTCGAATGGGCAGATCGGGATACCGGTGGTGTCGCGGAGAAGCGGAGACACGGCATGGGCGGCGGGGTGGCGACGGCTCAGGGGTGCGGCGGGCGCGGCGTCATGGTTGGATCTCGGGCGGAGGGAGCGGTGGCCGGCTACCGGGAGAAGAAGATGAACAGCACCCTGATTTTCTTCTTTTTATTCTTTTTACTTTTGCACTCACCTGTCCCCTCACATCTCTTTTCTCTCTGCAACTCTTTCTCTTCTGCCGCACTTTTTCTTTTTCCAACAAAAGCTTAAAACCTTGACTTTTTCTCCACAAACCCTCAAGAAACGATGGAAAATTTTCTCCTCTCGCTTGAATTTTTAACCTTCGAATCGAGAGAAAAAAAAAAAAAAAAAAAAACCCCACAATATGGCCGTATTTTCAATGTGTATGTGGCCTCCTCCTGAAACCCTACGCAAAAAACTTTTTTATAGGCTGCAGATTAAGGTTTTATTTTCCTTTTCAAATCAACATCCGCGAAGATTTCTTTTTCACACGCAATATCACTTTTTTATTTTACACATCTCTTGATTTTATCACCTAAAGATAAGATTGCAACCCGATTTTCTTAAATTCCAAAAATCCACCGTAATATTATTTCAAATCTCCCTTTAGGTAATTTTTGTCATTAAAGGAAAACGGGCTCGAGTCAATTTACTTGCTTCGTGGGCTTAGTCCGACCTGCTAAATTAAAACTTAGAACTACTAGATCAAACCCATTTGTCAACGACCCAATGTAAATGTAAATTAAGAAATAAATGCACCTAAAACTATATGCTATGCAATTAACTATTTTTTCAGGAATAAACTTAACCCCTAATTTTGTTTAATGCAATAAATGACTAAACAGGTCACCAAAATTTAGGTGTCAACAGGTAGTTTTTAGGAATTTTTAGTGCAATTGACCCATGATTGAATTATCTTGAGTCACAATATACATCTTCAACACATTGGCAACTCTCGGTTGTCGTAAAAATCTCAAGATTTCAAATACGAACACAGGGTACCCAAAATGATAGAAAATCAATTTAGTGTCGATCGATGAGAATTTTGCAATCAGGTGGAATCACCCACACTTTGATCACATATCTCAGTCAAATCGACCTATCTCTGATCTCTTATCGATTTTTAATTGTGCCGTAATAACCCTTATAGATCAGCACGGTCGAGCAATCGATTTCTGATCAAATTCTCAAGCCCATTACATTAAATTCCCTTAATGGCTTCCTCAAATAGTCTTGTTATCTCAAGAGTAGCCAACTCAAAGAATAGCACTATAGACGCATCAACGAAAAGCCCGATTTATTTAATTAAATACAAATCTAAAAATTCAGGCTATCACAACAAAACCTTTCAAAAACTCTAAAACTAACCATATTCCTAATATTTCCTTGATCATTGAGTTTTTCACAAAAAAAATGCACCCTAACTTTAGTTCAGGATAAGATTGCCACCCAAATCTTGCAAGAGCATAGTCTTCCTTGAACTAGGAGGACCTAGAAGCCAACTCATCGTGCAAAATTGTCCATCCAACTGAAAAGAAATTCGCCAGAAAAGAAAAGTAAAGCTAATTTTTCATCAATTTGTTCAAGGAAAAAAGACGAATTCACGTTCAATTCGTTTAAGCACATTGGGTTAAAGTTTAAGGACTATATTACATTAATTAAAATTTAGTTACGAAATTATATATAAGGCCAAAATTTGAAACCATTTATCTAATTTTCTCACACTAATATTTTTGGGCCTGACTGAAGGCCCAACTATATATATGCTCGAACCATTTGCAAACCTTGTACACAGAAGAAAGACAAAATTGCACATGTTGATTTATTAATTATCAAATTCAAGAACAAATTGATTCTATCATTTCAATTTGTGTGTAATTAGACTTTTCTTTTAGGGGTTAGATGTCTAATGAAATGGTTTAAAAGGACTCTGTATCTTGACACTGATTGAGATTAGTGGTTTAAAAGCAATATTATCATGATATGCATTCCTGTTCCTAGTTGTTGAATCTGGTTTCTTGCATCGGGACTGTTCATTCGTTGCCGTAGCCAATTGACAGTTTAATCCTTTTTTTGAAAATATATACAAATGATTGAATAGATGTAGTTAGTTGCTTGAAAAAACAGAAGAGTCAATTTATTTGTAAATCGAAGCCAACTTGTACATTATTTGACTCGAAAAAAAAAAATTAGCAGAAGAGGAAAAAGAAAGAATAACATGACGCCTGGCAAAAGCTTTATCCGTTCTCATTTTATGTCGGTAACATGCTTGTTTTGAGGACCGATGTAACAATAAAGTCTACCGCCTCTAGAAATTGAGCACCTTAATGGAAATGGCGAAAATGAATGTGAAAAGCACTGTGAATCCTAAGATCCCAACGGCAATCACACCTAGAAAATCATGTCAGAAACCAAAGTAATCTCTCATATATTCTTCCACCGTGCCCTCACTATCCTTGAGCATGTTCTTTAAATCGCCGAAATGAGAGACTACCATTCATATGAACTCCAAGAAATTGGGCACACCCAATAGTACTATCTCCACCATATAGGTAGCTAAATAGGAAGTCATGAGGATGTTCACATATCAAGCATTACACTTGTTGAAAACAAAATCAACATAAACATCAAAATCAATGGGTTGCCATAGAATTACAGTCCTTGGCACAATAAACCCCAAAAAGAGGTTCCATATGCCGTAGGATGCAAAAGAGACGATGGAAGCAATGTGGTGGTTCAGAGTCATGCCCACGGCCATGATACCATAGTAGGTGAAATATAACAATGTGAAGTACACGAAGAACAAATACCAAAAAAATTTCACAGTGGTCCATTTGAATCCAATCATTGCATAAAATATGATACCATATGATAGAGCTTGCACGAGAACATAAAGGACTTCAATAAGAACCAACGAAATAAATATTAATCACATCAGCAGGCTTCCAATATTGATTTATGCATAACGCTATTAGAATAAGCCTACTTGGTATCATTTCGAAGCAACTTTACCTGTGCTAATGCGTATGGCAAGGCCGAGTACATCCCTGCAGCTCGCTCTCTATAAAAAACTGTTCTCTCCACTGTTACGACTGGTTGCACAGAAGACGCATTTTGGACCCCAAGGAAGTGAACAGCCGAATACATGGATCCCATCGCATTGATCAAGTCTTGGCTTCGAGTCCTGTGAACCTAACATTCAGAAACACAACTTCGAGAATGAATGAGGCGAAAATTGGCATTCTAGGCAGAACTTACGTTTTAGAGCCAAAACATAGTTCCAAACATTACGGCAATGAAGATGGTGAAGAGGAACCGAACAGCCGTATATGGCGGATTCCGCCAATAAGACCAATGTTGCTTTCATAAGCAAGCCACGAACTGGGTGAAAGTTGACTGGGAATACTTAGCTGGGAAATAAAGATCCCTAGAATTTTGAGGAGGTATGCTCAACTCTTTAATCAAAGCCTTGTTTCTCCTTAAAATCACGAAAATGGGTTTTCCCATTGACATTTTACGGATCAATAGCAAGACTAAACGCTGGACGTCAAGATGTGCAGTAAACCCACCTGCACAAATCTGAGTTTTTGTATAAATCAGAAAAATCAACACCCAAAGCAAGTTCGGCCTATTTGTTTAAATTTGTTTCTGTTCCTCAGAACATAAATTTTATTCTTTTGTTCTGGGGAACAAAAAAAGAACAGAAACGTGTTTGTTTACATTTTTGTTCCCGAGAACAAAAAATCTATTCCCGGAAACAAATTTAAAACCGAAACAAGAAATAAAAAAAAAAAAAAAAAAAAAAACTTATTTCTTGTTCCTAGGAACAATTCCAAGAAACACCTTTTTTTCTCTTTTTTCTTTTTCTTTTTTCTTCTTCTTTTTTCTTTGGCCGGTTGCCGGCCATGGCCAAGGCCAACGACTGGCCAAAAGGAAGAAAAAATAAAAATAAATAAAAAAAATAAAAATAAAAATAAAAATATTAAAAAAATATTAAAAATTTAAAATAAACAAAAAAATTATATAAGTTTACGAAACGTGTTTCTGTTCTTTTTTTATTCTAGGAACATAAATTTTGTATAGTTATCAAACGCATTCTTCTATTCAAAAATTGTTCCCCGAAACAGAAATAGTTTTTTTCTATTCCCGTTCCCTAAAACAATTTTTGAACAGAAATGTTACCAAACGCGCCCTTCTTATGCTGGGCTTGTGACTTCGAGCTGGGCTTGTGACTTCGAGCATCCAAGTTGCTGGATTATAGCCATCTTTAATATGGCTAACTCCTTGGATTCCCTTCATTTGAAGGTATATACCTTGGTGATTCAGGTAGCAAAAGGAAAGTACAGTCGAAGCCAGATAATACTCGTGAAACAGTCTGTACCTCAAAATAATTTATTAGGTAAGAAGACTGACGACCCAAAGGACCAACATATATATCTTGTCCCCCTCGTTTCATTAAGAAAAGCTGTAACACAAGTAAAACCCAATAGCTTCTAAGTTTGAGTGCGCTGCAGAAGTATTTTTTGTATTTTGAATGTGTTGACATAACTCAAGTCATCCAATGCTTCAAATATATCAATGCTCCGTTGGTGAATTGTGCATGCGACCGTTCTCCCTGTGTCCACCTTATTTCTAACTGTTCTCATGAGAATAGCAGGAGCTCTTGCATCAAGCCCTGAGGTTGGTTCGTCCATGAAAATGATGGAGGGGTTTGCGACTAATTCAACAGCAATGGTCAGCCTTTTCCGTTGCTCGATGGATAGACCATCCACACCAAGCAAACCAACCAAGGCATGTCTCAGCGAACTGAGCTCCACAAGCTCCATGACTTCCTCAATAAACATCTGCAACATTTTATCCCATTAGAAATTATTTGAATTAGATTGATCCTCAATTAGACTTTATTAAACAGCTAAGCAGTAAGCTCTTCCCAATTTGTTTTGAGTTAAGAAGACAATCCTAGAAGAAACAGATTGTGGCGGTAGATGCAAACCTTTCTGGTTCGTTCATTCATGTCAGCAGGCAAACGCAACCATGTGGAGTAAAGTAGCGACTCGAAGACAGTAACATGAGGTGAATGGATGTCCTTCTGTTCACAGTATCCAGAAATCCGAGCAAATGTATCTTGGTTCTTTGGATATCCAGAAATTGTTATGTTCCCCTCGATGTATCCTCCAGTTTTTCTCCCAGCCAACACATCCATCAGAGTAGTTTTACCGGCACCGCTAACACCCACCAAAGCTGTGAGAACACCTGGCCTAAAAGCACCACTTACACCTTCCAAGAGCACAAATTTATCCTCAAGAACACCTTGGCTCTTCATTTCCTAGCAAGATAACCACAAACATTAGTTATTCTTAGGATGAACATTTGAGGTTGAACAAATTGCAAGTACCATCTTCACTATCTTCGGACTTTTCACGACTTAACATAGTTACCTGTGGCATGTCAATTGAATAAGTTATTTCATCGAAAGTAATTGAGTGCTGCTCAAATGGGAGCACCATTCCTCTTTTCTTATCAGCAGCGATGGCTATCTTGGACCAAGGAGGTGTAGACTTGGATGACCTTCCCGCAAGACCAAAAAGAAAAGATAGGCAAAGAAGTAACACAAGTCCTTGATGGACCAAAACCTTATACCTGGTCCATTTTTGTGACTAGAGACTTGAGAATGCATACGAATTTATCCTCCCATTCTATTAACGTCCCCATTGCCCTCGTGATCATCTGATTTTACTGTTTGGGATTTGCCAAAGGCTGCATTATAACATGGAGCTTGAGTAGACAAGCTATTGTTGACAGAAAACTCAGCAAGAAGAAAAGCCACTTATGATTGAGAACAGCAAGAGCCACGGAAGACCCAAAATTGAAAAGGATGATGAACCCAAACAATGCCCCAACTCCTATCCAATTCCAGTATGCTTCGGTAAAGAACCCACGGGACTTCAAAACTTGAACTCCTAGTGGTTCGTTCGAACTTGAATTTATGGGAATCTATCATAAGGAATAACACGAGGAATCGATCAGTCAAATTCACGTCTATGAAATACCAAAATATTGGCATTAAGCTGTTACAGGACTTTACCTTATCCCAACTCGATCCTAAAAGCTCGTTAACAACTATCGCATTCTGTCCATACATTATAGGAGATATCCAGTAGCCCCAAATCCACCATTTCGTCACATCCTCTACAATTCAAAAAAATAAAGATTAGCACTTCCTATGAAAAAGAAGCTACGAATAAAATAAAGAAAAAGGTTGAACTCTAGTATATGTAATACCTCGGGAAAGGAGTACTCCGCCCAATGCAAAGAGAGTGAGCAAAGCAAATGACCCAAATGTGTTGGCAATGATCAGGTTTCTCCCAAGTGCTGCGATCAATCGAAACAATCCAGAGGCCATCTGGCTAGCAACCACAAGCAAAAGATACTGCTTGACCAACCTGTAACACAACATAGACAGTAGAATGTCTCAACTAGGACAACGAGATAAGAATTTCCTTCTTGCCACCAAAGAATAATCACAGCTCTTGCTTACCTTCCAACATTTGGGTCGTATCCAATGACGCAATAGGTGATGAACACCCAAACTGCAACCTCCACAAATGTAATAGGAATCTTTAGAATCCAAGTTGCAAGAGCATATGCCCATGCCGGATAGAAGAGGAGGTCTCCCTTCTTGTAGAAAACTGGGAGCTTGGCTATGGTCATTGAAAGTTCCACCATTCCGTTGAACATGATCGAAATCAGGGTGAAGAGCAAGGCACCAATGTAAATTCCTCCATCAGTTACAGAATGCCGATGCATCTTAGTCCGTAAGAATAGGGTCATCGAAATGAACGCCATAATTGTGAGCTAATAAAACAAATACATATTAATTTAAGTACATCAGACAATTTATGGTTGAAGTGAACTGAAAGAGAATGAAGTTCATATTTACCTGAGTGATCTTGAAGATGTAGACAAAGGAATTCCTTTTCATAAGCAAGTACTCTCTTGAAATGCAAGCTTTCAACGAATCCTTCATTCCAACGCCAAATCTTTTGGTAGCCATAGCAGCCGGGTGGTTCTTGCTCTTATCAAATGGCATAGAAAGTTCAGCTCCGAGTTTTCTTCCCACGTGAAATGACTGGAACGCCTCTGCCCCTCCCAAACCGCAACAAAAGTGTAAGGCTTGTCTTTGCATACCCAATACTGATGCTGATCTTTTCTTGATGTTACCTATCGAAAAGTAGAAAAGTACGTTATTTGCAAGAGACTTGCTACAGTACATATCTTTCATCTCTTACAAGTTGCTGAAATAAAATTTTCATATTTTTACTTACTTCCTGCAAGAAATCGGCAACACCTTTCCTCCTTGGGCATTTGAATCCATCCAGGACGAGTTCACGTGGCCCTAGTACACAACTTGACCTTCAGATAGGAGAATGATATCATCGAAAAAAATCATAAGTCTCTTGAGCTGGGTGGAGGAGAGAGATAACCGCTGTTCCATCAAGAATGTGAATAAATTGTTGGGAAAAAGCCACTAAAACCCCTAAATTTTGTCCAAAATGACAAATTTACCTCAAACTTTTTTTGTGACATAAATAACCCCAAAATTTACTAACCATGACACATTTACTCCAAACTCTATGGCCAATGGCATTTTAGTCTTTTTTTTTTCCTTTTTCTATTTTTCTGTTTTTCTTTCTCTTTTTTTTCCCCTTTTTTCTTCTTCTGTCTTGGTTGGAGGGAAGCCGGACTCAAGGGAGACGCCGGCAAGGGCCGCCCTCCTTGCATCAAGCAAGGGTTGCCCTCGCCAAATCTAACACCTCTCGCCCAACGCCGGCACGAACAGCCCTTGCCTGAGTCCGGCTTCCCTCCGCCATGGTCGACAAAGGAAAGAGGGTAGAAGAAAAAAAAACAAAAAAAAAAGTAAAAAGTAAAAGAGAAAAATATCCTATAGTTTGGGGTAAATGTATTACACAGATACAAAATTAAGGTTTTTTGTGTCACGAAAAAAATTTTAGGGTAAATGTGTGACGATTAGCAAAGTTTGGAGTTTTTTATGTCACTAAAAAAGTTTGGGGTAAATTTGTCGCTTTGGGCAAATTTTGGAGTTTTTGGTGGCTTTTTCCTTAAATTGTTTTAGGGAATTGACAATATGGTATGTCATTGAGCTATCAAGCCCAGTAGACATCTCATCCACAAACAATGCCTTAGCATGCCCAACCAGCATCTCACCTTGAAATTAAAGGTCAGAAAATCAAACATTTTCAGTTACTAAGGCCCTGTTTGGCAACGTGCCAAACAATAACTGATTCTGATTTTTTGTTCTCAGAATCAGTTTGGGACGAGAATCGCGTTTGGTAAAATTTTTGTTCCCATTTGGGAATAGATTTGAGAATCAAAAAAAAGTTGATTTCGCGTCCGAGAATCAAAAAAAAATCAACACAATAAAACTCTTCTTCTTTCCTTCCGCCATCCCGCGACCGTCGCGCCCGCCGCCCGCCGCCGTCCGCCGCCGCCCACCACCACTCACCGCCGGTCGCCGGCTGCCGGTCCAACGAGCTCGTCGGAGGCTCGCGCCCGGGGCCAAGACCGATGAGCTCGCCCGGCCGGGCGAGGTCCGACAAGCTCACCGGAGGCTCGCCCCGGCCCGGCGAGACCCACTGTCCACCGGCGAGGCCCACCCGGCCACCGGTCGGGCTCACCTAGCTCGACCGGTGGCTAGGCGGGCCTCGCCCGCCCCGACGAGCCTCGCCCAACCCCGGCGAGGCCCGCCCGTCCACCGGTGAGGCCAAGCCTCGGCGGGGCCGGGCGAGCCTCGCCCAACCGCGGCGTGAGGCTTGGCCGATGAGGGCCGGCGACGCCGGTGAGGTCGCGGCCCTCGTGAGGTCGCCGGTCCGCGATCGACCACAAGAAGAAGAAGAAGAAGAAAAATAGGAGAAAAAGGAAAAAAGAAAAGGAAAAAAGTAAAAAAATAGAAAAAATTATTTAAAAATTAAAAAAATTGGGACAGAATCAATGAACACGTTATCAAACCCAATTCTATTCCGTAATCGAAATTTTAGACAGTTACCAAACACATTCTTTTACTCGAATCGGTTCAGAACAGAATCGAAATAATCATTTCTTGTCGAATCAATTCTCGGAAATAGAATCATTACCAAAGGCACCCTAAGGCCCTGTTTGGTAACCATCCAAACGGGGCCAAATTCGATTCTTTGTTCTCGAATCGTTTCGGCCTAGAATCGGGTTTGGTAAAATTTTTGTTCCCGGGAACAGATTGGGAACGTAATCAAGAACCAAAAAAAGTTGATTCTTGTTCCGGAAACGAATTTGAGAATCAAAATCAATAAATTTTCTTCTTCCCTTCGGCCATCTCGCGGATCGCCGTTCACCACCGCCCGCCATCCGCCATCCGCCGCCGTCCGCCGCGACCGCCGATTCGGCGAGCTCACCGGAGGCTCGCGGACGTGGCGAGGTCCGCGAACTCGCCCGAGGCAAGCCCAGCCACCGGCGAGGTCGAGCCTCGCCAGATCGGGCAGGGCGGGCGAGCGAGGCTCGCCCAACCCCGACGAGGTCCGCCCGGCCACCGGCGGGGCTCGGCCGAGCCTCGGCGGGGCTAGGTGAGCCTCGCCGAGGGCCGGCGATGCTCCGATGAGGTCACCGGCCCTCATCGGCACGGCCGCCGATCCGGCGATCGGCAAGAAGAAGAAGAAGAAGATGAGAAAAAGAAAAGAAAAAAGGAAAAAAAGGAAAATGAAAAGAAAAAAATGAAAAAATGAAAAAAAGAAAAGAAAACAAAGGAAAAAATTAAAAAAATATTTAAAAATTAAAATAAATTGATTTGGAACGGAATTAATGAACACAAGTACCAAACGCAATTCTATTCCATAATCAGAAATTTTGGACAAGTTACCAAACGGCTTAAAATGCTTAGAATCAGTTCCCGGGAACAAAATCAAAAAGAATCAGTTCTGATCAGAATCAGCTCCCGGGAACAGAATCGTTACCAAACGCACCCTAAAAGTAACCTATGGTCACACGCTTCTCCTGTCCTCCTGAAATACCCCATCAACATTTCATTCCAAACATGGTATCAGCACATATTTCCAACCCTAAAATCTGCGCAGAAAACATGTGCATTAAACTTCTGCTATTTTTCAAGTGCCTGCATGATTTTTTGGTGATTATTGTCAAAATTACCTTAAGAATATAATCAATTATAACATTAGCCCCCTAAGCTTCTGTTGTTGCTGCCTATGGAAATTTCATGACCCGTTGCATAAGAAAAACAAGACGCCACATTGATCTAAGAATTTCAATAACATAGTAAATGCTTGCTGAAGTCCAACTCAAAACCATTTGTTCCATAAATGTTTCTTCCTATGGATGACTTAATTCATTTTCTTGCTTTAAATGAAAAAAAAAAAAAAAAAAAAAAAAAACAACTCTAAGATCGCCTTGTTTATTTACCTTCATGAAGATATCAATATCGGGATCCGGTTATATATTTGCCGCTTTCTCTCTCCTTGACAACTCTGAGAACATATCTACAGATGCCGTCAAAGAATCATCATTTCTTAATCAAAAAATTTGTCTAAGTCAAACTCAAATATGACATTATAAAAACATAAAATAATTCATTCGAATTCACTAACCGTGTCATGATCTAACACCCGACATCTTGCAAAGAGGGCCAAAGTTTCTCTAAACTATCGTTTCTTCTATGTGAAGATCGTCTTGACTTATGTAAGCCATGGTTCTTTGGGACACACTCATTCAAGCCATGTCCATTGTAAGTTATCCTTCTTATTGCCTGAGAAACAGTCTTCACTCTTTCAGTGTAGTTGGATGATATATTAGTTTAGCATATAAAAGTGGTAAAAACCACAAAAAGGGCTGAAATTATATTAAAAGGTGACTTGCATTAACCTTTAGTTCAGGATCAAGCTTGCCTACCAAAGCTAACAAGAGTGTGGTCTTCCTTGAACTAGGAGGACCCAGAAGCAAAGTCATCCTGCAAAATTATCCATCCAAATGAGAGGAAAATTGGCAACAAAGAAATGCAAAGCTAATTCTTCATCATTTCGTTCAAGCCTCAAGGAGTAAAAAAAAATCTAGATTCAATTCCGTTCAATGTGATTCTTGTTAGAAGATAGGAAATATATTAGTTTTGAGTCGAACTTGAAGCAGTAATCCAATCAACGTGTTAAAAACTTCTGTCCAACAAGAATCTAACAACTCTTAGTTGACACTAATGAATAATCACAAGACATGTAATGCATTTATAGAACACGGCACCAAGCTCGGAGATGGAACCAAATCAGATGTACTGAAATAAAATTAAGTTCACTTCAATTCATTTTGGAGGTTTGGAGAAACTCGTTTGGTTTGATTTGCTTACCTGCCAAGTTTGATGATCCCACTGACATCTTGAAGGATAGTCAAGTACTTCCCTCTACTTGGGAGTATGCGTAAAAAATTCAAGAAGCCCTTCAGGGGTAAAAAGAAACAAAAAGAAAGCTTAAACAAAGAAACCAATCAGAACATTCAAGCAAATTACTGAATGTCATTTTAATCAAAAAATTAATATGATCCTCGTCGCAAGTTATGTGACTCAATAATTGTAAAGGTTAAATAAAGCCCTTTATATTTATTGGGTTCTCCCATCCTATCTCATTAGCTAGCTTTTGGGTTATGGTTCTTCTGTAGTCAATATCAATTAATAGGAAACCGTCCACCATATCTCTCAGTTGCATTATCAAGGGGTTCTGGCGGTGAACTGATATTGCAGTGGCTGCACAAGACTAGCAAAAGGCTACCTACAAAAGTCACATATATGGTATGGGACTTTAATGTGTGGTTTGTATGTTCTAGAACTCCTTCCGTTTGTATGGTCGTGGACTCTCTCCAACTTCAATATCTAGCTTTTGGGTGTGGTTCTCTTAAGTTCGGAGAAGAACAGCTCAAGTGTCATAACTTGGTACGGAGGAACACTTAAGTGCCATAATTTCAAAAAGGTACACTTAAGTGCCAGTTTCAGAGCAAAGTGGAACACTTAAAGTGCCACTCCAACCAAAATCTACCCAAATGACTAATGTAGCAATTTTTCGGCAAGTTGGGTGCAAAACGACGTCGTTTTGCACGCTGACATGGCGAGAAAATGCTAAAACAACATCATTTTGTGTCTAATATGTAAATAATTAATATAAAAATTAATTAAATTAAATGTAAACTTAATTTTATTTAAAATATTCTACAAAATTAAAAACTTAAAATTACAAAATAAAAAACTTAAAATTTAAAAAATAAAAATAAATAAAAAAAACTTTAAATTTAAAAAAATTAAAAACTTAAAAAACTTAAAATTTAAAAAAAAAAAAACTTAAAATTTAAAAATTTAAAAATTTAAAAAACTTAAGGGTTAATACCCTAAAAAACCCCAAACTGGTATACCTGTGACAAATTTACCACAAACTATTTTTTTGACCACCAAAAACCCCAAACTGATATATCTTTGACAAATTTACCCTAAATTGGTACACTTGTGACAAATTTACCATCGTTAATTTTTGTTAAATTTAATTATTAAATTATTAAGTTAAATGACACGTGATGAGTTGACGGTATACCGATTTGGGATTTTACGCGTCGTTTGTCACAGTTTACAATTTTTGTGATTTTTTTTTGTATTTATCTAATTTAGAGAATGGTATATTTGTCACAAATTTATCAGTTTTGGGTTTTTTGTGGTCGAATAAATTAGTTTAGGGTAAATTTGTCATAAATGTACTAGTTTATGGTTTTTTTATAGTCAGTTTGGGTAAATTTGTCACAAGTATACCGGTTTGGAGTTTTTCATGGTCAAAAAAAAATAGTTTGGGGTAAATTTGTCACGAGATGTACCAGGTTTGGGGTTTTTAAGGTATTAACCCAAAAATTAAAAATTAAAAAAATTAAATTTAAAAAAAAAATTAAATTTAAATATGGAAGTTTTTTAAATTTTAAAATTAAGTTTATTTAATTTTAATTTTTTTAAATTTTAAGTTTTTTAAATTTTAATTTTTTTAAATTTTAATTTTTTTAAATTTCAAGTTTTTTAAATTTTAAGTTTTTTAAATTTCAATTTTTTTTAAATTTTAAGTTTTTTAAATTTCAAGTTTTTTAAATTTTAAGTTTTGTAAATTTCAATTTTTTAAATTTTAAGTTTTTTAATTTTAATTTTTTTAATTTTTAATTTTTTTAATTTTTTTAAATTTTATTTTTAAAATTTTAATTTTTTTAATTTTCAATTTTTCATTTTTTAGAATATTTTAAATAAAATTAAGTTTTAATTTAATTTAATTAATTTTTATATTAATTATTTACACATCGACATAAAACAACGTCGTTTTTGATTTTCTCGTCGCGTCGGCGTAAGCAAAACGACTTTATTTTTGCACCCAACTCAATCGAAAAATTACCACGTCGCCCATTTGGCCGAATTTTTTGGCTGGAGTGGCACTTAAGTATTCCACTTTACTCCGAAACTAGCACTTAAGTGTACATTTCCGAAGTTATTAAGACTTAAGTCATTCCTCCGCCGCCAAATTATGGTACTCGAGGTGTCCCAAACTCCTTAAGTTCTAAAAGCTTTTGAGAACCAAGGCCATCTAATTCACATATCGAAGTCCATCAATATGGATCCAAGTCCAACAACTGAAATAGGATCCTAACAAGAATGAAGTTGCCCTTTTAGCTTTCACATTTAAAAAATTTAGGTGGTTGCTGGCTTACCTCTAGAATATTAGTGCAGAAACTAATGAAGGTTGGCAAAGCTCTGCTTCCTTCATGAGTCTTAGCCTCCACGTTCAAATGCTCAAATCTGACTTCAATTGTAGAAAAATCAATTCCAACTCTGCAAATAAACCCACCATTACCAAGATTATTCAAAACCAACCCAACCCCCCCCCCTTCAATATATAAAAACATCATGATAATACCGAGAAAACTTTCTCAGGTAAAAAAAAAAAAAATGCATGGTCTGACATGATATGGATTTTCCTCGGTAAAGATTTCTCTCGGAAGCCAAAGAGGCTCCATTCCGAAAAACGTTGCAGATTTGGTAAACTTTTCCTCTTCTCTCGGGAACCCCACAAACAGAGGTTCCAAATACAGAGCAAACAGAGACTCTACCTACCAATGCGGTTCCTGAGCTTCAGCAAGAACTTCTCGACCCTCACTGACCTCTCCATCAACCTCTTCCTCTCATGAAAGCCCAGGTTCTGGATGTCAATCTCGTTAAAGCCGCCGCACGAAGCCGACAGAATCCCTTTCCGGAGACGGTCGAAGGTGGGGAGTTTCTCGAGAGCAGCCCATCGGGGAGCTTCTTCGTCGTCCTCGTCGCGCGAAGACCTCGAGAGCACGTCTACCGTCGTCGCACGGTTCCTCCACGTGGTGGAGCTGGTCGCACGCAGGCTGTAGCTGGCTCTGTATATGTCTCCTCTTTTCCACGGACGATGACTGTCTACTAAATCGTTGCTCTTGCTCTGTTTCTGAAACACAAGAAGAAGAAGCAGGAGGAGGTAAATGACAGCTTTTCGGCTTCTGCTTACTGCTGGTGGGTGCTTGTTGTAGTCACGTATGGAGAGTTGTTCTGTGAAAGGAGCTCATAAATAAGGGTGCCGGCATTCGAATTGTCGACTCCATGAAAGTTTTCCTGGTTTGGAAAATAAGAAAGTCAAAATTCATTCTTCTTCGTTTCGGTACTTTTGAACTTTTTTTTTCTATCGAATTCTACATTTCTGATTTATCTAATTAATTCATCTTACTTCCACAAATTTTCTAATTAAATCCTTCTGACAATGTGATGCATGGTGAGTGGGTAAGACCGCGGAAAGTGTCACATGGAACTTTATTGAGATTAAAAATAGATTAGGAAAATAAAAGTTAATTACCAAGACATAAAGAAGTAATTATATTTCTTATTTGGTTCCAACTCAAGATATGATAAAGTGTAGCATAAGAGAGATATGATCCGGATAAAAATATCACTGAGGGAGGTGAGATAAAGGTAAATAAAATTTCTTATATCCATGATATAAAAATTTATTTTTTTCGAATAAAAAAATTCTTAAACTAAAAATTAAATTAACAATGAAATATAAAATATCATTTGGGTCATAATATAAAAAATAAAATTCAAAAAAATGGACAATTTTAGTTTGTTCTCTATTCCTATTTTTAATTGTATATTTGAATTTCTTTCTATTCTATAATATATTTTTTGTATATATATGTGTGTGTGTGTATATGCAATTTCTATATTACTTACATATTTTAGGTATATTAGTGTAATTTATTATTTATTAAAAAATTTATTAAGGAATGATGGAAGGTAATGAAAAAAAGAAAGGAGAAATAATTTAAAAAATAAGTAATAAAAATGAAGTAGAAGAACCCCAATTTTAAATGAACAAATTCAAACTTGAAATGGATCTTTTTAACTCATTACATCTCCTTCTTCTCTATTTCTCTTTTTTGGTACCATCTCAGACTAAATGGGGGCCTTCATTGCTCAGTTCGTGATTAAATCTTATCGATCACGAATAGAATCATCTTTATATTAGACTAACCTCTTTAAGTAAGTCCGTTGTTTAAGAGGAAACCACGATTCCTTGTCACGACCGGCAACCATGAATTGAGACTACAAACTTGCTACTTGCGACTTGAACATTAATGCCATGGTTCCAGCAATTTTGACTGTGGGAGTAGGCACTCCCTTGAAAATGGGAATGCAAAAAGGTGGTTGACTTTGGATGAAGTATTCTCAAATTGAGGGTCTGAATCGAATAAAAAGATATCTAGAGATGAAGTCACGGTTTGAAATAATTGTACAAGTCTCAAGGGCTGTAAGCCCGGGAGATCTTCCTCGTAGGCACGACCCTTATGGTGAGGGCAGTGTCCAACCACCAGCTCTCACATTTTTCTTCTCAAAAGCAGCCCCATGAAAAACAAAGGTGGTGAGTTGAAACAATTTTCTTTCTTCTTCACTTGCTTTGTTGGCCCTCTTAATGCCAAATCTAAGCATATCCGGATGGAGTTGAGGGATATGGTAGTTGGGTATTCAAGGGTGGTAGCTTGCGCATGATTCTTTAAATTCTTATTCTTTTCTAGATAGATGATATCCTTTTGAACCTAATTAGTTTTTAAATAAATAAAAAAATTCGTTTATCTAACTAGGCACAAATGCGTGATGTGAATCTATCCACGTTGCCTAAACAACATAATAGACCTACCTGATAATGAGTCTAGTAGTTCACGGGCCTGCCATGCTCACTCATGCCACAAGAGCTTGAAAGGAATTTTTGGCAAAGTTGTGATTATATTATGATAGGTTTTGTTGACAGGCGGGCCTAAGTGACAAGTTAACACTGATCCTAAGGCCTGTCCATTGGTCACTTCTTCGAGGCAAACGTTATCAGACGTGCAAAATAAACGGAATGTAGAGGTCTGTAAGAATTTGAGCTTGTGATATATGTTCTGATATCGTATGTTAGGTAACTGTTCTCCCCCGAAGTTGAAACTAGCAAGAAACAAAGCCAATCGTATGGCCTTAACAAGACTAACGGGTTGATCGCGTGAGCCATCGTATATCATTCACAAAATCAATCAAAAATCGTTGAGAAGGCAAATTGAGGAACATAAGTCGTATACAGTAGCCAAAGTTGGACTCGGAGAGAACAATGCAGACTTGGGCATTCGAAATGCGTAGGACATTGCAATTTTAAACTCTTCGTGATCAGCGAATTATAACCCGACGAAGCGTGCATCACTTACTCCACTCCACTCCAGACCTCTCCAAATGATGCACGGCGAATGCTTTACCCATTCTCATTTTCTGTCAGAAACGAAGTTGTTATGAGGATCAATGACACGCTAAAGTCTACCACCCAAGGTGCTCAATTTCCAGAGGCGGTATGATTGTACCCCTGGCTAATTAAAAAAACAAGATTATCAAACTATTTAATCCAGTCACCATACCGTGATAGTGTACCTTTTTCTCACCAAAAAAGAACGAGTAAAATCTGTTTGCCATGTCTAGAGCCTATAGATTTTGGTTAAGGGTGTGCCATGCAGCATGCACCACCACAGTAGACAACTAATGAGATCAGACTCAGTTGGGATTCAAGTCCCTCTAATCCCAATCTCTGTTACTCCTATCAGCCCCCAACCTAAAGCACAATCAGCCGACAACAACAAAAGCCTCTACTTCTATTGCCTAAATCAAAACCAACAAGGTACATCTCTATCTTGTGCATAGCATGCATACAACAACAACAACAACAATAAGAAGCTAACCTTTTATCTCTCTAGCAGCATCCATTATGCTCTGTTTTGGGTGACTAGACCTATCCCCCTTATATACAAGCACAATAAATAGCATAATCAGACATCATTTTTCACGCCCTCATCTCGCTGGCTCCCACCAATACAATGTACTGATCACAACTTAGGTGACCATCGAGACACCAGGAGACAACAAAGCTTATGAGAGAGCTATTTATATGTCTAACGCTATCAAGTGTCATGAACTTATGCATCCCTTGATGAAGGCTCAATAAGAATGGAAATAACAAAACAGCTTCAAAAGGAGCAATGCACTATAATTTACTTGAAAAAGAACAACTTTAAACCCAAACCATCAAAAGCTGGTATCAGACATGAAAAATCCATCCATTCAAAGAAGAGAAAGTTATCTCTAACTATACACCTATCGTTACTTATTCCTAAAGTGTCTCAATTTAATCTTCACCATCATTCTCTTCATCATGCCTGGAATTCCCATTTGCACCAGATACAAGCTCTGCCTCAGTTGGCTTGGATGGCAACCTCTCATAGGCTTTCGAACTCGACGGAAGAAGCTTACATTGCCCCAATCTAAGACTCTGGCTGAGCTTCTCATAGCCCCACTTCTGCTGAACATAGACTACAATTGCTAGTAGAACAGCACATGAAGGTATGGCGACATCTCCAAACTTGGAGTAAAAATCCCAATTAGGATTGACAAACTCATAATCATCCACAAAGTATGGATTGGGAGAGGGGGATCTCGTGTAATCATATAGATGAGGGAGGAGTCTGACAATAGTGATCCCGACATAATATAGCTTTCTGAGAGGATGACTATCAATCTGCCATAAGAAGTTACCAATAACTTGAGGTAGAAGGAAAAAGTCATGAGCGAGGCCAACATACTCTTCCAATTCGGTTTCCCACACTGGAGATGTGTCCGAATTGCCAGCAGAATCATAGTATAACTGCGTCTGAAGCGATGCCTGGCTAGTTTTTCCAGAATGAATTAACAAAACAATAAGGTAACCAATTAGGTGTATGGACAAGGTAGTAAGCAGCACTTTTTTATCACTTGGGACTCGATGTGGTTCCAGGGGAGCCCTCATGAGTAGCCTGATCCGAGATTTCCATACCTTCTGAAGAAGTCTCAAAGTAAGCAAAAATGAAACCATCACCAGAAGCTTTACGGTATAGTCGATCACATGAATCCACTGGCTTCTTTCCAGATTGAAGGAAGAAACTTCCTTGGATTCTGATGCTGCCCTCTTGAAAACAGCTTCCGCACCGGTAATCAAAGTAAGGCTATACCCCACAGCTTGAACACCAAGCATAACCAACGAGACATAGGCTACAGAGTCCACATTATGCTTGATGTAGAAGAGTTGACTCAAAATGCAAGAAATGGCCAGAGAAAGTGTCAGTACCCGTAGGATCCCCTCAATACCTCTGCGAGAGAGAATGTCCTCTCTTTGTTGCCTATACATTATTGGGAAGGTCTCAAGCTTGATGGAGTCAAAATGGAGAGGATCGTCTTCATTTCTTTGGCTGCTGATGGAAATTTTGGCTGTGGGATCAACAAGCCACCGATCTGCAGTGGGAGGGTACGAAATGACTACCTCGATCAAGCAGTCTAACCCAGCTTCGAGATCCATACTTTCAAATAATATCTCCCATGAGGCACGGATATCTCTGCAACCAACAAGATACATTTTTCCGACATGCGGGTCATATAGTCCCTCTAAAAATATCACTGAAAAATTGCTGGAAGCCTTTCCAAGAAAAGAAAGTTGGGCTGAAACATTTAAAAGGAGCTGCCTTTCAGTGTATACAGCCTTAGTGCGGTAAGGGACCTTGTCTTCCATGGAAGAACTGTTCTGTGAAGACCAATAGCGTCCAAACAATGGACCAAGAGAGAGAATCTCCATCTGCAGGTCGACTCTCGGAGATCTTGTTTTAGGGAATGGATCAGGATGCGCAGACGCGTGAAGAGTGAGATCTTCTGATAGACCAGAGAGACTGACTAGGTATGATTCCGCATCTTCTAGCTTGGGGAATTGCAACAGTGACTTCTTTATCACAGACCTAAAACTGAAAGGTTCATTCTTTTCAAGGATAACACCAGCCAAATTGATTTTCGAGTAACTGTAGTATGGATTAGCGGTCTTGAAATAATTCCATAGCTCCGTAGGCTGCACTAGCTTCTCAAATGCCAAAGGGAAGAATGATATTTTGTCAGTCTTTAAGCTAAAGAAGCTCCCAAGCACAATGCTTCGTTGCTTTATGGAAAATGAGGTAGGAATATACAGACAAATCCGAGACTTACACTCGCTCCCTACAGAATCACCAATCCCTATGCATCCAACCATACACAGCTGACCACTCGAAGACTTCCAAATTCCCTCGGCAGCAAGAGTCATATTGCTTGGACCCGATCTTCTTTCCGCAGTGTACTGATTCTCTGCAGGAGAAACAGCTCTGAACACAGCAGCAACTCTCGCAGAGGACATTCCTTGTGCAGAAGTTTGTTCGCACTTGATATCCTGCATGTAAAGTTTGACACCCTTAAAACTTCCATCTGAAGCCCTAATCTCCTTATCCACTGCAAAAGGACCCAGCCTGCTACAAAAATCATCGGTAGAGTTGCATCTCCAGTTCGGCACAATGGTAAAAGCTTGTCCTCCAGATTCCTCAAGAATCCTACAGAATCCAGTACCCTTATAGATTTCAATGCTGCCATTTACAAACCCATCTTGGTATGGGTATGGATTGCAGGATTTAGCAACAATCTTTTCAGAACCGAACTCGTAATGGGCCGCCTTGCCCAACTGTGATGCAATATGTACTTCATCAAAGTGCTTAGCATTAGATTTCGGGTTAAGGCTCATCATTCTGCCTTGGATCACCCTGTGTGTGAGACTGAATGTCCTAGGATACCGGAGGATGAGCAAAATTCGGTCGTCCTGCAAAAGAGGAGGCTGGTTTTTATTGTAATTCGAATTTTTCACCCATTGCCATGGATTAGAATCATCAGATTCCCTCGACGGCAGCATGGTGTTCCCCAAAAGACACAGCACTCTTTCTCCACCATTGTGATTGGATTCACTGTAAACCCCTTGAAACGAAATCGAAAGCCGAGTATGGTCTGGCCATATCTCAAACTGATGGCCTCCCTCATAGGGCTTCTCCGAGAACATGCCATTCACAGTTATACCCATCGTCAAAAGCCCACTCACGAAGACCGATTTCCTGGATCGGTGGGACCGATCAACGTCGGTGATCC
Organism: Eucalyptus leucophloia subsp. euroa; assembly: GCA_017140325.1. Taxonomy (NCBI): domain Eukaryota; kingdom Viridiplantae; phylum Streptophyta; class Magnoliopsida; order Myrtales; family Myrtaceae; genus Eucalyptus; species Eucalyptus leucophloia. The sequence goes on from CM029477.1 coordinate 35,402,843, forward strand.
AGAATGACACCAAGTGCAAAGGAGCCCTCGACGAGTTGCTCGGGAGCTCGCTATCATCAAATGGGAGTATTGGGGAATCACCCACATCTTGTTCCCAATCCCCATTCACAAAAAACAGCTCTTCCTTAATACTTAAAGCTCTGCTATCTTCAATTCGCAGTTCAGAAGCAGATTTCAAAGTAGCTGCGCACTCTTTCTTCACTTCATTGATCAGATCATTACTGTAAGTGAAAGCAGAAGCTGATGAAGAAGCAGAAGAGTCAACCACAACAGCATCCCTATCTACCCAGTACCCACCAGTGAACTCAAGGGCCAAGAACAAATGGGCAGTGAAAACAAGAGTGCCAACGCACGAGATCTTCATGATCTCCAGCTACACGAGATCTGAACACTCCTAGAAAAAGATCAAATTTTCACGGAAATAAACAAGAAAGGCCGCAACTTTCAAAACACCCATTTGCCTCAGAGGACAGCTGAACCCGGGAACAGCGATTCTTCCATACTCACCAGCAAGACTTGAACATGAAGCATTGTTCTGGTGTGATGTCGGATGTCAACAACTTGCTCGGAAGACAGGAAGACTGAGATCCCGACCCAGGAATCTTCTAGTGCGAGAGAGAAGATGAAGTGAGGTTGAAGATAATTAGGACAGAAGTAACGTTCCGGGTTTGGTGCGATGTCTGGATTGACAAACGTCGGAGAAGGGAAAGATCGCACCTTTCGCCCACCATCCCACACCTCTATGGGCGTGGCGTGGAGTGCATGATACGGAGAGCTGAGGCGAAAAAAGTTAAGGAATATGCTCGGGCTCCCGAACTTCACCGCCTGTCGCACAATTGCCCCTCGAATTCTAAGACATTGCAGATTTTTGTCCCCAACAACTTTGATTATTACACAATAGCCCCCGCGTCCTTATGAAAGATAGAGATTACCCTATCTTTAACTTTTTGTCACGGCCATTAGGTCTACATCACCAATATGGCTTGTTTGCCGACACTTAATCAGAAGCAAAAAAATAGCAGCGTAGCAGTATCTGTACCCAGTAAACTTTCGAGTATTGTGGATTATAAAAACCATTATAGTGCGTGAATCACGAGATTTTAAATAAGTAAAAAGTAAAAATCAATTCAAACACACATGTGTTTTTATGATATATAGATATTTATTATGGTGAATGAAAATTGTTGGAAGATTTACAGGAGTCAACATATCGAATGAAAGAGGATTCACCCGACATTTAAGATTGCGGATTGTGGAATCAAATTATAATTGGCCAATCTTTACACTATGTTTGGAGGCGAGAGCAGGAAAGAAAAATGCCAATTTGTTTAACTATTTTCCCTTTTATTCATTAGACGTTTTCAAAACTTTCCACCTACATTTTCTTTCTCGTCACTTTTCCAAGCATAGTCTAAAAATTTGAAGGCAGAGTCAGGAGAGAATATTACCCCAGTCAAATATGCACTTATCCTAACAACTATTTCTGGAGCCTAAGTAAGGAAAAGAAGAATAGTATATAGTCATGAGACATACATTAAGGGCTATGGTGGGCCTAAATATTATTCCTCAGTACAATATTTTCATTTTGAATATGCCCATAGTAGTGAATTGTGGAAATGAAAAAGTCCATTATAAAAGTTGTTCTCAAGTAAAAACCTTTTTTTATCATAGGGAGACAAATAGAAAACTTATTCCCTCTGTGCAATTAAGTCAACAGAACATTTTCAACCTTAGTAAAATTTGACCCTCATGGTCAATATCTGACGAGTTGTATCCATATTTTCAGACACTGGACAAAATGACAACATTAGACATGGCCGGGTTTAGGCAACTGTCTTGCATTAAAAGGCCTTGCCCGCCCAACTTGGGTGCGGGCCAGGCCTCTATTGGACCGAACATCATAGTGTAGATTTTAAATTATGGACGGGCTTGGACAACATGATAGGTCCAACTTCGAGAATCGGTGATTGCCTCGGCTTGAAAGTCGAGAGCCGAAGCCGCCTTTGAAGCAACGTGTCCTAATTATGGCCGAAACTTCTTTTTGTCTTGTAAAAAAAAGTACCAACTTTAAGTTGGATCTCAATTTTGGCTCAATTTTTTTTCCATCATAATAAAGCATAAATTTGCGTTCGGTGTCCAAGGTGCTTGTGCATGGAGCATCATATTAGAGTTGAATAATGATACAACCAGAGCAACTTTGACAGAAATTGAAAGGAAAAATTGAGGAAAAAAGTTTTCCGTATATTACCCCTATATCAGTACATTGTGTAATTTATAATATAAAGAATGAGGAGGAAATAGGAAATAATATACTAGAATTACAAATTTCTTATATAATGTGGTTGACTAAATCAATTAGTCCGCAACCATATCAGCATCATAATCAGAATCTTCAATCATATTTCCAACGAGTTTGAAGTTTGAACAACTACTTATTGAATCTTGATTGGGTTGTAAAGATAATAATAATTGAGTGAGATCCCGCATCATTACATTACGTGCGGAGAAGGCTTCATGTTACAATAATCAACCCATGATAATGAACCAACAAAGAACAGGACATGGAATATAAGTGCAGCGATCATCTCCAATTGATTTTGATTGACATGTACATTTTCAGCAGTCCCGACTCGATTGGTGGTGCCGGAATTTCTTAAGTCTATGTCGACAAAAGCATTCTATAGGCAACTTTGTATTATGCATAATGGGTCACCATCAGAAACAAGTGAGGATCTACCAGCACGAGTGCTTAGTGTTTAAAACATGGTAAGTTTGATATTTTATGTTGGCACATTTCAATTAAAATCTAAGTAGGACTTGCAAATGCTATTAGAGAATCTTCGCTTCCAAAAGCAAGCATCTTCACGCCTCCCAGTCCTCGTCCCTACTCTCACAGTTCTATACTTCATGCTCACTTGGCATACTGTGCCAGTCTTATAAATAGCGACCAAACCCTAAATCGAAGTTCAGCAATCTAGAGAAGATGGGGCCAATGGTGGAGTTGAAGCTCCCGGTCATGGACTTGTCAAGCCCGGGGCTTGAGCCGGGAATGGCCAAGTGGACCGCCGCGAGGGACGGGGTGAAGTGGGCGCTAGAAAGCTATGGCTGCTTCGAGGCCCGGTTCGAGAAGGTGCCCGCCGAAATGCAAAGCGTCGATGTTGGGCCTGGTCCAGGAGATCTTCGACTTGCCCTTGCAGACCAAGCTCCGGAACGTCTCGAGCAAGCCCTTGCACGGCTAAGGGCCCGTTTGGTTCGACTTTGGGGGAATGCCATTTGGAGAATGCAAATATCTTTAAGAGAAAGAGGCTTTTGGAAATGTTAGACCGTTTGGTAAATTTTAGAAGTTGAAATGCAACTTCGCATAAACACCATTTGGCAAACTTTGCATTTGTAATTAGCTTTTGGTATTTTTTATTTTCTTTAAAGTCGAAATCAAATTCGGTGGCCGGCCATCCTTTGCCCGGCCACATCACGGACGGCCAGATCGGCCGTCAGCCGGACCACCGGATCGGCCGCCGGAGGTCGTGGAGGCCGGATCCGGCCATTCGGTGGCCAGATCGGCCTCGCTCGTCGCTGCTCGGGCGAGACCAGCGACGCCGACCGAGGTCGGGCGACCTCGGCGTCGCCGCTCGCGAGAGACCAAGCGACGCCGGCCGAGGTCCGCGCAACCTCAAGCGGCGTCGCCTAGTCTCGCGCGACCAGCGACGCCGGCCGAGGTCGCCCGACCTCGAGCCACCTCGCCGAGGTTGTGCGACCTCGGCGAGGCTTCTCGGCGGCCGGATCGCGACTAAGCACCGCCTTTGGTAAAGAATAAGACAAACGGCGAAGAAGAAGGCGAACGGCAGAGAAGACGATGAACAGTGATGCGATGAACAGTAAAATCGCATATCCGGAATGCCGAATGCTCAAAGCTGGTCCCCCCCGGCATTCGGCTTTCAGCATTTAAAATGCCCACATTTCCCAAATGAGCATTCAAAAGCCATTGCCAAACACCTAAAATTTTCCCCAAGGGGCTTTGGGCTCCCAAAGCCTCTTGGGAATGCCCAACCAAACACCCCCTAAGTCACCCCATGGTAACAATTATATTTTCAGAAATAATTTCTTATTATAAATAATTTTTTTATTCTCGTTTTAAATAATTTATAAGCATTTAAAGACATTTGGTAACTGTCAAAAATTTTATTATCGAATAGAATTGCATTTGGCACCTTCATTAAAAATTCTAATCGAAATCATTTTCTTTTAATTTTTCAATGATTTTATTACTTTTTCTTATTTTCTTCTTTTCTCTTTTTTTCTTTTCTCTCTCTTCTTCTTCGACCTTTGGCCAGCCTCGGCGAGGCCGCACCTCATCGGCCGAGCCTAGCCTGGTCAGGCGAGGCTCGTTGGCGGCTGGGCAAGCCTTTGGTAAGCTTGTCGAACCTCACCCTAGCCTAGTGAACTTCCAGCAAACATACTAAACCTCACCCAACTAGTCGCCGGCAACCGGTGGCAATGGAAGAAGAAGAGAGAAGGAAGAAGAACAAGAAGAACAAGAAGAAGAGAAAAGAGATAAAAGGAAATTTGAATTGGCTTAATTCTGAAATTGTTCCCAGGAATAAAGAAATAACTTTTTTTTACTCCTTACTTCTATTTCAAATCTAATTCCGAGAATAAACTTGTTCCCAAAAACAAAAAAATTATCAAATGGATTTATATTCTAAATTTATTTCCGGAAACAAAAGACTAATTAGTCACTATTAGTAAGTTGCCAAATGTGCCCTAACTAGCTTATTGTCTAGAATTCTTATTTCGTTAATTCTAGGTAACTCGCGTTTAGAAGTTGTTTCTCGATAAATTTCACGATTACGAATCATAGAGCCTTCATTTATATATCTAATTAAGTTCTCAGATAATTTTTTTATAATACTTTGTACAAGACTTAGAAAGAAATTAGACTTAACTCACGGATTCAAGGGACAAAAGAAGTGTGCATATGGACTTAACTCATGGATTCGACAGACATCTACGTTAGTGATTCACAACCAAAATTAGCTGGAATGATTATATTGGCAAATCATCAAAAGATTTATAACTCAATTGGCAAAATTGAAAAGTTTAGAATTAAATTAACATATGTACAATAAGTTTATGATCTTTTTAGTAATTCTCTCCATAAAGGGAAAATTCCAAATAAGAGTGCAACGTGCAATTAATTTTTCAACATGGATCGAAGTGGACATTATTTCAAATAAATGTTAGAAGTGCCCTTATTTTCTCAAATAAGGACCTAAAGTATATTTTATTTCAAATAAGAGTTTAAAGTACATAAATCAGTCTCAAAAAAGAGCTTGAACTCACCGACTGTGAAGGGCAATTTCATCTTTTAAAATTTTTATTTTTTATTTTTTCTTTATTTTTTTATTTTTTCATTATAAAAAAAGTAAAGAAAAACACATGTGGGAGAGAGCACCCTCCCACCTAGAGGCGAGGGTCGCCAACCCTCACCTAGGCGTCGTGACCTCGTCGGCTTTCGTTGCCGCCCCACCGGCGATGGGGTAGCGACCACAAAGGCGAGAGGGGCTTGTGTTTTCCTTTTTTTTTTTTAAGTTTTATTTTTTTATTTTTAAGCTAATTTAATTTAAATTTAACTTGTGTTCATACGAAAATATCCTTGATCGGCTAGAATATTTTGCCGACCAGCGAGACTAGACCCTTATTTGGAATAGTTATAACCACTTCAAACATTTCTTTGAGATTGATATTGTTACTTCAAGTCATTATTTGAAATAATGTCCACTTCAAACCCTTATTTGAGAAAATGATAACATTTCGAGCCCTTATTTAGAATTTCCCCCATAAGTGGTCGAAGCAATATTTCCAATAAATTTTTTGAATTTCCTTTTTCTTTTTCTTTTTTTCTTTCATTTCCTTTTTTTTATGACCCCTTGAAACCCTATCAAGCAACTCAACGGCAATGAGAAACTGCGACGACGATAGCCTAAGACCCACCACCGAGCGCCACACTCAAGAATCCCTAATGACAGCACTGAGATTCAAACTCCCCCCTCCCAGATAAGGGTGAGAGTGCGAAGCTAGCGCTACCACTACGGACAGTGGTTTTCATTTCATTTCCTTTTGTTTCTACTAAGTTTGGCATGATCTAAGTCAACACCAACCACCCTACGTGGCATGGCCTACGTCAACGTAGAGCCAACATTGGACAAAATGACTATATTGACAAATCGTCAAAAGATTTAGAACTCACTTAACAAAATCGAAATGTTAATAAATAAAATAACATCCGTACAATAAATTTATGATTTTTTTTTTAACTTTTTCCAAAAAGTGATCGAAACATGCTATATACCGAGATTGAACTCTCTCTCTCTCTCTCTCTGCGTGGCAGTGAAACCATACATTCATACACGGAGAAGCCATCGGAGTTGGATCAGATGATAAGAAGGATGATCTTGGAGAGCCTCGGCGTCGAGAAATACCTGGACGATCACATGAACTCGACCGACTACCTCCTTCGCGTCATGAAGTACGCAGCGCCTCGAACCACCGACGACCAAATTGGCCTCGCCCCTCACACGGACAAGATCTTCCTCACCATCTTGTGCCAGAACGATGTCCACGGCCTCCAAGTCCAGACCAAGCACGGTGAGTGGTTCAGCGCTCGGCCCTCGCCGAATTCTTTCACCGTCTTAAATTCCTTCCTTTTCTTGTGGAAACGATAGACGAGAATTTTTCGCATCTCTTAACCTTATAATTGTTTCGCATTCGAGTCATGGAATCATGTGGTTACGAGCAACATATTTTCACGTGACCTATGATTAGTAACATCTCAGCAGGATTTATCATTCACCGATCCAGTATTCAGCTTTATTCTAACTCTTCATAATACAATTTTACAAGCCGAGGACATGCCATAACAGTATAAAAACATTTGACTTTGATGATAAAATGTTAGCATGTCACATGATATGATTCTACATGCATGGGTAAACGGCAGACTGCACTCTCCACGTCACCAAGTCATGATAAGCGGGAACGAGGCGAGGTACTCGGCCGCCCTGTTCTCGATCCCGAAGGACGGGTACATAATAAAAGCGCCGGACGAATTGGTGGATGAAGAGCACCTTCTGCTCTTCAAGCCCTTTGATCATATGGAGTTCTTGAAGTCCTTCTACAGTGAAGCTGGACAAAGTGCAGAGCCTGCCCTCAAAACTTACTGCGGTGTCTAGAATTGGCCTACGTGGCTCTCGAATAAGCGATATTGTATGCATGAAACGCGTGTATTTCTGCTTTTTCCTTTCAAGTTTGCAAGGAGTCGTTTTCAACTCTTTCGGCGGTATGTCATGTTCGGACCGTGCTTGCAAATTGGATCTTCAGCTTATCAATTTTTATTGAGTATGCTTCTTCCTTAAGTAAACCAGAGTTTTTGAAAACCCTTTACGATTCTTTTACTTTTGGAATTCGTTTGGACCTGGACTTTTAGACTAATCTTGCAAATGGGCGAGTAATTAAGAAATTTAACGAGAAATATACCAGTGAATCCTCGTGACTTCTTTCAGTTTTAATTATTTGTTGACATGTGAACGACTTGCACCTCTAATAGTCCTTAAATAAATTCCAAAGATTGATTGAACAAGGATCTATTCGGCTTTGAGTGATATCGAACTCAAAATTGAGATTAATGATAATCATCATTCTGCTTCTTGTGAAACTTCAACAAACAATATCTAACACAAGAGAAAGAGCAACAGAAATAATCACAGGGATATTCCAATCAATCTCAAACTTATTTTATAAATATCAATTCAGTCTTAAACTATCTAATTTTGTCAATTTAATCATAATCATTTGCACATAATTCCACTATAATACTTCAGCTCAGTTTTTCCTAAAAATCATTGATTTGATGGTGTCCTACATAAGATGGCTGATGATGACTGGACCACTACATCAGCTATTTCCACAACATTAGAATTTCATGCAAAGATTTAAGACTAAATTAACAAAATTAAAAAGTTTAATATTAAATCGGCATCCATACAATAAGTGAATGATTGATTGGATGATTTTCCCAAATAATGACCGACATAAGACGGTAATTTTGCCTCTTAAGAGGTTAGTAACTTCTCCTTTCTGGATATAAAAGGAAACAAGACACAATTTTTGTTGTAATGATCAATCACAATAAATATCAAGCATGTATTGTATAATGGTGAATTGAAGGAGGAGAGACACTCTTCGATTGCGCCATTGCTTCTGATAAGTCGATGTCTTTTGTGATCGTGTTGGTACCAGCTTATGTGTTTATATAGTTCTCTCTTTCTTAAAGGTAGCTGCATAATTTGCTATAAAAGACTACAACACTTGTTTGAGTCAGAACTCTGCTTTGAGAAGTTTCTGATCTCTAGCTCTTTTGAGAAGGCTTACTTAGAGCAGCAGTAAGGAAGAGAGTTGCGGCTTGTCGTGCTAGAGACCTTCTCTGATGGGGCGAAGAAGGTACGGTCGCGTCACAAATCCTTCCCATGCACCGATCACGCACATTGCAGATGCCCGTCTGGCCTGTGATTAATTTTCGGATTATGGGATACCTGTGAAGCAGGTGCTAGTTCAGGAGTCGATGCCCAGCAAGCATGCTGATGTACCCGTTAGGCATTTCTGCATGATGGGCGGCGAGGTGAAGATACATCTTCACCCGAAAATAGTCGAATATTAGCCTCCTGATATGCCTCTCGGCGCCAACCGTGTTACGATCTATCTATCCCAACAGAAAGAGGGCCATGGGCGAGGGGCAAGTCCCCGGCCAAGCAGCATAAAATCTTGATCCGGCTCATATATAGGATAGGAACGTTGAACCAGCGGTGACATGTCCTTATCCTTCATACAACACGAAATCTGATTGAGCACTTGACAGTGGACCATTCTTTCCGGATTACCAATCTATCGCCAGAACCAGCTCATTAACAAGAAAGGCAGATGAAGATTAATCTTGGACCGAAGCTCCAATATGCGGATTTTATGCATTAATACAGAATGAGGTATATACATATTACTAGTACAGATACCAGCTAGCTAGTACAGCATTAAACATGCCCAATGAACTTGCTAACGAGATTTGTGAACCCGCGCCTGCTCGAAATGTACTTCTCAAGCAGCTACAATCCCAATTATACAGCCTCAGGGAACGACATTCCTCCCGTCACCGGAATCTTTGGACGCAGATGTCAGAAACCTTGACGGAAAACAATCCATTCGCCTCAACTTCAGCAACAAGAACAACAGAATCCCGCACCCAAATCCTAGTGCAGCACTTGACCCTGTCAAAGACACAGCAGCACACACCAACATCACGAAAGACTCCTCCTTCGTGTTCATATCTCGCGAAGCCATCGCCAGTTCGATCCCGGCAAACAGCAACAGCACCCCGAGAATCCCAATTGGGAATTGGTTCAGTATCCTCACAAATGAATTCCCAAACAGCAGCCCGAGCACCAACTTCCCGATCCCCAGAAACACCACTGAGGCACCGCTCCTCCCGCCAAACCGGTACTGCCCAGCAAGCCCCCCGGCTCCGTGGCACACCGGCATCGCGCCAAACCAGCACCCCACGAAATTCATGATCCCTACACTGACCGAAACCGATGCGGCCGACAATTCCCTATCCGGGAACAAATCACCGGACAGTTTACACACCGCTATCACCGAATTGAGAATCGACAGCGGGATCTGCGGAATCGCAGCACGTAAAAACCCGCTCTTCCAGTCGTCCCAGCTTATGCTCAACACGTGCAGTTTCGAGGGGCCGAATTTGAGGCTGGCAAAGATGGAAGGGTCGCGGATAAAGCACAACACCAGTCCAAACAAGAACACTAACAGAGCCGAGGGAATTGCGGACAACGTCCTCAATCTCCGGTCGATGTTTCGCCTAGATCGCGACGATTCAACATCGCCCCCATCATCATCGTCGCTTTCATCCATACAATCCACACCTCGAGCGTCCGTCGAAACGTCGTCCCCGGACCCAGTACACAACACGAGAAACAGGACGGCGGCGAGCGCGAGGATGAGGCCGTCGAGGCCAAGCCAGGGCCTCGCCGGCCCGGACTTGGAGGTGACGAAGTCCTGCTCGTACCTGACGTACTTGATGGCGGAGAAGGCGAAGGCGAGGCCCTGGGACAGCTGGACGCCGCGGACGACGGGGAGGGGGATGTAGCGGTAGAGGAGGGACATGAGGCCGGTGGCGCCGAGGAAGAGGAGGACGGCGGCGGTGGAGAGGCCGGCGGCGGCGATCTGGGAGGGGGAGAGGTGGGGGGACTCGGAGACGGCGACGGCGGCGATGGACTTCATGGGCTGGACGGGCATGGGGATGCCGAAGAGGAGGCCGGTGGCGACGTTGTAGAGGGCGGTGAAGATGAGGGTGGTGGAGAGGTCGAGGCGGGACACCAGGGTCAGGGCCAGCACGATCGGGATGTAGGTCCCGAGGTCCCCGACGGCGCCGGAGAGCTCCGACGAGAGGGCGGTCTTGAGGCGGAGGTGGCGCCGCCACCGGCCTGGGAGGAGGAGGGGCGTGGTTGCCGTGTCGTCGGCGGCGGCGGCGGCGGCGGCGGAGGGGTGGCGGCGATTGGGGTCGGACGGCGAGTCTTCCATGGTGGTCGCCGTCGAGGATGAGCTGGAGAGTGGATCGAGCGAGAAAGGGAAAACGTCTTTTATTTCATCTCGTCGGTCCGATAAATGTGGCCCTTCATGGGATTGGTCGGGTTTAGCGTGGCAAAAATCTCATGATAGGACACTATCATATTCATCTATGAAGGATCACGACACAATGATGAATTTTTAATTTATTTAATATAATTTTTTATGTATATTTAATTCTAAAAATGTTCAATATTATTGTTCTATCAATTTTAGTTTATAAATAATATCGAACATTTTCATATGCACAGTTTATAAATTAAAAGTTTAGATACCATATTACAAATTAAATTACAAGTCGAATATCGTATTGCACATTAAGTTCAGGTTTATGGACCATTAGTGTCATTTTTCATGTATTACGGTAGAAAAGTCGATTAATGTAGATTGAAAGCCACTAACTTGGTGTAGCTGTTCGAGTCGTATTATTGTATCGTATCGGGAATCGTTCACCCAATTTATATGAGAGTGTTGACACTCAAAAATTACCAAGTCCTTTTAATCAATGCAACGTCGATACAAAGTTTAGTATTAGTCAATTTCATAATCTATAAGTGGTCATTGGAAGAAAAGCTTGTCTACACAACGCAAATATAAAGTTATGCGTCAAGCAATTGGACCATCGATAGGATATTAAAGACAAAAGAGCGCGTCGACAATCATGAATATCAATGAACAAGTGTTGCATCGATACGTGATTACGATTGGTTGGCGATTGACAGTTGGTAGATTTAGGTAAGTGATAAAATCGAAAGCAAAGAAGATGCCGATTGAGGAGTTATCAACGATTCATAGAGAAGAGTGACCCGTGAAGCTTGAAGTTGAGCCTAGGGACCACATATTGAATCATTGTAGAGATCTTCAATCAGCAACACAAAAGATGCATCTTTCATTTTTATTTTTTATTTTTTTTGGTCTAAAACGATAGTTATATTAATAACGCAAAGAAGCACAACCGTTCAACAGAATATCCGAGTAAATGAGATCAAGAAGATAAAGAGGAGGAGATACAGCCCAGTTCGGTGGAAGTAAAGAGGTCCCATGAGCTTTGGCGGCCCAGTCGGCAACAGAGTTCGCTTCTCTTCGACAGTGTCGAACCTGCAAATTAAGGAAACATGATGCATCTTTCAATTTATCTTTCCAATTTCTATACATGCTTTCTTATAGAGTATATAAATTTAGTTCTTATCATGGTTACACTTAACCAAATTGCCACAAGACCTAATTCAACCATAAAAACTGAAATTTCAATTAAAGTTGAAATTTCGACTGTTGAAGAAATGTATTTTCGTTGCATGAATCCATTCCCGACAAAACAAAGAAAGAACTAGAAGTTTAACCGATGACATCAACATGAGATTATTTACATTTATATTGATCAATCCAATAAGCCAAATCCATGCATAAACCAGTTCCTCAATCAATAAATCCTTCGATCTCATGAACATGCCCTCAAAAGTATTTGTACTTCCTCCTCACCCTCACCAAAGAAGGAGCACCGGAGGATGACAAAGGGGACATCGAATCAAAGAGAGAGAGAAGCGTACACGAAAGTTTGAATGTCAGTTGGACAAAGTTAGCACATGGACAAGAACACTACGTGTCTCTCGGCAAGACTATCGTTGAGTCATTCATTGGCGTGATGATTTAATTAGCATCCGTTTTCTTACGTGAGAGGATTGACGGCAACGTAAAATTAATTTTTTAAAATTTTTTTTCTCTTTTTTCTTCTTTCTCTCCACCAAATAAGAAAGAAAAAGAGATTAAAAAAAATTTAAATTATTTATATCAGCATCAACCATACCATATAAAATAATCGAAATCTCTAGATTTGTATGATTGTTTGAGTCGTACTGTCATATCATATCAGAAATTATTCACTCGATTTATATAAAAGATAATTAAAATTTTAATCCATGACAACCCCATAAGATTATGTATTTTCATATTGATCAATCCAGCAGGTAACATCCACACATAAACCAGTTCCTCAGTCAATAAATCCTCCAATCTCATGAAGATGTCCTCAAAATAATTTGTTTTTCCTCTCACCATCACCTTATAAAGGAGCACTGAACCTCACTTGATGATCTCTAGTTGAGTGGGGGGTGGTTGTGGGAAGGATGATGATGTGATGACAGAAGAGGGCATCGAATCAGAAGAGAAGGAAGAGCGTACACGAAAAGTTTTGAATGCTAGTTGGGCAAAAGCTGGCATGGACAGGGACGCTCGTGTCTTCCCCGAGAATATCGGCCGTTCAAACTTCAGAGCCTCGGAAAGTCAGGTTTGGTTTTTTGACTCTTTAGGACATGATGAGGGCACGAGAATATCGGCCGTTCAGAGCCTCGGAAAGTCAGGTTTGGTTTTTTGACTCTTTAGGACATGATGAGGGCACGCGAAAGAGGCTTTATTAAGGCCCCGCCTTTCGTTGTAGATGCAAAAGCCTATTTGGATTATAGAGCTGCTAGACCGAAACAAAAGAACAGTTTGATCCATTCTAATGGATACAGATCCTCTTACGTTTACCCAACCCGACCCGGCGAGCGACATTGAATAGAACGTCCTAGCGGTGGATTGGGACTAAGTTATGAATCCATTTAACGCATATTATTTAAACTTCATCATCCAAACCCATCTATAACTTATTTATTGAATATAACTAGGGACCCTTTACCATTTTGTATAATTAGGGACCCTCAACCAATTAAATATGAGTCGAAAAATTGATCCATGACCCATTTTAACAAGTCTACTTATTAGATTTCTAGAGAACGATCTTGAACTTGAAATATGATATTTTGTAGGATTAGCTATTTAAACTATTAGATAAATGCACAGTTTAACTCATTGGGGGATAACTTGTTAGTTTTGTAACTTGTTTTCGTGAGGGCTTATAACATTAAGGGTGCGCATGGTAATGCATCTTGACTGGGGAACAGTTTCTTTTCAAAAATAATTATTTTATATTTCTATTTCAAGGAATAATTTATAAGTAAAATAAGGTATTTGGTAACTACACAAAATTTCTACTCTTAAAATACAAAAAGAATATAAATACATTTGGTACAAAATAGTTTCTTTTTTTGTATTTATTCGTTTTCTATTTTTGCTCACGGATTGCCGACCATTGACCGTCGGCCGCCGCCACTCGTTGGCGGACGATGGTGGCCGACGGTTGGCAGTGGCTTCGAGCGGTTGAAGGTGGCCGCAGCAAGAGAGAGGAACAAAGGAAAAATAGAAAAGAAACTTGGCTTATTTCTAGAAATTGTTCCCGATAATAAGAAGCTACTCTTTTTTTTTCTTATATCTGTTTTAAAACTGTTCCCGAAAATTAAAAAATAGAGAAATTGTTCCCGAAAATAAAGTTTTACCAAACGGATTTTTGTTCTTTTTTTTTGTTTCAGGGAATAAAATAATAGAAATTGGGAGAAATAGAAATGTTACCATGCAGATCCTAATTGTGATGAAAACAAAGCTTTCTTACTTATAGAAAACATAAAGAAATGACAAGTAACACCACCCGTGATGGCAGCGTAGTGGTTGAGCTTCAATTCCTTTTGGGAGAGGTTTGGAGTTCGAATCACTGCGCTCGTCTGCCTTATTGAAAAGGAACCCACGATTTATTCCGCCACGAAGCAGCGCACGGTGGTTTCCTGGTACCCAAACAAAAGGACAAGTAACAATTGAGGCCAAAGGGAGAGAGCACAAACTCTCTTCTCGAAGTGACAAAGATTAGCTCCAAAATGGAGGGGTCCAGGAGGTGCGAAAATCAAAGAATTTGAAAAAAGGAAGAGTCGCTTTTTTGGCTCGGCACAAAGTCGTCGTCCCATTTTGTTCAAACTAGAATGATGTGTTTTGCTTTAGGAACATTGAGAAAAAGGTCGTTAGTCGTGGATTCAACCGCACCCAAAATTGTACTGATTTTCCGTCTTGTGCGTGGGATCCCAGAATCTCCCAGTTTCATCTTTAAACGGCACTTTATGTGGCCCAGGTTCTCGGATCCAATGACGAACAGATACAGGAAACCATCTCTGCTTGACATCTAGTATTCTTTTTTTGGTAAAAGACATAATATTATTCTACAAGCAAGAATTTCTCATTTCATATTACATAAAAAAAATTTTGACTACTCACTTAGAATTATGAGATGTCCAATCAAGTGCTTTTCCAAAGTTCTGACCCAATTTAGATACTTGAATTGACGTAAACTTAATGAAAACAAAATTTGTTCAAGTTTTCAAGCTCGCATAAAAAAGAGCATATGTCAATCATCAAATGATTAAAAAAAGGGTTTTATGTGACAATTACATTACATGGGATTAATTACACAAATAACCCCTGAAATGTTGTCACTGAAGTTTTAATTTATTCAATGCGATTCTTAAACTTTGGGTTACTTGTTTAATTTGGTCCTTAAATTATATGAAAAAAAAAAACTAATATTATCCTCTCATACAAAAAGTTTAAGGATCATACTGAACAAATTAAAATGCAGATGAGTAAAAGTTTGGGGACCGTTTATTTCATTTTTCCTATTAAATGACAAGATTGACGTGGTTTTTAATTGGCGCCCCCGTGTGTGGTGCGGTCCATATCTCTTTTGATTGGGTTCCTGAAAAAGAGGCATATTGAAATTCCTTTTTTAAACCCCAAGAAAAGAAAAAACGGAGTTAATCGCCGGGGGGCCCCACTTCTTGTAGCCGTTACACGTATGGCCTCCACCGTTTTGCCACCGTGGCACCGGACTTTTTCGAAACATCACCCCCACCCACCCCCACTCCTCCTCCACTTTTTCAAAATCAGTCGACCGTTACTCCTCCTCCCTCGCCCTTCCTCCATCAAAAGCTCCTGCCTTCATCTCTCTCTCGGAATTTCGTTGCTTTTCACCACCGCACCCAACAGTGTGTCCGAACAAGAAGCGGAACGGCTCTGGATTTGCTAGACGTGGAAATGGCGGCCGAGTATTGCTTCTCCGAGGCGGAGATGGAGGTCGACGAGAGCCTCGGGTACCCGGTCGCGTACGCGAAGCTCTGCCGAGACCGCGGCGCCGGCCCCTACGCCCATGGCCCGCCGTTCGGCTTCACGCCTTACGCTCTCCCGCTGGATGCGGTAATTTTTAGATGGCTCTTCTGTGTTTTTTGTGAACTTGGTTTTTTTCTGGGCAATTCTCAGTAAAACTGCTCACTGGGCAAGTTAGAGTTTCCAGGGATTGAATATTCCTATATAGGCTCTCTGATTTTAGCTGAATCTCGCGGCTAGTTAGCTGCAGAAAATTTGAGGGATCGCTCTATTTGTATGCTCCAGAGACCGATAAGTAGCTGATTAACCTGTCCTGAAAAGGAAATTTTCATTGAGTGAAAACTGCCGCAATTACTGGTTCAGAGACGCGGCTTATCGTATTTTATTCTCTCATGTCCCTAAAAGTATTCAGTAATTGAATGTGAGAATGTATAAATAATGGTCCATGAACTTTGAGTTTGTTTAAACGACGTCTTTGGAGAAAATTCGCATTGCTGTGCCCTCATCAGTAGCTCTCAGCTTCGGACGAGAATCGCGCTTCTGCCAGTGAGCTCGATTTGATCCTTTTGTCGACAACAATGGTTCGATTAATTGCTAGGATTTCATTAGTGGATCCAAAGGGTGAACTTCTTTGTTTTGGAAAAACAAATTAAAGTGTCTACTTGTCTCTCAATTCTCTGCTAATTGAAATGAATTGCGTTGGTTAAATTTTGTTAAATGTTATTGTGACTGTTGTCTGTGAGTCTCGCTGCATGTGCGTTGTTATGTCAAGAATGAATTATTTCACTGGGTGAGATCTTCACTGGCTATTGTTCCTCCCTCTTCATGTTTGGTTTTATGACTTTGAAGGCTGCAATAATGGAAGATTTGGAGCTGATGTTTCCGATAATCAACCCCAAAGCGAAGCCCACTGCCAAGCCGAAGATCTTTATCAGCCTCCTGTGGAAGCAACTTAACCATCTTGGGTACTCTCTGGATTTACCAGAAAATTTTATGAGTGAATTTACATCTAAAGTGCCAAGGAGTTTTCACGAGTTAGCAAAACAGGGCCTGGTATAATCATCTAGTCACTGTATTTTGAGATATAATTGTCTCCTGATGCAGGAATGCCGGATTTGATCCTGCGGTAATTCGAGTGGACCCTTATGGGAATGTTCTCTATTATCATGCTGATTCGGCATCTCCTCTCGCCTGGGACATTGATCATTGGTTTCCTTGCTCAAGTCTGTAAAATCCCTCTTTCTCTCTCTTTCCACAATTTTAGATATGAACTATCTATTTTTTTCTTTTGGACGGAAGATATGAACTATCTATTTGATATGCAGGAGGTGGGTTGACTGTTCCAAGCAATTTGAGGATATTGCAATGGCAAGCTTGCAAGAAAAAGCATAACAAATTGGAATTGCTCGTCCCCTGGTGGGATTTTCAATTAGGCATCTCTGTGAATCAGTTCTTATCGGTCTTTGCTTCATCGAATTCAGATTTCAGGTAGTCATTGTACCATTATTTCCTTTTCATATCAATGTAAAGCAGTAAAACTATGAGTACTCAAGGCGCATCCTTTCAATTTTGGCAGGCACAGAGCGTTCTCGTTTTTGTTCTTGGAAGGTGAAAACGAAGAAATAAATGCCTCCCAAACAGTAGAATCACATTCTTTTCCTCAGCACTTCTTCGAATCAAAAGAGAGAGTTGGTTTAGCTCCGGCTGCCATTGTGGTTTCTCGGAGGGAGTCTCGTGATTCTTTTTCGAATTTTGTATCAACCGATCCTAACAGAAAACAGAGGCCACACAAGGCTATGATGGGTGAGTAGGCTTCCTCTCCACTTATGCTTTAGCGCGTTTCCTATAGCGGAAAATTTATGAGGCTTCTTTATTTTCATCTGAATGATTATTTAACTTATGTGTCTTACTCACCGACGGCCTACAAAAGAAAATTCGCCAGAACATAATCTGTGTGGAACATAGGATTACCCCTTGAGAACTAAATCAGCTTATCATATATAAGAAGATATGAGGTGAAGCTATTTGTGAACAGGAGAGAATCGGTTCTGTTTGAGACAATAGGATTAAAAAGTTAACTTGATTACCCTGAGGAGGGAAGGATCATTAAAATTTAATTCGTTGCCCACAAACAGGAATCTCACTTCCTTAATTTTATCGTTTCAGTGGCTAGTAAGCTCAATTCCAGCCCGCTGAAAGAAAATGAAAACCCAAACCAGTTGAGGAATCCATACCAGGAGATTGTCTTGGCTAGAGATTCACTAAGACGAAAGGACGAGGCAACAAAAATGCAGGCTGAGCTAGCAGAACTTGATGAAGAAGTCATCCAGATGAAGCTAAAGAATGAAGAGGAAAAACTCGCTATTCAAGACTTGGAACTAACCCTGATCAAAAGGAGGAGGAGGGCTGAAAAGTGCAGAAGACTAGCAGAGGCACAATCTTCGTATAGAACAATGCTGGAGAAGATGATTCGAGATGCTATGCATCAGTAAGAGTTCTACCCCTCTTTACCATCTTACCTTTTACTACAATCCAATTATATATAATTTTTTGTCCGATCGCCATTTTGGTTGTGGGAATAAACATGGCTTTTGAGATTATAATGCAGTGATGACCATACTTTATTTTTTGTAGCAAATTTAAATTATTGACAATTTTCCTTTTGGCTTCAGGAGTGTCATCTATAAGGAGCAGGTAAGACTGAACCAGGCTGCAAGTAATGCACTAACGGCCAGACTTGAAGCCCAGAAAGCAATATGTGACGCATCTGAGAGAGAACTCCACAAAATCCACAGACACAAGGATGAAATTGAGCAACAGGTTCGACCCGAGTGGGAGCAAGCAAGAAAGAGATCCAGAATGGATGATACCTTACTGATTGACGAGGGAGACAAAAAACCGACCTTATATTTACCAGGAATCAAGCCAAGGACACCATTACACAAGGAACTGAGACTCTTCCTAGAAGAGGAACATGAAGCAACCATAGCTCGATTTTCTCTCACTAGAGAGCAAAATCTAGAAGAAACACAACAGGGACGCCAATCAACTGCAAAAGATTCCCATGAAGAGAGTCCCGAAGATTTTCCTGCAGTGAAGAATGAATCTACAAGACAGTGTGAATCGAAGGTTTCAGGAGAAGGAGAAGGGAAAAGGCATAGCATTTTATTCCCTTCTTTACAAGAAACAGAAACTGAGGAAGATGGAGAGAGCAGGAAGCAACGCGGAAAAGCCAATGTTGAAAGATGGCTGCACATGCTGCTGGAGAATACTAAAGACGAACTGAGCCCTCGAAATGAGGCCAGAGATGAAATAATCAGGAAGATGGACCTTAAGTTCCCACAGAGAGAGGAGGAAAAAATGTATTCAGATTCACAGGACGAAGCAGGTCTTGGAAAAGCTCAGGTGGAGAACACGCAGAAAGAAACTCAAGGAAAAGAAAGTGAGATAAAAGAAGAGACTGTTGAGACAACAGAGCTGATTAAAGCGCCTTATGTAAGGGGCCAAAGGAGTGAAGTAAGCCGCCACAGTATTGTAACAACTGGAAGTAATGAGAACATTGAGGGAAAAGAGAGAGGAGAGAAGTCTAAAAAAGAAAAGGGGCTCGCGAGATCAGAGAGTGCAAGGATCCTTCGACGGATTCCATCGTCTCCATCTGTGATCCTGGGGCTGAAAAAGGGTGTAGACTGCATCAGAAAGAAGCCTATGGTAGTTGATGACTTTGACGGGGATGAGAATTATGATGCAGAAAGCAATTTCATCAAATCATCCTTCGGGACAGTCAGGAGAGCTGTCAAACTATAAGCCCCTTTCGCTCAGCAGCTTCTTTATGCATTCATTTGTAGTTAAAATATTCTGTTTTATGGGGTGCTCGCAATGACTCCATTCTATAAATAATTGTGTGAAAAATTTATGTTTTATGTTTCATTTGTTCATTGAAACTGGTTGTGTAAGCTTGTTGATGGCTTGGTTCGATTTCAATATCCCAAGTTCTTGGCTATATTTTTTTTTTTTTTTTTTTTTCCAGGAATCAGTTTTTGGCAACTAAATGTGCCGAGATTTCCAACTAATCGTCTGGTAATGTGAGATTGTGAACAGCTTGGTTCGATTTCTATATCCCAAGTTCTTGGCTTTTTTTTTTTTTCCAAGATTCAGCCTTTGGCAACAAAATGTGTAGAGATTTCCAACCAATCTTCTGAACTTCATTTTATGCATAACACGGTGAATAAAAACTAAAAGAACAGGGAAGCATATCAACCTCCAAAATTTGATACGTGTTAGATAGCCAGTAATGAATTGTACACTTAATTACATAAATGGAAAGATACAAGTTCAAACTGATGAGCTTTGTACTATCATGTTTCAGCTTCAAGAGCCAGCCAATTGTCAGACCATACACAATCCAGTCTTGATGGATCTTGCATGCTTCAATAAAGATGCTTTCTTTTGCGTGTACTTCCTTTGATTTCACATTACTAATTAGTTTTAACCCTGCGATGGCAAGGAAGCACAACTCACAGAGACTGGTATCCACAAGTATAATTGCAGTATGTCCTAGGAGAGAGAATCAAATGAACTGAAAACCTTACTCTAGTTTCATCTATGCTTACTCTAGTTTCATCTATGTTGCTTGCTTTCCCCAGTAACCTTCATCACCACAAGAGCAAGCTCCATCCTTGAAATGGTGAAAATTTTCTGTATCCCTAATGGATATTTGCCTGCGAACCACCTTAGAAATAAACTTCACTATATCATGACAGCTTTGGCACATGTATAGATTCTTTGTCACCCGTATAGGCATCCCAGGAGCAGTATTGATGAGCCCAAATGCAACAGCTATTCTCTCACTATGTCCACAGAAAATTTCTGCTCTTGAAGCTTCAATCTTATCAATAGAACTATTGCCTAATCCACCAAAACCATCTATCTTCATTTTCTCATAGAATCCCTCTATAACTGCATTAATTTCTGATTTCTGAGGGTGATAATCATCGCCACTGAGGAAAGCATGGACTTTCCCTTTCACCTCTATCCAACTGCACCCAGGATCCATAGTCAGTCCCTTCTCTCTCATAAATTTTCTGACTTTCGCAACTTCATCCCATTTGCCAACGTCAGCATACAGATTGCACAACAGAATATAATAGCCCACGCTCTTTGTATCTTTTTCAAATATATGCTGTGCTGCAAGCTTGCCTAGATCAACCTGCCTATGAATTCTACACGCATTAAGCAATGCACCCCATATGGCTGCATCTGGAGTTACAGGCATTTCCTGAATAAACTCATATGCATCCTCTAACTGCCCAGCACGACCTAGTAGATCAACCACACATGCATAATGCTTCAAATTAGGAGTAATAGAGTATTCATACTGCATTTGCTGAAAGTATTCCAACCCTTCATCAACCATTCCAGATCTGCTACAAGCACATAACAGTGAAATGAATGTAATTTCATCTGGGCATACTCCAGATATGTTCATTCTATGATAAAGATCCAAGGCCAGTGTCCCTTGTCCTCGTTCTGCATAGCCCGTCAAAAGAATATTCCAAGATGAAACATCCCTTTCATGCAAGTTAAATTGATTCCATGCAGATCCCATCCGTCCACACCTAACATACATATCCAGTAATGCGTTGGGCAAGAAACCATGGAATGCCAGTCCATTTCTTAATACATGTGCATGAATCTCCTTGCCACACATCAAAGCTCCTATTCGAGAACAAGCAGATAGGACAGAGATCAAAGTAATGGCATTGGGCTCCAATCTGAGTTTCATTTGCCGAAAGAAAATCAGTGCCTCAAAGCAGCGGTTGTTGATCCGAAGCCCAAGGATGATAGAAGTCCATGATATGACATTTTTCTCTGGAATATTGTGAAAAATGTCCAGGGCCTTGTCTATGCTTTTGCACTTGGAGTACATGTCAATGAGAGTGTTCGCAACTATTGAGCACGAGATAAGCCCCGTTTCATTTGCAAGTTCGTGAAGCTCAGTTCCCACGTCCAAACGGCCTAAAGAAGTACAAGCAGAGAGAACGGTAGCTATAGTAATCTCATCAGGTGCCACACCAGCTTCTCCCATCATTTTGTAAGTCTCTATTGCTTTCTCATGAAGCAAATAATCCTCAAAACATGAAATCATCGATGTCCAAGAGACTACATCTTTACATTCCATTCTAGAGAACACATCCTCGGCTTCCTCCCACCGCCCAATACTTGAGTAAAATTGAATCAATGAATTAGCAACTGAAACATCAGCACCTAATGCTGTTCTTATCACATAACCATGAATCTCCCTCCCTATCTTCCCATCCATAAGAATCTCACAAGCAGAGACCACACTAGTCATGGTCATGATATCAGGATCAATGCCACATTCAAGCATCCTAATGAACTGCCTCAATCCTTCATAACATTCCCCATTCTCTATATACCCAGATATCATTGCATTCCATGAAATTCGATCTCTTCTGGACATTCTATCAAATACTAAACGCGCACTCACAACATCTCCGCATTTCATGTACATGGTAATCAAGGCATTAAGAACGTCCACATCCGATTCAAACCCGTGTCTAATAACATGCACGTGAACCTCCCTCCCCCTTGCCAAGTCAGGTACACCACCGCAAGTCCTCAAAACGCAAGGAAACGTATAGACATCGGGCTTTATCCCGACCCACAACATCCTATGGTACAAGTCCAGAGCCTCGTCAAAGAAACCATTTTTAGCATACCCGCCAACCATGACGTTCCACGAGAAGGCATCCCTCTCGCTCATCCTGCCGAAAACGTACCACGCGTCGGCCAAGTTGCCGAACCTCACGAACATGCTCAGCAGAGCATTACCGAGCCTGATGCTCAGCTGGGCGTACGCCTTCAACACGTAGGAAAACACAAGCGCCCCTTCGTCGCGGGCCCTCTTGTGCTCGCACAGCCTCGAGAAGGCGATGAACGAGTCTTCCTCGACGCCAAGCTCCGATCTTTGCATCAAGTTCAGGCATCCCAGGGCCTGCTGGAGGTCCCCGCGGAGGCAGAGCTCGCAGAGGTGGGAATTCGGGTTCTGGGTATTGAGCGAGCTGGCGCTGAGGACCGACACTTCCCGGGACTTCCTCAGGCCAAGCTGACGACTTGCGGGGTCCGGCGGGAAGCGAACGGTTCTGGGATGATGGGTCTGGTGAGAGGAAGGATTGGGACGGTCTCTGCGCGGAGGAATTGGGGATGTTTTAGCGGGGAGAGCCATTGTTGAAGGAGCAGAGCATGGTTTCCTCTTGGGTTTTGCGGGAGGTTTTTCTGCGGGAGCGGCAGAAGATAAAACCGCAAAAGCCGCAGGAAGAAGAAGAAAATACAAAACAAAATTTTAAAAAAAGAAAAAAAAAAAAAAAAAAGGTGCGTTCGTGGGTGGTTTGCCGGGAAAATTAATTATTAAATATTTATCCGTGAGGATTAGTCGAATTTTTTAAAATCAAAATCAATTTGACTGACGTGAACTTTTTATTCGACCGTATGAATTTAATGTATTGCAATTTCTTTTCTTAAGATATCTTATGTGACATACTAGGGTCCCAAGGGCAAGTGTCTAAATTTTCAGCACTCAATGAGATTAAAATTATTTTGATAATCTAGTTTTTTTTTTAACTGGAAAGACTCTATTTAGTTTAAAATCCTCTCGGTGTGGTAAATAAAGGAGAGGTTAATTAATCCATATTATAGCGAAAATAATTGATGGCAACTAAAATCTTGGTTAATAAATCGCTAAAACATACCAAGAAGGGAAATTAATTCAAATGAACCATAAACTTTGAACCAATATGTAATGTAGTCTATGAATTTTTAATCTAATTGATATGATCCCTTAACTTTGGCCGAATATGCTATTCAGTCCATGAACTTCTAATTTTGTTTAATACCATTCTCAATTTTTTTATATGTTCAATTTAATCTCTATAATTTTTTTAAAATCAAAATTAATTAACCAGATGTAAATTAAAATTTAGGAATTACATTAGATCAAAGTTCATGAATTTGTTGTCAGTACCCCTACAACTAATTGTCATCGCTACATCTTTGGTGAGGAATTAGTGAAATTTAGCTATTGCTTTTGAATTATCAACGTTTTAATTTCATTTTCGACACCTAAAATTTAGTCCTAAAGTTTTGTAAATTTATTTTAGTTTTATCAAACAAGCTCATCATCATTTGTAGCATAATCATTGTGAATAGATCAGACAAACCGCATGCCATCTGTATAGATGGGTTCACTATTTTTAATTAGCTCGAGTATAATTCCATATGATTTGCTGGATACAATCCCTTAAGATCTAATGCACTTGTTAATCAAAAGGGAAGATCTATTAAACTTGTAAATCCTACAAGTTCAATGAGGAAACACATTATCCGGCAGCCCCGTTTGGTTCGGCATTTAGAAGGGGCTTTTGGCCTCTAAAGAGGTTTGGGCAAAAGCGGGTGGTGTTTGGTTCAATATTTTGGGACTTTGGGGAGATGCAATTGCATCTCCAAGGGGCTTTAGGGGAATGGAGGGGGAGAGGTCCATTGGCAAGTTGCATTTTCGGAATACAACTTCTATTGTTCATCTTCATAAGAGAGAAGCCGATCGGAGGCCGACGACCGCCGGCCAAGGGGTCGCACGCGTCAGCAATGCGCCGGCGACCGCCGGCCAAGGGTCCCCCGACCCCGGCGACCGTCGCCGGACCTCAGGCGACACCTGGGTCGCGCGAACCAGGCAGCTGTCGCCTGAATCACGCGACCCAGGCGGCCGCCTGAGGTCGCGCGACCCCAGGCGGTGGTCACCTAGGTTCGCACGACCCGAGCGGCGGTCCCCTAGGTCGCGCGACCCCAGGCGGCCGTCGCCCGAGGTCACGTGATCCAGCGGCCGTCACCTGGGTCACTCAACCCCGCGACGGCCGACTAGGTCGCGCGACCTTAGGCGATGGCCGCCTGAGGTTGCCCGACCCCAAGCAGCCAGATCCGGCCATCCGGCCGTCGGATCCGCCGCCGGATCCGGCGGTCTAGTGGCTAGACTTCAAAAAAGAAAATATATTTTTTTTCTAATTTAATAAAA
This sequence comes from Eucalyptus leucophloia subsp. euroa, assembly GCA_017140325.1. Lineage (NCBI taxonomy): Eukaryota > Viridiplantae > Streptophyta > Magnoliopsida > Myrtales > Myrtaceae > Eucalyptus > Eucalyptus leucophloia. Next base: position 35,427,636 of record CM029477.1, read on the forward strand.
GTCATTTACAAATATAAATTTTACCAATGCAAATTTTACCAAACGGTATTTGTATTTCGGAAAACCCCCTTCAGCCAAAGGTATTTGCATTTTGACAAATGCATTCCCCAAAAGCCAAACCAAACGGGCCCAAATCTCCATTTTGAATGAGTGTTAACTGTAACCGATGCCTCACCGCCATCAGAATCATCTGAGTGGGTTACAAAACTATCTCCTTCGATGAGACCCGACAACTTCACTGCACATATCACACTCGCATCAAGACATCTTGACTTACAACGAAAATGTCGATTCATGTCGATACACGGGTCAACCACTTCATGTCTTGTCACAATCGTGTTTTGTAAAGAGGATACGGTCCTGTATAATATTGCAAGCCATTCTCTGAGAGCTGAGGTCCCAATTATGAATTCAAAGCTTCTCTCTGTTTTCCCCTCTACAAGCCTGCAATTACTAGTAGCCTCAAATCTCCACCAATGAAGAATTGTAGATACATGGTTTCAATGCAATGCAAGTCCATAAATCAGAAAGCACCTCATCACAGGATGCCCAAGGAACTTCAAAAATGCTCGAATAGGTAACATTTTCTTTTTTTGGTCCTCCTTTTAATCAAAGAAATGTCCTATGTCTTGGTTCTAACTCTGCTTCTCATCAGCATTGGCCGATGATTATTCTTTCTTGCTCAATGGTACAAAAACATGTGTGTGACAGAATCATGATGATTTGCCAGTGGAGTCTCCTGCTGCTGGTTTCACTGTTAAATCGCTTGCAAGAGAACCATTGCCGCTCTTGTCTTGAGCCACAACCGGTATCTTAACCGCGGCTCTCTCCAGCTCCTTCTCAAGTTCTTCCTCCTGACGTAATGCAGTGAACTGGGTATCGAGAGACTTCGCTGCAGCTAACCATGCGAGCACGATCACCATAAGTATTCCTCCAAGGTATGGAGTCGAATTGGCGAGAGAGCCGAAGGTTAAGATCATGAATTGCTGAATCAGAGCACCTCCGGATTTCCCCAGCGGGTTGCAGACAACATCAATGGCTGCTTTCCCTTTAACCTGAAGCAAGCATTTGAAAATTGCTGAGTGAATGATAGGGTGGGAGGTATAAAAATCTACACACAAGTTCTAGGTAATTTCCCAATGTTTCCATTTCTTAAGAATTTCAACAGTCCAAATCTTCTCCTGCGACAGCATTGGCAATAGTTACGAAGCAAATTTCCTGTCCATACTTTCATAAATAAAATGACTGAAATTTAAAGAGGAAAGTGACAGAGAAAACTCTTGTGGGAATGGCAAGTAATTAATCTGAACCTTGGTGTCCTCATCCAAAGGAATATAAGCCATTTCCTTGCAGGGGTCAAATAAGCTGTACTTGGCGCTCTTGCTGAAAATATTTTGCATGGCACCAACGTACACAGCAGCAAGAAGAGGAGTCATCCCGAACTTCGCAAGAGTTGGTACAAGTGGACCGCCAAACAAAACCAGAGAAAAGAATGCGACTCCTGTCACAAGCAGGACGGTAGGTGTGATCTTGGCTGCAACTCCCCATCCATATTTGTCGAATACATATCGACTCAGTAGCATCATTATGAAGGTAGCTATTCCAGTTGCAGTAGAGAAATCACCCATGAAGGAAGAATACTCATTCGGACTAGGGAACTGCAAGAAGAGTGGAAGGCTCAAAAGTTACAAATCAAAAGAACCTATCAACAATGAGCCAGGAAGAGAGAAACTCCATCAAGATTTACCTGAGCTTTGAGCTTGGATTTCCATGTGACCTCAACCAGATTGATGCTAATACCATATGCAACAACCAATGTGGCAAGATCTCTGATGTACCTTGAAGACACTAAGAATTTCAAGCTCTCCATGGTTCCCATCTTGGGTTTTTCCTGTGAGATTAATGGAAAATCTGATCAGCTTACTTCACTGGCTCTTAACTGATAACCCAAAAAGTAGGATGTAAAAAATATACTGATGTAGAGGATTACCTTCTTCTTCTTGCTACGAGATGGAAGAGGAACAAACGTATTCACCCACCAGTAAAGACCGCAAATAGCAAGCCCCATTACCACCACAATACTCATCATCCCTTTCAGGGAGATGGCCCAACCATCAACACCAGGAGCTAAGTTCTTCCTCATATTGGAAAAGTACTTGACTGTCCGGCCTGAGAAAATAAGAGCAACATTTGCTCCAAGTCCAAAAAGAGGGTAGAACTTTTTGGCTTCTTCCACAGTAGTTATCTGCAGAAACAGCATATCTGGAGCATTAGCACACAGTGTCGAGCTAAAAAAAAAATGCCTAATTAATACACATTGACCCCAATTCATCCAATATCAGAAACGAGAGTTAAAATGGCACAAAATGACACAGACAATTAGAGCAGTAGCAGTAAGATTAATTGGCTAAACTAAGCTATTAGCATAATCGCTTCATCCGAGGAATTAGAGAAGGCAATCACAGAATAACCCCGAATTATTTGGTTGCTTAGAACAAAAGCAGGACATCATTCACTCTATCTCCAAGTAATATCAGAAAAGATCCTAGAAAACGCAGAAGTTAGAATTTCTAGGATAACAAAACATAATATTGACTAATGGGAGCACAAACAATCTGTCGATCAAACACCAAAAGAGATACTCTGTCGTGACTCAATCAAAACACGAAGTGCCCCCTCGTCAAACAAAAGGGACACTCATATATGACTCATATACCTTAGATTTATACAGAAACAAGAAACAACTTAGGTAGCATATGAGATTGTGATATCTATTTCCTTAGGATTAAACTTATGCGAGACTAAGAGAAACAAAATGCCTTTTGAATCGACGAAAATTTCTACACACAGCACAAAATGAGATCCACTGGCCAGAACCAATGATAGAACTGGAATAGATACGCTCCCATTCACAAGCCAGAAAGATAAGGAACTACATAATATCTCATTCACTAGGCAAAGAGATTTTCTCTTCTTAAGTTTATAACAGCATGATAAATGTTCCTCACCTGATTGGCAAATCCCCAGAAGAGGACCGAGACCACAACACTGCCCCAGAGCTCAGCCATAACGTAGAACAAGCAGAAGCTCCATATCCTCATAATGGCAAGTGGACCAAGAAACCTCGGCCCAAGCATTCCAAGAAGCTTGTCCGCAAGAGCTTGAGGGTGAATATAGCTGCTGAGAGGATAAAGAACAAACCCAAAAGCCCCAAAGAAAGCAATGAAAGGAACAATCACAGAGTAGAAGAGAGCCTGCTTTGACAGCATATTGGACAATTTCGTGTACCACAACATGAATCCAATCGCCATAGGCAAATTGACCCAAGTTTTAAGAAACGGTATGATCTCTGCACTGCTTCCTTTCGCTGTGACAACCAACACATCTTTCGTGTCCCTAAGGATTGTGTAATTGAACAATATGCAAAAGAACATTAACCCGAGTGGGATAATCTTCTTGAGCGTCACAGCCTCCATGCCCAAGAACTTAGGCTCCTCAGGCTCAGCAAACAAAGGCTGCCCATCAGCTGCCGCAGCTGCTTCAGCCTTGCAAATATGAAAGCTCCTATTTTTCTGGTATATTCCACTGGGTTTCGAGATAAAGCCATTGAATCCCTGAAACCCATTGGAAGATAAAGGAAACCCAGGAAGCGCTTGAGGCTTTACGGACAAAATTCGGTGCTTCAGGCCTTGAGATGGATTGAGCAACCTGCTCCTCGGGTTTGGTGGGAGAGATATGAGACCTCTGGTTTTGAGAACAGCCTCCATCTCTCTCTCTCTCTCTGGTTCTTCAAGAGGAGAACGTGAGACGAGAGAGACGAGGAAAGGGGAGGGAAGAGATAAGGTAGCTGGAGAAGATCAATTTCTCAGAGAGAGTTGTGATAAAAACGACAGCTTTTATAGCATTCCACGCACAAAACCCTCGAGGTTTTATGACAGAACGTCGACATACTTTCGGAGTCCCACCATCACAAAGCTCCTTAAATTATGCTGCAAAAAAGACAGCCCCTCTCTGTCCCTCCCTCCCCTTAAGTTCTGCAAATCCTGCTTTCTGAGGAAACATGGAATTATCAACTGGAGTGGCGATAAGTTTTTCCAATGTAGGTAATAGTTTTGGATACTCTGATGAATTCAACGGCAACCTCTTTAAGGATTATAATAGCATTGCTTTTCAGGACTCACTGCCGTTGACCGAGTTGCCGAACTGGACTGCTCCAACGAAGTTTTCTTAAATCCGCGTGCTTAGTAGGTGCTTAGTAGGTAGGTAATTAATCACGTGATTCCAAAGGGCATACGCGTCATTATATCTCAAAGAGGCTTTGTTAACGTAACAGTCTTTAAATTATAAAATACCGCTTACTGTGAGTCATAAATTAATAAATTCTTAAAAATATGGACTCTGCAATAATTTATAATAATAAATTTTTATGATTCAAAATAAACTATTATTCTCACGATAAATTAGAGATTGTCAACCAATTATTTTTCATGTATGGATCCTATAAAATCTAATAATTAGAGTTACGAAAACAATTAAATTTCCGTGTGCATGACATTTGGGTTGTGATATATCTACACTTTGAGAAATCATATCTTACCTATGTTTAAAGTAAATCGTTTTAGATAGACCGAGCGGCAATAACACGTTTTCAATTGATCAACGTAATGAAATAATTGAAAATAAAATGAGATATCTTTGATATAAAAAAAAATAATGCTATAAAAACATCGACGTTAACTTTATGTGCGCACAAAGTTGCATGAATTGGAATGGGATGAGGAACACAAGTGATAGAAAGCTAGAAACCATCCACATTCATTTGATGGATAATTGAGGGAAAATTACTAAAAACGTCACAGATCAATTGCAAGAATTGTCAACATCGGTTTTGGTCATCCCACGTAAAATGGTCAGCATTGAATTGACTACCATAATATCGATTTCTGACCAAAAGTGGCTGGAATTACTATATTGATAAATTGTTAAAAGGTTGAAAATTTAAGGACTAAACTAGCATAATTAAAAGATCTAGAATTAAATTAACAAATTATCTAAAGATTTATGATTAAATTGATCAAATTAAAAAAAATTATAATTGAATCAATACAAGTATAATAAGTATAGGGCTTTTTTTATAATTTTTTTTCAATAATTAACGTGAGCATCCAATCCAACTAGTGACTTTGGTCAACTTGATATTGATGTCATTCTCAAAACTAGGGGTGAGCATGGTCCGGGTTGGTCTGGGCCACCCCCTAATCCTAGGACCAACATGTACAATGTCGGTCCTTAATTTTTAGGACTGAGGACCGACCCTATTGAGCTTGGGACCAAGGACCGAACCGACCTAATGGGGTCGGTCCGGTTCCAGGGTCAATCCGAGACCGATCGATAATTTTTTTCATCTTATTTTTTATATTCCCTAAAAACGCAAACCTACACATTCAAATTACACATCCATCGACAACGCGGCATTGTGCAACTAAACTATAAATACCAATACATATTTAGCAAATTTAAGATGACACAATAATAGAAATTTCGTACCTATTAACCGCTCATCGAGATATGGGACAAGATGGAAAGTTCTTGTAATCATCTATCTTTAATATTCATAACACCATATGCAAAAACGTTTTCCTAAATTTGATCATGTAGCAAATCACCGTGACAACTGCAATACTACTCTACTCTTTAAAAACTTCTACCATTTGACACAAATTGAAAAGCAAAGTGCAGCTGAAATTTATTAGTAAAATACAATTAAACCATAAAAAGTTCAAAATGCTTAATATAAACCATGAATATATAACTTCACATCTTGTTAATTCACTTGAACTTTTAAACACCTGAAAAGAAAACAAACGACACATAATTAATATTCAACAAAAGTTTTAATTGTGCTATTGATAGAACATCTCAATATAATATAATATAACGAGATATTTTACTTAGGTTTGAATATATTAAAGAATTATAATATGATATAATATAATATAATATAATATAATATAATATACATGGTTGGTCTAAGGTTAGACCGACCCAAAACTCTTAGGACCGATGACCAACCCGCATGATGTTGGTCCCGAATTTTAGGACCAAGGACCACGTCTAATCCCTTTTAACCGGACCAGGACCGGTAGGGTTGGGCCGATCCAGGGTCGGTCCAGGGCCGACCCTAGACCGTTGCTCACCCCTACTCAAAACAATTCGGGGAATGAAAACTGAAGAAATTAACGGATGAGAATTGATGTCGGGTGGATTGACAAAAGGTGGATCACTTAGAAAACATTCGAGAAGAGCTACAAAGAATATCTATCTTGTACGTGTAGGTTTTGGATCGTTCAAATATCTATATAGATCTCCTTGTCCAATTTAGGTTCGGAGGAGATTTTTGGGTTAATCAAACACGTGAATTGATCTAAAGAAGAGATTGCGACCCGTAAAGAAGGATTTGATGTTGCAAAACTAGATGCTTAACACTAGACATTTGATTCACGTATTGATAAGAATTCCACAATCTTGTTCCAATATTTTGACTCGCTCTAGTAAAAATACGATGCTCTAAGTTTAACGGGAATCAATAAGAATTACAAGTGTCATTGTTTTTGCGTTCACCTAAATCTCGAACCTCGGATTGACATATTTTCAAGAGTTTGTTGACAAAACAAATCGAGGGATAGCTGCCTTGATCGGATCACAGACTTCCCCGTCAAGACTCAAGATGTCCAAAGAGTAATAAAAATAACAATGGAGTAATTAGTTTAACAAGAGCTTAGAATTAAACCTGCTCAATTAATTGGCCCGATTTACTTAGTCGGAAAAATCACGACACGCCATTATCTCACGTCATTCCTCGAAGAGATAAATTAAATCTATTTATGTTTCCTAAATATGTATTCTAAAAATATTATATCCTCTTAACGTGGTAAGTTTTATTCTCGATGGTTGATGTCCCAAGAAAAGGCTCATTATGAACTTTTTGATGAACAAAATATATCATCAAGTTATTTTCCATGTCATAAATTAATTTAGTCAGAAATATATTGCTGAAGTTATATATTGTCTTGCGGTTCTTGGTTCGTCTCCCTCGGGACTCCGTCGGTTTTTTTTTTTTTTTTAAAGCAATGAAGCCAAGATAAAATAATAAATAAATAAATACATAAATAGATGGGGGAGACAAGACAAGCCCATCACCCCCACCTCGGTAATCGGAAGCACGCGGCCCGACACGTTATCGCCGCTTAGCTCCGGTCATTTTTGACCATACGAATAGGACATGCTTCCACCAATGATCAACACTTCAATCCACCACCATAAGTCAAGTACTTTTAATATGAAAATATCACAATTTGAGTGAGTTCGCATGAGAAAAGAAAACGACATAAATAATTCTTCAAATTTTTAATTTATTTGATGTGATCCTTTTACTTTTAGTATATATTATATCCAATTCCTAAATATTGTTATTTTATTAATCTAAGTTAATGTAACTTGCTAAATTGACTTTTTGACCCTATACTTTTGAGCACTGGACCAAAAAAAAAAAAAATTACACATGGATTGTTCACGTATGTTATCTAATTCAAATCACGGTACAATTCCATGTCATCAGATAATACCGATAATCATTTTTTACAAAATGAACAAAATAAATTAATTAAACAGGATTACTTGAATCCATGTGTAATGTTTTTCTTTTTTTTGTCCACCGTTCAAACTTATAGGATTGGAAAGTAAATGCTATCAACTTGAATTAATAGAAGAATGATATTGGATATTTCCATAAAATTTAAGAGCTATATTGAATATTTACTAAATTTTTAAAGACAACGTTGAATAAATTAAAAGTTCGGGGACGATATTATACACTAAACTAAAATTTAAGAATCTCATTAAATTCAAAAGTTCACGGGCAACATTGTATATTGATCCAAAGTTCAAGAACCATTTGTATAATTATCCCTTTTAGAAACCTGTCCAAACATGATTAGTTCAAGACCGGTGATGCCTAATATGTCATTTGCGAGAGAGTGGATGAACGAGAGTTCCTATAGTAAGCAATACCCGGTCGGGATCAGAAAATTGTGACCAGGAAATCGGTGTTGGCGTCGTGGCCCGACTCATCCAAATTGGGCCCACCTCGAGGTTGAAATTGCAACATTACGAGCTCAAGAGACTTCATCTAACTTTCCACTAGGCCCTAAACTTTGTCATTTGGGTCTAGCCCGAGACATCGGCCTGGTCTCGAGAAACCCAGGCATGAGAATTTCCTCGAAATAGGCCTTTTTGGCATTGCTGTAGGCGTAGCAATAGAGAAATCCCTTTGTGGAATTATGGTAAAACAAATTATATATATAATTTCTTTATTATGATAAGATCACTTTAATCATGGACCCTTCCACGAGTTTTGTCCTAGTTCCACCGGCAATCGTAGAGAAAATTGTCAAGGTACTCTATATTCCGATTAAGCTCAACCGATATACTTAATGAGCGTATTACATCAGAATGATGTGGGAGGGAATTTTCAGCTGTAAGATGATAATGAATTTCATTGGATAATTTCTTACGGCACTCATCATTTGGTTTTGATGAGATAACTCATGCTTGAAAGCTTACTACTCCAACTTTCACCTACCCTCTTTACTTTTCTTAAGGTCTTCCCAAACATTATAGTGGGAAAATAGGTAAAAGGGCGTTTCCCAAGTTCGCCGGAGACAATTTATGAAGTGTGAGACCTTTGATTTCAATTTTCCGACATTGGAAGCATTAGCCTTCTTGGTCAAAAAGTCATCGTGGCAGGCCTAGATTATGATGTGTGATGCACGTTAATGGAATAAATGATTTTGTGGGGAAATTCCCTGTATCTGAAGGTTCCCTTTTTTCTTTACTCTTTCCTCTCTCTCTCTCTCTTTTTTTTTTTTTTTTTAAGGGGAGTGACATCTGATTCATGGTTCAACTCTTTCCGATTTTCAATCAACGTCATCTAGTGCGAATTATCAGCTTTTGTTTCAAGAATGTCACGACCAAGCAAGCAAGGCGATTAGTGGAGAAATTAAAGATTGGACTTGCTACGCTGACAGTGTAGAAAAGTTGTACGCACGAAAAGACTCAAGCGCTAAATTATTGACACATAAATTGTTTTTTTATTCAGTAATTATATTCATCATGATTTTCATTCCATAAGTTCTTGTTACGATATCCCTTATAAAATTCCTTAAAGATATCAAGCTTGAGCATATTAGGCCAGTTATATATGCTATAGATTCACGCAATGGAGTTGAGGAACATAACAACGCACAAGCTGGACAAAAAATACCCGTTTGATAGCCTATATCTCCAATTTAAAAAATTAATCATTGAGATATTTACTTGAGTATTTCGATTCGCCACTCACCTAATATGTGGAATTATTACACAATTGCCTGTAGATATGCCATTTACATATTTTAAGCGAACTTCCTCGTAATAAATATGTGTGTGCACATTCACTTTTATGCATGGCCATAGATAAAAATAAGTTATATATGCCTTTGTAGGCTGGATCCTATTCGGGCAACCAAAAAAAGAAGGAAGAAACAGCCCTCACCACAAATTTTTTTAAGAGGGTCCATTTTCTTTATATCAAAGCATTAAATCGGTGGCCCAAATCGATTCTCCTCCAACTTTATCTCTTTCTTTGAACCTAAGCCAAGTTCCGTGGACAACGTACGTTTCCTTCTGGCCCGTTGAAACGATCATCGGAGTCTATTGGACGTTAATCAACCTCTTGAGAAGAGATTAGAAAAAAAAAGGGTCATTGGTTATCGGGGCACGATGGGAAGGTATAGGGAATGAAATACCTACCTAAGATGCACTTATGATATGCAACAAAAGATGAGTGGATTTCATACCGTTGTACCAACCTGGATGACACCAACCTTCGTATTAAAAAAGACTCCAAAATTCAAACAAGAGCATAGGAATATATAGAAGGTAATGTCAAATCTTGTGGGGCTATCATCCGAATCAGCCCAAGCTGGAAAGTCTTCCCTAAGGGACCACCTCATGACTCCATGTATTCTTCGAGGCAACAAAGTCGTCCTTAGCTTTGATATATTTTTGCACGACAATTGGGAGAAAATTATCTATTCTTTTTTTTTTTTGTTTATTTTTTGTAAATTAACTATGTGACAATTATGTAATTAAAATTAATCATTACTGAAAAAGAGAGAGACGTTATGGTTCAAAACTTCCCTCCACAAGAATCTTGAAATTTAGCACCATTCTTTATTTTGCCACCTACCTAACCAATGATGTGGATTTGTGATTCAATAGGCCTATGTTGGTCGACACAAATCACCCTTTCCAACTCACCGGCAGCCCTAGTTCGGGAGGCTAGGGATGTTTGTCATGACTCCATTTCAAAGTTGTTCTTACACACAAATCATCTTTTAATGGATTTTTGTGCGTTTGGTCCGTTGAAAATAATTAGTCAACGAAAAATCATTTGCGGTTAAAAAGAAAATATTACAAACTTAAAATTGAGAATGTAGGAAAAGTCTTTTTTTTTTTCTAGAAAAAGGATTTCTCAAAAAAAAATTATCTTTTATCATGAAGTTTTCTTTCAAACAGACGAGCCCTAATCGTCCATGCAAAGAGAGAGCGGCTGTCTCGGTTTAACTACCTTATCTACCTACAGGGGAACGTGGAGGGCCCAAAGCAACATCAGCAATCTATCCTAAAGTTCGGATGACTAAGGATGAGACGGCTCATTTCCAATCGTGTCATGCTATTGAAAGCTTTGCTCTTTTTTTTTTCAGGTCCAACATTACGTCCCATTTTCATGCGCCAACCCGCCCCTTTTGTCTCCTAGAGTTTTCCAAGAATTCCCTTTTTTTATTTTATTGTTTTTGTTCCCAAAATTCGTTGATTAAGAGGGAAAAAAAAACCAAAATGACCGAGCTGTCCTGATATATAAAGCGCACCTTTTTTGTTCGTGATCCCACGGCGCTGTGCCCTGCCTTTTAAGCTTTGTAATCCGGACAATGCGGTCCAGCTCCGCGAGGAGAGATAACAACAGCTTAGCTTTGCTAACATCATTGGATGGAACGAAGTTTCGTCAAATACGATGAAAGTGAGATGCACACCGTTTTTTTCCCGACGGCCGGGATCAAGACCGGCCTCGACCGGCCTTTTTCCAGCCTTGCTCGGACAGCAAAAGCCGAGCGAGACGCTGCCACGGGGCGTAATCTTATGGAGGCCGAGGAAACACTTGTCATGCTGGAACCAAAAGGTTATCGTTTGCTTAGCGATCTCATTAATCTCCTGCGCACACTTGTCGTGCAAGAATCGATTTTTCAATTTGGAAGATAGCATGGAAATGGAATAACAACGCAAATGATTCATAAATTTTGAACCTATGTAAAATATCGTCTATAAACTTTTCATTTATATAACGTAATCTCTAACTTTTAACTCAATATATAGTTTAATCCTAGGTTTTTAATCTATTTAATGTGATCTTTGGACTATTAATAAATATTTGATGCATTCCCTAAGCTATATAAATATGTTTGAAAGTTCATGAACCACATTAAATATTTTATTAAACTTCATAGACAATATAAATTATAGAACTGCGTTATATATTGGATCAAAATTTAAGGAATTCATCAAACAAATTAATAGTTTATTAAAAATATTGTCCATTGACCATTTATGTACCAACTTTCCCCATTAAAACTATGTAGTTGGTCAAATTAATCATGTGTCTACACACTGAGATAGCTTATTATTGTAGAGTTCTTCATAAATCTCAAAGAGCATTTACACTCACACTGCACACAACCTTTTTATCATATATTGAAATGTGAATACTCAACATTTAGACTCGGAATGATGAGTTTGCATCTTACACTGGCTTGCCCACTCGAAGAATATTTTTAGTTGAAGATAGCTTGTCTGTTTAATAGAGATTATTTATGTATTTCAAAAAGCACGAAAACATAAAGAATCCACCGTGCATGTATATCTTAAAAAAGGTAGATTACATCGTTCTTTCGTGCAACGTGAAGCATTCGAAACCTTTGATGTCAGGATATATTGAAACATGAAAATTCTTTATGTTTGAGGAAAAGCAGCACGACATCAGCTCTCTCTTGAAGATTGTTTTATCCAAAACGAGAAACCTCCCTCGGAAGTTCTATGCTGTACAAGTGCACATACGAAGGGACAAGAAGATAGAGAAATCGATTGCCCAAATTATGGTGCGCCTGCTAACGAGATCTATGCAATTAATAATTATGGTTAAGAACTGAATAAAGTTAAAAAAAGACAAGTACTAAAGGGAGAGCACTGCCTCGAGCATCATAAGATGCTAACGCTTTTAGTACAATCATTCCGCAGGAGCTGAAAAGTGGCCGGAAGCTACGCAACGGTGGACGGGCCAAACGATGCCAAAGACAAATCGCAACCCGACATCCTAAGAAGCCGCAGAGAGTTTAGTAAAGCGGAAGGAGCTTTTTGGCCTGAAATATGGTGCCAATTGGCATGCGTTTCGGATTCCCAGAATATATAATAAATTATTTTCGTCTCTAACAAATTATACTAATCGAAGTTCGCGTTATTTTAAAGGTTAATATAAAAAAAATTCTAAATTATACTAAATGTGACACAAACATCTCAGACTTTATTTTTTATTGCCTAAGGGCCTGTTTGTTTGTGTTCCCCGAAAACACAATTTCTAAATTAGTGTGAATTAAAATAACGCGGTGGAAGCGTTGGTTAGGGCTTGGTACCCCAAACGCGGGGGAAGGGTTTTTTGTTTTGCCAAACGCAAACACAATTTCTAAATTAGTGTGAATTGAAATAAAGCGGCGTTCGGAAGGTCCGGGTTACATATCATATATGTATGTATGGATTTGGGGTATTCAAATTTAGAGTTTTGGGTGACAAAAAAGTTTGAAATATTCCTATCATAGTGTATAGAATTTGATTTTTTTATTTCATTGATGGTGTTTGACCTTATTCTTACGATTGACATTGATATGAAACGGATCAAGATTAATACCCAAAAAAATTGATGACGTTGAGTTGTGATGCGAGCGGCTCCTTTTACAAAAGAGAAACCTTATTTTTATTAAGTCGAGACAAGTCAAACATACGTTGCGAATCAATGAAGATTTGGCATGCTCAAGCTATTCAAATTGTCACAAGACCTGCATTAAATAGAGTTAGGCTGAGATGAGAGCTCATTGTACACATCGTGATCAAACAAACGGTCCATACGAGCCAACAATTCACGCGTCTGGTACCGGCGTACGCCGGAGAGCAGAGGGCGGGGACAGCGAGGAATCCGCCCTGCAGTGGCGGAACGGCAGGGGCGGGCCGGGGGCGGGGACAGGGGGCGCGAGAGCGACGTGACCGGGGAGTGACCATGTGGGGGCAGCACGGCGCAGATCTTCCGGTCCCGACCGGGATCCGTCTCTGTCTCAAAAGTCCAACGGTAGGCAAAGCCCCCACGCCACCGGGCCACCACCTTGTCTCGGCCCTCGCGCCGCCCCCCTCTCCTCTCCAATTCCTCGCCGTCCCTCCCGCAATCTCTTCGAAAATCTTTCAATCTGATTTGACTTGATTTTGTTTTGTTAAACTAATCAACTCTCCAAGTCCCCACTTTAATATTTAATTTTCTCGTTGCTCAATTGCTGCACGCCTCTATTTAATAATTGGGTTTTTTTCCCTCAGGTTTGAAAATTAGTGCTCCCCTATTTTAGATTTTTTTTTATTTAAAGCACGCAGTATTTTGCCTCGTGAACAGGTTATATGGTATGACGCGGTCATGATTAGTACTATCTTGATGTAATTTTCTCAATGAATTCGTGAATCGTCAGTTGAATAAAATCTTTCCAAATGGGCGGTTCATGGTGTTTCTTGCATGCAAGGTGAAAGTAAAAAGATGTAGTGATCGAAAGCCGAAATGTACACCTTATGACTCCAGGAGCGGAGCCCACACTGTTATGCTAACATTGTTTGATCTTAATATTTATCAATCGAGCCGCTTCTTCCATTTTTAAAAGAAAATATCCCGTGTCAATTCATTTGATAATAACTTATACAATTGAATTAATTCTCTCTCTCTCTCTCAACCTATCAAGAAAACAAATCGACAAAATGCAATTTCACGGTCGGTACGGTCCAAGTAAAAGCCTGTGATATTACAATCACTTTTGCCACAAAATAATACTATGGAAATTCGACTCTTTTTTTCCGGACAGGTGGACCCCTTGATTTTATGCAATCACTTTGAGGGGTGAAAATATTTTACCTAGAAAGTGCAATCATGGATCATCATCTCTTCTCTCGACCATTGCCACCTAACCTTCACGGGAGGTCATCTCGTTTGACGATGGTTTCCATTTCCACTGATTACAAGACCAGAATCCAAGCCCCAAAACGAGCTTATGTGCCTCAATGAGAAAAGGCAGAAAATTCCTAGAACAAGCCAAAATAGAAATTTCCACACAAAGAATTAAAAAAAGAATGTGGAAAAATCAATTTTTGGAAAAATCTCCCAACCACCTCGGAGCACTTCTAGAACTCTTAATTAAGAATGACCATGTCGTCAGGCTCTCCCAAATATGAAAATTAGCATCCTCGTTTTGGGGGCAATGCGGTCCAAAAAAAAATATCGTTTTTATTTATCATTCCGAAAGAAAAGGGCGGAGATTTTGTTTTATTTTATTTCCCGAATTAAAGGGTAGTTCTGTCAAGTCGAGACTGGAAAAAAGGGAACTGACAAATGGAAATTAAATGGAATCCTATTATAAAACTAATTAATTAACAACGTCAATTACCCCACTTTCCTTAATTAAACCATTTTCGCCGAATTTTTATTTATTTATTTTTTAAATAAAAGATCGACCATATCAAAGAGGGCCCGAGATAAATTACGCCGTCGGGTCAGACACGCAAGAGAGAGAAAGAGAGAGAAGAGAGAGAGAGAGAATTCAAAATCTTCCGCAGTTTCTGCCGTTTGCTCGCCTTGCCTCCGGAAAATCGCCGCCGGCGCTCGTGCCGCCCACCCACCGCCGCCTCCTCCGCGCTTCCCCCGGGGAATGGCCAGGGCGCCGCCGCGTTCGACGCCGGCTAGGGTCTCGCGCCTCTCCTCCTCCTCGCCTCCGCCTCGACGACTGAATCCCGCCCGGCCGGGACCGACCGCGGCCGCCTGATCACTGGGCGGGCGGCTCGCCGTTGGATGATCGTCGCCGCGGTGGGAGGAGAGATGGCGGCGAGGGGGCTGGGGTGTTGCCACCTGGTGGAGAAGCTGAGGAGGATCGCGCGGACGGCGTTCTTCGTGGTGGCGATGGTGGCGTCGCTGCTGGCGTCGTCGCTGCCGGTGCTGGTGGCGGTAGGGGACGTGGTCGTGCCGTGGTTGTTGGTCCCGAGGTTCACTTGCGTGAGTTGCTACGGATTTAGGGAGCATTTGAGGCGATATTCGTTCAAGAGCTCTTTGACGGACATTCCATTGGTTTCGATCGTTAGATCTCTGATCATCATGTGTATGTGTTCACGTCCTGTTCGCTCCGCTTTCGTTTCTTTTTGTAGAGTTCGAGAATTTGTCGTTCTTTCTTTGGCATCGGTAACTTTGGTTTTGATGTTTGAAAGATGAGAACTTTCTTTCTAGGACAATTCTCTTTGTTCGGCTGGGGAATGTTAGGCTTTCAACTTTTAGTTTTGGTGCTCTTGATATGAATGTGAAATTGCAGCTTAGAATTTGTGGCCTTTGATGAACTCTCTGGAATGATTTTACAAGGGCGCTGCAGTTTGAGTCATGGGTGGCTTTTGTAATTTAACATTCGTCGATTTTTTTTTTTTTTTTTTTGATGTTGGTGACTAGTGTTGCAGGCTTGATAATTATGTTTGCCATGTCGAATTGGTGTGGACCAGCAATTGATGCCTTTAGGCTTTCTGTAAGAGAATCGAAGAAAACGCATTTACGTGCTTGTTCTTGTTTACTTCTGCAACAGGTGTTTATGCGATGTGCGATGGTCCTGCTCTCTCTCATGGGCCTTATTTGGGAACCGTTACTCTGTCCTCCGTCATCTCTATCCTCATTCTTTCGGTCAAGGCTTGTGTTTTTTCTATAAACTCTCAAATGGAAGCTGAAGTTCCATCTTCCCCGGCGAGGCAGAAACTTCATTTTAAGAAGTCATGGGGCATGCCTGTCTTGTTCCTGTCTTCGGTCGTATTTGCTTTGGGCCATACTGTGGTTGCTTATAGAACCAGCTGCCGGGCACGGAGGAAACTTTTATTTCACCGAGTTGATCCTGAAGCAGTAAGTTTTGGGTTAATTTCGCGGTTACATAACATAAAAGAAAGAAAATCTTGTCTGAGACAGCTACGAGAATCTTATCCATGGCATAAATCCTTGTATCTTCTCAAGCATGAGTTGGTGATTTGCCTGAGTAATTTGTGGTTTGAATTGCCTGAGTATGCTTCTTTCTGAATGTATTCTTGCATACTCTGAATTTAACAGGTTCTTTCCTGCAAAACCATTTTCTCCGGTTACCAAAAGGTCCCGAGGTCACCGACTCCAACTGCTGGGAGGACGCCAAAAAGTGACTCTGAAATGAGGCAGAGGCCAATGGAGTCTGCTTATGGCGAAGGTGATGTACCAATCAGATTCCTCACGGATGCTGACAGCTTATTTATGACGTGCCAAGGGCTTACTGTCCATTATAAACTCTGCTTGCCGAGTTCACCATCTCATGTTTTGTCCTTGGCTGCCTTCTCTGAGCCCAATGTTAACTGCACCTCGCCGCGAACAGTGATGGGTCGGCTAAATATTGATAGGCAGGCATTTAGTGCTTTGCCAAAATCTCATTATCTTCAGAGGAGCTATAGCAGTCAATTCAACACTTCCTCGCTGTATTCTCCACTTTTGGATAGCTCTGTACCTCATCCTTTTCTTGCTGAAGAAATTCCTGCATTGAACCTGGATGATGCTGATGTGGATGACCAAGCAAAAAATTTGAACTCAACTTTTGGGCAAGATTCCAATAGTGGTCAATTTGGGATTGTCTTGATACATGGATTTGGAGGAGGAGTCTTTTCCTGGAGGCATGTTATGGGAGTGCTTTCAAGGCAGGTTGGTTGTACTGTTGTTGCTTTTGACAGACCTGGATGGGGATTAACCTCCAGGCCACGACGCAAATCTTGGGAGGAAGAAGAAATGCCTAATCCTTACAAGCTGGAGACGCAGGTAATTGTGTGCTTTTAATTCAGTGACATTATTACCCCTGTTGTATCCTATAGCTGCCTGCAAAAGTTTCTCAAAGTTCTCCCTATTTGGTGCATTGATTACAATGTCTTGATTATGAAAAAAGAATTGATGACATAATGAGTTTGAACCTACCGTTACTTTTTTTTACATGACTAGTCAATAAGAAGTTTGGTGTCTTTGAAATTATGCCCTAGAAATCGGCTGGAAGTCCCACTTTACTATTATCCTGAGTTCTAAAGCACTACTTAGCGAGGCACAATATAGAAGTCAAGAAATGACTTGCATTATTATGGAAAAAGATATTATATCAAATTACTATTGTAATCTTTTGTGGAAAATAGATTACTATTGTGAGCATAAGGTTTGACCATGGCTCCACGGTATTGGTTCTAAATCTCTCACCTTTTGGTAGGATAGAGTAGCTGAGGTTTGATGATATGGGGAAAACATTGAAAACCCTTTTATGAAGTCTTAAAGAAAAGGGATGAAAGAAGGAGACATGATGTGTAACTTGCAAAATGACCAATGCTAGATATTGTCACATTAATAGGATCATTTGGATACAGGTTGCCCTATATTTATATTTTTTGGGCTGTACAAGGTTGATAGCTCTAATTAGGTAATTTTCTTTCATTTAGTGGTATGTAGAACTAGCACTCCTGTCAAGGGTGCCGCATTTGCTAACTCTGGGCTCAATGGGTTGTTTTTCTGAATTCTTGATTTAAAATATGTTTTGATTCTGTCAACTTCAGGTTGATCTCCTTCTTTCTTTCTGTTCTGAGATGGGGTTCACATCTGTGGTGCTTGTCGGTCATGATGATGGTGGCCAGATTGCCTTAAGGGCTGCACAAAAGGTTCAGGCATCATCAAATTCTTTCAATGTACGTAAGCCTCTGGTCTTGTCTTCTTGCTTTTTGAAATTGATTTGAGTATGTGCCTGGACTTGTCTAGAATTAGGCGGTCCATTTTGGTTATATGGTACAGAGATTGCATGGAGTTATAATTCCATTGCAATATGGCCTCAGTTAACTTGTTATTAAAGAATTGCTGATTTATTGGTTGTCTTGATTCCTGAGTTCTTATCAATTGCTAAGATTTTATAAGCAATGCATTTATAAGAGGAAATAACACAGTGTGTTAGAGATTATTTTGCACACATGAGATTGGCTTTTCAATCCTGTTTTGGAAGCGAGTTTAGCAAATTAAACAGCTTGAAAAATGTTTCAGAGTACATCTTACATATGTCCATTGATTGTTCATAAGTTCTGTATTTTAGCATTGAGAAGAGTTTAGCTGTCAGGTGGCATTTTCTTTACAAAATTATCTCCGTTAGCCTCTTGCTTTATCCTTCATATCATCGTGACTTATCACTGTTGGCCTTCTGTGCATCAGATTGTAATTGAGGGCATTGTACTGGTAAGTGTCAGCTTGTCAAGAGAAGTTGTTCCTGGTTTTGCGAGGATCCTCTTGCATACTTCCTTGGGCAAAAAGCACTTGGTTCGTCCTTTGTTGCGAGCAGAGATTGCTCAAGTGTGAGTCGTCGTGCATGGTATGACTCAAGGAAGATAGCACCAGAGTTTTTCAGCCTCTACAAGGTATTTCGCTGCTTTAGATCATTACTAGCTGTGGTTTTGTTTCACTTTTGCATATACTTTTATAGCAATCTTCAGTTTCCATTACACAATATGTTGAAGACCATGCCAGTGCTCCACGAACATTTTACCTTTAGAAGTTCTCCTCAGCATGTCTACCTGTTGTAATTGAACCAAGAAACTTTTCTGCTTGTGTGCATAAGTAACATGGGATAATGGACTTTGGAAACTATTCACATCAAATTGTCTCTTGTCAATGGAAAACCAAAGCAGTTTCTTGGAAGAGGGGTATTTACACTAGCAGAAAACTAGCTTGTCTGGGAAAAATCAAGCAAGTTGAACATCGAGATGTCCCTGCCTTTACTGTGTATGCATCTGTGTGAACTCTCTTTGTATTCTATTGGGGATGATCAGAGGGATCAACTGAGTAAACATCTGGAAATTCTCTCTGAACTTTAGCAACTCTATGTTGTAATTATGTTTCTCAGAAGAGATGGTCTTTCCCACGAGTGCTTCCTTTTGTCTTATATTTGCTCGTCTTGTCTGGTGTCAATCAGGCGCCACTGTTTGTAGAAGGTTGGGACGAAGCACTTCATGAGATTGGAAAACTCTCTTACGAATTTGTCCTGTCGCCCCAATACGCGGCAGGCTTGCTCAAAGCAGTCGAAGACATACCTGTGTTGGTTATTGCAGGGGCTGAAGACGCCCTCATTTCTCTCAAATCTACCCAATCTATGGCATCTAAGCTTGTAAATTCTGTAAGTTTTTCTTCTTATAACCGCATGTTAAATTTTGTGAATTCTGAAACATGGCTTTATAACTTTGGTTGAGGCAGTTATATATGCTTAACTAGGAAATGCAATTGTTGCCACCCCCCACCCCATGGGTCCATTTAAGACATAACTGCTTGTTTGTTCTTGGTTTAGGCTGTGATATGTGCAAGATGAATAAAGGAAAGAAAAAGCTGATGTGCATCTCCCATTGATTATTTCTTTTTGTTCTCTTAAGTCTCATGAAATCCTATTGTTAAGATGGTCTCATGGCATATCTACAATGCAGAGACTGGTTGCAATATCTGGCTGTGGCCACCTTCCGCACGAGGAGTGCCCCAAGGCATTAATGGCAGCTATATCACCCTTCATAACCAAGCTCTTATCAACATTAGAAGCAGTGAATCAATAGGTTGTTGCTTCACATTATAATAGAGAAATAGATGGTGTTATCTATTTAGGGGGCTTTAATTTTTCCTTTTCCCTTTCTTTTTTGGGTCCTACTCACCCCAACAAGAGGAAGAGAAGAAAGTCTCTCCGGTGGGTGATTTTGATGTGTTAGCTTGAAGTCTTTTTGACCCTTTTTCTGTAGAGCAATCTCACCTCATCTGTAATTTTATCTTAATTCTTTTCACTTGATTTTGGTGACGCATATGCTTGTTGGCAGTCATTTGTCGCGACAGCACTGTAGAGTGAAAGCTACAAGGACACATACCTGGTCAGATCAACTTGGACTTGAGATTTGCATGAAATTCATTTGTCTTGATTCGATTAGCAGGTTTAGTACTCAGACTGGTTTCCATATAATAGTTTCAGGATTGATCGTGCAATTTTCCCAGTCGAGGGGCAAATGTCGTATTTACCCTTAAACGTGAGAATGTAAAGAAGAAAAATATGAGAAAAGGCCCAAAGTTGGATGACTCAAAACTTGAGTGCCACGAATCGACAATGTGAGAAATAATTGTCGTTGAGATGGATGTTATGGATCGAGCGTAGGTGTCAAAATAACGAAGACCATCTTGCTCTTTATCCGAACCGGTCACTTTCATTAGTAGATCCTGAAAGTCGCAGGAGCAAGGAAAAAAAATACGACCAGTAGGTTGAATCTGTAAGAAGATATGTATAGTATATGATGGTGAGGCGAGTCGGGATTAAACTCGAGAAACCCCAGTACGGGACGGGTACAAATCACTATTTGGCAATGTGATTTCTGGATCATTATAATGATTGACAGTTTTTAAGGAATTCAAATCGTCGTGTCGTATTGATCATATGACCAGAGTCTATTGACCGAAGATTATTTTTCTTCTCACCTGCCACATTAACTAAGGGAACATATTACTCGGTGGATTTAGAGCCAATAGATGCTCCGCTTGCTCCTGAGTGAAGAAGAGAAAGCCATGCGGGGAAATTGGAAGTGCCATGCCCCACTCTTGCTACAGAAGGCTTGTTTCCTGTCTAAGTCATATAGGACGAGGCTCATCGTACCCATTGGTCTTGCCATGGTTGGCTTGAACAATCATTTGTTTTAGGTTATCCGATTGAGAAGCTCGGTGGCTCCCGAGATTTTGCCGACGCCAAGGTTCGGTGTGCCAATCTCTTCCACGAAAGAAGTCACAATGCATGGATTGCCTTCCGCCTTTAAATTTGGGTTGGCGATCCAAATGCTACTTGCTCATTCCACCGCATGTGGCTGCCACAGCGGGTGGATCGTGATTGTGACTGGGATTTAGCCTTGATCAGGGACCTTTATCGTCCCTCTTTCCAATGAAAAGGAGAGTGCACTTTAGACACAGTAGGAAGAGGATTCATCGGTAAAATTTGGCTTCTTATGCCAGCATAAATAGAAATTACACCATGATCATGTTGTTGAAGCACGGTAACCTCATGAGCAGCCCCACAAGTCCCCGGTGCGCATGAGCTATGTATGCTAGGTTCATCCCGACAAACCCTTTGAGGATGGCGTAATAAAATGCAATTCAGTCTCTTCGCGATGGTTCACCAGATTTCAAAGATGCATGGAACACTCCGGAGAGAAGCGTGTGAACGTGCATCACACGTCAGGTGGACACGGAGCGAAAATGGAAGCAAATTGAAAACGCCATTCTCAAGCGCTCAAGAAAACAGAAGCACGCCTCTAGTACAAACTGCAACGACGGATAAAATACGGCCTGATTGTTGACTGTCATGAACTCGAGAGTATAATTTAACTATCCACGAAGCAATGATATAACCCACTAAGAGGGGGAAACTGTATCACTGTTAAACTCAAAAGAGAGAAAGCGAAGGGATGACAAAAGCAACGCAACTTCTGTTAAACACCACCTAAGCTAGCACAAGATTAACTAAGATAAGCACGTCCGATTTGTCACATGGAAGAAATTAAAAAAGCAGACCAACAATATCCTCATCTTCCTCTAACTGAAAAATTACATGGAACCAAACGAAGCAACGATGAGAGCAATCTACTCCTTTGAAGATTTGTTAATAAGCGACTTGTGGATGTGGGGAATGACACCTCCACCGGCTATGGTTCCCTTGATGAGGGTGTCCAGCTCTTCATCTCCCCGGATCGCCAGCTGCAGATGCCTTGGCGTGATACGCTTCACTTTCAGATCTTTGCTCGCATTGCCTGCCAACTCCAGAACCTCTGCAGTCAAATATTCAAGGATAGCGGCAGTATAAACAGCAGCTGTTGCTCCAACTCTTCCATTTGCAGCAACCCTTGATTTCAGCTGACGGTGGACCCTGCCTACTGGAAACTGTATGGAACAAAAGGGGCTACTATCAGATCTCACATTCAAATTTTATGTTCACACCACGATTATGTGGCCACTCCTCTAGTATATAAAACTAGCAAGCAAAACAAAATTAGTTTCCTTGCCTACAATACAATTGGAACCCCCCTTCCAAAATTTGTCATACATCTTTTTTATGTATGCTTATAGAAATAGAAGGACAATGTTTGACACAAAAGCATGCTAAGCCATCAAAATTACAGAAAACCAAAAGCTGTGATAAAAGCAAGAAGATGCACACACAGACTCAAGACTCCCATATCTTGAGGCCTTAACGCAGGACAGCCAGAGTATTTTAACAGATTACCCAATCGCAACCATAAAATTTCCTAGAGATACTTTAAATTAATAACATACAGAGACGACCCAAAACTGTGAGTTCATATGTACTTCATCTGCATACACAAAAATAAAAAAACTTGGCCACTCATCTGTATTTTTACATTATTGGGTAGTGTTAATATCTTCGCTTGTCCATCCACTCTAAACATGCATGATACTATAAACTACTAGCTTCAAACATACTCCATTATCTCCCTTATCAAAAACTCACCCCTTATTCTAGTAAATGACTAGAGCTCCCATCAGGCCAATGCGATCGTTTTTTCCCCTTTCTAAAAATTATCTGAGAAATGCTCCTGCCCATTTAGAGCACAGATTTTCTCCACAAAAGTGCTCTTTGAACTATTGATCATTTGTTCAGAGAAAGCCAGGAAGCCAACCACTGTTGACTACTGATAACTTGCAAGGTGTCAAAACTACTTGTTGAGAGTTCCTCAATCCTGTTCACTTTCTATTTATCATTTCTCCACTTTGTTGGCCAACAACATCCGATTGATGTAGTCCATTTACTCTAGATTTTTCCAGGAAGCATCTTAAAGAGTTCACGTCTCTAATTAAAATACTTAAGAAACACCTGTAGAGTGAACTTGTCAATAGATATCCCCACTAATTCTGTAGATTCTACAGTCCACTCACCTAAAAAGAACTATTTGCATGCTCAAACCATATTGCACACAAGCTACAGCAAATTGTCATCTGCATCAATTTGCCAGATGCAGAAAAGAGGAGATGAGCTTCATGGTCAGGATGTGCTTCAAGTAGTAGTGTGCAATCAAGGGTGGGGAGATGCGAATATCACAGAGCACCAAAATTATGCAGAAGTGCTCTCAGATAAATTACTGCCTATTCTTTAAATGCATAACTCTCCAAAACCATACCGAATGACCGACATCAACAATCTATGCAGTGGTTTTATGCAATGGTGTGCAAGGGAACATAGAAACAGAACAAGGTGCATGTTGGGTGAAGCTACGATCAGAACCCTCAACCTACACCTTTTTCTTCTAAAGTTGCACATGTAACTTAACACCAATCAACTGTTCAACATCTCATTAGTAGAATGAAACATCACAATTCCGTAAATCAAGGTAGATGGCAATGACTAAAAGAATTGAGGACGCTGGCAGTAAAGATGTATGCCATCACACATACAATAGTTCCTACAGCAACCTGATAACAAGTCAACCCACGTTCAAGTCATGGACTCATGGTGGCAGTGTTCTAGAGCAATTGTCATCAAATCATATCTGAAATATGCAAAAAGGGAAGAGGAATTCCTGACAACATCCATAAGTTTTCGATCCTTTCAGGTATGCATACTCTATCCTCAGCTTTGTTTTCATTAGAAATACTTTTCCAAACCAGGTGCTAGTGGATGTTCAAAATAAGCACAACAGAGAAGGCTTCCCCATGTAAAAAAAAAAAAAGACTCAGAAAGAGCAGCCATGTCAACAATTCACGAGCACAAACTTCCCCAGATGAAAACAAAGCTTGCGGCTGTTGAAAATAGCTACACATCGCACAGGGAAAAAAGAATCCAGAACACTCAGCCCAACACTCCCAGTCAAAACAAAGAACTTTAAGATCCTCAGCCATAATTTTCATCTGTGCTGCCGTCAACAACATTCTACCGAAGACGGTCCTCGGGGAAATTGTTATACCAGCTGCGGGCGGGGGACACGGCAACCCCAAGCAGTCCGGGCAAGAATTAGGGTTTCAAACCATAATCGCGCGCGCGCAGCAAACCAATCTAATCCACCGACGGCTCCATACCGCACGGGCCTATTTCAACAGCCGCAGTCCTCGCGTCCTAGACATATTAACCCACCCCCCCCTTCTTCTTTGGCGCAAAAAGTCTCGGCCGAGAAGAAAGTCCGACCACTGAGCGCAGACTGCTCAACACGTGGCGCGCAGGCCCGCCGGAAACGTTCAAAACCTCGGAGAAATCAACTACGTATCCCGAGATCAGCGACCTACGACGAGTCAATCCGTATCCGTACAACCCCACCCGTACACAAATACGCGATCCGTATACACCTCTAGAGAGAAAGAGAGAGAGAGAGAGAGAGAGAGAGAGGGAGACCTGGAGGCCGGCGCGGGAGGAGCGAGAGACGGGCTTCTTCTTGTCCTTGTCCTTGCTGTTGGAGGCGGACTTCCCCATTATCAGACCCTTTGCGCCCTTCCCCGACATTTTCGCGACCCGACCCGATCGAAGCTCCGACCGACCGACCAACCGCCCTCGCCCTCGCCCTCGCCGCCGGGAACTCGGCCCTCTCCTAGGGTTTTAGAGAGAGAAAGTGAGAGGGGAGAGAGAGAGAGAGAGAGAGGACACTGGTGTCGAAGGCGGACTGGAGAAGGAGAAGGAGATGAAGATGGAGAGAGAGAGAGCGAATTCGCGATCTGAAAAAGGAGACAAGCCGAGCTCGAGGATCGAGGCATTATATTTGCGAAATTGCCCTCCGCCTGGGTTAAGGTATCTCGCTTCCCCTGGGGCGGTTCTCGATGGGCCGGATGGGCTCCCCCCTCGCTGTCCCCGCCCGTCACGATCCATTGAGCCGAATCGAGGCCTGCCATTCCGGCCCAATTTGGATACTCTAAGAAGAGCGCTTTGAAGCCCACACGCGGAGAGACCGAAATAGTATTGAAAATCCAGCTCTATTCAGAATTAGCCTATAATACCCTAAAATGCCGTCAACTTTACGTTCAGTCTCAATTTTACCCTAAAATTTTTATTTCATAAAAAATCCCCAACTTTATATCTGCTCCCAATCTATCCTAAACTTTTCTTTTTATCTCATAAAAAATCAACAATTTTTACTTGAGTCCCAAATCTACCCGTTAACACTTTGTTTGAAATTGTCCTTAGTGATGTGGCATTTCTACTTTATTACTCTAGTTTTTTCCCATATTTCTGATCCAAGGAGACGTCGTTTAGGCTGAAGTCTTCTTGGATCAGAAATTTTGGAAAACTTACAGCATCTAGGGTCAGTCTTCTCGGATTACTCTTACTTCTAAGAGAGCCCTTCTTTCATCTTGTTTGGGATTTTCGATTTTGCACTCGATATTCAATCTCTCATGCATGCTTAAGAGTCTTCCATCTCCTATGATCGGAGAGCTCATCCTCGGAACTTTTCCATCTCTTGGCTATCAAGATAAATTTTGAACAGATGGTTAACTGGGATAGATTTAGGACTTAAGGCTAAATTTGTGATTTTTTTACAAGACAAAGAAAAAAGTTTCGGATGGATTGAGACTAGACTCAAAATCATAAATTTTTTTATGGGACAAAAAATGGTATAAAATAGAATTGAAATTGAATTTAGAGTTTGAGGTTTTTTTTACGGTGTTAGGCCATTTGGAATCTCGAACTACAATGCTAAACGTAAACGACACATGACTTTAATTCCCACCCCTTTTTCTTGCGTCCGAAACGGGGAAAGAAATACAATTAGCCACTCAAAAAGCAAAAGGTCGACGTGGGCGATTTGCTGACGAGTAGTCTCACCTTCGAAGATAGCCCAACCCGAAGGCCCTAAGTCGATGCTGTCCAAACAGCAACCGTGTGTCACATGATATCTGCTCCTGCTTCTACACACAGCCGCCTCGACGACGACGACGACGACGACGACGACGTTTCCGGCGTTTCTTTCGCCAGAGACACGAGTACGACATGAAGCTGGTCCAGCTCCTCGCGGCATGTAAGAACAATGCACAACTGGGAGACGGGCTTCCCCCTGCACTCTCTCATCCCCGTTCGAAGATTCGCATTCCCGACCCCTTGAGACGTACGTTCTCATCGCATTTTTCAATATGCAACGACGGTATCGAGCGGGTACAGACCCTAGCAATGACGTGAAACGTGATTCGCAAGTGGAGGACAAGCTCTACGCATTCTTATGATTATCTAAAGAGTTGTGTTTGCGCAGTGTATCCGTACCATCGGTCGTGTAAAAGAATTGAAGTTTTTCACGTGCGCGGCCCCCTTTCGCCGTTTGAGAGTCAGAGAAGCGAAATAGAATCAGAACAATCTGCACAAATCTCATGGACGAAATAAGAAATTGGTGTTAAATAGTGCACTAACACGAAGTCAAATTACACCTATTGTATTCCAGCTAATCCGTTGCCGCGACCGTCTTCCAACTCCCCCACATTATTCTTCGAGCTGGACCTTCTTGTTTTTATAATTTCGATCTTACGCCACCTTAAGCTACGTCAGCGACACGTGGCGGCTCACCTTACACACTTCGGCTCTTGTGGTTTTATATTTTCGAATATATATGTAATATTTTGGCCATTCTTCCATATATATGTATATTTTTTAAGTGGGTTGTTATTTGTTGTTGTTGTTGTTTTGTCTGTATTTCCTACTGCCTAATTTCCCTCCCCCTAGCCCTTGCGTTACTCTGCCTTCTGTACGCATCTCTCGTGCTGATGCATGGCATGACGTGGAGAGAAATGGCATTCTTTGCCATACATCTTCACCTGCTCCTTGGCCTCTTCTGCTCCTCGTAACTAACCCCAGCTCTTAAAAAATATTATCCGTGATGATTAAGACTGGCCGACTTCATTTCGCTCCAAATTTTTGTATTCTCTCAACAATTTTTTTCGGAGATCTCGTTAGTTAATAACTGACGTTATTATTATTATGATAAAACATCGTGATCGCTGAGATATTCTAATGAAAATACTCAGTTTTGTCCCTTTCAGTGTAGACATTGAATGTACCCAAAAAAGGCTTATTAAGATTGGTAGGATGAGCAGTAATAACACCAAGCTTTTATAGTTATAATTAATATTATTATTATTATTAGCATTGTTGCTGTTATGGAGAGAAGGGTTGAATGTAGGGTTAAAAAAGTTTAGCTACCGAGCTTTTTATTTAGAAAACTCGTGTCTTGAAGAGTTAATGGAATCTTTTTTCATGTCAAGATCGTTTCAAGCCATAATTCCCATGGCCATTAAGGAAAAAGAACACCAGATTAAGAAGCTCAAACAGCCCCAAAGTACCACCAAGTACGGCTCAATATTATTCTAAAATTTCAATACACTCCCGGATTATTTATTTATTTAAAAAAAAACTAAAAGTATAATTATTTCATCGCGAAACGCTTGCTCGCAGTGGCTGGCCGTGCAATGCGAACTTCGACCCGCAAAAGAAGCTACGGCAGTAACTTGTCAAGGAGTTGTGCTCATCCATTAAAGTTGACTAAATGAAGGGTGTCTGTTCACCGGTTGGACCTTTTTCTCTTTTGGGTAGAAGCAGGAGGACCTTAAAACACTCGAAAACCTACGTATAAAACACGCACACGCACGCAAACACACATATATATATTGTGTGTCTATTGATTTGTCAACAGCTTTGAAATCTCCATCTGACCGGTAATTCGGACAAAGGTTTTCTGTCGTTGCACGGAAATTTCTGAGATAGGTCTCCAATAGATGCCGCTAGTGTCATCGTCAATTTGGTCGTGGTTCTCCCTTTGAATTTCGGTCGCACAACGTGCTTGATTTTCAGTAGTACATTGCGTAGCTAACTAATGTTGAATAAGTCAGTCTTTTGCACAAGTAAAGGTCTCGTATTTACATCAAAGATCGCGATATTCTCTCTAACTGTATAAACATTTTACAATAAAATAGTGCAACACATTTATATCGATATTCTCTTGTACAAAAAGGTAGCGTGATGAGTTGCCATGAATTTTGACTTAAGGTACTCCGATGACATACTTTGGATGGTCGAGACATGCGAATTGAGTGGCTTGCGTGTTCAGGGCTACTAGCAGGATTTAGGTAAAAATCCACATTCTAAAGAGTCAATATACGTCAATATCATTCAAAACTATAATTTCGAGAATTATTGCTCCATTATGAATACCGAAAAAGAAAGGAAAGTGGGTGTCAAATCGAGTGGCTCAACGTCCCAAATTAAAAAGGTATTTAGAGCAAGTTGCATCAATTGTAGTTTACTATATTCCGAAATTTTAATGCCATATTTATTTTATTTTCTTTTTTTTTTCCAAGGTTTAATCGAAACGAGAGAAAGGAATTATTGCGTAGGCTGGGGTAATTACGCGGGCCACAAAATCACACCGGAATCCGATTGCGCCATCGTGAAAGAGTGTTTTTTTTTTATAAAAATATTGCAGAGAGAATATAGGGTCGAAATACTACCAAATAGAGAGCTGCCAGCTGTGACGGTGGGCCCCCCACGCCTCGGACCTTATTTATTTAAGCCGGGAGCGTGAAGTGAGAAGTCAACCGTGGGTTCCTATTCCCTCCGCTGCATGCCGCCAACCGAGGCGCACGACCAACCCACGCCGCCCGCCTCCGCTCTCCTTCCCCAAGGGCCAAACGAAGTGCTTTGACCTCTGTCTTCTCCCGCCGCCGCCGCCGCCGCCGCCGCCGCCGGGCTCTCCGGCTTATCGCGCCTCCGCCGTCCAGAAGGTGCGTGCTATCGTTTTGGTGTGCGCGCCATGCAAGACCGACCCGTCTCTTTCTTTCTCGTGTTTCCCACCCTCTTAGCTCGTGTCTCGGAAGCAGGCTTGTGTGGTCGAAGCCGCTCCGTCGTTCCGAGCTTACGTCGCGAAGAGTTCTTGATTTTGAACCCTTCTTTTGAGAAAACTCTAGCGTAATTCTAATGCACGAGAAGAAGCTGCTGGGAGCCGAAAACGAGAAAATTTCTGTTGTTTATGTTCAAACTTGGGGAAAAAAGAGGCCAAGAAAATTCACACACCAGTCTCTCCATCCATCGGCCGTCTTTTGTCTCGTCTACAGCGTCTAGAAAACGTGAAATATGGCATGAACGATTTGTTCTTTCTAGTGGAATCAGGTGCGGTCATTTGTATCCTAGAGACTAGAGAGACGTTTTCTTTATCAGATTCTTCGGGCGCGAGTTTCTGCATGGCGTGACGGATCAAATCTTGTTGGAGTCGTAGAAGTGTTAGTGGTTGTGGTAGTTGGTTGAAATGGTTCTCTTTACTATTCTTTTAGAAATAAGTACCCGTTTTTCATTTTCTTTTCCCTCGGTTCGTCTCAGTGGAATCTGGATTGATTGGTTTTGATGTTCTCCTTCAACTTTCTTTAATCCTCCATCATCCTCATCGTCATCGGTTTTCTGTCTTTTCGGTGATTCTCTTTGTTTCAGCAGAGATGGAGAACATCAAATCTCCATTTAAAGGCATAAGGGAAGATCTTAGAGGAAGAGCATTGTGTTACAAGCAAGATTGGGTCAATGGCCTGCGTTCTGGAATTAGGTACTCCAGTTTTGCATTGTTTTTCAACCTTTTATTTTTCATCACTTGTTATGCAGGCTACTTGTTCTTTTTTCTTTAACCAATTAAAAAAAAAAAAAAAAACTCTGTGCTAAACTAGATTCATTCTTGACTGGCTGCAGCATATTGGCCCCGACCGCATATATTTTCTTCGCGTCTGCTCTTCCTGTCATCGCCTTTGGTGAGCAATTGAGTAGAGAGACGGGTCAGTTGTTGATACTCGATACCCTCTTTTTCAGCATTTCCCCTGTTTTTCTTGTGAATATTTCTGCGTATTTCATATTTTTTTTCATTTTCAACATTTCCCCTGTTCTTCTTGTGATTAAATCGTTTTTTTTCTTCCGTGCCGAAAAGAATGAAACGGCAGTTAGACTTCATTTTTACACCTTTTTTGCTCCACTTGATGCAGTCTTCGTAAATCATGGCTCTTTTGTTTTTCGTTTCCTTTCCAGAGGGAAGCTTGAGCACTGTAGAAACATTAGCTTCTACTGCTATATGTGGGATCATCCACTCGATATTTGGTGGGCAACCGCTTATGATACTTGGAGTTGCTGAGCCAACGGTTATCATGTACAACTATCTGTACAATTTTGCCAAAGGAAGGGAAGATTTAGGATCGGAATTGTACTTGGCTTGGGCTGCATGGTACGCGGATAGACATCAAGCCTGCATGTTATTTTATTAGGGCATAAATTTTTCATTCCTTCAGGAATTCCCCCCCTTTCTTTTGTCGTTGGCATGGATTCTCAATCTTGTCAAATGACAAAGCTACTGACAACATTGTGCAGGGTATGCGTTTGGACTGCTCTGTTGCTGTTTCTCCTAGCAATCTTCAATGCTGGCAACATAATCAACAGGTTCACAAGAGTTGCAGGAGAGCTTTTTGGCATGCTCATCACTATTTTGTTCATTCAAGAGGCTATCAAGGTACCTTAACGCAGGAATAAGAACGAAGATGCTCTGCAAAGAGAGAATCATTGAATTGGAGATCTTTTTATGGCTGTTAGCAATTCTGTTGTCATAGATAAGACAAATTTGTGAATTGCAGGGAGCGGTGAGTGAGTTTAAAATCCCGAAAGCTGAAGATCAGAACCTGCTGAAGTACCAGTTTCAGTGGCTCTACACAAATGGGCTTCTGGGGATCATTTTCACCTTTGGCCTTCTTTACACTGCTTTAAAGAGCAGGAGGGCAAGATCTTGGTTGTATGGCACAGGTTTGCAATTGCAACCACCCCATCATCCACCAATGTGTCTAGCAACTTTCTTCGCAACTTAATTTTTTTCAATATCTGACACAGATCCTTCTGTTCCATAGGATGGCTCAGAAACTTCACTGCTGATTATGGGGTCCCTCTGATGGTTTTACTTTGGACAGCACTGTCTTTCAGTGTACCAAAGAAACTCCCATCGGGGGTGCCAAGAAGACTCTTTAGCCCACTACCATGGGAATCGGCATCCTTACATCACTGGACTGTCATCAAGGTATTCTAGTAACGTACAGCCATCCTTTCCTTCTTCAGATTCCAATATTCATTAGAATGTCTCTTTAGCAGATTATATGTAATTTTGTGCTGTAACAAGATCTCAACTCTTGCACTCTTTCCCTAATTTCAATGTGCCTCATCCCTGAACTTCATTTAGGACATGGGAAGGGTCTCACCAGCATATGTGTTTGCCGCCTTCATCCCTGCAGTGATGATTGCCGGTCTGTACTTCTTCGACCATAGCGTAGCTTCGCAATTAGCGCAGCAGAAGGAGTTCAACCTGAAGAATTCATCGGCCTACCATTATGACATTTTTCTTCTAGGTTTCCTGGTACAAATACATTATCCACGTGTCATATCTTAAAACACGTTTTTGAGTATGTTACACCGAAAAGTTAATTGCTCCTATTATGTTTGGTTCTTCCAGACTTTGCTTTGTGGATTGATTGGGTTGCCTCCATCCAACGGAGTCCTCCCTCAGTCCCCTATGCACACTAAAAGCCTTGCTGTCCTCAAAAGACAGGTTGGTGGATTGTGTTTTCAGTTCAAATTACTTTCAGGAAGTGGTGTCAGCTCATGTAGATTGGACCCAAAATTTCACTTGCAGCATATTAGGAGGAAGATGATCGAGAGTGCAAGGGAGAGCATCAGGCGGAAAGCTAGCAACTCCGAAATATATGGGAAGATGCAAGATGCTTTCTTCAAAACGGAAAGCACTCCAGTGGTAAGTCTTTTGGTTAACACGAACATACTCTCATGGCTGGCACCCAAAAATCATCAGTAAATTAAGCTGTCACACAGGGGAATACTCCACAGCATAGAAATTTACACTCTAATTTAAGCTCTTTTGAATTGTTTTGTGCATTATAGACTTCTTCAGTGGTGAGAGAGCTAGAAGACTTGAAGGAAGCAGTCATTCAAAGCAGTAAAGGCGATGAAGAAAAGGCTTCATGATCCTGAGAAGCAAATTGATGCCTACTTGCCGGTCCGTGTGAATGAGCAAAGACTAAGCAATTTACTACAGTCGGTCCTAGTGGCAGCCTCGGTATGCGCCATGCCAATAATTAAGCTCATACCCACATCAGTACTTTGGGGTTATTTCGCATACATGGCCATCGATAGTCTTCCTGGAAATCAGTTTTGGGAAAGAATGCTATTCCTCTTCATCACTCCCAGCCGCCGCTACAGGTAAATCACCATAAATATATATAAAATACAGCGTTTAGGCAGTCAAGTTGATGAAATGTCTCAAGTAGCCATTAGCATGAAATTGATTTCTCTTCCTTAACTGAGGATCGGCTGATTTTTGTTACTATGATTATGTCCGTCGGCAGGGTCCTGGAAGGGGTTCATACTTCTTATGTGGAGTCCGTGCCTTCCAAATATATAGCTGCATTCACCATATTTCAGTTTGTGTATCTGTTGCTGTGTTTCGGAGTGACAAAAATCCCGATTGCTGGAGTTCTATTCCCTTTGCCGTTCTTTCTTCTCATAAGCATAAGGCAACATGTATTGCCCAAGTTCATCAATCCACATCATCTGCGAGAACTAGACGCGGCAGAGTATGAAGAAGTCGCTCGTACTCCACGACTTTCTCACAGCCTCTCTCGCCAAGTATGCTAAGTTTTGTCACTAGTTATTATAAATTAGCTCCTTGTCCATATGAGATCTCACTTGTTATTATATTAGGAGAGGGAAACACCACATTTCATGAGCGTGGAAGATGAGGATGAGAGAACGGATGCTGAGATTTTCGATGAGCTGACAACCAACAGAGGAGAGCTGAAAGTTAGGACCGTGAGCTTCACCGAAGATCGACATGGTCATGTAAGAAAACACTCATGTTCTTCTTACGTTTAACCTCTACTAGTTACAGCTGATTAAATCAGGATTCGTCTGCTTGTCAAAGGAGAGGGGCAGAGTTTAAGAAGTCTCCTAATTTGTTTATGCTTTGCAGGTGCATCCAGAGGACACTATATCCGTGGAGTGAGAATTTATGGTAGAAGAGATAACTAGCTTGCGTTAAGAAGGTAGAGAGGTAAAGAATGTCGTCGCGGATTGACTCTAGACTATTCCTGTCAGAAACATTCTGCCAAGGAGGGAATGGAGGACAAGATTGTTCTGGATGGTCGGAGAGACAAACCTTACTACTCAGTATGTGCCCTTTGACAGCTTGGCAGGCAAAGTATTATGATGATGGAGTACAAGTCCTGTACAGTTCATAGCATCCTAGGAAGCTATCATTGACGTGAAATATGATAAGTGATGGATACATTTTCTGTACGAATGAAATAGTATACGTGTGGTCTCAATTGAATTTCTCCATCTGTCTACATGTGTAGTAAATCAAGGAATCTTAACTTTAATGATAATCTTCGCTATCATCGTTCATAGATTGGGACTTGTTACATTGAAGCTACTAGGCCTGTGAAACTCCAGAAAACTCTTTTCTATCTGAGTTGACGTCCAACATTCGACTTGAGGGCTGCCCAGTCATCTACTGAATATGAAAAGCAAACAGTACAGACAGCTATTATGGATGACTCAGCTCGAAGTCACACAGGCCGTGTCTTTGCCGTTCGAAAGGAGTTATTCTGGTTGATGATATTTCTACAGGTAAGTAGCTGTTATCGCGGCATTGACTGCATTGACTGTCTGAATTGTTTAATATTGCGGACCAAGCCGAGCAGGAGAAGGAACTCACTAGGGCTGGTTCTGCTGCTGAATTGGTGATTTTATATTGCAGAACTCCCAAGAAAAAGAGAACCAGATTTATACCCTTTTCTTACCCATCGACTGGCAATTCTTATAAAAAAATGATCACTGAATATTGCACCAGTCTATGTTTTCTTCTTGGATTAATGGAACTCTCTAATGCACGTGTCGTCTGCATAACACAATCTCAAGGTTAGAACCTTGCTAAGCACATGGTTGCCAGAGAACAACCGAAACGAAAATGATTAAAAGATTTGTGCAGTTCTCTTTCAAATGACAGAGTGCAAGCTAAGAACCGAAGCTTTAATATGCTGTTGCAATGTGCATGTGGCAATCAATAGCATGTCTTTGACCTCCCCCAGAAACAATCTCTCGAAGAATTCAACTTTATCGATTGATATCCCTCAATCAGCCGCAAAATGCGCTTTACCATGCTTCAATCGCACGCAGGTGGAAATGCATAGTTTTATCTGTCCGAGGAATTTCTGCATTTTAAAATGTGGATGTGGTGCTGTTAAGACACCCATGTTGATCAAACCATCGCGTAAGAAACTACACATTATGACCATTTTGATCTGGAAATGAAGGGCAGAAGATAGATTAATGAATCCCAGTACAACAGCACGAAAAGAATAATATGCAAATCGGATCATCTGGCCTGGCCAGCACCCTCTTGAGAAGACACTGCCATGTAAGGGACAAACCGTAATACATTTTTTATACAATGTCCCCCAACAATTGTGGGTTGATGAGATATTCACGTATCACTTCCGATCAAATTTTCAAAAAATTGTTTTTTTATTTAGTAACGTGATTCGATCCTACACTGCCGAAAATCATATAAAAGCCCGAGATCATGGAAGCAGCTGGAGCATTTGTATATCCCCGTGAGTTGCAACGATCGATGATGATGATGGTAAGCTCTCAAATGGCGATGCTGGTGGTGCTGCTGCTGGTGAGCTCCATCTGCTACAAAGCCACGGCCTTGAGCGATGGTAAGCTCTCGAATGATCCTTTTGTTTTCGTACCGTGTCGTGTTTAAGGTGAAGATGTAGCTCAAGCCAGGTGACTATCTCAGGGTTGTTACCCAATGGCAACTTCGAATCTGGGCCGAAGCCCTGGCAGATGAAAGGCACGGTGTTGACGGATCGAACGGCTGTACCCAGCTGGGAGATCTCGGGCTACGTGGAGTACATAAAGTCGGGGCAGAAGCAAGGGGACATGCTGCTGGTCGTGCCCGACGGCGGCTTCGCGGTTCGGCTCGGGAATGAGGCCGTGATCAAGCAGAGAGTGAACCTGGTCGAGGGCTCGTACTACTCGGTCACGTTCACCATGAGTCGCACCTGCGCGCAGAATGAGAAGCTGAACGTGTCGGTGTCGCCGAACTCGGAGGCCTACGACTGGGGGATCCTGCCGGTGCAGACGGTGTACAGCAGCAACGGGTGGGACTCGTATGCATGGAGCTTCCAGGCCGAGGACACCAAGGTCGACATCTCGTTCCACAACCCCGGCGTCAGCGAGGATCCGGCCTGCGGCCCCTTGATCGACTCGGTTGCTTTGAAGACCTTGAATCTTCCTAAGCGCACCAGATGTAATCCCTCTCTCCCTCCCTGCAAATTTCTATAGCAGAAAGATGGTCCTCATCATGGAATTTCATTCTGCAACTTTCCTGCAGATAACTTGGTGAAGAATGGCGATTTCGAAGATGGACCCTACATCTTCCCGAACTCGTCCTGGGGAGTCCTGGTGCCGCCCCACGTCGAGGACGACCACAGCCCGCTGCCCGGCTGGATCATCGAGTCCCTCAAGGCCGTGAAGTACATCGACTCCGACCACTTCGCCGTGCCGGAGGGCAGGCGGGCGGTGGAGCTCGTTGCCGGGAAGGAGAGCGCCATGTCCCAGGTCGTCCTCACCATCCCTGGCAAGACCTACGTCCTCACCTTCGCCGTGGGCGATGCCGGGGACTCGTGCGAGGGGCCGATGCAGGTGGAGGCGTACGCCGGGAAGGATGGCGTCAAGGTCCCCTACGAGTCGAAGGGGAAGGGCGGGTCGGTGCGGGGGGAGCTGCGGTTCGTGGCGACGGCGGCGCGGTCGCGGGTGACGTTTTTCAGCACCTACTACACCATGACGAGCGATCACTCGGGGTCGCTGTGCGGGCCGGTCATCGACGATGTGAAGTTGATCAGCGTGCGTCGATCTAAGCAGTAGCGCGGCACATGGATTGGCATTGGCTAATTTTTGGGCAGTTGGATTAGTACAGCTTAGCCTAATTTCACGTCTCTATATATGTAATATCCTGGAGAAAGGTTATGACTAGAATAATTGATTCCTGTCGAATTTCAGCTGTTGAATTTTACTTAAGATGTATTTTACGAGTCGCGAACATGGTTCTTAATAAAAATAAATTGATTAATTAAATTTGCATGTGCGTGTATTTGATAGTGTAATAGGAAAATGACACAAACATTCCTTAAACTTTGACTAAATATGAGCTTTTAATTTGCTCAATATGATTCTTAAATTTTAGTTAATATGTAATGTGTTTTATAAACTTTAATTTATGTAATGTGATCACTGAACTTTTATTATATATTCAAATTGATCTCTAAACAATAAGAAAATGTTCGATTGTATTCTTGAACTTTGAATAAACAAAATGATAACATTAACGTATGGATTAGTTTGAAAAATTTCTTAAAAATTGGTGGATTTAAATGAATTAAAAATTAAAGATAATATTATATTTTAAATTAAAATTTAATATCATATTAAATAAATTAAAAACCTAGCGGATTCAAGTCAAAATTCATGAGTTATTGTACCGTTGTATCCCTGCTGCAATTTCAACCTGTCAACGTGGCGCCTTATGGACCTATCGCTCGAACCTTCACCACTCGATGCCCGTGCCCCTAACGTACGCCGGAAGAGTGCCCTCCTCGACCTGGTCCTCCACCGGCCACGTCGGTAAGCCAGCCATCCATCCATCATTTTACTTTACCCGACCCGAGCGCACGTTAGCATCGCTGCGTTCGAAAGTTCGACCCGCCAACGAGGA
Organism: Eucalyptus leucophloia subsp. euroa; assembly: GCA_017140325.1. Taxonomy (NCBI): domain Eukaryota; kingdom Viridiplantae; phylum Streptophyta; class Magnoliopsida; order Myrtales; family Myrtaceae; genus Eucalyptus; species Eucalyptus leucophloia. The sequence goes on from CM029477.1 coordinate 35,464,929, forward strand.
GGCGCGAACCGCTACCGGGCCACTTGAACTTCCGAAGCTCCAAACTCGACCTCGACAATGGCGTCGTTACCTTCGCTGATATGGTTCCAGAAAGGCTTCCTTAATATTAAATATCAACGAAATAAGAATATTAATTTGACAAGATTGACATACATTTCTTACCTAATATGTTGTTTATTCGAAATGAAAATATTGAATATAATATCACTTATTTGGAATATCTCAATCTATCAATCAAATAATTAACATAAGATGGAATGTTCTTCAAAGAAATGACTCAACTTATGAAAAACCCCATTTGCTATATGGGTAGCAAATCTTTTGGAAAACTTCATTCTTGATAATTCAGAATGGGAGATTCAAGTCCAATGGATTAATTGGACGGTTAATTCTCAGATAACAATCAGCTTGTACACTGAAGAGTATTAAAGGAAGTCGTAACATGCACCGAAAGACAATACAGAAGTTTTAAATTCCAAAGTTGATAAAAGTCTTATCCTCAATTCTTTCCTCTTTTGTGAACATTTCATTGTAATCTCTAAGAGGTTATGAGTATTACATGAGCTTGAGTAGTGAATACTCGATCTTTGTAACTTCTGATTGATTGGTTTTAGTGGAATCTATTTAATAGACTGTTAATTTGGGAGAGTAGATATAAATTCGTCAAAGTCGAATCACACTAAATTTGTTGTGTGCAATTTTTCTATCCATTAATTTCTTACTTATATTTTGTGATAGACTTTTTGCATCGGCAAGACTCGAAACACTACATAGCTTGTCACCATATGTTATCCTATTGCAATATTATTTTAAGTTTGTTTTAATTTCGCATAATCACTTATTCACCCCTCCAAATGATATATCTAACCCTAAAAATATGTATTAATTTTAATATTTACCAAAAGTTCATACTAAACAAATTAAGAGTTTAGGGATGATATTGCACATTGAACTAAAGTTTAGAAATCATATATAATAAATTAAAATTTCAGGGACTATATTGTAAATTAGATCAAATTGTAGAAATTATTTATGTCATTATCTTACTATAAGTTTAAGCTCGAACGTGGCGCTTTCTGGACCAATCCCGTCGACCTTCACCACCCGATGCCTCTAAAATGTAGACCGAAAGCGCACAGCGCACTTTAGCCCTCCACGACCTGGTCGTCCACCGCCCACGTCGGCACGTAAGCCATCCATCCATCGATCATCTCATTTGACCCGACCCGAGCGCACGTTAGCATCGTCACGTTCAAAAGTTCGACTCCCCAACGAGAAGGCGCGAACCGCCACCAGGCCCATTCCAACTTCCCGAATCTCCGAGCTCCGACCCCGACAATGGCGTCTCCGGCATCGGCATCGTCGTCGTCGTCGTCGTCGTCGCTGATGTGGTTCCGGAAAGGCCTCCGGATCCACGACAACCCCGCGCTCCAGCACGCGGCCGCGCGGGCGTGCGGGCCCCTCTACCCGGTCTTCGTGATCGACCCGCGCTACATGGAGCCGGACCGGGCCGCCTTCTCCCCGGCTCGTCCCGGGCGGGCGTGAACCGGATCCGGTTCCTGCTCGAGAGCCTGGCCGACCTGGACTCGAGCCTCCGGAGGCTCGGCTCGAGGCTGCTGGTGCTGAAGGGGAGCCCGGCGAGGTGCTGATCCGGTGCCTGGAAGAGGTGAGCCACTAAGAGTAACTTCGAGAGAGTTTCGCACGCGCGGTGCGCCGCTTGGCGATGGAACGTGAATTTGAGGTCAAGTGCATGCGCATGGCTTGTGAATTCGTCTTTAGTTATTTGATCATTAGATGGAATCTGGCTGTTGCAGTGGAATGTCCGCAGACTTTGCTTCGAGCACGACACGGAACCTTATTACCAAGCTCTGGATAAGAGAGTTAAGGTTAGAAGTTATGTTTGATGCTTTTATGGCGGTCTGTTCCGTTTTTGGAAGGGATCGGACGGTTATGTTTCGCATTTCTAGTGAATAATGAGATGGAGTTGCTTTCTATGCTTGTTTTGTCTAATGGGAGATTGTCTTGACTGTGAGGACAGGACTTTGCATCGGCCGCTGGCATCGAGACGTTCTCTCCTGTGAGCCATACGTTGTATGATCCTGCAGACATCATAGCGAGAGTAAGTCCGTGTTTGGGTGTCTAGCGAGCAGTCGATATTTTGAGCTTGTCTACCCAATTAGTCGTGTGCTCTCCGCTAGAATGTGGCAGTCTTTGTGCTGGTTTAATTTTGTTACTTGTGGGGATGACTTGGCAGAATGGAGGAAAACCGCCTTTGAGTTACCAGTCGTTTCTGAAGCTTGCTGGAAAACCCTCATGGGCAGCGTCGCCACTTTCAACCACGCTTTCTTCCGTCCCTCCACTCGGGGATGTTGGAAGATGTGAGATTGTTGAAGTTCCTACATTGATTGAACTTGGTTATGATGAGACTGAGCAGGTTAGAAGTTGCTGAGGCCTGCAATTTGCAATTATCTTAAGACTGTCATCAAGATTCAAGAAGCATGTTTTTGCAGGATGACGTGACCCCTTTCCGAGGTGGAGAAACTGTAGCATTGACGAGAATGAAAGAGGCACTCAGTAACAAGGTATGGTACTTTACACAAGCTAATTGACAAACTTAGACCATTCTAATGTGCTTTCACTTGTTTTGTTTCTATTAATCTATTTGCAATGTACAATTTCTGTTCAAGTAGCTAGAGTAAATGTATCGTTAAGCAGCAAAACATTGGACGGTGTGATGGTACTTTTGTGGTTCCATAATAGTTAATTATGTCCCCAACTAGTTTAGAACAATTCGACACTCAAGCTATTGTTGAATTCGTATACTTGATGGCTAAGAAGCAGTTGCTAACAAGTAGGTTCCACAAGGTGCTGAATCTAAATTGCTGTCAACCTGTAGTATGGAATTTACATTTCATCAAATGTCACTTTAATCAATAATCCTGGGATCTTTGGTGCTTCACTGAATCGTAGGTTTAATATTAGCCAATGTTCATTTTGAATATTATAAGCTCACCTAATGGGGGACATAACTCCGCCTTCAATTTTTGCTGCTGATATCATATATGGAGTTTGGTTGTTAACCTGATAGTGCTATTGCAACCGATGTAAAACAATCCATTATCTCTGATTGATGAGATCAGTAAGCCAAGATATGAGCCTATGAATCTAAATTTTGATTAGGTAATGCCAATTGTCTGTGGGAAGTATTATTCTGTCTTTTAGTCTGCTTAATTAGGATGACGTTAGTTTCTCTGTCTATGTTTCTTTCCCTCCGAATTCACCAAATGAAAGGTAAATTTTAATGCGATTATTGCGTCATTCTCGTTGCTGTTGGGAACTTCTTGTAAAATGTCAATTCTCTCTATTGCCTTGAGCATTCTCCCTCTTGTGGTAATGTAGGCTTGGGTAGCAGATTTCGAGAAACCAAAGGGCGATCCTTCTGCTTTTTACAAGCCAGCCACAACAGTTTTATCACCTTACTTGAAAGTGAGTTCAGACAGAGACAGTCCTTTGAAATATTGTTTTATTTGTCCTCTGTCCCAATCTGTTTTGCTTTCATCAAATCAAATTCCATTGGTTTCACCATAATTAGTTTCCTTCCATAGTTTGCTCTACCCATTCTATTCTAAATTTTGGGGCAGTTTGGTTGTCTCTCATCCAGATACTTCTACCAATGCATACAAGACATTTATAAGGATGTCAAGAAGCATACTTCACCTCCTGTTTCTCTTCTGGGCCAGGTCAGTTTCTAAGGACTATCATCTTTTGTGTTCTTGTTCCATCTGTAAAAACTTCCAAATAATTGTCTCTAATAATTTTTTTCTCCATTTTGAAGGTGTTGTGGCGGGATTTCTTCTACACAGCAGCTTTTGGTACTCCTAATTTTGATAAGATGAAGGGTAACAGGATTTGTAAGCAGGTGATTAGAACTATTGGCTTATGGTAAACTGATATCAATAGAGACCTCTTCTATCCCTGGAGCTATTTGAATCCTTGTTAGACACTAGAAGTGTGCTGTGGAGATATTCTCCAGAAGTACCATTTTGTATTTACTATACCCTTTGGCTGTACAGATACCTTGGAGCGATGACGAGCAGCTGCTTGCTGCTTGGAGGGAAGCTAGGACAGGATACCCTTGGATTGATGCAATTATGGTGCAGGTTAGACGGGGAAAAGTTGCTCAATTGTTGGGCAACCTATTTTTTTCACTGGTTATCCAATAATTAACCCACAAATGCTTTTTTCTAATGTTCTCGTCTTGCCCTTTATAATCTAATCTATGTTGCTGTTGCAGCTCCACAAGTGGGGTTGGATGCACCACCTAGCTCGTCATTGCGTAGCATGTTTCTTAACACGTGGAGATCTGGTATATGACATTTATTCTGTCGGCATTTGTATATGAGAGTTTCCAATTTATTTTCTTTATATAAACAGCATCTGCATGCAGTTTGTTCACTGGGAAAAAGGAAGGGATGTTTTTGAGAGACTACTCATTGACTCTGACTGGGCAGTCAACAACGGAAACTGGCTGTGGTTGTCATGTTCTTCATTCTTTTACCAGGTACATACCATCTCTTAGTTCCATTGCAATCAGGAGACAGTTTACTTCTTAGTTCTAACATTTCCATGTGGGCAAGGCAAATGACTTGCTTTCACCTCTGCATCCTGTATTCTTTGGATAAGATTCTCAGCATCATCACAGACTTGTCCACTGCTTTATCCATGCTGGTTTTTCTGAGACGCGCCACATGCTTTTTCATTCTATGTTAGTGTTTGCTCCAAGTAACCTATGATTGGGACTCGTCAACTTACATTTCCTAAATGAATGTCTGGCAGTCTACAAAGTTCATATTAAGTCAGTTTAATTTGGGCTGGACCATTGCACTTATCAGAGGCTTTTATTCTTGGAGCAGCAGCATCTTTGTGCAAATCTGGATCTGCTGTTTCAGAATAATTCTTTTCAACTAGACAAACATTTACTTGAGTTTCTGACGTTCTTCCACTCATTGTTATCCTGTGCAGTATAATCGCATCTATTCTCCAATAACCTTTGGAAAAAAATACGACCCCAATGGCAACTACATACGCCATTTTTTACCTGTATTGAAGGGTATGTTTTTACATTAGGACCATCTCTGTCACTTTTTTGTGGTTGAGGGCTAGCTTCTCATTGCAAACATATGACTGGATGACAATAATCAGATATGCCAAAGGAGTATATTTATGAACCATGGAAAGCTCCCTTGAGCATTCAAACTAAAGCAAAGTGCGTCATTGGAAGAGATTATCCAAATCCAGGTTTGTTATCTGAATTCTATTTTACTCTAATAAAGATTTTTTGATGATTCCTAAAGCATGTGATGGTGTGCATGCATATATTTGAAATCATTCATAGATCGTTCAGTCAGAGGGCAATGCTTAACCATGTAAAACGTGATTTACATAGAAACAATTAGGATGTGCTTCTGTCCTCGAGTTTTGACCAGAGATTAAGAGTGTGGTTATTCAGTTGGTGTTGATCCAGCAACCGACCCATGCATAAACACTAGATTTTGCGATTTAGGATGTTGAGTCGGGCGGGAGGCTTGAGATAAGACAACTTTATTTCTTTACATAATTGGAGAGTGGGTGGGGGAATAGTTGGATTTAGTCCTTGTGAATATTAGGTCCTAAGTTTAGAAAGAAATATACTTGGATAGAAGAAAGCTTTTGCTTTAGTACAAGTTTCATCACAATAAAAAGCGATGTGATATGAATTGCAGTCTGCAACTATCTTCTTATTGCTCTGCTTGATTGGCTCAAAGTCAATAGTTGTCGAAGTAATATCAAGAGAACGCCATAGGCGGCTGCAATTTCTGCTCTCACTTCTTCTGTTTTCAGTGGTCTCTCATGATATGGCCAGCAAAGAGTGCAGACGGAAGTTGGCTGAAGCATATGCCGTAAACCAAAGACTGAATGGCATGGTGAGTGATGAAGATCTGAAGAGCCTGAGGAGAAAGCTAGAAGAAGATAAAGAGAAGGAGCTGAGAAATACAAAGCAAAGGCGATAACACAGTGGCTGATTTCAAAATCAGCGTGATTTTCCCTACTGGCAAGACTGACAAATCTACCCTGGATAGCTTTCGTCATGCTTCTAAATTTATGCTGAAGGGCGCGGAAGTTATAGTCACACAGATCAACTAGACTACTTTTGATTGTAACCGGAATAGCATCCGACTCCGTTGATGACTGTTGAGCTCTTTGATTCGGTAAGCCACTTGTAAATATGGCGACCAAGCAGAAGTGGTTTCATGCAATAATTCTTAGCAGCGGTAGGATCTTCCATTTTCTATGTGAAATACACTGGATGACCATAGAGATGAGCTTCAAGTTGGCCTATTTCGGCAGACCTCTTGGAAACAGAGAATGGGAGTGGTGATTCACGTTCATGATATCTGCATTTTCCAAGATTATAATTGTTATAATATTCTAAATGTTGAAATCCACGTGAATTTTTTTCAAGAGAAAAAAATGCAGAAAATTTTATCAAAACAATTATTCACACCTATTAAATTTTCTACTATAGTTTAGATTGAGTTTTATTTAAAGTGGATATGAACTCTGAAACATTTCTTGAATCACTACATGGAATATTTCGAGCACATCAATTAATATAAATCGCACAGAAACATAAAATATGAATACTCCATTCATCGGAATCTTGACCTATGTGTCACTGAGTTGGTGGGAGGGAAAAAACTACCGGACCATCCAAGACATCTGGTGGATTCCTATGAGGATGAATAATTTCTTTTCTTTCCTCATCTGCTTCTATCTATTTAAGTATATATAGAGTTTAAAATAATTTCTTAAAGATTTATTTTCTCATTTTATATATTTCAGATTACTTATTTTAATGTAAATTTTACTCCCTTTTTTATTTTTTTAACCATGTGATATTTCTCCTTTTATTTAGCAAAGGTCGATGGGTATCTCTTTATTCACGATAATGTATTACAAAGAGATCTATTAAAGTGACCATATAAAGTAATGGGAAAAGCCTTGTGACTCAAGCAAACTTTATACGTGAATCTTGAAACTAGTTCATTTGCATTTCGAGATTAGGAATAAATTGAATGATAGACCTATGAAAACAAATTATAAATTCATTTCTAAATCCATATTTAATTGGCTAATTAAATGGGTTGTGAATAAGTTTAGAATGATATGACCCAAAATAATATGACTGCTAAGTGGTTCATAGTTTAATCCATATTTGATTGTCACTCTCTCTCTCTTGTCTTCATTTAGACTTATGCTTGCTCATGTCGTATTTTTACTTTGGGTAAAACGGATTAAATGGGTAAATTTGGATCGGGCCTTCTCTAATGCGACCCAAACCCGACCCAGTAGACCTGTTTGACAGGTGTAAGGCTATCAAACCGATCGATTCACTCGCTTAAACCAGTTAAACCGTCCATCTAGTCCGATGCTGAAAACATTCCCGGGCAAAAACTCCGGTTCGGGTTGGACGGCGGATCCCAGGTGGGCCGGGGCTGACATGGAAAGCCGCGAAGTCAGGTCCAAAACGCAATGCAGAGAGGAGCTCCCTCGTTTCAGGTCGCCACTCTCCAAAATCTGCGACGAAAGTCCACCAACGCAGCGCCGAAGCGGGACTCTCCGAATTCTCCGTCTGCTCAGATCCGTCCGCCGAATCGGCAAGCATGTGGAGGAGGCTCGTCTCTTCGCATCTCCCATCCCTATCCGCCGCCGCCGCCGCCGCCGCCGCCGCGTCCACTTCCGGCCGATCCGCCCTGTCCGCCTCGGCCGCCGGCCGATCGCTGGTTCTTCCTGCTGCTTCCGCTTCCGTCTTCGTTCGCCGCTTCGGCGTCGCTCCCGGTAGGTGCTCTTATCCTCCGTGCCGCGATCGTCGCTGATGAGTGCGCGTAGGCCGGTTGCATTGTAGATGTCGATGTCGATTTTGGCTTCCTTTTACGTGCGTACCGGAGATGCTGATGATCGATTGGGAAGGAACGTCGGGAACAATGCGTATGCACGTTTGGATTAGTTTGTTTCTCTGGTAGTGGTTTGATAATGTAGATTGTAGCATGAGTGCGGGAAGAGGTTCCTGAGCAAAATGAAAGAAAAAGACGAGGGGGAAGAGGTGTCGACGTCTTTATTAGGCGGAGGCATGTGGAATTTATGTGGATTCATTTTGTTGTTTAGCGCAAAATGCTGTGAAGAAGAATGTTGAAGATGTGATGCCGATTGCCACTGGACACGAGCGGGAGGAGCTTGAGGCTGAGCTTGAGGTGGTGTTTCTTTCTTTCTTTTGTCAATCTCTTCTCTAGCTTAATGGCTTTGGTAAAGCATTGATTTTTGTTTTCCTAAAACTATTTCTTCGTGCAGGGAAGAAATCTTCTTGAGATAAACTATCCTGTCGGTCCTTTCGGCACGAAGGTTAGTCTCATAGAGTAGATTGTGAATCCGAGATGTGCATTTTATCTCTTCAACATGTGTTCTCACCATGAGATGTGATAGTTTGTGTCTATAGACTGATCTGTTTACACTTGGAGTGCATTATTGGTCTCATGCTGCTTTTGATAGTTGTATTTTACTTATTATCTAATCATTGTTCACTTGATGCATTACAGTGACGTCTTGCGTTTGATGTTTATGTATGGATCTTCGTGCTGATGAGTTCCTTTCCATATTGTCGAGACATTTGAGTTGGAAAACTGCAGTTATAGGCACTTCTAAATGTTTGAATGGGAGAGTCTTTTGGTTTTGCTGACAATGTTGGATTAGTTAATCGGTATATGTTCAAATGGTGTGGATGTTTTGTCTTTTCTGTCTCTGAAAGAGTGCTTGCTGTGAACTCATGCTGTCACTTTGCATTCAATTTTGTCAATCCAGTGAAATAAAGTGATAAATACAATTGACCTTTTTTTTTTCCTATTTGCTAAGTGCTTATTACAAAATGAAATCATTGACTCAATAGGACCAGTAAAGCTACATTGACCAATAATTTTGGTTGGGCCAGTATAGAATTTTTGGTCAATTATTCATTGTGACAGTGTAATTTGGAGGCTTTACATGCATTGTCATGATATCAGTCAGTAAACGGAAAATGCAACTCAGTACTGGGAGTTTACAAAGTTGTAGAGGCATCTCGCTTGATGGCTGATTGTTCATTTGTGAGTCAAAGGTTGACAACCAACCAAACCTGTTTACCAATGATTAATGAGTTAAGGTAGGAGCCTGGATTTCCTGGAGAAACTGGTTCCTTAATTACTACAGGTATCTAGAGTGAGTTAGTTTGCTTCTGAGTTTATTTGGCTTACACAATATGAAATGGTTTGTGGAAATTGTAACGTTTGAAGTTGTTTATCAGCAGAGAGAATGTGAATCTCTGTCCAATCCTTTCATTTTTGCTATTTAGGGTTGTGGAGTGTACTTTTTGTATTGTTTGATAGGCAAAGCACTGCATACTTTCTAAATGCATCACTTACTTTTTTTTGTTATAATTGAGTGTGCCTTTTGTATGTATGCAGGAAGCTCCAGCTGTCATTAAGTCCTATTATGACAAGCGAATAGTTGGATGCCCTGGTGGTGAAGATGGCAAGTCCTTTTGCTTTCATTACCGTTTTCCATTCACTCCCATTCAGCTACGAGACACTCACACTCATGCATGGGCACTTTTAGCTGAAGTTCTGGCAGGTTATATTCTCATACAATTTTCTCTTTTGCTTGCAGAGGACGAGCATGATGTTGTGTGGTTTTGGCTGGAGAAAGGCAAGCCGCACGAATGCCCAGTGTGCTCACAGTATTTTGTTGTAAGTGGGGAGCAGATTCAGTATTTTCCTTTACGTTGGCTCTATCTTATAATGACTGGAGAAGACTGAGTGCATAATTTGAAATCCTGATCCTACTATACTGAAATGATGTGTGCATACAGGTAGCATGAGTCCTCAAGGAACTATGATTGCAAATATATTTATGTCGTATATGTTTTGAAAGGACTCCTTGCTAAGAGCCACACATAGGCTTCTGTCTCTTAGATTGTTGAGTGGATGACAAATTCCTTTTTGATGTTAACTACTTCTACCCTGGAAATGGATTGATCACATTCTTCATTTTAGATATTTTTGGACTTGATTTTCTTCCTTTGTATAATATGGGTTACTCAGTTTAAATGTATGACATGTGCCTTATTCGGCAAAATTTTCTGTGGATGAAATATATTTTTTTGAAGTGTGATTTGAAGTAACTTTAGGGGGAAGTTTGCATGATTATATTCTTTCTTAGCAGAATCAATGGAGAATTGGCAAATACATCAATTAATTTGATTTTTCAACTCTATATCTTGTTCAAGTATATGTATATCATTGGATCAGTGTTGCAGTTCATATGTACATTTGAGCATCCAGTGGGAGCTCTTCAATTTTCTTATTTTGTCCTATTCTTATTCTTAGTGGGGACTTCTTCAAACTCGACTTGTATAACTAAAAGGGTATTTCAATTGCAGAACTTTCTTATGTTAACATTTTGATTTACAGCTGGAGGTTGTGGGCCCTGGAGGACCTCCGGATGGGCATGGTGATGATGAGGACCATCACTGATTCATCTTTCGGTTTCCTAGTGGAATAAAGCTTTTCCATACACGCTGCAGAGTAAGAATTGGGAGCTCTCTGTTATGTCGGTTTCTAATTGATCCAGTTTTTTTGTGGCTGTTGCTTGGCAACATTTTGGTCAGTTTTTTCTTTCTCATGGTATTCAAGACATGAGGGGGTCACTGTTAGAAATGCGAATCTTATTAGATTTTCTTTTATTCCCTCAAAAGCATTGCAATAATCCATCAATGCATATCGATTCTTTTGTGAAAATTGATCAGTATCCTTAAGGAATCATGGAACATCTGTTTTTTGTTTAATCTTGTTGTGCATATTTATGCTCTCTTGGAGGTTGACACCTGTTAGATACCTGCTTCACCAAATTCCAAGAGTTAAACAACAAATACAACTGGGAAGAACTGGATGTGGAACAGATGCAAAGAACTTGCGATGGAGCGCAGGCATGCCAGGTGTGGATTTGTCATGCTAAATTATCTATTAACCATTTCAATTAGAAGAGGCCCTTCTCAAAGTTACTTGCCTTTATTCTACTGTCTCGTCTGCGGAGTTTCTTTTGGTGGTTTAAAGTTGGTTTCCTTCATCAGCTCACAAGCTTTTCGAGAACAAACTAGTGTCATTTCTTGAATCAAAAGAAAAGCACCCACCGTGTGTGTCGCTTTCTTATGCGACAGAGTGGTGGGGGCGAGTAGGTGAGGGAAATGGGGGATGATTAGATATATTCTCGTGAAGGATGTTGAGCAGTCCGTCCGTTCGTAATCTTGGCTCACCAAAATGTGCATCAACGTGACAAGAATCAAAAGGGAATAGATTCAAAGTGTCCTGTCAAAATCTTGCATATCATTAGTAGAACAAAATCAGCTTTCCTTCCTATAAAGAAGAAATGCATGGAGTTTTGTTGATACACAATAAATCTGTCGAAATTCTGTAAAATGCCTCACACTTGCATTTGGATTAAATTGTCAATATCATTGTGCATGTTACGTGCAATCTCGAAGAGCCATAAAATCTTTCGATTTGACCATGCGAGTCCTTTCTTTGCTATCAACCAGTGGAACCTTAGTCTTTTAATGCTTTTTCCGAAGCAATAAGTAAAGCAAAACTGGGCTGGGTCATACGTCTGTTTTGGGTTTGGGGTATATATTGTCGATATGCCTCACTGGCTAACTAAGAGAATGCTAGGTCTTACTCTTTTCCAAAGTCTCTCCTGAAGCTGAAGATATGACTCTACTTAAGCGACGAAAACTGAGCCATCGTTATGCCATAAGGTGAGCAGATGTGAGGACTCTTTCGGAAATTGCAAGTGTAAATTTCCTAAATACAAGTCTCTAAACAAGAGTTTCCCATTCAGTTCCTTACATTGGTGCCTGCCAATTCTGGAGTTAGAACGTGCTAATGGGTGCCTAGTAATCAGATTCCAGTTCCATACTCACGTCCTTTTCTTTGAATAAAAAGATGGCAAACATTTCCTATTTGCCTACTTATGTTAATGCGGATCCATTAATGTAGCACATTGGAGTCTAGTGCCAACAGCATATGTTGTCTAATCTTTAATTAATCCGAAACTTTGTGCCGAAAACGTTCTTTTGGGGAAAGAAAATTTTACAGATTCTTTCCTAAGGAACGTGGGATTTAAAAAAGGAGTTGACGAACGAAAAGGATTGCCCTTTTGACTTCTTGCACATGAAGGAGAGGGGATAAATTCCCCCTTTGCATCTTCGACGGTGTTGCTAATATTGTCCACATTCACACTTACGTCATTCTGGAGCATAAGCTTGTCATCCTGTCCGCAACTTATATTGCTTAAGAGGGCGATGTGATACCGCGAGTTAAATTAAGAAACAAGGGTAGTTTATTCTTTTTTCTTGACTCATCTGCTAAAGTTATTCTCATTTGCTCGTGAACGGAAGTCAATTTTGTTAAACCAAAAAGGGCCAGAAGAGGAAAGTGTTGGCGTTCTTGGCGAGGTTTGATGGATAAGCGATGTCTTAAAAATGCGAAAAATTCCGCGACATTGCGCAGGCATTCCCTTGTACTCCTGCGGTTACAAGTGGCTACCGCAAGTGGCTGTCAGCAGTATGTTTTGATTCGTTCACCTTCCAATCAAAAGTAGTTTAGACTGCAGCACGCTTTACAACATGAACATCAAAAATCAAATGCCCCTAGGCTACGAAATAAATGGAATGACCATCCCGATGATTTTATTTCATAAATCGGATTCATAGATAATTTATTCGGCCGCTGTTATTATAGTCAATTAACTGAATTGCATGGAGGTAAAACGGATTTTCTGATCAAGAGAAAAAAAAGGCGAAAAAGAACGGGGGAAGATAGAGGCTTTTTTAGTTTGGAAAACCTTGTTAGCATGGGAGCGACCATTTTTAGATCTGAGATTTGACCTTTGAGCCACACTTGATTAATGGCAAATTGCCTCTTCCAAACATTATGGGCGAGGTGGACCAGTTGATGTAAGAGTTCTACGCCGCATAAGAGACAAAAAGTATAGCAGATCAGTTAAATTAAGTAGAAAATTAGATATAGTAATCATTTTGCCAGGAGACAATTGGTACATTGTGTCTTGTGCAGTCTGGGAATTTGTCGCGAGCTCAGTTCAGTGTGAATGCAAAACCAAGGACGGGACTCCACTATTGGCAATAACCCAGAAAAGCACAGTAAGAAGAAGAAGAAGCAAGGAACGGGAGAGGGGAAGGAGAGGGAAAAGTTCAGGTCCAATGTCTTCTGTCCATTTTCCCAACAGGTTGGTAATTCATGAATGACTAGAAGCTTCAAAGCTACGATGTAACATATGATCTCTCTCTCTCTCTCTCTCTCTCTCTCAAAGTCTCCATTTCCCCCCCCTTTTTGCCATTTTGGGCGCTGAAGAACGTAAGTTTGGAGGAAGGAACTTCACTTTCCAACTAATGGGTATCCATCAGTCACCGGAAATCTATAAACTAAAAATGACTGTTGAAAAGATATATATATTTTTTTCTTTTTACCAATTTGGGTTATTCCTTCTTGCATTCAGAAATATTCCTCACTAGCTGTGGGGTTCGCTTTTTGTGTTTGTTTTTCCCTCTGCCACTGCTTGCAAAGCATTTATTCCTCTCCTAACATTGTAAATCGGTAAGCTGGCTGGCGTTAGTGTGGACGATGGTGCTTTGCCCTGCTTTGATTCTCTGTGCCCCAGAAAGATATCTTGCTTTTTTTTTAAATGTCTTCCTTTTAACTTTTTGTTGTCTTTGCCCATCTTTTTCAATGGATACCTCTTCTCTCTCTCTCTCTCTCTCTTGTGAGTTTCTAGGCGTTTTCTTTTGAGCAATGTGAGCTGGTGCGGTCGCTACACATTCTTAGTGATGCATATTCATAATGTTCTATTCCTTTCCCACGTCGCCTTCGGTTCATTTGGTTATAAATACATACAGTCACCCTTTGTTTCCTCATTGCAGCTCCTCAATCCCAGTCGTCGCCTCCGAGTACTATTTCCTTGTGCTTTCTAGAGCTAGGGGAATGAGCTATCAGCAGCAGTCATCGAGCTCTGGTTTGTTCATCTTTAGTCAGACTAATGCTTCATCTTTCATGTTCTGTCATTCTTAAGGAAGTATGAGGACAGGAGCTAGATTTTCTTTCATTTTTAGTGCATAGCATAAGAAGCATATTGATACTGCTTTCCACTTTCGCCAGCATAGCAAGGCAGCATTGTCACGAGAGAGAGTTATCTTTTCAGTCCTAAGCGGAAGCATGCCTCTTTTTCGCATTGTTGCCCCTTATAATGACCTTGTTTTTGCAACTACTTTCAGGTAGTAGAATGGCCCGAAGAACATTTGAGTTCGGGCGAACACATGTGGTGCGGCCAAGAGGGAAACACCAGGCCACTATTGTTTGGCTGCATGGCCTTGGTGATAATGGCTCCAGGTAGTCTTGCCCATCATCAACTCTGCTTTAATTTTTCAGTTGTGTGAAAAGAAAAAAGAAAACTTTTGATGAGGAAGAAGCCCTTTCTTCTTCACTTTTCATTATGCTATTCATTATGGCAGCGGAGAGAAGACACACATTCTAGTCTAAGACATTCATTTCTCTTGTTTATGCCCGGTTCCATTTCCAAGATTGTTAAGAGTCTGTTCCCTAGTTTTTTCCAAAAAAAGCCATGCTGTACTTTGTACAAGGTCATTTTTTATTTTCATGCTTCGAGAAAGAAAAATAACTTATTAAAGAATATCAATGTCCTGGTATGTTCAACAATTCATGGGATATTGTGGTCCAGACGAAGCAACTTTGTTTTGAAGATTCTAACTTGTGCTTATTCCAATTTATCATAGAGATATATAGGTGTAAGTATGTTCTCATCTTGTCTTATCTGAAGCTAAGCTAAGGCTACAGTTTAGGCTGAATGAGAGTGTTTGTAGTAGTTTTTAGCAAAGAGGGACCACTAATCCACTGGGTTTCACTGCAGCTGAACGACTGCCCGCTAATTTTGTATAAGAATATTCCTAACTTAAACAAATACAATGATCTGGGAGAGACTTTTATGGATGCTCAGTCTCAGATGATTTTATAGAGATAATTTCGCTATCTTATAGCTATTTAAATGATCACGGCAGATGAGATTGTCCAGATTGGGAACTTTTCTGTGGCAGCTATTGTAGATTCTCAAGTTCTTGAGATGAAACTTTCCCACTGTGCTGGTCCTAAGGCTATGCTGCATACTTCCATGTCCTTCATCTGCATGAAAATTTCAAAATGAAGTAAACTCTAAATCTTCTTTCTTTGGCTGGCTCAGCTTGTCCCAGCAATTGGAATCCCTCTCTCTTCCTAATGTAAGTGTGCTCCTCCTTAATCTCCGCTGCTTGAAATAAGAATTAGTTTGATATCAGGAGGCTTATACATCTAAGGAAATTTTCCTCAACCAGGTAAAATGGATCTGTCCAACTGCTCCCACCCGCCCCGTGGCTTTATTAGGCGGGTTTCCTTGTACTGCATGTAAGTTGATTAATCTATTCCTATCTTCTCTTTTTTTCCAATACAATCAATTCATCCATGTTGTAATCTAAAATATGTTTTGATGCATGTTCCCAGGGTTCGATGTTCGAGAGATTTCAGAAGATAGTCCAGATGACTGGGAAGGTTTAGATGCTTCAGCAGCGCATATTGCCAATCTTTTGTCGACAGAACCAGCTGATGGTAATTAAGACCAGAAGAAAATTTTGTAGAAGAAGCATTACTTTAATATCTGCAATCTCTTAACTTTTTCTATCTGGGACTACCTTCTGGAACTAATTTCCAGATAGTGGTTGTCAATTAAGCAGAAAGTTGGTATAAGAACATCACATTTTCACAACTTTTGTAATAGGAAAGATCACTCATAGATAGTCCATATAACCAAGGCAGTCACAATCATTTGCAACACCACTGTCTTTTTGGCTGATAGTATGCTTAATTGTATGTGCCATGTGCTTCTCTCATATTTACTAGTAAAAAGTTGCTGATCAATCAACAATTCCATATTGAATAACATTCTGTGATTTAGCAACTGCTTGTCATGTTTTTGCAGTGAAAGTTGGCGTTGGAGGCTTCAGTATGGGTGCTGCCACAGCTATTTACTCGGCAACCTGTTTCGCTCTGGGTAAATACACAAATGGAAGTCCATACATGATCAACTTAAGGGCAGTTATTGGTTTGAGTGGTTGGCTTCCAGGCTCAAGGTAATTATTCAAAGCATTTTATATTTTCCACATAAACAGTCAGTCCACTCTTTTTCTCCATGAGTTCTGGTTAGACAAAAAAAATTTGGGGAGCATTTGCATCAAGTGGTCTCTTTTGGTTTACAAGACTCTGCGTCTATTGTTGTCAAATTGATATCACAAAGTTCCTAGTAGCCAGAGTTTTGCATAGTTCATACCAAACACCTTCTTTTCAGGAGAGAAATAATCTGATTCAGTTGTTTCTTCAGCAAATCTGACTTGTCTCTTTATATTAGCATAGTACTACTAACAATATGAACCCTGCTAAAGTCATGTTGTCCAAAGGAAGCCTTAAGTTGATTAAGTTGGAATGGGTTACCCAAACATGTTCTTTCAGACAATTTAATTCTTGCTTTCTATCACAGGAGCTTGAGAAACAAAATGGAGGTATCAAATGATGCTGCAAGGCGTGCCTCATCCTTGCCTATGTTTCTTTGCCACGGCACAAGTTAGTATTTCTCGTACATCTTGCTCTTTCAGTCTCTCTTGCAAGTCATTCAATTCTAGTGATTTCCGGCCCCTCTAAATGGTGGGCATTCTCGATTCTGCCACAGATGATGATGTAGTCCCTTTTAATTTTGGAGAGAGGTCATCCCGCTACTTGAGCTCGGCAGGATTCCGATATGTTTTATTCAAGTCATACGACGGGTATTGAGCTGATTCCCTTATATGAGGAAAATTTATGCACTGGACTATCAGACTTATACATTTATGAATGCTTATGCATGAATGCGCAGGCTCGGTCATTACACGGTCCCTAAAGAGATGGACGACGTTTGCCATTGGCTTACTGCTAGGCTGGGACTCGAGGGTTATGGCTAATAATGGATTCAATACTGAAGCATTCAGTTTTCCACGGGCATTGGTGGAAAAAGAATGGATGACCAACATATTACCAAGAGAGGAGAGAATAAATGAAAAGTAGGATGAATGCTGATACAAGGAAAAGTGGATGAGGGGGTATACGCTATAGTTCAATTCACCTTCGCTATTTTCTTGTTGCCTATCCTAATAAAGTTTTGGGAGTGCTGCTTACACATATGTAGCATGTAATGGGTAGTAGAGATCTACTTTTTTCTGCAATTTAGAATTCTTTACGAAATAAGAGTTATGTTTCATCGTTCATGTGGCACCCTCTCTCTCTCTCTCTCTCTCTCTCTCTCTCTCTCTCTCTCTCTCTCTCTCTCTCTAACGATCTCTCTCGACATAGGAGCGCACATGAATAGCCTAGAGAAACCACACTTTCCGGTTCATCCGACACTTAGGTCAATGGATTTGCAATGAGCTTGATTCCATAAAGAACGAGGTCTTATCTAATGCAAGTAGTCTACCTACAAGATTGATGGACAAAAACTCTGTGCAGACCTACTCTTCTTTTGAGAGAGCTTAGGAATAGACACGTCTTAATCTTCAAGCGTGTAATGGAAGTCTGGAGAATTTGGAAAGTTCAACAACTGAAGAGGTCCTTCAAAGTTCATTTGCAAGCAAGGTAAATGAAGAAAATGAAAGAGAAAATCTTGCAATTCAATGCGTCCTGTAGGATAAAAGAGGTTCGACTTTGCTAGATAATGCTCAACAGAATTTGTAGGGTTTAACTCCTGCAAAATTCAGCTTCATATTCCTGAATGCAGACAGTACTACAGGACTTGTGCTAACTTTCCTGAGCAAGGACTGAGTTGGACACTGGCCAAAGTAGGGAAATGCAAATCAACACTTTGAACCTGCTGAAACACTCTTCTCTAGGAAATGACAGGAACAGATAATACAAGGATAGCTATGCACATCGAAAGGCGCCAATTAGTGTGATTTATCAAAACCTCTTTCCCAGACTAAGTTCTGGTCGAGAAAACATGTGAGTCAGTAAAAAAAGGGGTTAAGCAGGCGGCAAATCAGCTCCTGAAAATCGTTCTGCATAACGCCTAAGAGGAAGTCAAGAGAGAAACATTTCAAAAGTGAGAGAAGATGGGGGATTCTTAGAACAGCAAAAACAATTCAAAACAATCTCATAGACCAGTCAGGAACCGAGAAGAGTCACAGAAAGTGCAGTCGAGATGCATCGAACCAATCAACCCAAGCAAACTGAAGACAGATTAGAATACTCGAAATCAATTCATCAAGGACTAGAGAGAATCTAGGCGAAGCTGGACTTCTTTGGGAAGGAGGAGCATCCAATGACTCGGTTGGATCACGATTGCCGTTGGGAGCGTCCATGTGAAGCGCTAGAACAAGCCAACATACGAGTACCAAGCATTAGATTGATGTTTGTTCCAACGTCTGCCCAAAACAAATGCATAGTGCATACCTAGGCCCATTGAAGAATGACGCATCGACATTGGTTGCGGAGTTGGTACAAATCTTTCATTTGAAAAAGTGGGTTAGATCCAAGATGGGTAAAAATCTATCACATGAGCTAGCTTGTTGGGATAATGGCACAATTAGTCTATAAACTTTGAGAAAACATGCGATATATTCCTTAAACTTTTAATTTATTCAATACAATTCATGAACTTTTAATTTGTTCAATATAGTTCCTAGAATTTTGGTATATGTTCAAGTTAGCCTCTATGTTATTTAAAGATGTTTAACACTATCATTCTTTTAATTCAAGTTCAATGAAAACATTGAATATTCTCTTATGGTCTAGAGGCGAGATTGAACATGTACATGAAGTTCAAGAATCACTTTGAACAAATCAAACATTTATGGTTGACCTTGCACAAAACTCAGAGAATACATTGCATATTGAGCCAAAGTTCATGAACTATATGTATTATTCTCCCTTAGTTCGTTCACCCTGTAAAATTGATCCGACCAACTGTCAATAAGGGAGAGAGAGAGTCTCTGTATGGGCCTCAGTCCTTTGTACATTTCTTCCGGCCCATAGAGAGTCTCTGTATGGGCCTCAGTCTTTTGTATCTTTCTCGCGGCCCATATCCTCTTACAAACTCCAACCTCGTCCAGCTCTGTTAAACCCTCCGAAAAACCCCTAAAATCGCCCCCCGCTTCCCGGCGAAAATCAAATTCGGAATTTTTTTCGGCGCATTTTCCTCCGCCGCCGCCGCCGCCGCCGCTTCCCCGCCGGCCCGGCATGAACTACCGGTTCCAAAACCTCCTCGGTGCCCCCTACCGCGGCGGCAACGCCGTCGTGACCAAAAACACCCGCCTCATCTCCCCCGTCGGCAACCGCATCGCCGACACCGACCTCCTCAAGTCCCAGAGCGCCACCCTCCCCTTCCAGTGCTCCTCCGACGTCTCCCGCCTCGCCGCCTCCCCCGACGGCGCCTTCCTCCTCGTCGTCGACGAGAACCGCCGCGCCCTCTTCGTCAACCTCCCCCGCCGCGCCGTCCTGCACCGGATCACCTTCAAGCACCCCGTCGGCGCCCTCGAGTTCTCCCCCGACGGCAGGCTCATCGCCGTCGGCGCCGGTAAGTTGGTCCAGATATGGCGTTCCCCGGGGTTTAGGAAGGAGTTCTTCCCGTTTGAATTGGTTAGGACTTTCGCCGATTGCAATGATAAGGTGACGTCGTTGAAGTGGAGCCCCGATTCGTCGTACTTGCTGGTGGGGTCGAAGGATTTGACGGCGAGGTTGTTTTGCGTGAGGAAATTGAAGGGTGGTTATACTAAGCCGTTCTTGTTTTTGGGTCATAGGGATTCCGTCGTCGGCTGTTTCTTCGGTGTGGAGAAAGGGACGGACAGGGTCAATAGGGCTTACACGATAGCTCGTGATAGTTATCTATTCAGCTGGGGTTACAGTGGGGATGTGGAAAATACGGGCGGCGTCGAGGAGCCGCCTGCACCAGGGACTCCAGAGAGGAGTAATGAGAGGGCTTTGGAAGTTAATGTGAAGAAAAGGAAGGAGCTTGATGATGAGGAAGATGGTGGCGTGGAGGATGGTGAGTGTTTGTTGCATAGAGGTAAATGGGAGTTGCTAAGGAAAGATGGTTTTATGCAACAACAGGCCAGAGTGACATCTTGCGATTATCACCGTGGACTTGACCTCCTGGTTGTAGGATTCTCTAATGGGGTGTTTGGCTTGTACCAAATGCCCGATTTTGTTTGCATCCACTTGTTGTCGATCTCGAAGGAAAAGATCACGACTGCAGTGTTCAATGAGCTTGGTAATTGGTTGACATTTGGGTGTGCAAAGCTTGGGCAGTTGCTCGTGTGGGAGTGGAAATCCGAGAGTTACATACTGAAGCAACAAGGACATTATTTTGACGTGGGCTGCCTTGCATATTCACCTGATTCGCAACTCTTGGCTACTGGAGCAGACGACAACAAAGTGAAGGTAATTTCGATTTTCTCAATGAAAAAGTCATTTACTTTGCATGCTTGATGTCCATTGGAGTTGTATTGTGATTTGGGTAAATATGTGTGCTTTGAAAATGTGTGCGCTTAAAACCTAGACAAGAGTTTCTGTTTGTTCATGTAAAATTTCTGTTCGTATTTCGCCTGCTGAGCTGCACCTTATGCTTGCTTTTGTGCAGCTGAGTGATTGCATTACTTATAGGTTCTCTTTTCGAAGTATGGAATCAACTTGACCTCCCTATGTTGAGCTGAACTATTGCCACCCCAATTTTGGATGGAACCACCTTTTTATTTAAAGTGACAGAAACACCCTTATTCCATTGATACTCAGTTAAGTAATAATAATGTTATTAATATTCACCTACTTCCCATTCAAAATTAAGGGTAGAAATTACCTCAGAATATTTATCCCTTGATTTATCTATTGACCATTCTAAGTCCTAGACAAAAAAAGTGTGATTTTATAAAACAATTGGATTTTTTATTTGTTTAAAACAAAGAGTCTAATGTCGTTCATTGATCATTCTCAAAGTTAATTTTTCTATTGACCTCACAAATGAAAGAGAAAGATTGCATTTTTACGCTCAACTTATAAATTCCAATCTTACTATCATCTGCTTTGATTATTTTGTTTTCTCTGTCAACTATTCCAATCTTCATTTTGTTTTTCAATTTTATTTAACCATCTGACATGCAGAATATCAGTTATGCCAAACATCTATGACATCACATGACAAGACAAATATGCCATGAGAATCTCACTTGATTTTGATATGGAATTGAAGAATTTGATATTAATCATATCCGGGATTTCATATTAATTTGAATTAATTTTTATAAACTTCTTTGTGTGGTGATTTGACCATACGCACTCAATGTCAACAACGAATATGAATCTGTCTGTGTTAATGAAGTTCACATGAAAAACTATGCAAGCTCAATTGAAAAATTTTGATACGTGCTCAAGTTACCGTATAACTGGGGATTGAATAGATTAATATATTTAACCAAAAATATTATAAAATTATTATTTATATGCATGTTACAATACTCGTAAATTTGGGCATTTAAAAATTTGATTCCCCTTTCCTGAATATTACTTGAATGAAGCAAACCTTCATGCCAGCATCAATTTAATTAGAATGATCATATGTGCTATTACTTAAACCGCATCGAAGCCATGGTTTTATGGCTGGTTCATATAATAAAAGTGAAGAAAAGTTTTGACCTTATTTGGATGAAGGCAATAAAGTTTCTGTTTTTTTGATAACGAAAAAATAAATAAAAATGACAGGACGAACAGAAGTAGAGAAGGAAAATGAAACCGTAAGAAAAGTGACAACTATTAAGAGAGTGGGGGGAGGGGGCTAGAAATGTGGGTACAATATGTAATGTTATTTATTACTTAATGAGTATTGATGATATAAGGATGTTTTTGTCACTTTAAACAAAAGGTGTGGTTCCATTGAAAATGCAGGTGGAAATAGCCCCACTCCCTAAGAATTGATAGAAGGGAATTTTGGCAAATTGACTTTGCCAGCATCATAGTCCTGATTTCTTTCTCATTTCTTTTCTATGTAATGCGAAGGTTCTATTTTTCAACAATTAGTGCTACTTTGTGTTGATGGACACTTTGACCTGATGTGGAAGCTTCTTTTGCACATTCCAGGTCTGGACAGTTTCCTCTGGCTTCTGCTTTGTGACATTTTCGGAGCACACCAATGCAATTACTGCTCTCCATTTTATGGCTAATAACCACTGCCTCCTTAGTGCATCGCTTGATGGGACTGTTCGTGCCTGGGATTTATTCCGCTATCGAAATTTCAGGACATTTACAACCCCTTCTTCTAGGCAGTTTGTTTCTTTGACTGCAGACCAGAGCAGTGAAGTAATTTGTGCAGGAACCCTGGATTCATTTGAGGTAATTTTTTTTTTTTTTTTTCATGGTGAAGGAATTACTTCTTCATAGTTAGTTATAATCCTAACTGAATTTTTTCACTTGTACCAGATATTTGTGTGGTCAATGAAGACAGGCCGCTTGTTGGACATTCTAAGTAGTCATGAAGGCCCCGTTCATGGTTTGATGTTCTCTCCCACCAGTGTGAGTAGCTTGTACTTTTTGTCCATTTGGTCCCTATAACTACCATTCATGATCTTAATTTTCACATATTATTTGAGTCTGCGTTAACTCTGTTTGCTGGTTCTGTTATGATTTTAAAGCATGTTCGGTAATTGTTTGTCTGAATTCTTGAATGTGCAGGTGTAGTTTTGACTTTTAAAGATTAGTTTTGTTACATCTTTTTGGCTGATGAATTTTTCGTATCCATCTTAGGCGATCCTAGCTTCATCCTCATGGGACAAGACTGTCAGACTGTGGGATGTTTTTGAGTCAAAAGGCGCTGTTGAAACATTTCCTCACACACATGATGTTCTTACAGTTGTTTATCGTCCGGATGGAAAGCAGTTGGCTTGTAGTACATTAGATGGGCAGATTCATTTCTGGGATCCAATTGATGGTTTGTTGATGTACACAATTGAGGGCCGTAGAGACATTGCTGGGGGTCGACTTGCAACAGATCGTAGAGCAGCTGCTAACTCAAGTTCTGGAAAATACTTTACAACTCTATGTTATTCGGCTGATGGGAGTTACATTCTAGCTGGAGGAAGTAGCAAATTCATTTGTTTGTATGATGTTGCTGAACAGGTGGGTTTTTAGCAGTTCTATTGTGTCCTGCTTTGTCAATGCTCTAACGTTGCTATGCTCTGAAAAATCTCCAGTCTTGGTCATATGTTCCTATTTATTTTTTTGTATTTATGCATCTGTGGTACTTCTTGTGATCACAAGGTAATATTACAGAAACTTGGCTTAATTAACAAAATGATACCTACACCTGCCCTTGGTTGAGCGTTCTTAACTCTTTATATTATAAATAGAATTGCTTGTGTGCTGGAATATTTACAATCTGATCAGAAGATTGGGAGATTTAATCTGGCAATTTTCAGGGAGAATTAATGACTTTTCACATTGTTATTACAATATGCTGCAAGTAAAGATCTGCTTTGTACTTGATGCAGAATATCTCTTGTTGTCTTTTTCTTCATGTGTTGCTGTAGTTTCCTGTGCAAGTGAAAATGTGCAATAGTTTCTCTCATTTTTTAAAGCAGGTCGAATTTGTCTATGATACATGTCATTTATTTTATTATTTGGAGCTCCAACTTGGTATGCATTTGATGCAACAAGGTTTTTTTTTTATTTTTTGTTACTTGAGAAGTGTAATGGCCAGTAAATCTAGTGCCAAGGCGGTCTTCTGCACTGTAAAGGCTGCACCGCTCCAGATATTTGACCTTATGATATATAGTAATCAGTAGTCTCATTTTCTACGAGGAACCTTTTTCAGGAAAGGTAAAAATAGAACAGACCTTTTCTTCTCTCTCTTTTCTCCATGTTGAGTGGTGCATACCTCGTATTGGCTATCTACTAATGCATTTTATCTACGATTGGCAGGTTTTGCTACGTAGGTTTCAGATAACCCATAATCTGTCTCTAGATGGAGTACTTGATTTTTTGAATTCGAAGAAAATGACGGATGCTGGACCTCTAGATTTGATTGATGATGATGATGATACTGACACAGAAGAAGGAGTTGACAAGCAAACCCGGGGAAAGTTAGGCTATGACTTACCAGGATCCATGCCTAACCGTGGACGCCCCATTATTCGAACAAAATGCCTGAGAATTGCCCCAACTGGTAGGAGTTTTGCAGCTGCCACAACTGAGGGGGTTCTAGTTTACTCCACTGACGAGACTTTCATCTTTGATCCAACTGATCTAGACATCGATGTGACACCAGAGGTACAGCAGTTGGATGGTAACATCTGGTCTTTAGCTATGAGGAAGGAATGTCACAAAGTTTAATTTAGTTATGTGGGACATCTTAGGTCAAGTGGCGATTGCAAAAAGTGCATGTTGTGTTGTGCTTATACTGGAATTTTGAAGCAGCAGACTTATTCATCCATAATTGTTTTCACTTTGTTTGCCAGGCCATTGATGCAGCTCTAAGTGAAGGTTTAATAAAGTGGGCGTTGATTCTCAGTCTTCGTTTGAATGAAGATTCACTGATCAAGAAATGTGTTTTTGCTGCAAGTCCGGCGGACATTCCAGCTCTTGCTTCATCTATTCCTTCTAGATATTTGCAGAGGCTGATAGATGCATTCGCTGGTCTTTTAGAAAATTGCCCACATCTGGAGTTTATTCTTCGGTGGTGCCAGGTATTGCGTGAGGTCTTGAATGTTTAAACATATCTGGATGCAATAGCTTGTTCATATGTTCAATAATGATATCGCTCGGCTTGTTTGGCAGGAAATCTGCAAAGCTCATGGTCAGTCTATCCAACAAAATTCACGGACTCTGCTTCCTGCCTTGAAATCCCTACAAAAGGCTATCACAAGAATGCATCAAGACTTGGCAGATACATGTGCCTCAAATGAATATATGCTTCGCTATTTGTGTTCTGCCGGCACCAGACAGAAAGGCTCACCATGAGATAAGAGCCACTTTCCTGAGTATTTGTTTGATGGGAAGGCTCATAATTGTCTGTCTTATTGATAACATTAGCAGATCATGCCATCCTTACAATATCTTGCTGAGAGCCCTGTCATGCACAGAGCGCTCCCAGCATCTAAGAGCTGGAGTGCCATCTTCAAAAGCATCATTTCAGTCTTTGGCAGCCCAAAACAGAACAGGGGCGTTCCTTAAAAGTTCTCCACTTCACATTCATTGATTGTAGATATGCTCAATGGTCCTCTGACATCTTGGGTTTCAATTGTTTGTAACTGCAACTCAGGCCTCTTGAGCATGTATTTTTGTAGAGGGGTTATTGTGTTTCTTCTTCAGATGTTTTTGATGGACAGTTTTGTATTCAGGAAGAGTTTTGTCAATTCTTCCCGTTGCAATTGAGAAGTCATCGTTATGAATTTCAACGACAGACTGCGGGTTGAATTGCACTCCTTTTATGTGTGATTGTCTGCTGTTTGGTCGATTGGACCCAGATTGCCTTCAGAATGAGGTAGCACGCGTGTTTACAAAGAAAGAATTTCAATTGTATTAAGCAACGAATGATCTTTAACGAATTGATCTCCACCATCAGATCATGTTGGGTGTTTTCATATAATTATTCTGGTAATTAGTCAGTTGCACTGGAAAGTTGGATTTATCCAAACCACGTAGAAACTTTAGCAGTACTTAACGGGGTCACACTTACTGTAATATGAAAGCTAGCCATTAAGATGATCGTAGTTTGGTACAAGAAGATCGAGCATCAGTATGTGCACTAAGCGAACATTTGAAAGTTACCCAATAAGCTAGCCATTCAATGATTAGAGGAGAGAATGAAAACATACCATTCAATGGCTCGAAGACATGCAAGAAGAAAGAACTAAAACAAGCTTGACAATATATATTGATATTATGTTGCAAAAGGACATTGTAAGACAATTACAAATCTAATTAAAGGGCTGCCAAGTTCCAATCACCGCCTATTGCTAGATGACAACCATCTGTGATCCCGCCACCGAAGCCTCTGGGCATTACGCCTAATGGCAGAGAAGTCATTGGCTCTTCGCGCACTCCCATTCGACTCGTATCCATATCTTCCCCGCGGTGTTCTCCGCACTGGCATCCGGCTTCGCATCTGTCTACTGCTTTGGTCAAAGCTCTGCAAGAGGTAATCATTCACAATCTCTGCCAAAGTCAAGGCCCAGGACAGATTAATCGACCAATCAAACTCAAACAGGGGCATTCGATCCAGACTTCCATTTTCTGCCATCAACAATTGGCCGGCCTCCGTTTCATCCTCAAGAAAAGCTGACTCTAGGGTGCTCCGGAAATCTTCGAGCTCTCTTTCCCGTTCAAACCTCCTCCAATCACGCTGCCGTGACGGATCCACTTCAGATGGCCTGAAATATGGGTGCTCACATCTAGCATGCTTCCTTAATTCCGAGTAAGTCCCAGTGAACGTACATGTCTCCAAGGAACAACTCCTCGGTTTGGAATTCATGTACTGGCGAGCAGCATCACTGACAACCCAACCCAATATCTTCCCTCTACAGAAAGGGCAGACAAGCTTCGAGTCCGCACCACCCCCACAAAGGCCACCACTACTAGATATCATCTCTCCCTCTATTGTGCTGGATGGAGGGACTTGTTGAGGTAATGCTGTTGAGGGAGATGGAACTGGCGATTTATAGAACTGGTCAAGACAATTAGAATGGCGGTGGCTAGTGTTGCACATGTATGGCCGGCATCCCTTTTCTTGAGATGAACATATCAACAGGACAGCATTGTGGGGATGCTCCATGCAAATGGGGCACCTAGTTTCCTCCCACTCCCTAATGTTTTTAGCTGAATCAACTGGGTCACCGCATTCACACAACTTAACATGCTGGGAGGAGCAGGGATAAGGAGCTGCTGAAGACCGATGGTCAACAATGGTACGGACTGTTCTATCTTTTGGCATTCTAGACTGTCGATGCTTTCCCACTAAGCACTCTTAAAATCCCTGCAACATACAATTGACAGAATCAGTCGAATAAACCTAGGAAAAGACATGTTCTCAAAAAGCAAGACGCAACATAAAATCCTGCCACAGGAGTTGATTTCTTATTCACATGCAGACCAAGCGTGTATGATCAGAATTGCCTAATGTCGTCTCTTTGGGTTTTGCCTTTTGTTTTATCACATGAAATTTCGACCTTTATTGAATATCGAAACGCTATCTAATTAAGTAAAAGCATTAGGAACCGACATCTGAAGTCATCCAGGAATTTCAATCGATGGAAAGCCAAAAGATACAATCTTCAAGCTGCCCCAAACACTGCCGGATTCTATAGAAGAACAGAGCAATCATGCTCACAGATTGATGCTTAGAAGCAAAGAAGGTCATGGACCCCCGATGGATCCTATGCTTGCCCCCCCAATGATCCCATCTACAGTAAGGCTAAGCCGTCAACGCAAGCAATCACAGACAACTAAGACATCCAAACCCACAAACCGAACAGAGCCAGATAACAAGGAACAGCAGAAACAAGCGAGAACGCGTAGTACAAACCCTATCCTCCACAATGATCTCCTAAACACTCCATCACCCTTAAAGATCAGACCCCAAACGGCGCACAGCAAGAAATTTGAGGCAGGAAAGCGGCACCGGACACACACAAAGAACACGACCCGGAATTCCAGAACGACGCGAAGTCTCCTCCGGGCTCTATCAAGAACCGGTTCTTTCACCACCGACCAGAACCTACGACACTAAGCACACGAGTCCTAACTTGCACGACGATGGACGGTAGAAAAAAAGCGCAGGAAACGAACGCGACGAGCTACCCGCGATTCGTGACATCGATTCGAACCCGGTCAAAAGAAAATTCCAGAGAGATCGAAAGCGACCGCAAAGATCGAACCAGCAAAAGAACAAGAACATCGAGACGCGCCATGCGACAGAACCGCAAGAAAAGGAAAAACCCAGATGGAAAAAGGACTCGAAAGATCGACGAAAAGGAGACAAGGAGACAAGGGACGACGGACGACGGACGACGAATCAGCAGCAGGAATCGCAGAGGAACTCACCAGGTATCCCGACGAAGACTGGTCGCAAAGCTTGCTGCTCAGGTGGGCATTATATTTATAGGCGCGAGGAGAGGGGGGACCGACTATCCTCGATAAATCGAAAAACGTTAAATTCATCGAAAATCTCGACCAAAACAAGAAATAATTCATCGAAAATCGAATCATTAAAGGATTTTTGGGTAACTAACTAACTTTCATCTGATATATTTCCTAAAAAATATCATCATCATCATCAACATCATCTCGAATTTTGTTTACCCTTTCTTACGAAATTCGAGATGAGGAAGTTTCCTAACCTTAACCCGTTCTAGTACCTTCCTTTTCAATATAATGGTTAGGTAAGCTGCACCTGCGATGATTTAGTACGGTAGATGCATAAAATAGTTCCTTTTTTAAAAGAGATCTTGCAAAAATTATTTTATTAGGGATTCATCATGATCAACAGTTTATTAAAAAGTTATTATTTGCGAAATTACCACTACATTTATAGATAGAAATTATTTCGAGACTTAAGTTTTAAAATCGTTAGGAGATAAAAAAGAAAAGATTCAAGAATGTTGAAATTGTAATGTGCAACGTAATATAAAATTAACGATCAATCCTTTATCCATTTTTTAAATACTTACAAATTATTAAATGAGATACTTTAGAAAAAAAAAAGATAATTGCAATCTTTAAATGCAGATGATCCTACAAAAAAAAATAAAAACTTTTTTCTTTAACAATTTGGTAGGTAGTACATATGAGCGTTTGCCATAAAAAAAGCTGTCCGATTCAATCTTATCTAAAAGAATCGAACTCGATTTTTAATTCTCCCCCATAATATACTCCTATATATTTCTGCATTTCTTTCCACCTTTAATCTTGTTAAATCTTTTAATGTTCTTTGCCTAACTCTTGTTGCATCTTCCTCTATTTCTTATTAATAAGTAAAGGGCAAAGCCCGAAGAAGAGTTGGCCAAAAGATCAAGGCGGGTGAAAAGAAAAGGAATTTTTATTCCATTCGAGAACAGAGCTTGTTGTCCACGATGAAAGTCCAATGTCCCCACCGCAAGACAACCCGCACGCTTTCGGAGAACCGAAAACACACAGGAAAGCAACAGAGGACCTACAAAAACACGTCCTGATCCGAAATCGCAATGGAAAAACACGTAAACTGCGGTGGCGACCATCGACTCCCCTTCCCTGGGAGAAGCTAGCTAGTTGTAGCGGGGCGGGTCGTCCCTGTTGGGGCGGTCCTCGTCGCCGGCCTTCCCAAAGGTGTGCTTCACGGTCTCCTTTGTGGCCTCGGCGGTCTTGGACAACTTCTACTTGGCGGCGCCGCCCTTGTTGAAGATGTAGCTACCGGACCGGTCCTTGCTCTCGTGGGTCTTGTCCTTGGCTGCCTAAGCCGTCTCGTAGGTCTTGTCCTTGGCCGCCTCAGCCTTGTCTCTCACGACCCCCGTCGCTTGGTCCGTCTTCTCTCGTCTAGAAAGCCGGATTCGAGTTCCGTCATTGATGATCTATTTGCTAATCATTCTATTTTTGTGAACAATTTTTGCTCGCAAATAATTCATTTTTATTCTATTCTCTAGATAGATTTCTGGCTATTTAAAGGCGTTTAGTAACCGTCCACAAATTTTCATTTTCAAAATAAAAATATGTTTGATATGAATCTTTTTTTTTTTTGTGATTTAGGATTTCTTTTCATTCTTTAATACTTTTATTATATTTTTATATTTTTTTTCTTTTTCCTTCTCATCTTCTTCCTCCTCCAGTCAACCAATGATTGATTGGTTGAGGTCCTAGCGAGCTCACTGGAGCCTTGCTAGACTTGCTGGTTTATCCAGCCACCAGTGAGACCTCACCTTGCCTTGGCCAAGCGAGGCTTCAACGAGCTTGTTGGGACCTTGTCCAGTTGATTATCGGCCATCACTATGGCTGGAGATCAATTGGAGGAAGAAGAAGAGAAAAAGAAAGAAAATGAAAAGAAGAAAAGAAAAAAAAAAGAAAATGGGTTGATTTTGGACTCATTCATGAAAACAAATAAGCAATTTTTTTCTACTTCTTGATTTTGTTGTAAATCTAATCTTGGAAACAAAAAAGTTATCAAATAAATTTATGTTCTTTTTTTATTTCGAGAATAAAAGGATAAAATCATATAATATTTGCCATGTTACCAAACATACCATTGTAAACGGTGCTTCCAATCCTTCTTCTTTAGCTTGGTCACATAAGTCACAACGCTTCAAGAATAGATATAAACATACGTAAATATTGTTTGAGGAAATTTCTTTAATTGGTTTTGAAAATTGACAAAAACATTTATTGATGTATTTAATGATTATGATGATAAATTTTCTAGGTGTAATTCTTGGAGCATTTATATTTAGATCTTATTTATTATAATTAAGACCCTAGTAAATCCGATTCTCTACATCGAGATTTGATTATCAAACAACCGAATGTTAGGAGAACTTTCCAAACTGCTATATGTGCACGGCGCAACGACTAGGAAATTGGCATGTATTTCTTGCTATAATCATTAATTGTCTAGGAGGATGAATATCAATATGATCTTTCCTTGATAAAGGTTCGTAATACATGCGACAATCATTCTAAGACGAGACGAACTTTTGATACAGAGAACTCAACTTATGGAAACCCAATCTGTTGTATGGGCAACATAATCAAAATGAGACTTTATTCTTGGCATTCTTAAAACTTGAAATCTTCAAATATAAAATTTCGAATATACCAACTCTATTCTATCAATAATTTAGTGGCAGATATTGTCGTTTTTATACCCCTAATGCATGCATCAAAATCTATTCACTAAACTCTATCGTCTCAAACTCTAGGGCGCGCATGACAAAATTTCTATTCCGAAATTGATTTACGTAAAACCGATTTCTCAATTTCTATTAGGACAAGTTTAAAAGAAACCCGGTTTGATAACAACTCAAAATTTCTATTTACTGGGCAATCGTTTGATAACGAGAATAAAATTTCTATTTCTAGGAATAGAAATTAATTAGATAACAACATAGGAAATTCTCAAATATAAAATAATAGCCGAAATAATACTAAAACAATATAGAAAATCCTCAAATACAAAAAATAGTCGAAATAATACTAATACATTAGAAAAGTTGAAAATACAATTTCATGGAATTTATATTACATGTACTTACGTTTCCTATTACATAATATTTTCTTTCGAAAAATAAACAACGTGGCAAAAAAAGTTGAAATTCAATTGTAGTGAATATATCGTTATGTTTTTGCCGAAATTGATTTCACATTAATCAAATAAGTCTAATGATAGCCATGATTATAATAGTCTAATCTCCTAAAAAAATCCTAACTTCAAGTCTAATTCCAATTTCTTTCCAAATTTTGTTAAAAATATCCTCACCGTGTTCAAAAATCGTCACCAATTTTTTTCAAAATTATCAACACTAGGATTATTTAAAAATTTATTATCAAAATCTATATTTTCATCAACACTCTTAGGCCCTGCATGGTAACACTTCTGAAAAGTGTTTATGAACACTTTTTTTGTTTTTTTGTTAGGAACGAAAAAAAAACAGAAACGCGTTTGTTTGCGTTTCTGTTTTTTTTTGTTTTTTCGTTTCTGGAACAAAATTGAAACAGAAATCAAAAACAACTTTTTGTTGTTTCTCTACTCCAGAAACACTTCTGGGAAATCAAAAAAGAACAGAAATGAAAAACACAATTGGAACAAAATGGGAACAAAGCGAAGCTCGTGCGAAGCCCTTCTCCTTTGTGCCCGTGCGAAGCTCGTTCTCTCCCCCGACGCCTCCCCTCTCCGGCGCCTCCCTCTCCGGCGCCTCCCACTCGGGCGGACTCTCCGGCGACTCCCCCCTCCGGCGACTCTCCGGCGCCTCCCCACTCCGCTCACTCTCCGGCGCCGACAGGTGGTGCTCCGTCAACCAGCTGAAGCTTCCGAGTCCAGGTAATTGCTGCTGCTCCTCCATCTCCGTTCGAAGAGGGCTTCAGCGACAGCAACCTTGGCCGACCACCGCCGGACGCTCGCTCGAGCCTCAAGCGAGCGTCGCTCGCCCAGATCTGCGGCAGATTTGGGCGAGCAACGCTCGCTGCAGCTGCTCTGCTGAGCTCGAGCTGCTGTGGTCGCTCAGCAGAGCAGCTCGAGCAAGCGACGCCGACCCCCAAGGGAGCCGTCGCCCTTGGGGGTCGGCGTCGACGAGCCCTGTAAAGGTTCCCCTTCTCCTTCGGGTCGAGGCCAAGCTTGTCCTTCGCATCTGTGGGCCCCCGCCGCCGTTATTTGGGCCCTCTCTTTCCCTAACCTCGTGCTTCCCCGTCGCCGGCGAGGGACGCCCTTCTGGGAGATGGGTTCGCTTCCGCGGCTGAAGAGGAGGGCGATTTGACGATTCCCGAGGAGAGGCCGGTCAAGTTCATGCTCTGGGTCGTGTTCTGGGCTTCCCTGTCTGCCTTGGTTCGCGGCTTCCAAGGACGTGAATGCCACCGTTGATTCCATCAAAGCCTCGGGCTTTGGCGTGAAGGTCGCCAGCAAACTGCGGAGCTCGGGATGGCCGGACGAAGCCGTGGTCTTCGCGCTTGCGACGCTTCCGGTGATTGAGCTCCGAGGGGCTATTCCTGTCGGTTACTGGATGCAACTCAAGCCTTCGCTGCTCACTGTCTTATCTGTTATCGGGTCAGTCTAATTTCATCCATTTTACTTGGTGTACATTACCTCATTCACATGAATGGAATGTCTGATCTTGTTATTGGTGTTTGCACTGGGCGCCGTATTGAATTCCAAATGCAGCCCCTCTCACTTCATGTAGTCTCGCGCCAACTGCTCGATGAAATGCTGTGGTTAAGATGGATTTTTAAGTAATGAGAATATTTTTTTGATAAATGGGGCTACTTTAATCATTGGTATGTCAAGTTCCTTTATGTTTGTTCTGGATGATATTTGCGCCTCATTGTTGGCTGCTGATGCTGATTATTTTTGCCTTCCAATCAGTTTGTAACATTTTGTAGGAGAGAGATGCATTTCAGCTTTGGAAATGAAACACCAGCTACAATCTGACATTTTTTTTTCTCTTTGGTCTTACTTATTGTAGGAATATGTTGCTCGTACCATTCATCATACTCTACTTGAAGAAGTTAGCTACTTTTCTTGCTAGGAGGAGCCGATCAGCATCCCGGTTACTTGAGATGCTATTTGAGAGGGCGAAAGAGAAGGCTGGCCCTGTGGAAGAGTTTCAGTGGCTTGGCCTCATGTTGTTTGTGGCTGTGCCTTTTCCTGGAACGGGGCTTGGACCGGAGCTATCATAGCTTCAGTTCTGGATATGCCCTTTTAGTCTGCGGTGACTGCCAATTTTTGCGGTGTTGTCCTCGCAGGGCTTCTGGTGAATTTGCTTGTGAACCTTGGACTCAAATATGCCATCATGACTGGTATAATCCTCTTTTTTATTTCCACATTCATGTGGAGCATCCTCCGAAGTCTTAGGAAATCTTTGAGCTCAACAAACTGATGAAAACAAACTACTCATTTGATGTTAACGGCATTGAATTCTGTACTCAGTTTTTTGAAGTGGCTATCTCCCGTTCACTGGTTTTGGTGCAATGTACTGTCACTTTCCTGCTTCAGAAATGCTCATCAGGAATGATTAGATGATTTGAAACTGACTGGAGTAAATGAATCCGTTCTCTACTGGTTTAAAATGGAGATGTCTTTCAGTAAATGCCATTTGATTAAACTCGAGCAGCAACCCCCAGTTTTGTTGACCTTAGCTAATGTAACTATATTTATTCATCAGTGTCCTTTCTGTTGGATTACATTTAAAAGCGATTTTGCATATGCCCTAGCATCAGTGCCCAAGCCAGCACACTTGTTTTCCATGTCTAGGGTGCAAGCGAAGCAAACCTCAGTGTCGTAATGGGAATTCGTTCTATATTGGAAAAATTGCACCAGAAGTCCTAAGTTCTTATCATAGGACGCAGTTATATCTAAATGTTTAAATGGGTGCAATTAACTGTGAACTTTTGAAAATTGTAATCATGTCCTGCTACGCCTGTTAGTTGATGTAGTCAATTCCTAAATTTTTATTGAAAAGTGTAGTCAAATCCTAAAATTATTTCAAGAAAACCAATTCGGGGTTGCCACATCAGTAATTTTTGAATAGCACGTTGACCCTTCCTTTTATCCTTATTTAGAGGACTTAAATTGCACCAATCAATAGTTCTGGAACTCGATCGGATTCCTAAAATTGTATTCCTCATTTTGCATTATTCCACTTCTCGCAGACAAGCAGGTACTCCTCTAGTTTACTTTTGGATTGGCGGAATTAGGTTCATACCCTCAAGTTGCTTCTACTTTCTTGTAATAAAAATATAGGCCAGAAGTTTGTTGTGACGAGACGACCAATGAGCAATAACTGCGCAGTCTATGCAGAAAAAATTTGGCAAGGGATCACAATATGCAGGAGATTTGTTGACTTTTGTAATATTGTTTTTAAATATTTACTGTGATGAAGTTGAACAATGAACTATAACGCTTCATTATTGTGATGTCATGTATGGAAGGATTCATGTTGAGATGTACTCTTTTTCTTTTTTTTATATTTCTTATTGTACGAACTTTACTTATATTTCATGAGAATGAGAATTCAATCAAGTTTAAATGTTATAAAAATCAAAAATAAAAAAAGCATTTGAAAAAAAATTTGATTCTAACTTTACATTTTAAATTTTCTACCAAGTATGAAAAAATTTGCCTTCACTCACCATGAACAAAATAAAATTAATGAGCATTTCATGAGAATGATAATTCTCATCTCGTTTAAACTTTATTTAGAAAAAAGCATTTTTAAAAAAAAAATTAAAAACAAAAATTTTGTATAGTTTACCAAACGTGTTTACGTTTTTTTATTCTAGGAACAAAAATTAACTGCGGTTCCAAACGTGTTTCTGTTCTTTTTTATTCCAAGAACAGTTTTTTTTTTACACTTACCAAACGCGTTCTTTTTGTTCAAAAACTGTTTAAGCGAATTTTTTTTTTGTTTACGTGCAGGAACAAAAAAAAGAACGTAAACGTTACCAAACGCAAACTTTACAAGAACAACATATTTCTTATTAGATCTCTTTTCCTTATAAAAGAAAAATCGGATGAAACCCTAATGATTTGACCCATTTTTGCCGCCTTAATATGAAGTTTATGATTAAAAAAATAGTTAGCCAAATAGAGTCGTTGGCTGGCATACACGGAAGAGTAGGTGAAGAAAGACCCATTAGATATGAATATGACCAATTGACTATTACCATGCATAAAATCTCTTACGTGCAACAAATGAAACCTTGTTCATTCAATTCTCACAATCTAGCCCAATGGTTAAGATTTTCAATCAATATTGATTAGAATGATTATATTAAAAAATCATTAAAATATTTTGGACTAAATTAACTATTTCTATTTATATTTCAATATTAGTGATCTAAAATATTTTGGACTAAATTGAAAAGTTGAGAAAAAAAAATTTCTATTTCTATTTAGTAATCCGAAGTTGGAAATTTCTTCGATCTCTATTTCGGGAATCAAATATGAAAATCTATGGATGATTCATTGTTCCGGGAACAGAGAAACAGAGAAATTGAGAAACAGAAATTTTATCATGCGCGCCCCTAGTAATCCAATTGTGAAATTAATCCTCGATACTATTATCAAATATGAAAATCTATGGATGTCATTATACCCTCTTTC
The DNA here is from genome assembly GCA_017140325.1 of Eucalyptus leucophloia subsp. euroa. Lineage (NCBI taxonomy): Eukaryota > Viridiplantae > Streptophyta > Magnoliopsida > Myrtales > Myrtaceae > Eucalyptus > Eucalyptus leucophloia. The sequence continues at coordinate 35,500,944 of CM029477.1, forward strand.
TTTCTTCAATTTTTATTCCTCTCCCGCCACCCTAGCTATTCGGTCATCAATTGACTAGGTCTCATTTTTGGGAGTCGTAATTAGTTGCAATAATCCCAAAATCAGGTGGAAATGTGTTTAGGGCTTAATGCACAATGCAAGTATATTAAGGGCCTTAAGTTTTGTTTGCAGTCTATCATTCTTCGAACGTGATTCCTAAGCCCACCAGAATCATCATACTCCATGTTGAAGAGTTATTGCAGATGTGTCCCAATTTTAACATTAGACTAGAAATGGTTCTTAACCTTCAAAGCTTCCATAATTTGTTAGTAGTGTAGTTAGTTGGCAAACCACTTTTCATGGATTCATGAATGGATCGCTTCATAGATGATAAACAAATACGATTGCTCTTTTCCCAAGTAGCAAAGTATGCTTTCGTGGATTCCGCATTACAGTGAGATATGCTAGCTTATCCTCTGTAAGAGTAATATGAACATTTGCTGGCTCAAACCCAAATAGAAAATCCTTATTCTATTTTTTAAAGTTTGAACTAGTAAGAATCTCAATTATAATAGAGTTGTCGTTTACAAAGAAGGTGGTTGACAAACAAACAATTTATACAATTAGTATTATGTGAGTACTTTGTAATTTGGAATTGTGTAAGTACACATCCTAAAAATTACATACATCATCATACAATCACATTTGCAAAAAATATGTGACATGTAGTTGTATATTCTCCACATGACGATGTCCATGAGAATATATTCCGACCTTCATGAATTCATCACATTTGGATATATGAATAATTAGGATGAGTCACTTTTCAATCATATATTATACATGTGTCCCTCCATAAATCAATACACGATCATCTCATTTGGGAGCATGATCACACATTAGAACATAAAATATCTCACAATAATATGGGACTAATATTTCTCAGGTATGATCAATTTATAATTCAATTAAATCCTAGAAACTCCCTCATATCAATTATAAACTTCATGTCTCACATTTAACATATGCATGTAATTTTAGAGTTGAAGACATGGATAACATGTTATACCAATTACATTGTTCCATTCATTGATACATGTTAAACATTATATATGCTATTAATGGATTTTTAACATGTATAAATAAATCACGCTCAATGCATTCGGTTATCATGTGAAATATGTGAAAGAAAGTAGAAATACCTTAAAAACACACGTATATGGGGTTACATTTGCATTTTCACATCTTTAAAAAGTATCAAATATATAAACAGAGTATATCACACTGTAGAGCATCACAATGCGAGAACGCTCCAAACGGAGCTTGTACATGCCCATGTGCACCACCGGAGTGTGCAGCGTGCTTGAGCTAGCCAAGTTCTCCGGTTCGGTCAATGGTCAACCGGGTTGGGTCACTCGGGTCAACTCATGCCAACGAGTCGCTAATGTCATGACATTAGACCTAGTGCATGTAACTCTAGGGGTTGCTTATGTGTGGCTACGCATAGCGGTGTCCCACTGAGGCACACCGCGCCACTCATCAAAATGCTCGTCTTGATAAACTCTATTTGTTTATGTGATCAAAATTGATTTTCACTGGACAAAAAATTTCAGAAACGAGCCAAATTCGATTCTAGATGACTATGGCTGCTCTGATCCCATATGTAAGCTGCATAAACAACACTCTAAAATCTCCATAACTAGAATATAAAACACATGAACGGAAAAAAAAAAGAGGTTTATGTACTTAATTTGGAATTCATCAAGGAATTCATCGTTTTTGATAAAGAATTCATCGTTCTTGACGTGAAATAATGATGATCTTGAACTCAAATGTTTCTCCTCTTTTGCCCTCTATATCATTGGTTTAATAAGACTACCTTGCACGAATTACGTTATATAACTGCTTTTTATATGAGGTTATTTGTGCATCCGAAAAACTTAAATACTATTTATAGAGTTTTTAGCCATAGACTCTCTCATCACATGTCGGGCTTTATTTGGTTTACACTAGTCAGTTCTATATGAAATTAATTAATAATTTTTATATCTTACTTTATTTATTTATTTATTTGATGGGAAGGCTCACAATTGTCAACTTATTGACCATATTACCAGATCATGCCATCCTTACAATATCTTGCCGAGGGGCCCATCATGCACAGTCCAAGAGCCAGAGTGCCATCTTCAGTTAACATCTTTCCACTCTCTGGCAGCCCAAATCAGAACAGGGGCGTTCCTTAAAGTCCTCCACTTCGCATTCATCGATCGTAAATATGAATTTTAGCGATTAAGAAATTCGTAAATTGGTACAAGAAGACTGGAACATCAATATATATATACTGAGGGAAAGTTACCCGGTAAGCTAACCATATGATTAGAAGAGGGAATAAAAAAAAGCATGCAATGCATTGATTCTATGCTGCGAGAGGACAATGTAGAATGTACCACAATCACAGATCTAATCAAAGCCCGCTGTCATATTCCAATCGCCAAATTCCGCATCCTCAAAATACCTTGTTCCAGTAATCACCACCTATTGCTAGTCGCTGACCATCTGCGATCCCGCCGCCGAAGCCTCTGGTCATTACACCTCGTGGCCGAGAAGTTGGCCCTTCGCATGCTACCATTGGACTCATATCCATATCTTCCCCATGGTGTCCTCTGCGCCGACATTCGACTTCGCATCTGTCTATGGCCTTGGTCAAGGCTCTGCGAGAGGAGCTCTTTCGCAATCTCTGCCTCAGACAAGGCCCTGGACGAACTAAACGACCAAACGACCTCAAGCAGGAGCATTGGATCCAGACTTTCATTTTCTGCCATAAACAAATGGCCAGCATGCATCTGTCTACGGCCTTGGCCAAGGCTCTGGAAGACGAACGCACTCCCAACCTCTGCCCTATACAAGGGCCAGGAAAAAAAGATGACCAATCATCCTCAAGCCAATATTCTGCCATAGAAAAATGGCCAGCATACGTTTCTTCTTCAATAAAATCTGACTCTAGGGTGCTCCAGAGATCTTCGAGATCTGTTTCCTGTTCCAACCTCGTCCAATCATGCTGCCGTGACGGATCCACCTCCGATGGCCTCATATGTGGGTGCTCAGATATAGCATGCTTCGTTAATTCTGAGTAAGTCCCAGTGAACATACAAGTCTCCAGGGAACAACTCCTTGGTTTCGAATCCATGTACTGGCGAGCAGCCTCACTGACATCCCAACCCAGTATCTCCCCTCTACAAAAAGGGCAGACAAGCTTCGAGTCCACACCACTCCCACACGGAACAATACTACTAGGTAATGCTATTGAGGGAGACGGAACTGGTGAGCTATTATTGAACTGATCGAGACAATTAGAATGGTGGTGGCTGGTGTTGCACATGTATGGCTGGCATCCCTGAGATGAACATTTCAAGATGACAGCGTTGTGAGGATGCTCCATACAAATGGGGCACCTAGCTTCCTCCCATTCCCTGATGTTTTCAGCTGAATCAACTGGGTTGTTGGACTCGCGCAACTTAATTTGCTGGGAGGAGCAGGGATCAGGAGCTGCTGAAGACCCATGGTCAACAATGGAGCGGACCGTCCTGTCCTTTGACATTCTAGACTGTTAATACCTTCCCACTGAGCACTTGTAAATTCTCTGCAACATACAAGTGACAGAATCAGTCGAATGAACCTAGTAAAAGACATGTTCTTAAAAGTAAGATGCAAACATAAACTCCTGCCACGGCAGTTGATTTCTTATTCAGATGTAAACCAAACATGTTAAATAGGGATTGCCCAATGTCGTCTCTCTGGGTTTTGCCCTTTCTTCTAACACATGAAATATTGACTTTTATCGAATATCGATACGCTATCTAATTACTTAAAAGCATTGGGAACTGACGTCTGAAGTCATCTAGGAATTTCAAATAATGGAAAGCAAAAAGACATGATTTTCAAGCTGCCGCACACATTATCGGATCTATAGAAGAACAAGACAACCGTGCTCACAGATTGATGCTTAGAAATACAGAAAGTCATGGACCCTCGATGGTTCCTATACTTGGCCCTCCAATGATCCCATCTTCAGTAAGGCTAAGCTGTCAGTGCAAGCATCCACAAACAACTAAGACATCCAAACCCATAAAACCTGAACAGACCCAGATAACAATGAACAGCAGAATCACGGGAGAACGCGAATACAAACCCTATCCTCCACAATAATCTCCTAAACACCCCATCATCCTTAAAATTCAGAACCCCAGACGGCGCACAGCAAGAAATTTGAGGCAGGAAAGCGGCGCCGGACATACAGAGAGAACACGACCCGGAATTCCGGAACCGACGCGAAGTTTCCTCCGGGCTCTATCAAGAACCAGTTCTTTTCGCCACCGACCAAAACCTACGAGACTAAGAACGCGAGTCCCAACTTGCCGCTGCGGTGGATGGTAAGAAAAAGCAAAGGAAACGAAAGCGAGTGGCTAAGCCGCGATTCCGCATCGATTCGAACCAGGCAAAAAGGAAATTCCAGAGAGATCCAAGCGACCGCAGGCCAAGAAAATCAAGACGCGATATGCGACAGAACCGCAAGAAAGGGAAGAACCCAGATGGAAAAAGACTCGAAAGATCCACGACAAGAAGACGACGGACTAGGTTAGACGAAGCAGCAGCAGCAGCAGGAATCGCAGAGGAACTCACCGGCCGTCCCGACGAAGACCCGCCGCAAAGCTTGCTCCTCAGGTGGACTATCCTCGATAAATCGAAAAACATTAAATTCATCGAATATCGAATCACCAAAAGGACCTTTGGGCAGCTAACCAATTTTGATCTTAAATATTTCCTATAAAATATTATTATTTTCTTGAATTTATCCTTTTTTACGAAATTCGAGATGAGGAAGTTTCCTAAACCTTTGCCCGTTCTTGTACATTCCTTTTCAATATATGTTAATGATTAAGTAAGCTACGCGTGCCATGATTTAGTATGGCGTATGCATATAAGTAGTTCTTCTTAAGAGATCTTGCAATTGTAAACCGAAAAAGAAAAGGAAAGAGATCTTCGAAAAATTGTTTTAGTAGGGATTTATAAGGTTCAGCGGTTTATTAAAAAATTATTATTTGTGAAATTATTACATATATGGAGAGAAATTATTCGGGACTTAAGTTCTAAAATCGTTAGGAGATAAAAAAGATTCAACAATGTTGAAATTGTAATGCCCTACATAATATAAAACTAATAATCACTTCTTTATCCATTGTTTAAATACTTACAAATTATTAAATTAGGATATTTTAGAAAAGAAAAAGAAAATTGCAATCTTTAAATGCAAATTATGCTGCAAAAAAAAAAAAAAAAAAAGAACCGTTGGTTCGACGATTTGGCGGGCAGCAAGAATGAGTAAATCGTGTCGTTTCAAATCGGAAAACAGTCCGATTCAATCTTATTTAAGAGAGTATATCTCGACTTTAATTCTCCCTCATAATATAATTCTATAAATTTCTGCATTTCTTTCCACCTTTTGTCTTGTTCAATCCTTTTACATTTTTTGGCCAACTCTCCACCGTCTCTAAGTCCCCACAGAACAAAAACAGATCCCGGAAAAAGTTGGCAAAAAGATCAAGACGGGTAAAAAGGGAAAGAATTTTCATTCCATTCGAGAACATAGATGTTGCACATGATGAAAGTGCAATGGCGCGACCGAAAGACAAACCCGCACGCTTTTGGAAAACTGAAAAGACATAGGAAAGCAACATAGGACCTACAAAAACACGTCCCAATCCGAAATCGCAATGGAAAAACACACGAACTGCGGTGGTGGTCAGGCCAGCTCCCCTTCCCCGGGAGGAGCTAGCTAAGTGTAGCGGGGCGGGTTGTCCCTATACAGGGTCGGGTCGTCCCTGTCTTGGTCCTCGTCGCCGGCCATCCCGAAGGTGTGCTTCACGGATTCCTTGGCGCCTTGGGCCATGCTCTTCACCTGCTCCGCGGCCCGCGACGCCTTCTCCTTGGTGGCCTCGGCGGTCTCGGAGGCCTTCTGCTTGGCGGCGCTGGCCTTCTCGGAGATGTAGCCGCCGGACTGGTCCTTGCTCTCGTGGGTCTTGTCCTTGGCCGCCTGAGCCGTCTCGTAGGTCTTGTCCTTGGCTCCCTCGGCCTTGTCTCTCACGGCCCCCATCGCTCGGTCCGTCTTCTCCTGTGTGGAACACCAAGATCCGAGTTCAGTCACTTACAAAACAACGCTCCGAACCCTTATTCTTTAGCTCCTGCACAGAAGTTACCACGCTTCAAGAACAGACATAAACACATGTAAATACCTCGGTACGGCCCTTGGTTTCGCCAGCTCGAAAGCTCTTGTCGTGAGACGCCATTGTTGGAAGGTGTTGCTGAATGCTGATGCGACTGACAGCGTAGTTTCTTGTGATTGAAAGGAGGAGGAGGAGGATGAGGGTGATCCGTTAGCACCGCGACCTTGGCCTCCATTTATAGAGTTCTGCACTGCATGAAGAGCCTCTGCAGGCACTTCCATGTTGCGACACGTTGCAATACAGGTGCGTCGCATGCAGCTCCGGGACGGTGCGCTTTGTAATCTTTCCCATGTGGCTCAACGTGATCTTGATAATTGAAAAAAAAAAAAAAATTTTAATCTGGAGTACAACTACTGAGAATACAGTGAAATCTAGTCTTATACTTATCTGTACGTATTTATTGAAGCTTCAGGATACGATAGGTAGAATTTGGCATCAAATGGCGTAAAGTATAGTTTCAAGAAAGTTTGAGGATGATTTTGCCAGACTGCTCTCCCTTCAACGCGTCGTGGCAATAAAAGCTGAGTGCTCTTTATAAATATGGGTTCCTTCTATATTCTCACCATCAGTTTCTTCCTCAGCATTCAGGGTATTCTCCATCATTTTTCAGGCCTCTTTTCATATGGTATTTCCATTTAAGTGTTAAGTGTTTAGGTCAGTTCTACACTGTACTGAAGGACAGTCCAACAAGACCACATTTTGAACAACAACATAGAGGTGGGGCCAAAGGATGTAACACCACATATTGAGTTATTTTTTGGGCAACGATCCAATGACTTTTGCTGCATGGAATGGCGCTTTTACAAAACTGCAGTTAGGTTTGAGGATCTGAGTGATGTTTGGACAGAGCAAGGAATTTCTTTGGGAGGCTGGACGAACTTTGTCATAAGAGAGACATTTCTTAATGAAATTCTGCCATTGTCTATATAAGTATGAACATGAGAGATATACCATCGTCTGGAGTCATGTAAGCGGAAGCGCTTGCATCTGAATACCGTGCAACGTCAGAGGATTCAGCAAACGGCATAGTGAAAGGATTTTGTTAACTTGCCAGAGGCATATAAAGGATTGAAATCTGTTTTTGACATGAAGAGCAGTTTGACCTGGCATTGAGCTTTTCTGGCAGAGATCGATTTAGCCATCAGAAGGAGCACTACCCGGAAAACCATCAAAATTCCACGACTGAGAGAACGACTAGTTTCGACTTGAATCATGTGATCTAGAAAACTACCGTGACGAAGTGACAGATGCAAGTCTGAGCGCTAGGCTTAAAGTTGGGAGTTATGAGAATCACGTGATATGTGACCTGGACCACGTTCATGACCTCGACTGCGAGAAGAACCACGGTTCCTAATATCACCAGTGCTTGCACGAGCGGTCCGTGGAAGGAGAGCCATGGATTGGTTGCAAAAGCTGCTCTTCATGCAATAACTTGGTACACAGAGCATCAGCAGTCATGATCGTAATCATTACCTGTGACTGCAGTGACAAAAGATTCATACTCTGGGGGAAGACCAGCCAATGCATGGATAACAGGTACTGCCGACGTAATAGCAGAACTAATGGAAGCCAATGAATCCGCAATAGATTTCAAATTATGAAGATATGAATCCATAGGCTGATTACTCCTTTGGGGACATTGAAGCTGCAGTTTGAGTTGCAGTTCTTTAGCTGTGGACTAGTCAAGGAATTGCATTTGCAGTGACTTAAACATCACGAGAAGCAGAAAGCTGATACAACTCTTGCAAAACGTCTTCTGTCAGTGTTGCACTGATCCAAGAGCGTAGACTCTAATCTGTGCCGTCCATTGGCATTGGAAACGAACTATGGTGGAGACGAGGAGGAACCATCCAAGAGGTCTAAAAGATCATGACTGATTAGGACAGAGAGAAGCTTGCAGAATCCAGTTTAAGAGGAACAAGACAGGCGGCGAACACTTGAGGGGATGACTGAGGCCGAGATAAGGCCGTGTGAACAGAGAATGGCGTTGCAGATGCGCAGGATGAAAGGACAGAGGCTAATGCACTTAAAAAAGGAGGTAATGGGCTGGTGAATGTAAGGATAAGTAGCAAAACCAATTGGAATGGATGACATAGGTTGAGAGGAAAGAGCAGGAGCTATGAAACCAACAGAGAACGAACGAGGAGAATGGTAATCGACACTCGGACAGCATCAATGGGAGTTGTGAGAGGTGGGGCGTTTAGAGTTGATGTCTCTGCCGATGCAGAAGGACCTGAGGAGATTGTATTCGATCAGTTGTAGCTCTGATGCTATGAGAATGGAGTAATTCAGCTCAGCAAATAGATCTGCGCTTGTCATTTATTTGGAGCACAAATAGTTTTAGCCAGAATTAGAAAAGATATACAACAACAAGGAAAAATTATATCAGAAAAATTAAAATAATTTACAAGCAAAAATATTTACACATCAGAACTTTGCAAATGGAAAAATAGCCAGTAAAAGATAATGATAAGAGCAAAAATGTGCACTTCTAATATTTAGAGCTTGGAGCTCTTGAGGATGAAAGGAAGCAAAGCCAAAGTTGAAGAATTTCATAAGCAGCTTATTCTCTTTCTCCTTAATTCTAAGGGCACATTTGTTTCACCGAGAATTTCATTATAATGAAAAATCTTATGAAACAAATCTTTTTCAAGAAAAATATATAATTTTTATTTGTTTTGTGGTTTAGGGCAAGTAATTTTCTTCCTACTAAGAGGGGAAGTCATTTTCTCCCAATCGAAACTTGTTGTTTTAGATTTATGAAAAATTAGATCGATTAATCTTTCGTCATCCAAATATCGAAGCATCAAAAAATAATTCTTCGAAAACCAAGTTTTCCCTTCTTTTCTCTTTCCCCTAATTGTCTTCCCATCTTCTTTTATCCAGCATTGGACACAATTCAAATGACTAAATCAAAATAAAACTGTCCCCTTAGTGCTGCTACTGCTAAAATATATAATAAATATAAATATTTAATTTATAGATTAATGGGGACAATTTTGTTAATTTAATAAATGTTTAATTCCTCTTCCTCCAAGATCGCATCAAATTTTCAAATGAAGAGTGCATTTGTTTGAGGACTTTTGAAAACTTCTCCAAGATGATAAAGAAAATTACTTCATTTTTTTTTTTTAAATGGTTAGTTTTCCTATATTTGTTGATATGTGACTGAAGATGGCTTCTAATGTTTGGATTTCTTTCGAAAAATGATTTTAATCTCATGATTTTATCTTAAGAAAATAATTTAAAATTAAAATTATTTTTTTCCTTCTTTGTTCGCAAGGCTTCAGCAATTCCTGGCTAGTTCGAGCTCCCCAGCCTCTAGCGAGTCCCTTGAAGCTTGCCTATCTTGGCGGAGCTGGAGCTCACTTGAGTTGGTTGAGCCTTAAGCTTGTCGACTCACGTCATGGTCGGGTTGGGCTGTTGCCCGTTGTTAAGGTAAGTGGCTAGCAAAGGAAGAAGGAGAAAGGAAAAAAAAAAGAAAAAGAGAAAAAGAAGAAAAGATAAAGAAAGAAAACAAGACAAAATAAATTATAGTAAAATAATAAAAAATAAATATTTTTAAAAAGAAAATTTAATTAATTTGTTTTCCTAAAAACAAAAATTTCATTAAACAATAGAACCGAGCGCTAGGCACCCATGCATGGTCTTTGTGAACTCAAACTTAAGGATTGGGATTAGAATTCGAGCATCGAGGACATCCTTTAGGGATTTGAGTTTGGGTGTTGAAGCATTAAGTATAGGCACAAAGAGTTTGGACCTAGCTTTAATAGATTTGGGCATCGGTGCTGGGAGCCCATGCTTGAGCACCGGCCTGTTGAGAGATTTAGTCTTGAACTTTGGGATTGGGAATGAGCATTGGGGTTTTTATATCCAAGTATAGAGTTTCGGGTTCAAGTGTTGATACCTAGTAATTTTTTAAAAAACGTTTTCCAACTTTTTTAAAGAATAAATTATTTTCCTGAATTTAAGTATAGATAAAAAACCTTTTCTGTTAACTCATTTACCTAAGTGAATCAAATACCCAAAAAATAAAAAAATATTTTTTGCAAAATAAATAGACCTTAACTGAGAATTCATAACTAAAAACATATTCAAAATAATAAAAATTATTAATCACTAGATGAGCCATTATCACTGAACGATATATGTCTAAACAATTTCTTAGATAATAAAAATACATTAGTTTATTCATTTTTGTGATATTCTCAAATGGCACCATTAATTTTAATAATGGGGGGTATGAAACATTAAAAATTTCGAGATAAAAAACGATTGAAGAAAGAGATGCAACGCGTTTGCGAGAGCCCATGATAGCTAAACTACACCCGCCCGCAGAGCAGTGGTCCCGCCCACACCGGACCGGAAGCTGAAAAAAAAAAAAGGAAAAAAAAAAAAGGAGCCACCTTTGCTTCTGTAGCTTCGAAACCTCGAGCAAGATTTCTGCCTATTTTATTTTCTCCTCTTTTTCTCTCCGATCGCCTCTCTCTGCCAGTAGCTAGTGTTTGTCGGGCTTTCACGCAGAAGAGAGAGAAAGAAGAGAGAGAAAGAAGGGAGGGTATGTCTCTAACGAGCGTGAAAATGTCGGAGGAGGTTTGGCTGACATGCCTCACCCACGCATTGTCCACGGAGACCGAGGAGATCATGGGCCTCCTCCTCGGCGATGTCGAGGTGAACTTTCGTGACCCGACCGTCGCGTCTTCGAGCTCCTTCCGCATTTCTGCTTTACTGTCTCCCCTTTCTTTCCCTCCATCCAAGATCGATCCTTGCGGCAGAAATGAATTGATGGGGGCGGTGCTGATTTCTGGGTTATGCTGAACGGAGCGGGAATAGGATTCCAATCGATTTCTGCTAAGAAAAAGGAGACGTTTTTGACTGTCCTGAGGCTCCCTTTGGACGACCCATGATCGGAATGTGTTCCTAGTCCCGATTGCTGGCGCCAGTTACGCGTCAAGCGTTGAATCGAATAGCAAAGTTCGTGTTTTTTTTTTTTTTTTTTTTTTTTAAATTTGATTGTGTGGGTGTCGTCTTGGAGGAGGTTGCTTTGCGGTGAATTGGCGACCTTTTCTGAGCTAGGTCGATAACTTTCGGGTTTTGGGCTTGTATCTTTTTGCTATTTCCTGGCTGTTGATGAATATAACCCTCTCTATGGATTGCAGGGTAATAAGCGGTTATCTGCCAAAACACCTTATTTTATTTTTTCTGCCCCAGTTATACTCCCTCGTTCGAGTTCCTACTTTGAAAGAATTTCTAGCTTGCAAGATTATATGTCAGTTGGTGTGCTTACTTCGATGTTAGTTCGTATTCGGATGAACCGGAAAACTGACAAATTAGGCTGTATTCTGCTTCAACCACCATAATTTCTTTTCAATCTAGTTTTCATTTAGAAATTTTGCGGCTTTCTTTTTGTTATTGGTGGTTACGTGGGATTCCTTGCATTGCTGGAGGCTGGAGTTAAGGTATTTGTACTTAAACTTGTGTGTGATGGCAAAAGAAAAAAGAAAAGCTCAAACTTGTGCATGCGGTAGATGTTTTGATGGTGTCAAGAATCTCTCTGTTTAGAAGAAGTTAATGAGACCTCGTGCGTCATTCTAAGAAGTGCTTGGCATCTAGTGTGCGAGGGACGACACACCAGTTCTATGGCTGTGGGAAATGCTATTTCATAGTATATCATGGAATTAATGTCCGTTAAATGATGAGAGTAGTGAACTTGATAATTTGACCTCTTACAGGAAGCAGACCTGTGCAAACTAGTTCCTTTTCTGGCTCGGGATGCGTTTTGATATAATACTCACACGACCCTTTACAAGAAAAAAAGATGGGAGACATAATATCAGATGACTCATATTGTAGCGTAAGAGCATTGTCCTTTAGCTTATGTCGTTCTCCGTTGGATTAGTATGTAGACGACATGAAAAATCAGCACTTAGTTGGGTCTAAATATCGGGTTCATCTGTTCACTTCTGGAGCCTGGATGGTTAGAAGCAGCTTAGTTGCTCGAAGGTGTTGATGTCCATACTTTTTTTTGACTCATTGTTTAGCCTCATTTATTCCTTGTTTCTATGTTTGGTTCTGTGGTCAAATTGACATTCGGTTGACCTGGAATGACGCTTGATAATTCTCTGTTGTGTGGAGATCCTTCTCATTTTCATTTTTGGCCCCGGGATTTGAAGTGCGACATGTGGTCAGTCATGGTCAGCTAACTGTAGTTAAGTAATGTCTCTTATGTAGGTTTTGTTGCCATGGATTCATTGGGGGATGGATGTGGATCTTGATTTTATGCTTTTTTTTGATTTTTCAAAACTCGTAAAGCAGCTGTTATTGATTGTTGCACTAACATTAAGTTATTTGGTAAAAGAATAAACCATATTTGGCTGATCTACAGCTTAGACTGAAATTCCATGTGCATTCTTCTTAACTTTCAGTATATGTTTGGTTTTCTAGAATTTTTATGATAGTTTGTTTCTTATGTTGCAGTGCTCAAAAAACGGGACTATCACTGCACTAATTTGGGGCGCATCACCTCAAAAACGATCAGACCGGCAAAAAGATCGTGTTGAGACAAATCCTGAACAGTTGGCTGCTGCATCAGCGCTGGCTGAAATATCCTTTCTGATTCCTTACTTGCTCATCAACCTCTTTGAAGCCTTCATCTCATGAGCTCAACAATAATTTGCATATAGAGATTTCATATTATGTAGTGAACAAAAGTTGCTTGAGTTTCTTCGTCAGTCTTCTTGTTTTAGCAGGTCATAAGATGTATCATCATTTTTTTTTGTTGTTTTTGGCAACAATTTTTGTGAAATTTGTGGCTAGATTATAAGAAATTTTGAGAAGGTATATGTTTCTGATGGTTGAATTTATTGATTTGATTCCATCTAGGGGAGCTTTTGCTTTCAACTTTCTAAAAATGGAAGACTGGGGATATATACAAGTCGACCAAAAGGAGGATGTCTAATGTGGCAATTTTTTGCTTTTGATGTGTGCCTGGCTGAATCTACTTTAGTTGATTCTGATTAAAAAGACTAAAGACCTTTTTTTGCCCATTATGCCTATGGTACTTAAAAATATACATATGTAATTATTGTTCGCTATCACACATCGCTAGCTGTTTGTTTGAATCTTGCCAATCATGTTCTTGATTAACTAGACTAGATAGCACGAGATGACCATTTCAACCAAAAGGACAACAAGAGTAATTGGATGGTACCATTCGCACCCTCATATAACGGTTCTCCCATCCCATGTTGGTAAGAATTGTGAATCGCTACTTTTTGCAGAGTTAATTAATAATCAAACCCACATCAAGCATGAGATTGTTTCTCCGAGGACAAAGTATTGACACCTCTCTTTATTGCTGCACCAGGGCCTCACCATGATTCTGTTTCCCTATTTTATGATTTACTTTACTTGATTCCAGAATTGAACAAGGCCTGTTTTGTTCTAACTTGATAGCATTTTCTCAGTTTTTTCTATAGATGGTTTTTGAGTGCTACTTTCTGCAGATGTGCGGACACAGGCAATGTATCAACTCCTAGATTCTGGATTCATTGGGTTGATATTTTCCTGCTTTAGTGAGGATATTAACAAGGTACCTGGACTCTTTAAGTCCCCCTCAAAACATTTTTTGCATCTTTCGTATTGGTTAAGCAGTTCATTTGATAAATAGGTTTGTGGATAATTTGAAGCAATTTGAGTGCAATATTATGGGTTTTCAGGTTGGGAGAATTCAAGTCATAGCTTTCCAATCTTCAGATGGGAAGCAAAACCAGATATTGAGACCTGTCCCTCTATCTCCGGTTAATAGGAGTTCAGTCATAGACTTGGAATCATCTTTGAGTTCCTCAGAGAATTTATTGGGTAGATCTAGCTCTGGGAGGGGGGAGAACCCTGAAGAGGACACTGGCGATTCCAGAATCTCTGCTGGAGCTAATAAGGTGGGTTAGTATTTAACATAAAGCCAACAGGATTGAGGTCAAGGAACTGTAGGGCAGTCACCTCACTAAATTATGGTCTATCAATTATTCAATCTAATAGTAATTAATGGTAACATGGCTTGATGCGTGAAATTTCATATGAACCTCTAGGGGCAGGGAAGGTCATCGGACTTGGGGGGTTTCTTTGCTAATGCTGATACCAATTATCTGGGAAGAGAGATAATTGGTGAAAATTATCGCAATGGAAATCCAAGCAGCAGTGCCATTATTGCAATAGATCCCATGGATATGACAGAAAGCATGCAAGAGGCTATGCATAGGTCGAACTTGGACATGAGGTATACATGAGTATGTACTTGGCACTTAATTTATCCTTTTCCTTTGTACTTTATCCTTTCTTAATTCATTCATTACCTTTTTTTCGGCCACTTCTGCTGCATTTCACTTTTACCTGTCTTGGACATGCTCACTGATCAATCATTATGCATTGTTTCTCCAGTAAGGCTGTCATGACCTCTCAATCTTAAATTTAGTATTTCCATTGTTGGCTGGCAGTGGCGCTGAGTATGTAAGGAAGGAAGTACCCCTCTATGTGTTACCCAGTTCCTCTCTCCTAAATCTTGTTTCACCTCTATCTTCATTTACGGACTTGCAACGTGTTATATATGAAGAGGAAAGGGCAGCATATATTGAGGCCATCAGACAAAATATGAGGTGAGACTTAGTACCACTACTTTCAAGAATTGTGTTTCTGTTCTGTTCTCCTTGCAGCATGTATTTTGACTTTACGTGCTTAATATCCATCTAGGGAAGGGAAAGCACATCCACTTACTTTTATTCATCACACCTCAACGTATCAGGCTTCCATGTGCAAGCTGATGGAATACTGGTCAGACTCTATTACCTTTGCTGCCCATTGATTTTCTGTGTCAGTGTTGATTTGTACTGAATGCGCCTCTCTTTTTCTTTGGTTCTTTATGCAGTTTAAGCCCTGCCATTGAGGTACTTCAGGATCGTGTGAGAGAGAATGAGATTCGGGTAAATAACTCCTAAATTGAGTCATTATGGGACAGCGAGGATCATTCAACGATCTTGCTGAAAATCCTCAAGTCTGTTGACAAATTTTAGTTATTTCTTTCAAAATTCACCATTGAAAGGGAACTCTTTGAAGTCAATTTTCAATTGCTTGCTATTGAGTGATTCGTTTTCAACCCTCATTACACCATTTATGGTCCGAAAATGTCATCTAATGTCTTTAAACGCTTGCCTTTAAAACAGATGCTGAAGCTGGCAGACGAAGCAAAGAGCTTGGAGATGGAGGTCCAGAGAGGGAGTGATTCAAATTCAGGTCACCGGGGAAGTGTATATGGTCAGAGAAGCGTGCCTAGTCCACCGGAGTCTGGCAATACAAGGAGCATCGACAGTCCCCGCAGCCGAAGCAGGAAATGGGCCCAGTAAGCTACGACGCTAGCCTATCTTTAGTGCATTCTGCAAGTGTCGTATCCGGGTGATATATTTGCTCGCCCTGATTTGATTTTGCAATCTTTTGAACCGTCCGTGCGAAGTGTATGATGTGAGGTTTGTGTGCGGTCCCCGTTATTCAGCTGTAAATCGCTCGGTCCATTTTGGTTGGCCATTATACAAACACAGCGCAAAAAGGCGAACTTTCTGCAGCCACATTGTAATTGTCTATCCGGCATCATAACTTCATGATAGACGGGCAGACATTCCATCCCGTGGCAGCTGCAGATGAACAGCTCGAATCCGGAAATGGATATAGTAGAATCTGTATTAATCCTCGTCATGTAAAGGAGCTGTTGACCAGTGACAAACCGCGAGCTGCGTGATGAATGAATCTGTTGTTTGAGGCTTTGTGGTACATCCACGCAATTCACCAAACGGTTTGTACCGTAATTTACTTGATATGGACCTCTAGTATGCTGGCTCTTAACCGGAGATGCCGTAGTACATATGGACTAACAAAATAGGTCCATCATGAGTAACGCTTGACTAGAGAGCTAGGGCCCAAAAAGCGTAATGCCCAGAACTAGAGGGTTTGCACTCGAGGTCCTGTACCGGATGGTCGAGGTCCCATCGAGTTTGTGCATCGACATGCTCGGTTCTCGGCAGCTTAAGCAGCCCGGCCACTACATGGGATTTGCGAGAGAGAGAGAGAGAGAGAGAGAGAGAGAGAGAGAGGGATCTGGGCAACTTGATTGCCTTATTTAGTGGATCGGGTTACTACTATGGTGTGGTTCCAGCACAGCATGCGACGTGCGATTGTCACTTATATCATGCTTTTTAGAAATAGGCGAAGTTCAGGATTTGAAATTGTTCGTCGATGGTGCATTAAGTCTCACGCGACCACCAATTATCCTATGCATTAACACTAACAATTTGCGATCGATCGATCATTCAATCATTTTTGTGACCCTGAAGAGGAGCGAGTAGTCGGGGGAAACGCAAACGCAGAGAGACAAGCTTAAGCAAACCCTGCCCAGCGACGGGATCCTCTGGCACGGACCATATCGCCGATAGGGCTACTCCTGACACCGAAGCTCCCCTTCTCGGGGGTCTCCGTTTTTGGTTAACTCTTCGTCAGGTTCGAGAGAGCGGAAGACGAGAGCTGCGAACAAGGGAGGTGTTGAGGAACAACCGGAGCGATACTACTAGTGCAGTCGGCGGGGTGTCTCCAAGCTAGAAGGAAGGAGGAAGATTGAGAAAATAATTCGTTAATATAAAGTTCCCAATGTATATACGTTTATATTCTCTAAAACAATTCAGAAAAGCCGTAAACAAACTGAAATTACCAACAGCTATTCCAATACAAACAAAACCTCCATATTTCTTTTATACATTGCTTCAAAACCAGGTTTTATTATGTTTACTTGTTTTTCTTACTTGCGATATGCAGTTTTGGTGAGATATGCTCTTGCCCTTTTGGTATACCACAACCACAAGATAAAAATCAAGTGAGACTATCTTGCCAAACCAACAGTCTCATTCACCCAATATTTTCTCAAGTTAATGGAGGTCAAAGGAGAAAAATGAGACTACCGGGCATGGTGGCTCCATTGGGTAGGCTTTAGTGATCCTTTGAGGGGAGAGGTGAGAGATTCAAAGTCCTTGCAACGCAAGGGGGCTGGAGGAGTTACTTGGTGACTTATCCGATGGCATGGGGTTGTGGTTTCACCATGTTGCCCCCAGGTTCTTCCCGTCAACTGTCGGCTTTTGGGTTTTTGGGTCACAAAAAAAAAAAAAAAAGGAGAAAAAAGAGAGAGAAGATAAACTTTTAAAAAATTTTGATGAGTGGATCCCTCCTAGACACGTGTTGCATGTTAAAATGAAGTGACTGAATCTAGGCAAAAGTAACAACCCTTGCTAGGTTGCCTACACTCATGTGTGGTTGACAACCCTTGTGGGACTTGGTAAAAAAAAAGGAAGAAGAAAAAGAAACAATAAATAAGAAAAAAAGAAAGAAAGAATAATAAACTAATGAATTTCTAAAGAATAAAAAGAAAAATTGTCTATGCAGTTGATCATTTTATGTGGCATCACCAACTTCATATAAGTTATTTTTAGTTAAAATTGACTAGATGGGCACAATTGGCAAAACGTGAAAATATTCAAAACTCAATTGGTAAAATTAAAATGTTTAGTGCAATGGATTTATGACTTTTAGAGTAATCTTGTCGCATTTTAACCTATGGCAGGGTTCGAATGAAATGTCAAAGCCGACATTGGGGCTCGGGCCCGACCGGGGCTCGCTTAATATCACCTTTCTGCCACCGAGGCAGCAAACAACCAATTCCTAAGTAGAAAGAGCCTTTCTCCTTTTTCTCTATAAAAATCACACTATATTTCTATACCCATCCACCTATTTCGTGGCCTGTCACCTATCATCTTTATTCAGCCACCCTCTTTGTGCGTCGGGCTACTTTCATTGAAAAAGGAAAATGATTTTGTTGCGTGAATCGAAAATTGCTTTTGACCATCCATAAAAATAATAAAAGGAAAGAAAAACAAGGGGACATTGTTGAAATTACAAGAGCTACTTATTTTTACCATTTATTCTCGACCTACTTAGCACTCTTAGGTACTTATAAAAAATCAGAATCATGAGTGGTCCCTTTGAAGCCTGAGAAGCCAAAGCTCTCGAAAAGTCGGTGGGGAAAAGGAGAAACATTCGATCAAGTTCTTTACCAAAAAAAAAAAAAAAAAGAAAAAACATTTGATCAAGTTATAGAACTTTAGAACTCAAATGACTACAACAAAAGATGAGGTCCAACATGACCTTATAATGAAATCTTTCGGCACTCAAAAGATGATCAATTACCGCATTTGTTTACACGATTTTTATTTTATACCAAAAACTTAGCAAGCGACCATTGCGTGCGCTGCTTCTGCTATGATCGTAAAAATTCAAGGTGCTATAAGATAAATGATGGTTCTAGTAATCTTTTTTTTTTTTTTGGTAAAGAAATTTTTCTTTTTTTGGTAAAGTGGTTATAGTAATCTGATTTGCAGTACTAGTGGAAAAAGGTAAAAGTCACAGCCACCCTAAAACAAAACCTAACGCTATATCCTCTGTGGAAAAGAGACATGACAAGGGCGGCGTTGGCATTGGACTTTCCCCGTTATTGTGCGCCTATCCTATGGACCTACACAATTTTGACTTTCATTTATTTCAGAAAAAACGAATGACTTAAGAATCATTTTCTTGAAACTGATTACTTATATCGCGTAAAAATATTAATCAATGAAATTTTCATTATTAAAAAAAATTTACATCTAAATATTTTCATGGATAATGAAAATATTTTTCATTCAAATTTTTTTTTGCAAGTTATCCAAGCCATCATTTTGCATTTTCAGTAAAACACAAAGAACCCACGTGCATTTATTTTATGGAAAATAAAAAAATTAAAAAATATTTTCTCAAAAATAATTACTCACGTCGCTTAGAAAAATTAATCAATGAAAAGAATTTCATTATCTAAGAAAATATTTTAAAATAAATTATTGTTGATAATGAGATATTTTTTATTGATTAATTATTTTAAGTGATACAAATGGTTACTTTTAGTCTTTACCCAAAAAAAAAAAAATCTTTACCCAAAAAAATGGTTACTTTTAGAATTTTTTTTTTCAAATAATCTATTTTTGTGAAGTAAACCGACTCATAATCCTTTTGATAGGGAAAAAGAAGAAAGAAAAGGAGAGGATGGTCCGGCATTTGACGGCTGTCCACTTTAGACGATATGACATGAGAGAACTCGCTTTTAACACAAAATCGTCGACGATCCGCACGGCTTGAATTTAGTAAAAACCGATCTGAGCATGCTCCCGCTCATTCCGACCAATTTCTTGTTTTTTTTTTTTTAGGTCCCTTCTCGTTCTCTTCTTCTTCAACCTGGACGGACTGCCGAATGCAATTACAACTCAATAGGGTGTCCAGTGACCAGTCTATACATCGAAAGCCGCCATTCTTGGGGGCCTAAACCTGTAATCTCTCTCTCTCTCTCTCTCTAAAACTCCACTTTTTGCACTTCCATGCGTGTTCTCGCTTCCCCAAGAAACAACGCTGGATTCATAGCCCATCAGTCCGTACATAAAAGGAGGAATATCGGGGACACATACCGATAACATCGACCATCGTCTCCCTTTTTCGGTTCATCGATGGAGGGAGGAGATGTCTACAGAGCGAGCAGGAGCCTGCGCGCGAGCGCCTCCGGGGCGTGGAGGAACGGCGGGATGGACGAGGCGTTCTCGGGGTCCCTGTCCGCCGAGGCGACGAGGACGAGGGCGACGAGGAAGCTCTCAAATGGGCCGCCCTCGAGCGGCTCCCCACATTTGACCGCCTGAGGAAGGGCATCCTGACCGCCTCGCGTGGCGGAGCGGATGAGGTCGACGTCCTGAACCTCGGCTTCCAGGAGAAGAAGAAGTTGCTCGAGAGGTTGCTGAGGGTGGCCGAAGAGGACAATGAGAGCTTCTTGTTGAAGCTAAAGAACCGCATCCAAAGGTAAAAGATATTGAGAAATGCCATGCTAAATGTGGTTTTGTTTCCCTGAAAATTTCGTGGTAAAAGAATGTATTTTCTATAAAAATCACTTTCGAGTAAAATGTTTAATTTTCATTTATTTGATGGTTTAAGGAAAGTAATTTCGTTTTAGCCAAAAGAGCTAATTATATTTTCTCAATCTAAACTTGTTATTTTCAGTTCATTGGAAAATGTTTTCCGAAAACCGTTTTCCTTCAAATTAACAAATCCTAAATGATGTGGTAGATTTTACTATTTGTTTAACCGGATCCACTTATATAAATAGTCTAATCCCTTTGTGATTAGTCTTTCATAAAAGCAATGATAATAACTTGTTTATTATATAAAATGGAGCAGCAAATGGTTAGTGAGTATTTAAGTAAGTGAATCATAACGATAAATCTGTCATATCATGATATTTTTATAATTCTAAAAACATAGAATTCCTTAGCAAATTACTGATCCTTGATCAACGAAAGACAAATAGTTCAAATGAGAGTTGGTATTCCAAAACTAATTGATAGTTTAATTAGAAAAAAAAAAGGTGGGTTAGTCACTCAAACAAAGATGGATAAATTCGAAAAAAAGGGTGTATTAAAGGTGTTGGTAAGAAAGACAACTCAAAGTTACTAAAAGACCAGAAAAAGTTTATCATCTGTCAAATGATTTAGTAGTTTTACGAAAGTGTTAGTATGTTAGCGACAAATTATTGAGAAATTGGGAGACCCATCACTTTCTTAAGTAATAGTATTTTGACACTTACCAACTCTTTTTGTAAAAAAATATCCCCTTTTTGTGGAAATAGGATGATAGAATTGTCGTTACTGGATTGCCAAGACACTGAAAGAAGTTGCCAACTGATGGAATAGAAGTTACAATGCACTACCTTACCAATCATAACGAAATTACAAAAGTAATAATTTCCTTCGTTTACCACGGTAACTATTCATACAAGTGACTATTTTCTGTAATTAAGCATTTGTGAGCTAGTAATGCAAAATGAATATTTCTTTTCTTCATATATATTTTTGACAAGAATTATGTTCCGACTGTTGAAGCAGTTTTTAGTGACATTTTGTCAAATTATGGTTCTTACGAATGTGGTTTTCGTTGTAGAGTGGGAATTGATCTTCCTAGAATTGAAGTGAGATATGAGCATTTGAATGTGGAGACAGAGGTTTTTGTAGGAAGCAGAGCTTTGCCCAATTTCATTAACTTCGTCCTCGATTTTGTAGAGGTAATCACCAGCACCAGCAAGGACATCAAACATAACAAGCGCACTTTTTTATTTTTCATTTAGCAGAGACAAGAACAATGACCATTTATTATATACAAATGCTCAAATGTAGTAAATATGTTTCTGTCTAATATTTTCTTATTCTTATTCTTTTTTACCTTTTTCCTTTTGTTGTTGAAGGGCATCTTGACTTCCCTGCACATCCTCCCTAGCAGAAAGAAACACTTGACCATCCTGCAAGACGTTAGTGGGATCATCAAACCTGGCAGGTGGGCAAATTAAACCAAATTAAAAACAACTTTAAATCACATATGACGTGGAATCTCACTTCTAAGTTCAGTTTTCTTTTTTGTTTTTCGTTTTTTTTGGCTTGAACCAAATGACGAAAATTTCTTTTGCTTTCTTTCTTCTTTTTCGCAACCGGTTTCTGATTTGCGTTCGGTTTTTGCAGGATGACATTGCTTTTAGGTCCTCCCAGTTCAGGGAAGACCACACTCCTGTTAGCTTTGGCTGGCAAGCTTGACCCCAAACTGAAGGTAAATGCAATTATTTCATTTAATCACACCTTTTTTCTTACCCGATTTCCAACGTGTGTCATTGAAACTAAATCTCTGTCTCAAAGTTCACTAAAATACGAATACTGTTACTTAGACGACAGGAAAGGTTACTTACAATGGACATAGCTTCAATGAGTTTGTACCCCAAAGAACTGCAGCCTATATAAGTCAACATGATCTTCACATTGGAGAAATGACAGTAAGAGAAACTCTGGCCTTCTCTGCGAGATGTCAGGGGGTCGGAACTCGATATGGTACTTAGAAATCTTTCTTCTTCTATCATTTACATAGTCGGGTTTGAATACGAGATATCTGTATAATGAGAAAAAGGTGAATCCTTTTGTGGCACTCTGTAGATATGTTGGCAGAGCTATCGAGAAGAGAGAAAGCAGCAAATATAAAACCAGACCCTGATATCGATGTCTACATGAAGGTAATGCTAATAGTCGCTTTTCTCCCCTTTCCAAATCAAACAAGGATATGGAACACATCATGCATAAGAAAACTCGACAAGTAACAAATGGTTTTTGACTACAACACTGGTATAGTTCTTTTCTTTCCCACGGGCAGAAAACTGTGTTGAGTTTGCTTATGGGGTCTTTTGTGGTGTGAAATCCCTCAGGCTGCAGCAATGCCAGGTCAGGAGGCTAGTGTTGTGACAGATTATGTTCTCAAGGTAAGCTTTGACAAGGATCACAGAAAGTAAGTCATACAAGCAAATCTAGAGGAATAAACGTTTAATGAACATGTCCATTTTCCACAGATTTTGGGGCTGGAAGCTTGTGCAGATACCATGGTTGGAGATCAAATGATCAGGGGTATTTCCGGAGGACAAAGGAAGCGTGTGACCACAGGTCAGTAGCAACTTCGATCATTGTAGATACCAGGAAATTAATATTTGATGTTCCTTCTCTAGTCTAATCAGCAAACTTGATCACTGACCTGCATTTTCCAGGTGAGATGCTGGTTGGGCCCGCAACAGCATTCTTCATGGATGAGATATCTACTGGGCTTGATAGCTCGACGACGTACCAAATAGTGAAGTCCATGAAGCAATTCAATCACATTTTTGAAGGCACAACCGTTATTTCCCTCCTCCAGCCAGCTCCAGAGACTTACAATATGTTTGATGACATCATTCTACTATCTGATGGCCAGATCGTGTACCAGGGTCCTCGTGAGCAGATCCTAGATTTCTTTGAATCCATGGGATTCAAATGCCCCGAGAGGAAGGGTGTTGCCGACTTCTTGCAAGAAGTACGTTGAAACAAAACAATTTTCCACCTTGCAGCTTTTAGGAGATCAAAAGCATTCTCAAAGCAAGTGTCTTGCAATAACACATTTTCCTTTTATATTGATAGGTAACATCACGGAAAGATCAGCAGCAATATTGGGCACGTAAAGATGAGCCTTACACTTTTGTCACAGTTCGGGAGTTCGCAGAGGCATTCCATTTGTTTCGATTGGGAAGGAGACTCAGGGACGAGCTTTCCACTCCTTTTAATCGAAGCGAGAACCACCCAGCTGCTTTGACTACCGAAAAATATGGTGTAGGAGTAAAGGATTTGCTGCGAGCTTGTGCCTCAAGAGAACTCTTGCTTATGAGGAGAAACTCCTTTGTTTACATTTTCAAGATCTTTCAGGTAAATGCGGACTTCAATTCTCATTTCAAACTTGAACTAGCTATAACACGATTCAACTCATTTATCAGCTCACGGTTGTCGCGTGTATTACGATGACCCTCTTCTTTCGGACTAAGATGCCTCGGGATACCACAATCGATGGAGGGATTTATATTGGCGCATTGTTCTTCTCTCTCACTATGATCATGTTCAATGGAATGGTGGAGATTGGCATGACAATTGCCAAGCTCCCGGTTTTCTACAAGCAAAGGGATTTCCTCTTTTACCCGGCATGGGCATATGCTCTTCCAACTTGGATTTTAAAGATCCCTATCACCTTTGTGGAGGTTGCAGTTTGGGTGTTCATGACCCACTATGTCATCGGATTTGCTCCACATGCTGATAGGTGAGAAAGAAAGGGGATAATTCCACTGTTGAACGATGGCAAATCCAACATCGCATTCGTAAAATTTTTACTGTTTCGATTATGAGGTCTCTGTGTCGTGTTTGCAGGTTGTTCAAGGAGTACCTTTTGCTTGTGCTCGCCCAGCAAATGGCATCAGCCTTATTTCGGACAATAGGGGCAGTGGGTAGAAACATAATTGTTGCCAACACATTGGGGACATATTTCATGCTCATTCTCATTGCATCATGTGGGGTTACTCTTTCAAGAGGTATAGTGTACAGTAGAATTCAAAACCTTTTTTTCTTTGGCCTTCTTTAGTCAAGAGGAGTGCTAATTTCGAATCCTCATACCAATTGCAGAGGATATAAGGAAATGGTGGATTTGGGCTTATTGGGTATCACCCCTAATGTACGGGCAGAATGCGCAAGCTACTAATGAGTTTTTATCATCAAACTGGAACAAGGTGAAATAATTGCTCGATGCCAGAATTTCGTGTTTCTCCATGAATATCATTTCAGACCACCTGATTTTTGTTATGTATGCCATGTGATAGGTTCCCTTCAATTCAAGTTCAAATGAAACACTAGGAGTTCAATCTTTGAAGGCACGTGGAGTTTTTACCAATGCCTCCTGGTATTGGATCGGAGTTGGGGCAGAGTTTGGATACATTTTGCTCTTCAACATCACGTTTCCGTTGGCTCTCACTTTCCTTAACCGTAAGTGGATTCCAGTTTCTTCTTCTTTAGGCTTCAGTCCATTGGAGCTAGCCTAACTTCTCTAAGCAATTTTGCAGCCTATGGCCGATCTCAGGCACTAAAATCAGAAGATCATGAAAGCAATGAAGATGATCATAGAGAAGGAGGATCGGTTCAGTTGGCGTCTCGGGGTTCTAGTCACCAACAAGCACCTGGTAATAGTCTCATTGTTTCTTTCAGATTTTATTGTCTATTTTTAGCAGGTGGGTGATGAACAAAAGACTAACAGTAGAGGCTGAAAATAGCAACTGTTTTTGTCAAGGACTTGCGTTATGTCTTAACCAGCGTTTTCTTTTCGGATTTGCAGTGAGTTCACCCAGATCATCGTCTACAAGTCCCCAGATGGCCGGCGTGACTAATAGGAAAAGAGGAATGGTCCTGCCATTTGAGCAACACTCTATCACTTTCGATGAGATCAAGTACTCAGTTGATATGCCACAGGTAAGAGATTCATGTTGAACCATGAGAAATCTCAAGATAGTACCTCTTCCTGATAGAAGCATATATAGTCATACCCAAGTATTGCCTTTTTAATTACCTTGTTTTGTCTATGTTGGCAGGAAATGAAGAGTCAAGTTGTTCTTGAGGATAAATTAATGCTCTTAAGGGGTGTAAGTGGTACTTTTAGGCCTGGTGTTCTCACAGCTTTGATGGGTGTCTCAGGTGCTGGTAAAACTACTTTGATGGATGTGTTGGCTGGCAGAAAAACTGGAGGATACATCGAAGGAAACATAATGATTTCCGGGTATCCAAAGAAGCAAGAGACATTCGCTCGGATTTCTGGCTACTGTAAACAAAACGACATCCATTCACCTCATGTCACGGTCTATGAGTCATTGATTTACTCTGCATGGTTGCGCTTACCTGTTGACATCGACAATGAAACCAGAAAGGTCGGCCTCCATCCCTCGTTATGAACTCTTCAGGTTCTCACTTCTTTTAAAGTCCAAACTTATGGCTCTTTTTGTCTAGCTAGTTGTGAAGTCGTAATCAAGAGTCTTTCTTATCCATCATATCATTTGTATTTCAAAAAACCTTTACAGATGTTCATTGGGGAAGTGATGGAGCTTGTGGAACTAAATCCACTGCGACAAGCCTTGGTCGGTTTGCCTGGTGTCAATGGTCTTTCTACAGAGCAACGAAAAAGGCTAACCATAGCGGTTGAACTAGTAGCAAACCCCTCCATTATTTTCATGGACGAGCCAACTTCTGGGCTCGATGCAAGAGCTGCTGCTATTGTCATGAGAGCAGTAAGGAATATAGTGGATACAGGGAGAACTATTGTGTGCACCATCCACCAGCCGAGCATTGACATATTTGAAGCTTTTGATGAGGTGAGTAATGTCAACACATCCTAAGTACAAGAATTTGTCCATAATGCTATTGATAAATGAGCCATGTACCTCTGCCGTAGCTTCTCCTATTGAAACGAGGTGGGCAAGAGATATATGTTGGTCCATTGGGTCGTCATTCTTGTCATCTAATCAAGTACTTTGAGGTACGAGTTGCTTGGCTGGTATGGTTTCAATTTCCCTTTTCTCAAAGTTCACTAATTCACCACGAAGAGATACCTTCATGTGAAAGGGAATCCGAGGAGTTAGAAAAATCGAAGATGGTTATAATCCAGCAACTTGGATGCTTGAAGTCACAACACCAGCACAAGAACTTGCCCTGGGGATTGATTTTGCTGATTTATACAAAAATTCGGACTTGTACAGGTGGGTTCAGTGCATTCTGAAAGGACCAAATTTTAGCCTTGTTAATGACCATAAGAGGCAACACTCACATAGATTGCAGAGAGTTAGATTGACACATCCTGCAATTTTCCAGGAGAAACAAGGCTTCGATCAAAGAATTGAGCATACCACCTCCTAATTCCAAGGATCTCTACTTCCCCACTAAGTATTCACAGTCAACTTTCACCCAACTCATCGCTTGCTTATGGAAACAACATTGGTCTTACTGGCGCAACACAAACTATACAGCCGTTCGGTACCTCTTCACAATCCTCGTGGCCTTAACTTTCGGGAGTATGTACTGGGATAGGGGAACTAAAACGTAAGTCCTGCCTAGGCACGTAAAAGTTTTAGCCCGTGTACCATCAAACTGGATGTGTGTTCATCAAACCTTTGGATCTTGCAGGAACCGAATAGTAGACATAATTAATGCGATGGGCGCATTGTACTCTACCACTGTATTCCTCGGGGTCCAAAATGCATCTCCCGTGCAACCAGTTGTATCAGTGGAAAGAACGGTCTTCTATAGAGAGCGAGCTGCGGGGATGTATTCAGCCGTGGCATATGCTCTAGCGCAAGTAAAATTTTGCTTCACAATGATCCCGACTTCTCTTAAAAATCAGTATTCTAATTAACTGTTCCTTATGTTGTCTAAATCCCAATATTGTAGGTTCTGATTGAAGTCCCCTACATCGCTGTACAAGTCACAACATACACCCTCATAGTTTATTCGATGATTGGATTCGAATGGACAGCTGAAAAGTTTTTCTGGTTTTTGTTCTTCGAGTTCTTCACCATGATGTTATATACCTTCTTTGGCATGATGGCAATAGGCTTGACCCCTAACCATCATATCTCCAGCATCGTTTCCTTTGCATTCTACCTTCTATGGAACCTCTTCTCAGGGTTCCTAATTCCACGAACTGTAAGTTCTATCCAGCAACCATTTCTGATTTTCTTATTTCTTTCTCCAACATGGTATTGATGCCTAATAATGAGAGATTACCTTTACTTGCTATATCTTTAACAGAGGATGCCTGTTTGGTGGAGATGGTTCTATTGGGCATGCCCGGTTGCTTGGACTATATACGGGTTGGTGGCCTCGCAGTATGGCGATGTGGAGGACATGCTTGAGGACTATGACGGTTCGGTGAAACAATACATCAAAGATTACTTGGGTTTCAGACACAACTTCCTAGGGGTGGCCGCCGGCATGATCGTCATGTTCCCCATTCTCTTTGCTTGCATTTTCACTGTTTCCGTCAAGGTGCTCAATTTCCAGAGGCGATAAAAGTTTTTTGGCATTCGTGTTGACTTACGGCACATGGCTAATAGCATTCCCATCGCCAATCGAAGAGGCATGGGTTCTGCACTCATGTTATGAACAGGAGCGTTGCAGAGATCATTTCCAGTTTGAACTACTGATTTTAATGGACAACTGATTATGAGTCAGTCGGTCTTATTATCCATTTCGATAAGCCACGTCGAATCTTATTTATTAAATCAATTGTACGTTGGATTTTTCGATGAGGCAAATAGTTAGTGGGGCTCAAGTGAAAGATTTTTAAAAGATGTGTTACTCAACTGAGTGAAAAAAAAAATTATAATAATCAAGTGAGTGCCATAAGAAAGTTATGTCACTTGTAGTGTTCTTATCCCTTCATACTTTGCTTTACTACTATTCCTACTTTTTACCAAACCAAACACCACTATATGGAATATATAAGAAATGTATACATATTGTATGATGTGAATTTTGATAATAAAGAGGCTACGGATGTTCTTGAATATTTTCTAAAGTTTATGCTGGAAATTTCGCTCTTTGCTTAATTGCAATGTTGTTACATTTTATCGAATAAATATTATTATCTGGAGACAAATTGCCAAAAATTAATAAATCTATATGTACAAACGAACGTATACACATACATATATGTGTACAATGTGAGGCATTGGTGTTTGCATTACGTGATCTTCTTAGCATTACGATTTTTTTTTTTTTTTTTCAATTTGAGATATGGAACGTAAATATTATCATTTTGCAATTGCATTTAAGTGATAGAGGAAGTAGTTGTGATAGGAAAAGAAACATTACATTTTTTTTTTTTTTTGAGATATGCCCTTCTTGTCTTTTGATATTCCACCATCACAAGATAAAGGTATTCGGTGAGACTGCAGTCTCACTCGCCTAATATTTTCTCACTATAACGGAGAGAAAGAGGAACTTCAAAAAATTTCTGATAGGTGGGACCGATTTGAACACATGTCAAGCGCTGAATGGAGTCGCTATTTGTAGGTAAGGGTTGCAGCCCTCGCCCACACATGTCAAGCGCTAAATGAAGTCACTATTTGCGGTGAGGGTTGCTGCCCACTCCCACGACTAGCATAGGTAGCCTAACCTAGCTTGTGGTCGAAGAAACCCTCACTAGAGTTGGTACGGAAAAAAAAGGAAAAGAAAGTTGAAAAATATATTATTGAATTAGTCAAAATGTAATAAGTTTATGATTTTTTGGATAATTTTCTCGCATTAATCTATGGTCAGGTCTAAATGAAATGTCAAGCCTGACCGGGCCCAATTGATATGACCTTTCTGCAACTAAGGCAGCAAACAACCACTTCCAAATAAGTGCAAAGGGCTTTTCTCCTTTTTCCCTATGAAAATCACACTACATATCTACCCCAATGCACCTATGTTGTGGCCTGAGGTCTGTGATCTCTATTTAGCCGTTCTCTTTCTTCGTTCAATAACTACATGCTACAGTGACCCAAGTGGTTTCGGCCATGCTCGCAATCCTATTCACCTTCCTAATCCTCGTGTTGACCAGAAACCACTAAACATGCTACAAGTTCAGACACACACGGCTAGGTTTGTGTATGAACAGTTTCGTTTCTAAAAGCTTTCCTAAATGCAGAATTGCAGAGAGATAAAAAGAATGCTTATGAAGGTCAATTGATGCCTGAACTTAGCTCCTACTGAGGGCACATCTAGTAATCATCCTATTCTCGGGAACAATTTCTGTTTAGAAATAAATTTTTTCATATTATGTTTCTTAGACAAGTTTTTGAGCATTCGAATGCATTTGATAATTGCACAAAATAAATTTCTTTTAATTTTTAAAATAATTTTATTACATCTCTCTCTCTCTCTCTCTCTCTCTCTCTCTCTCTCTCTCTCTCTCTCAACTTTCTTCTTCTTCTTCTTCTTCTTCTTCTTCTTCCTCTAGTCAATCGCAAGCTTTAGCCATGGTTGGCGATCCTCGTTGGCCTTGAGGGAGCCTCACTGGCCGTTGGCAAAGCCAAGCTTCGCCCAACCATCGTGAGGTCAGCCTCACCATGGTTAGGCAACTTCGACCTCAAGGCTCGAGCCAACTGGTAATTTTTTTAATTTTTGATTCAATTGCAAATTTATTCCCATGAACAAATTTGTTTCTAGGAAAAAAATGTGATCAAACGGATTATTATGTATTTATTTTCGTTTTGAGGAATAAAATGATAGAATTAAGCATTGTTTGGCACGTTACCAAACAAGCCCTAAGTGATCATTTCTCTTTGGTCTACTTTCATTGAAAATGGAAAATAATTTTGTTGTGTGAATTAAAAATTGCTTTTGTTCATCCATTATTGTCTACTTAGCACTATTAGGCACTTATAAAAATCAGAATCATGAGTAGTCCTTTCGAAGCCTGAGAAGCCAAAACTCATGGAAAGTCGCTAGGAAAAGGCGAAACATTTCATAAGTTATAAAAGTTTAGAATTGAAATGGCTACAAAGAAAGATGAGATTCAAAATCAATTTATAATGGTATTTTTTGGTACTCAAAAGATTCTCAATTATTACATTTGATTACATGATTTTTTTATACCAAAAACTTAGCAAGCGAGCGTCGTGTGCACCATTTCTACTATGATCGTAAAGATTCGAGGTGCTTTATGAGAAATGATAGTCTAATAATCTAACTTGCAGTACTAATGGAGAACTGTGAAAGGTGAAAGTCACAGCCACCCTAAAACAAGACCTAACACTATATCCTCGGCGAAAAAGAGACATGACATGGGTGGCATCGGACTTCCCCAATTATCGTTCGCCTATCCTGAGGAGCTATACACTCTTGGGTTCCGTTTATTTTGGAGAGAACAAATGATTTAGGAATCATTTTCTCAAAAACAATTGCTTGTATCGCGTAAAATAATTAATTAATGAAATTTTCATTAACAAAAAAAAATTATATCGAAAATTTTTTATGGAGGATGAAAATATTTTTCGTTTGTCGCGACCAAATTTTTTTGGGTGTGAACCACCTAGGGTTTGACTAATGGATTGTTAAGCCTAGACTTAACTCGGGCTCTCCCAAACCCATACCAATTCGCGATTTTCGGTTCAAGTTCTTAACATGCAATTGATTTTCAATTAGGAGTTGCCATTAATCTATTCTTGGTGGGTCGATTAGGAACCCAAGTAAAGTAACGGGAGATTTACTTTACTCCTACGAACCAGAGATTTGGGTACGGGGACTTAGTTACGCTAGATTTCTCTAACATCCTTTCGGTACCATTTCTTTTATTTAAAAAAAATGTTTTTACAAGCAACTTGGATTAATTTTAAAACCTATTTTCCTAACATGTGAGGCGATTATGCGGGTGCACAAACCACCAATTTAACACCCAAGTAAAGCAATAAATAAATTGCAGGATTTATCTCGTAGCAACGAAAGCATCTGTGTTGTTAGTTTAGAATTCATATCAGCAATCCTAAATATGATTTCTAATTAATACGCAATTTTCCTTTTTTGTTTTGTTTTCACTTATTTAATGAAAATCATGCAATATGCAATGCAATATGACTAAATAACCTAATTATAATGTCAAGCAATTTCTAATTAGATGGATCTAATAACAATCTCTAAATGACGTGCATTTCATGAATCGATTCTATATGACGTGCACATGATTTTTTATTCTAAAAATGGAATCTATCTTAGAAATTGCAACTAATTTATCCTAAGAAAAATTTCATTTTTTTTTTATGATGCAACACATGACTATCTAGATTAAAAGTCTATCCAGCTTATATTAAGGATTGGATTAGACTAAACCCAAATTTAAACTAAGATATTGTCTTAACCTAGCAAGCTCTATCCTAAGATGCAAACATTAATCTAAACTTAAAATGAAACATGCAATTTATTCTAATATGCCATGACGTGCAAAAAATGCCCTAATTTTATATGACATATGTATAATGACCTTTTTTTGTGTTTTTTTTTTTTTTTTTTTTTTTTAATTTTGAAATTATTAATTGTCAAATAATTAAACATGCAATTTAGACTAGTGAAGCAGAAATCTAACATCCTAATTTTTTTGTATTTTTCATTTTTTCAAAAATTCAAAATAAATAAATTTCCTATTCTAGACATGCAAAAATATTCTAAAACAAGTAACATCCTAACATGCATCTAATCTAACTCAAATATTTTTTTCTTTTATGGGAGCAAACAAATAGAGCATCAAGAACAATACGGCACCAAATCAAGCAAGACATCATCAACGTCCATTTAATTTTGGGAACTAAATTGACGAATCATATCTCGCGCATGAGATCGGATTGACCAATTTTTAAATAAAATCACAAATCATATCTCGAGCATGAGATCGGATTGGTGATTTTTCCGTGCAATTGCGGGTCATATTTTGAGCGCGAAATCGGACCGTCAATTATATGTACGTTGCGAAATTAGGAAGATTTCCCAATTTAAAAAGCTAATCGTGTTGCGAATATCATGGCATATTGGGGATTTCATCATGTGCACCGATGAATATATCAAATAAGGAAACAAAATTTTCAGAAATTAACATAGACAAAATCCTTACCTATCCCAAATATTTGCTTCCAAATTTGGCCTTCGAACAGCGGCTCGTGGATCACGGTAGAGGCTCAACGTGATAGCACAAGGACGACGGGATGACTCACGGGCGGCAGCTCAAGATGACGTGCTGCTCAAGGATGGTGTCTCGCTCAGTAAGTGATGGCTGATGCTTCGCTGATTCGGCTTGGCAAAGTCGACGAGGATGACCAGCACAGCAGGGGGGGACAGCCACAGGAAGACTAGAACGCCAAAAGGGAGAGTTGCTGCAAAATAAAAACACAATAAGATTGCCGACTCGATGAGGCAGCGATCCCTTCGCAGAGGGGTAGCATCAGTCATCGTTCATCAGTGGAGGATCAACGCCAGCGAGCCAGGGAGCAATGGCGCTAGTGCGTAGCAACAACGAAACCAAAGCAGAAACGCAGTTGGGTGCAACAGCTCGGACTCGGTTGACTTCTCGGGTGGCACGTATGCAGGGAGCAGCTTGGCCGTCGTCGACACCTCACCAGGGCAGCATCACGATGTGGCGGTGAAGGAGACAGAAGTACGACCCCAAGTCTGGCCGTGGAAGGGGCGGATGCGTGGAAGGAGCGTCTTAGCCAAGAGCTGGTCGAGATTCCTCGCATATGCTCTACTCTCTCTCTCGTGTGTCTCTGAAATTCGAAAGTCCCCATCATCTCTCTCAATTTACTGCTCTATTTATAATATGGCAGCTCTAAGTCGATTGAATACGTGCTGAATATTCCCTTTTTGATTTTATTTCTTCAAATTGAATATCAGCTTGCAAGTTTCGTCGATTTCTCCCCTTTCTTGCCATGAATAGATCCATGGGTATATCCGACGTTATTTCTTTCTTTGTTCTTGAGTTGATGCAGAGAATTCGTTTTCCTCATGGATGCGTGCGATTTCTTTGATGGTGCACTCTTTCTTGTTTTAAAACAAGAAATAATGTAGCATAAATACCACTATATTGATTCTTTCAACTTTCTCGCCCGTATCCCTTTTCTTTCCTATTCTCTACCAGCTTTCGTTTCCTCAAAGATGTCTCCACCGCATCCTTCCTTCCCTTAATTATTGAAAGTTGCATGCCCACACAAGATTGAAAGAATTTTTGCATGGGGCAATCGGTCAAAACTTTCTCTTAACAGAATTAAAATTCTGGCATTAAAAGGGTGCGATCATCGTAACCTTTCAATGAGCTTGACCCGGTTTTGCTGTCTAGTGGACTGGAGATGTTTTGAAGCCGCAGCCAGCTGTGAGATTGTGTTCCCATTGTCATCGTACAAGGTCATCTGCATCTCCATCTTCAACCACTTTTTGAGCGCATCGGACTGATCGTTCTCCCCTTGATCCTACACCCGATGGCCGCGTAGTGGAACGGTGCCCAGCCACCTTTGTTCTTGATCATGCAAAGATCATGGCCTACTATTAGAAGCTCCCTTGTGACTTTCAAATCCCCTGTGGCCGATCAATTCCAAATGTAATAAAAGAAATGCTCCTAAAACTATATGTTATGCAAATTAAAAAATTAAAAAAAATAATTTCTGATTTTTATGTAATAAGTAAATGACCGAGTCACCAAAATTTAGGTGTCAACATCGTTCAATTTTGTTTTCGCAAGTTATATGAGCTATCATTTTTGGAAAATTGTTTTCCTTCATTTTTCCATGAAATGCACACAACTTGTGTGCATTTTTTTTTTTTTTACAGAAAATGAATGATTTGAAAAACATATTTATAAAAATAATCACTCGTGTCGCTTAGAAAAATGAACGAATGAAAAAAAATTCATCGTTCAAGAAAATATTTAAATATAAATTATTGTTGGTAATAAAATATTTTTCATTGATTAATTATTTTAAGTGACACAAGTAATTACTTTTCAAAGAAAATTTCAAATAATCTATTTTTCGTGAGATAAACCGACTCATGATCCTTTTCATAGGGAAAAAGAACAAGGATAATGACATCACAAAGAAAAGGAGAGGATGGTCCGACAACTGACGGCAGTCCACTTCAAGACTATTATGACATCATTAGAGAACTTGCTTCTAACACATAATCATCGACAATACGCATAGCTTGAATTTACTAAAACCGATCTCAGCATTCTCCCGCTAATTCCCACCAATTTATTGTTTTTTTTTTTTTCGCCTTCTCGTTCCCATCACCTTCAACCTAGAGTGCTGGATGTAGTTACATCTCATAGGGTGTCCAGTCTAGACATCTAAAGCCGCCAATTTTTGGGGGCCTAAAACTATAATCTATCTCTCTCTAGACGCGACTTTTTGCACCTCCCTGGCAATGCACAAAACCGGGGTATAGAGCTAACATGTGGTTCTGTGTAGTGCCATAAGGCATGCTAGCTTTGAAATGGACTTTTCCCCCATATTCACTCATCACGCAGTAGATTACTATATCTGTCAATCCGTTAGTAGTTGAGGCAAGCATCAACGGGAAGTCCCATCGTGAAGCTCCCTATTTCATTATTTTTCTTTGTCTTCCCGATAGAGAAGGAATATGGAGAACAGCACGGGGTCTCCCACCCTAGGACAGATCTCTCGTCTATTTCCTCTTTGAGCTTTGAGACCTGCTGAGGTCTATGCGTGTTCTGGCATTCCCTTGCAGCAATGCTCGATTCATAGCCCCATCTTTTCCGCACGTACATAAATGCATTCCCTCGCAACAGTGCTCGATTCATAGCCCCATCTTTTCCGCACGTACATAAAAAGAAGGAATATCAGGGACGCGTCCGTTGATAATTGCCTCCGTTCTTCGATCGTCAATGGAGGGAGGAGATGTCTACAGAGTGAGCAGGAGCCAGCATGCGAGTGCCTCCGGGGCATGGAGGAACCGTGGGATGGAAGAGGCGTTCTCGGGGTCCCTATCACGCCGAGGCGACGAGGATGAGGACGACGAGGAAGCTCTCAAATGGGCCGCCCTTGAGCGGCTCCCCACATTTGACCGCCTGAGGAAGGGCATCCTGACCGCCTCGCGTGGCGGAGCGGATAAGGTCGACGTCCTGAACCTCGGCTTCCAGGAGAAGAAGAAGTTGCTCGAGAGGTTGGTGAGGGTGGCCGAAGAGGACAATGAGAGCTTCTTGTTGAAGCTAAAGAACCGTATCGCAAGGTAAAAGATATTGAGAAATGCCATGCTAAGTGTGGCTTTGTTTCACCGAAAATTTCATGGTAAAATAAAATATTTTCTATAAAAATCACTTTATAATAAAATGTTTAGTTTTCATTTATTTGGTTGTTTAAGAAAAGTGATTTCGTACTTGTCAAAAGAAAAAAACCATCTTTTCTCAATTTAAATTTGTTATTTTCAGTTCATGGGAAATGCTTTTCATAAATTGATTAATTCTCCATCATCCAAATATTGAAAAGTTGGAAAATAATTTTCTGAAAATAGTTTTCCTTCAAACTAACAAATCCTAAATGATGTGGCAGATTTTATAATTTTTTTAATTGGATCCACTTATATATATATATATATGCTAATCCCTTTGTGATTAGTCTTTCATAAAAGCAATGATAATAACTTGTTTTTTCTATAAAATGAAGCAGCAAATGGTTAGTAAGTATTCATTTAAGTGCATCATAAGGGTAAATCCGTCACATCATAAACTTAGAATTCCTTAGCAAATTACTGATCCTTGATCAACGAAAGACAAATAGTTCAAATAAGAGTGGGTATTCCAAGACTAATTGATAGTTTAATTAGAAAAAAAGGTTGGTTAGTCACTCAAATAAAGATGGATACATTCGAAAAAAGAAGAAGGTAAATTGAAGATGTTGGTAAGAAAGACAAATAAAAGTTACTAAAAGATTAGAAAAGTTGATCTTCTGTCAAATGATTTAGTAGTTTTACGAAAGTATTAGTATGTTGGCAATAAATTATTGAGAAATTGGGAGACCCGTCACTTTTTTTTAGTAATAGTATTTTGACACTTACAAACTCTTTCTGTAAAAACATATCCCCTTTTTTGTGGAAACAGGATGATAGAATTGTCGTAATTGGATTGCCAAGACATTGAAAGAAGCTGCCAATTGATAGAATAGAAGTTACAATGCATCCTTACCAATCATAATGAAATTGCAAAAATAATATTTTTCCTCCGTTTACCACGGTAACTATTCATACAAGTGACTATTTGCTGTAATTAAGCATTTGTGAGCTAGTAATGCAAAATGAATATTTATTTTCTTTATATATATCTTTTACAAAAATTGCGTTCGACTGTTAAAGCAGTTTTAGTGACATTTTGTCCAATTATGGTTCTTATGAATGTGGTTTTCGTTGTAGAGTGGGAATTGATCTTCCTACAATTGAAGTGAGATATGAGCATTTGAATGTGGAGACAGAGGCTTTTGTAGGAAGCAGAGCTTTGCCCAATTTTATTAACTTCGGTCTCAATTTTGTAGAGGTAATCACCAGCACCAGCAAGCACATCAAACATAACAAGCGCACTTTTTTATTTTTCATTTAGCAGAGACAAGAACAATGACCGTTTATTATATACAAATGCTCAAATGTAGTAAATATGTTTCTGTCTGATATTTTCTTATTCTTATTCTTTTTTACCTTTTTCCTTTTGTTGTTGAAGGGCATCTTGACTTCCCTTCACATCCTCCCTAGCAGAAAGAAACACTTGACTATCCTGCAAGATGTTAGTGGGATCGTCAAACCTGGCAGGTGGGCAAATTAAACTAAATTAAAAACAACTTTAAATCACATATGAAATGGAATCTCACTTCTAAGTTCAGTTTTCTTTTTTGTTTTTTTTGGCTTGAACCAAATGACGAAGATTTTCTTTTGTTTCCTTTCTTCTTTTTCGCAACCGGTTTCTGATTTGCGTTCCCTTTTTGCAGGATGACATTGCTTTTAGGTCCTCCTAGTTCGGGGAAGACCACACTCCTGTTAGCTTTGGCTGGCAAGCTTGACCCCAAACTGAAGGTAAATGCAATTCTTTCATTTAATTTCACACCTTTTTTCTTATCCGATTTCCAACGTGTAGTCGCTGAAACTAAATCTGTGTTTCAAAGTTCACTAAAATACGAATACTGTTACTTAGACCACA
The DNA here is from genome assembly GCA_017140325.1 of Eucalyptus leucophloia subsp. euroa. Classification (NCBI taxonomy): domain Eukaryota; kingdom Viridiplantae; phylum Streptophyta; class Magnoliopsida; order Myrtales; family Myrtaceae; genus Eucalyptus; species Eucalyptus leucophloia. The sequence continues at coordinate 35,538,437 of CM029477.1, forward strand.
GGAAAGGTTACTTACAATGGACATAGCTTCAATGAGTTTGTGCCCCAAAGAACTGCGGCCTATATAAGTCAACATGAACTTCACATTGGAGAAATGACAGTAAGAGAAACTTTGGCCTTCTCTGTGAGATGTCAGGGGGTCGGAACTCGATATGGTACTTAGAAATCTTTCTTCTTCTATCATTTACATAGTCGGGTTTGAATACGAGATATCTATATAATGAGAAAAAGGTGGATCCTTTTGTGGCACTCTGTAGATATGTTGGCAGAGCTATCGAGAAGAGAGAGAGCAGCAAATATAAAACCAGATCCCGATATCGATGTCTACATGAAGGTAATGCTAATAGTCGCTTTTCTCCCGTTTTCCAAATCAAACAAGGATATGGAACACATCATGCATAAGAAAACTCGACAAGGAACAATTGGTTTTTGAGTACAACACTGGCATAGTTCCTTTCTTTCCCACGGGCAGAAAACAGTGTTGAGTTTACTTGTGGGGTCTTTTGTGTGTAAAATCCCCCAGGCTGCAGCAATGCCAGGTCAGGAGGCCAGCGTTGTGACAGATTATGTTCTCAAGGTAACCTTTGACAAGGATCACAAAAAGTAAGTCACACAAATAAATTTGGAGGAATAAACGTTTAATGAACATGTCCATTTTCCACAGATTTTGGGGCTGGAAGCTTGTGCAGATACCTTAGTTGGAGATGAAATGATCAGGGGTATTTCTGGAGGACAAAGGAAGCGTGTGACCACAGGTTAGTAGCAATTTCCATCCTTGTAGATACCAGGAAATTAATATGCGATGTTCCCTCTCTAGTCTAATCAGCAAAATTGATCACTGACCTGCATTTGCCAGGTGAGATGCTGGTCGGGCCCGCAACAGCATTCTTCATGGATGAGATATCTACTGGGCTGGATAGCTCGACCACGTACCAAATAGTGAAGTCCCTGAAGCAATTCAATCACATTTTCGAAGGCACGACCGTTATTTCCCTTCTCCAGCCAGCTCCAGAGACGTACAATATGTTTGATGACGTTATTCTACTATCTGATGGCCAGATCGTCTACCAGGGTCCTCGTGAGCAGATCCTAGATTTCTTTGAATCCATGGGATTCATATGCCCCGAGAGGAAGGGTGTTGCCGACTTCTTGCAAGAAGTACGTTGAAACAAAACAATTTTCCACCTTGCAGCTTTTAGGAGATCAAAAGCATTCTCAAAGCAAGTGTCTTGCAATAACACATTTTCCTTTTATATTGATAGGTAACATCGCGGAAAGATCAGCAGCAATATTGGGCACGTAAAGATGAGCCTTACACTTTTGTCTCGGTTCGGGAGTTTGCAGAGGCATTCCATTTGTTTCACTTGGGAAGGAAACTCAGGGACGAGCTTTCCACTCCTTTTAATCGAAGCGAGAACCACCCAGCTGCTTTGACTACCGAAAAATATGGTGTCGGAGTAAAGGATTTGCTGCGAGCTTGTGCCTCAAGAGAACTCTTGCTTATGAGGAGAAACTCCTTCGTTTACATTTTCAAGATCTTTCAGGTAAATGCGGACTTCAATTCTCATTTCAAACTTGAACTAGCTATAACATGACTCAACTCATTTATCAGCTCACGGTTGTCGCGTGTGTTGTGATGACCCTCTTCTTTCGGACTAAGATGCCTCGGGATACCACAATCGATGGAGGGCTTTACATTGGCGCATTGTTTATCACTCTCGATATGATCATGTTCAACGGAATGGTGGAGATTAGCATGACAATTGCCAAGCTCCCGGTTTTCTACAAGCAGAGGGATCTCCTCTTTTATCCGGCATGGGCATATGCTCTTCCAACTTGGATTTTAAAGATCCCTATCACCTTTGTGGAGGTTGCAGTTTGGGTGTTCACGACCCACTATGTCATCGGATTTGATCCACATGTTGATAGGTGGGAAAGAAAGGGGATAAGTCCACTGTTGAACGATGGCAAATCCAACATCGCATTCGTAAAATTTTTACTGTTTCGATTACGAGGTCTCTGTGTTGTGTTTGCAGGTTGTTCAGGCAGTACCTTTTGCTTGTGCTCGTTCAGCAAATGGCATCAGCCTTATTTCGGACAATTGGGGCAGTGGGTAGAAACATAATTGTTGCCAACACATTGGGGACATATTTTCTGTTCATTTGCGTTGCATCAAGTGGTGTTGTTCTTTCAAGAGGTATAGTGTACAGTAGAATTCAAAACCTTTTTTTCTTTGGCCTTCTTTAGTCAAGAGGAGTACTAATTTCGAATCCTCATACCAATTGCAGAGGATATAAAGAAATGGTGGATTTGGGCTTATTGGGTATCACCCCTAATGTACGGGCAGAATGCGCTAGATACTAATGAGTTTTTATCATCAAACTGGAACAAGGTGAAATAATTGCTCGATGACAGAATTTCGTGTTTCTCCATGAATATCATTTCAGACCACCTGATTTTTGTTATGTATGCCATGTGATAGGTTCCCTTCAATTCAAGTTCAAATGAAACACTAGGAGTTCAATCTTTGAAGGCACGTGGAGTTTTTACCAATGCCTCCTGGTATTGGATCGGAGTTGGGGCAGAGTTTGGATACATTTTGCTCTTCAACATCACGTTTTCCGTTGGCTCTCACTTTCCTTAACCGTAAGTGGATTCCAGTTTCTTCTTCTTTAGGCTTCAGTCCATTGGAGCTAGCCTAACTTCTCTAAGCAATTTTGCAGCCTATGGCCGATCTCAGGCACTAAAATCAGAAGATCATGAAAGCAATGAAGATGATCATAGAGAAGGAGGATCGGTTCAGTTGGCGTCTCGGGGTTCTAGTCACCAACAAGCACCTGGTAATAGTCTCATTGTTTCTTTCAGATTTTATTGTCTATTTTTAGCAGGTGGGTGATGAACAAAAGACTAACAGTAGAGGCTGAAAATAGCAACTGTTTTTGTCAAGGACTTGCGTTATGTCTTAACCAGCATTTTCTTTTCGGATTTGCAGTGAGTTCACCCAGATCATCGTCTACAAGTCCCCAGATGGCTGGCGTGACTAATAGGAAAAGAGGAATGGTCCTGCCATTTGAGCAACACTCTATCACTTTCGATGAGATCAAGTACTCAGTTGATATGCCACAGGTAAGAGATTCAAGTTGAACCATGAGAAATCTCAAGATAGTACCTCTTCCTGATAGAAGCATATATAGTCATACCCAAGTATTGCCATTTAATTACCTTGTTTTGTCTATGTTGGCAGGAAATGAAGAGTCAAAGTGTTCCCGAGGATAAATTAATGCTCTTAAGGGGTGTAAGTGGTGCTTTTAGGCCGGGTGTTCTCACAGCTTTGATGGGTGCCACAGGTGCTGGTAAAACTACTTTGATGGATGTGTTGGCTGGCAGAAAAACTGGAGGATACATCGAAGGAAACATAATGATTTCCGGGTATCCAAAGAAGCAAGAGACATTCGCTCGGATTTCTGGCTACTGTGAACAAAACGACATCCATTCACCTCATGTCACGGTCTATGAGTCATTGATTTACTCTGCATGGTTGCGCTTACCTGCTGACATCGACAATGAAACCAGAAAGGTTGGCCTCTATCCCTCGTTATGAACTCTTCAAGTTTTCACTTCTTTTAAACTCCAAACTTATGGCTCTTTTTGTCTAGCTAGTTGTGAAAACGTTATCAAGTGTCATTCTTATCCATCATATCATTTGTATTTCAAAAAACCTTTACAGATGTTCGTTGGGGAAGTGATGGAGCTTGTGGAACTAAATCCACTGCGACAAGCCTTGGTCGGTTTGCCTGGTGTCAATGGTCTTTCTACAGAGCAACGAAAAAGGCTAACCATAGCGGTTGAACTAGTAGCAAACCCCTCCATTATTTTCATGGATGAGCCCACATCTGGGCTCGATGCAAGAGCTGCTGCTATTGTCATGAGAACAGTAAGGAATATAGTGGATACAGGGAGAACTATTGTGTGCACCATCCACCAGCCGAGCATTGACATATTTGAAGCTTTTGATGAGGTGAGTAATGTCAACACAACCTAAGTGCAAGAATTTGTCTATAATGCTATTGATAAATTAGCCATGTACCTCTGCCGTAGCTTCTCCTATTGAAACGAGGTGGGCAAGAGATATATGTTGGTCCGTTGGGTCGTCATTCTTGTCATCTAATCAAGTACTTTGAGGTACGAGTTGCTTGGCTGGTAAGGTTTCAATTTCCCTTTTTCTCAAAGTTCACTAGATCACCAAGAAGAGATACCTTCATGTGAAAGGGAATCCGAGGAGTTAGAAAAATCGAAGACGGTTATAATCCAGCAACTTGGATGCTTGAGGTCACAACACCAGCACAAGAACTTGCCCTGGGGATTGATTTTGCTGATTTATACAAAAATTCGGACTTGTACAGGTGGGTTCAGTGCATTCTGAAAGGACCAAATTTTAGCCTTGTTAATGACCATAAGAGGCAACACTCACATAGATTGCAGAGAGTTAGATTGACACATCCTGCAATTTTCCAGGAGAAACAAGGCTTTGATCAAAGAATTGAGCGTACCACCTCCTAATTCCAAGGATCTCTACTTCCCCACTAAGTATTCACAGTCAACTTTCACCCAACTCATCGCTTGCTTATGGAAACAACATTGGTCTTACTGGCGCAACACAAACTATACAGCCGTTCGGCACCTCTTCACAATCCTCGTGGCCTTAACTTTCGGGAGTATGTACTGGGATAGGGGATCTAAAACGTAAGTCCTGCCTAGACACGTAAAAGTTTTAGCCCGTGTACCATCAAACTGGATGTGTGTTCATCGACCTTTGGATCTTGCAGGAACCGAACACTAGACGTAATTAATGCGATGGGCTCAATGTATGCCAGCTCTATTTTTCTTGGGGTCCAAAATGCATCTCCCGTGCAACCAGTTGTATCGGTGGAAAGAACAGTTTTTTATAGAGAGCGAGCTGCCGGGATGTATTCAGCCGTGGCATATGCTCTAGCGCAAGTAAAATTTTGCTTCACAATGATCCCGATCTTCTCTTAAAAATCAGTATTCTAATTAACTGTTCCTTACGTTGTCCAAATCCCGATATTGTAGGTTCTGATTGAAGTCCCCTACATCGTTGCACAAGTCATAACATACACCCTCATAGTTTATCCGATGATTGGATTCGAATGGACAGCTGAGAAGTTTTTCTGGTTTTTGTTCTTCGAGCTCTTCACCATGATGTCATTCACCTTCTTTGGCATGATGGCAGTAGGCTTGACCCCTAACCATCATATCTCCAGCATCATTTCCTTTGCATTCTTCTGTCTATGGAACGTCTTCTCAGGGTTCCTAATGCCACGAACCGTAAGTTCTATCCAGAAACCATTTCTGATTTTCTTGTATCTTTTTCCAACATGGTATTGATGCCTAATAATGAGAGATTACCTTTACTTGCTATATCTTTAACAGAGGATGCCTGTTTGGTGGAGATGGTTCTATTGGGCATGCCCTGTTGCTTGGACTTTATACGGGTTGGTGGCCTCGCAGTATGGTGATGTGGAGGACATGCTTGAGGACTATGGCGGTTCAGTGAAACAATACATCAAAGATTACTTGGGTTTCAGACACAACTTCCTAGGGGTGGCCGCCGGCATGATCGTCATGTTCCCCATTCTCTTTGCTTGCCTTTTCACTGTTTCCATCAAGGTGCTCAATTTCCAGAGGCGATAAAAGTTTTTTAGCATTCGTGTTGACTTACGGCACATGGCTAATAGCATTCCCATCGCCAATCGAAGAGGCATGGGTTCTGCACTCATGTTATGAACAGGAGCCTTGCAGAGATCACTTCCAGTTTGAACTACTGATTTTAATGAAGGGCAACTGATCATGAGTCAGTGAGTCCTAATATCCATTTCTCAACCGAATCAATCTGTGCAATATTTAGACATCGAGTAAGATTACAGTTGTTCATGTCATGCGGATGAAGTATTTTAGAGGAAACAAAAACCAGACAAGATCAGGATAACATAATTTGTCATTTCTGACGGTATAAACGTCATTTCTTTGGCCACAGCACAATTTGGCCAAAGATGAAGGTAGAAGTTGCATGTTAATAGGCATACTCACGTCATCGCTAGTTCAAACGGCTCTTGTTTTCTCCTTTAACCTAAACGTAATCTCTTTTATAATTAAAGTGACTTTGAACATTAAATAGAAGAGTTTTACCCCAAAAAAAAAAACATTAAATAGAAGAGAAAAAATTTAAAAGAAAAACACTTAACTCAATCTAAGGACAAATGCATAATTATGGAGTGATTATTTGAATGGGTAATGAAATAGACTATGCAATTGATAGAATAATTAAATACTATTTCACACTTTTGTGTTTATTGAAATGAATGAAATGTGATTAGTGAAAAGGTTATATGGCCTCTTTGGATAATTTCCCCATGATTCCTTATTTCTTATTCTATTCATATATTGAGATGAGAACATTAGAAAAGGTAATATGGCCTCTTTGAAGTCCAATGTCAAAAATTCTTCATTGGAAACATAGTCTGGCAACTTTAACAACAATGACGCCGCTCCTCCTCCATTGTCCATTGTGGTTCTCACCCCTCCATCCCTACCCATGCTTTGAGCTCCCAAGATTTGTCCGTGGAGGAAATTAAAAAATGGCAATGTGGCAACTCCTAAGAGTGCATGTTGAGTTGGGGTTCTTTAAAAACGAATTGCATGAACGAACCCTTTTTCCTCTCCCTCGCTTGCTTTGATAACCCCAACTTTGGCTTTGACAAAATTTTACCCCAAATTTTAAAGAGGGCTCTTCACCAACTTTTTCAATTTTGACAAAATTTTTCCCCAATCCTCTAGATTGGGTTGGGTTTCTTCAAATACATCTCTAAATGACGTCATTTGGACTTCTCACTCAATGATTGTCTTGCCATTGAGCCACATCGAATCTTATATATTAAATTCAATTGTACGTTGGATTTTTCGATGAGGCAAATAGTCAGTGGAGCTCAAGTGAAAGGTTTTTAAAAGATGTGTTACTCAAGTGATTGAATTTTTTTTTTTATAATAATTAAGTGAGCGCCATAAGAAAGTTATGTCACTTGTGGCATTCTTATCCCTTCATACTTTGCTTTACTACTATTCCTACTTTTTACCTAACCAAACACCACTATATGGAATATATAAGAAATGTATACATATTGTACGATGTGAATTTTGATAATAAAGAGGCTACGGATGTTCTTGAATATTTTCTAAAGTTTATGCTGGAATTTTCACTCTTTGCTTAATTGCAATGTTGTTACATTTTATCGAATAAATATTATTATCTGGAGATGTATTGCCAAAATTTAATAAATCTATATGTACAAACGAATGTATACACATACATATATATGTACAATGTGAGGCATTGGTGTTTGGATTACGTGATCTTCGTAGCATTGCGATTTTTTTTTTTTTCCAATTTGAGATATGGAACGGAAATATTATCATTTGGCTATTGCATTTAAGTGATAGAGGAAGTAGTTGTGATAGGAAAAGAAACATTACATTTTTTTTTTGAGTAGTTTGACAATTTAAATGGTGAACTACTATATGATTTTTCAATTACATAAGAGACATCAAATTTAGACTTTCTAGTGGTAATACTGATGAGGATAGATAGACTATTAGATGGATGATTTATCATGGTGCTGGGAGGCGATACATAAGCTCGAAACCTCCATTCCGAGCTCATTGTTATCATATATAATTGGACCTATCTTTATTCAAAACTTAAGACAATGAGTCTCTCATGTGTGTGTGTGAGAGAGAGAGAGAGAGCACCATGCTATATGGAGAAAAACTATTCACCAAATGCAGATTTGTTGTTTCATTTATATAAGCTTTGATTTTTGAGTTGAAGAATATTAATGTCAAGAGATTAATTGTACGGTGATTTGGATCTATCTTTTTTATGTTTCCTATCTATGAAAGACATGAAATAGTTGGTCAATACTTGGTCTTCAAAATTTTCTTTATAGTTTCTTCTATAGAATATTAAAAAAATGCATATTCTCTAGCTTAGTTTCACTGGTCCAGTCTAGTTCAGTTAGTACAGTTCATTCCCAGGAACTGGGAATCTGACCAATTATTCCAGGTTTCAAGAACCATCAAGAATTGGCCAATTTAGTCCGATTTTTGGATTGGATCGGGACCAATGCACACCCCCATTGTCGGTTGTTGGCAGTCCATCCCACTAGTTGTTAAGGTTGCGTTTAGTAACGTTTTTGTTAAAAAATTGTTTTAGGGAATTGAAATAGAAAAAAACTATTTTTTATTCTGGGCAACAATTTTTGAACAAAAAAACGCATTTGATAACTGCACAAAATTTATGTTCCTGGAATAGAAAAAGAATAGAAACACGTTTGATAAATTTGTATAATTTTTTTCTTTTAATTTTTTAATATTTTTATTTTATTTTTCCTTTTTTCTTTATTTTTATTTTTATTTTATTTTTTCTCCCTTTTGGCCAGCGGTCTTGCCCAGCCACGGCAGCCTTGCCTAGCCACGGCGAGCTCGAACTCGCCTAGAGCCTTGCCGATCGGCGCGAGGATGCTGACCTGGCGGTGGCCTAGCGACGCTTCGGCGAGGTCGCCAGCCATAGCTGAGGCCGACAACCGGCCAAACAAAAAAGAAGAAGAAAAAAGAGAAAAAAAAAAAGTGTTTCTTGGAATTGTTCTCAGGCAGAAGAAACAAATTTTTCCTATTTCTTGTTGCTATTTCAAATTTGTTCTCGGAAACAAAAGTGTAAAAAAAGCGTTTGTTCTTTTTTTATTTCTCCGAACAAAAGAACAGAAATTTTTATTCCGGATAACAGAAACAAAAATAAACAAACGCACCCTAATGCTGCCTTTGGTTGCCAATGCCACCACCATTGATTGCTGCTAATCGTGGTCGTGATTTTTCTTCATTGAGGAGAAGTACTCTTTGAAAAGGCAAATTTTTTTGTCATCCTAACAAAGGAAAATGACTCTTATTCCAAAGGACGATATGTTGGATGTATGCCCTAAAGTTACTATGAAATGGTTACATATTAAGCATTTCAGTTGTACTTTTATTATTATTATTTAATTAATGGCAATGACGTATTTATTCATTTGTCAAATTATTTTATATTTATGAATGATTCCATAAAATCAGTTGCAACTAGACCTATTCTTGAGGCATCAAGAATATATGTGACGGGTTCATAGTTAGACTAAATCTTTAAATCGTTCTTGGTCGATGGATTATTGAGTGGATATTAATAATCCTGTTGAGACGGGTGTGTTCTTAATTTCACCATTAAGTATTGGATACTTAAGGAATGATGAGTTACATGTCATTAGGTATTATAATGCCTGAGTTAGAATACAGGTGTTTGTATTAGACAAATTCACTGAACATGACGCATATGGAAAGATTAGCAATATGGAAGCTTTTAGCTTGGTCAATGTCTAATTGTTAATGCTTTGGTCTTGTGTAAATAATCCTTAGACATGAGGCACAATATTAACTTGTGTATTGAACAACTATGGTTCACGGGTGCATATAATGCGGGGTCGTTGATCCGTCCTTATACCCGATGGTCATAATTTGTTTATATACGAAGTTACACGCGTGCACAATATGGAATCTATATCCTTATTATATGCAAGGTAGGATAATGATGTCTTATGCGATCTAATTGTGACACTGTATTGAAATTCTCGGCCGAGGTTGTAATTGAGAATAAATTGTTTATGTCTCAAATAAAATGGATGTCAATTAGATTTGTGCATATGATCAAATTAATAACTTGACAAATATTTCATAGTATTTGTTTGAACGAGACATAGTAAGACAAAGGGATTGAATTACATCGTAGCCAAAGCTGACAGGTTCATTATGTTCTTAGAGTATTCACACCATCTGGGTAGTCATGACATATTGCTAGATGTCAATCATGACTTGTAAGACCCAAAGATTAATCGGGACAATTAATTCTTTTGGGAGTACTAATGTATTAGTACAAGTCTTAGTACTAGCTTAGTGATGAACCTATGGATGTCACACACCATAAACAATTAGGATGATGTGGAACAAGAGAGAAATAATGTTGCAAATATGTTTGCAATTACTGCAATCGAATTGTCGATTTGGAATTAAATTAAATGAGATTTAATTTAATTTGTATTATAGTTACGAGTCTACTTGCATATGATGCACATACATGCCCAGTGTAAATATATGTTAATGCATTCTCAAATGTACATATAAAGAATATGTTCTTTTATTTTTAAAAGGGATTGATTAATTATTTATTTATTAGTTTAATTAATTAATTAATGCCTTTTAATAACTAATAAAATTAATAATAAAATTGAGCTTCATGCATGTGCACGAATTCGTGCACATGCACGAAGCAATGATGGTTGCTGACCATCATGCACGAAGCATGGAAGGTCAGCACTGCTGACCATTATGCCAAGATCGTGCATGAGCAACCGCTCATGCACGATCGTCTGCTACGGACGATCAGCAACGATTGTTGATCGTCCATCGATCAGCAATCGTTGCTGGTCGGTTTTATTATTAAAACAATTGAGGGACAAGAGTTAAAGGGCTGCTGAAAATAAAAAAGGAGACTTCATGTGTTTGTCTTCTTGTTCCGAATCGGTTCTTCACCATTAACAAAACCATGAAGTTCTGCTAGTTTCTGAAAATTGAGTTAAAGTGTGCATGTGTTCTTGTGTCTTTGAGACACGAGGAAGAAAAACAATTCTCTCGTTCGGGCCGTGACTATTATACATCAAGAATACAACGGATTGTTTCTACGTGATTGCTAGCACGATCAAAGTGGTGAACATCCAAAAGTTCTTTTTTCATTCGACATCCATTGTTGGTGTGTCTGAACTAGAGGTCCAACGCTTGTGGGACTTGAACTGAAAAACATCCGAACCAATTCGTTTTAAAGCACGCTTCGAGAGGTAATTCGTTTAACTCCCTTTTCTATTTAGATTTTTGATTAAAATTCATGAACAATGCCTTAGGAGAATCATGTATAAAATATATCTTTGTTTTTGCTGCGTTAATTTTGTTAATTTTTCTTATATATGATTCATGAAACCACAACAATGGTATCAGAGCCAACCTTAGGCCTTTTTTGTGTGTTTAATTGATTTATAGTTCAAATATATTTTTGCGTTCTAATGGCCAATTATTTTTTGCTAAGAGAATTGGTTCCATTGCTCTTATGTGGCCTATAGAAGTTGATTAATTTATGTGATAAATTTAATCAACTAAGCAAAAATTTGAACTAAATCAATTTTGAATCAAAAATCCGTAACTTGTTATACTTTATGTTTATATTCTGCAAATGATATGCAGAATTTTATGCATGCATTCCAGAGCTTTAAATTTTGAATTTATGGCTCATAAGGAAGGGTGGTGATCATGAAAAAATCCCTAATTGTTGTGATTGTTGTATTGATGAATGTATGATGATTACATGTATTCTTTTTGGGGATGTAATTATTAAATGGAGGATGCATCCTTCCTTTTATTTTATTTTAATTTTTCTTGATATGTAATTTTAGTATAGTTTATTAGTATTTCAATTATTGATGTAAATACTACAAAAGAGGAGGAGCCATTGGAGGAGCCATTAAACTAGTGAGCTCTCTGGGCCCGGTCTTTGAAGAGTTCAAAGATTGAAGAAAAAGTGAAAAGCAAGTCCATATTATTAAAACATTAAAATGGCTAAATGGGTCTCTTTGGCTTGAGACCCATTCAACCATAATTCCATGATCACCACATAGGATATATGTTATGTAATATCTATTTATTTATTGTGTTTTTATTATCGTGCATGTAAAACCAGTTAATGTACAAAGTGAGACCATTAATAACGACATAAATCTCCTTATTAATAATATTAAGTTGAAACGGGTTTTGGACTCGTGGCCTTCCATCGTCGTGGTTTGATCCAATATTATAGTGGTTAACTAACCGGTTATGGATACATAGGGGTTAATTACCATTTATAATATTGGACCACTCTATTATACATATGATGGTGTGGGGTTGGAGCCAAATGATTTCTAATAATTGTCAGGTGAGGGAATCATTTGTGTTTTCAGTACGTGCATAAGACGATGGGCTAGACTTAACTATGATCATGATACCAATAACTGTTAAGTGAGGCTTTCATGGTCTAGAGGCCGAAGTTATGATTGGGATTCGCATATGATGCGTTGAACAAGTTGGTTCACTCACTAAGTTCATAGAACACCAGTAACTGCTAGGTGAGGTAGACTTTGGACTAGTGGGACTCCAATCCCCACTAGTAATCTTTACCCAACAAAGATTACCACTTCCCATATTAAGAAGTATGTGATTCAAATATAAATTTAGTAGGAGGATCTATTTCATTTAAAGACCAAAATGAAATGGCTACTTTGAAAGATACAACGACTAACAATTTATTTTCTGCAACAGATATATTATTACTCTGAAAATTGTGACCATAAACCCACTCGCTTCTATACTTGACAAGAATTTTTTAACTGGACCCAATTTCACTGACTGGGTGAGGAATTTGAGAATTGTTCTCAATTCAGAAAAAAAATTTGGATATGTGCTTGATGAAAAGATGCCAACCTCCTTTCCTAATGGTGGGACCCAAAAGGAGCGTGTCATTTATGATAAGTGGCATGACGATGAATTAAAAGTTATGTCATAGATGCTTGCTTCTATGAATAATGAATTACGGAAGAAGTATGAATCTATGGAAGATGTTAGGTCGATCATTTTGCACTTAAAAGAATACTTTGATGAGAATGGTCGAACCTCTAGATATGATATATCTAAGGCATTGTACCGTATGAGGATGGTTGAAGGATCATCTATTAATAATCATGCTTTGAAAATGATTTGGCACATTGAAGAATTGATTAGGCTAAATCTCGTTATGGACAACGAGTTAGCTGTAAATTTGATCCTCCAATATTTACTCGATTCATTCTCTAGTTTTGTCCAAAACTTCGACATGCATAAGATGGAGAAAACTCTTGCTGAGTTACATAACATGCTGGTAGTTTATGAGAAGAAAATGCACAACACGAGACCAAATGTAGTGGCTATAGCTAAGGCTTATTCTTCAAAGGGTAATAACGTTTTGAAGAAAAAGAAATAGAAGATGCCTATCAAACCTGTTATGCAACCAAAACCTAAGATTGATAAAGGGAAATGTCATTAATGTGGTGTTAGAGGGCACTTGAGGAGGAATTGTAGAAAGTACTTCGCAAGCTTGAAGGTCAAGCCTAAGGACCAATCTTATGAAGGTATGGTGTCTATGCTTATTGAAATTAATTTTATAGTTAGTGCTGAATCCAACTCATGGGTTCTAGATTCTGCTGCAACTTCACATATTTGTATGTCTTTGCAGAATCTGGAAATAAGCAGGATGCTAGGGCGAAATGAGATTGTCCTGACATTTGCCAATGAAGCAAGAGTTGCTGCATTAATTATGGGGACTTTTCGGTTATGTTTGCCTTCTAGACATGTATTGGTTTTAAAGAACTGTTTGCATTATAAGAATGCTGCTATGAACATCATCTCTATACATTGTTTGAGTAAAAAGAATTATGAATTTTCTTTTGTTGATAATGTATGTTCTATTTATCATAATAGAACATATGTTGGTTCTAGCTTATTAACCAACAATCTTTATATCATTACAATATCCGATAATGCGATTACCAATGTCAATAAGCAAAATAGAATTGACATAAGTGCCATAACTAATAAACGCCCTAGAGACGATCCAAATAAAAAGTATGTTTGGCATCTCCGATTAGGTCGTATTGGAGAAGATAGAATTAACAAGTTAAGTAATGATGGATACATTGATCCTTCAAATTTTGAGTCATACTCAACTTGTGAGGCATGTCTTCTAGGAAAAATGACCAAAGCGCCTTTTGTGGGACAAAGTGCGCGAGCTGCCGACATATTAGAATTGATACATACGAATGTATGTGAACTAATTAATGAAGCTGCTAGAGGTGGTTATAATTACTTCATTACCTTCATCGATGATCAGTCACGGTATGATTATTTATACCTCATGAAGTATAGATCTGATTCCTTTGAAAAGTTCAAGGAATTCAAGGTTGAAGTTGAGAAACAAACAGGAAAATGTGTTAAGGTTCTTCGATCAGATTGAGGAGGTGAATACCTTAGTACTGAATTCCTAGAGTTTCTTAAAGAAATGGCATTTTATCATAATGGAAACCTTCTGGAACTCCAGAACATAATGGTGTATTTGAACGAAGAAATTGTACATTATTAAATATGGTACGATATATGATAAATTACACCAATTTGCCAATATCTCTTTAGGGATATGCCCTTAAGACAGTTGTATATATACTGAACAGAGTGCCGTCCAAATCTGTTCCAACTACGCCTTATAAGATATGGCATAGTAAGAAACCTAGTCTTAATCATATTAAGATTTTGGGTTGTCCAGCTTTCGTGAAAAAATTGGAGGTAAGATCTGAACAAAGTCACTTAATTGGATATCCAAATGAAACTCTTGGATATTATTTCTATTTTCATTCAAACCAAAGAATTTTGGTGAGCAAGCACGCTTCTAGTCTAGAGAATTAGTTTTTCCAAGAAGGTGGTGCTGGGTGGAAAATAGTCTTATAAGAAGAAAATAATGAAGTACTAAACAACTGAGTTCAGATAACAATCTCTGATTTGGTGGGAGCTTCTGATATACAACCTCTTAGGAGAAGTGCGAGAATGTCTCACCCAGCAGCTCGTTATAGACACTCGGTTGATCATATTGAACCATTATTCATTGTGAATGATATTGATCAACTTAGTGATCCTAAAACATATGAGGAGGCGATGTCGGACATCAATTCCGGTAAATGGCTAGAAGCCATGAAATCTGAAATGGATTCAATGTATTCCAATGAAGTTTGGACCTTAATTAACATGCCTGATGGTATTATACTAATTGGCTGTAAATGGATCTTTAAGAGGAAGATGAATGCTGAAAGTCAAATTGGAACTTACAAAGCACGGCTAGCGGCGAAAGGATATCGTCAGAAAGAATGAATTGATTATGACGAAACTTTCTCACCTGTGACCATGCTAAAATCCATTCGGATTATGTTGGCTATAACTGCACACCTTGATTATGAGATATTCTAAATGGATGTCAAAACGGTTTTTCTAAATGATTTTCTCGATGAGGACATCTATATGGAACAACCACGGGGTTTTGAATCCAGTAGTGAAAAACTGAAAGTGTGTAAGCTTAAAAGATCCATTTGTGGACTCAAACAAGCCTCCATAAGTTGGAATATCTGTTTTGATGAGGTAGTCAAATCGTTTGGCTTCATCAAAAATCCGGATGAACCTTGTGTATACAAGAAGATTAGTGGCAGTGCAATTGCATTTCTAGTTTTGTATGTTGACGATATACTTTTGATTGGAAATGATGTACCAATGATATCATCGATAAAACTATTATTGTCACAGAAATTCTCCATGAAAGATTTAGGAGACGCAACCTACATTTTAGGTATCAAGATCTATAGAGATAGATCAAAACGATTGATTTGCCTCTCACAATTACATACATAGACAAAGTGTTAACACGGTTTAACATGCAATGTTTCAAGAAAGGATTATTGCCTTTTAGGCAAGGGATCCGTCTTTCTAAGGAGATGTGTCCCAACACTCCTAAAGAAAGAGAGCGGATGGCGAATATACCATATGCATCCGCTATTGAAAGCATAATGTATGCTATGCTATGTACTAGACCTGATAATGCATATGCTGTAAGTATTACTAATAGATATCAGTTTGATCCAGGAGAAGAGCATTGGATAGTAGTCAAGAATATTCTTAAGTACTTGCCAAGGACTAAAGATTTATTCTTGATAAATGGAGAATGATTAAAGTTGTAGCTTATACTAATTCCAATTTTCAATCGGATCTTAATGATTATAAGTTTACGTCAGGGTTTGTCTTTACATTCAATGGTGGTGCAATTAGTTGGAAAGGTTCCAAATAAAGTATAACTGCCGATTCCACCACTGAGGTAGAGTATGTAGCTGCTTCTAAAGCAGCAAAGGAAGCCGCTTGGATGAAGAAGTTTATTTCTGAATTTGGAGCCGTTCCCTCAATTGAGTAACTGATCACATTGTTTTGTGACAATAATGGGGCAATAGCTCAAGCTAAAGAACCAATGTCTCATTAGAAGTCCAAGCATATTGAGAGACGCTTCCATCTCATCAAAGAAATTGTTGGGAGAGATGATATCGCCTTGCAGAAAATTGCCTCAGCAGAAAACGTGGCAGATCCCTTCACTAAAGTCTTACCCCAGTCTTCTCTTAAAAGACATATTGACAAAATGTGTTTGAGGTACCAGACAAGTTGGCTTTAGTGTAAGTGGGAGATTGTTGGATGTATGCCCTAAAGCTTCTATGTAATGGTTACATATTAGGGATTTCAGTTGTACTTTCATTATTATTATTTAATTAATGGCAATGACGTATTCATTCATTTGTCCAATTATTTTATATTTATGAATGATTCCATAAGATCAGTTACAACTAGACCTATTCTTAAGACGTCAATAATATATGTGACGGGTTCATAGTTAGAATGAATTTTTAAATCGTTCCGGTCGATGGATTATTGAGTGAATATTAATAATCCTATTGAGACTAGTGTGTTCTTAACTTCGCCATTAAGTATTGGATACTTAAGGGAATGATGATTTACATGTCATTGAATATTATGATGCCTGAGTTAGAACACAGGTGTTTATATTAGACAAATTCACTGAACGTGACGCATATGGAACAATTAGTGACATGGAAGCTTTTAGCGTGGTCAATGTCTAATTGTTAATGCTTTAGTCTTATGTAAATAATCCTTAGACCTGAGGCACAGTATTAACTTGTGTATTGAACAATTATGGTTCACGGGTGCACATAATGCCAGGTCGTTAATCTGTCTTTATACCTAATGGTTATAGTTTGTTCATATACAAAGTTACACGTGTGCGCAATATGGAATCGGTATCCTTGTTATATGCAAGGTATGATAATGATGTCCTATGCGATCTAATTGTGACACTGCATTGAAATCCTCGACTGGGGTTGTAATTGAGAATAAATTGTTTATGTCTCAAATAAAATGCATGTCAATTAGATTTGTGCATATGATCGAATTAATGACTTGTAAGACAGAGGGATTGAATTACACTGTAGCCAAAACTGATATATTCATTATGTTCTCAGAGTATTCACACTATCTGGGTAATCATGACATATTGCTAGATGTCAATTATGGCTTGTAAGACCCAAAAATTAATCGGGACAATTAATTCTTTTGGGATTATTAATGTGTTAGTATAAGTCTTACTACCAACATAGTAATAAACCTAGGGATGTCACACACCATAAATAATTAGGATGACGTGGAACAAGGAGAAATAATGTTGCAAATGTGTTTGCAATTACTGCAATCGAATTATCAATTTGAAATTAAATTAAATGAGATTTAATTTAATTTGTATTATAATCACAAGCCTACTTGCATATGATGCACATACATGTCCAATGTAAATATATGTTAATGCATTCTCAAATGTACATATAAAGAATATGTTCTTTTATTTTTAAAAGGGATTGATTAACTAATTATTTATTAGTTTAATTAATAATTAATTAATGCCTTTTAATAACTAATAAAATTAATAATAAAATTGAGCTTCATGCATGTGCATGAATTCGTGCACATGCACGAAGCAATGTTGCTGACCATCATGCATGAAGCATGGAAGGTCAGCAACCGCTGACCATTATGCCAAGATCGTGCATGAGCAACGGACGATTAGCAACAGTTGCTAATTGATCAGCAACTGTTGCTGGTTGGTTTTATTATTAAAACAATTGAGGGAAGAGTTAAAGGGCTGCTGAAAATAAAAAAGGAGACTTTGTGTGTTTTTGTCTTCTATTTCCAAATCGGTTCTTCACCATGAACAAAACCATGAAGTTCTGCTAGTTGCTGAAAATTGAGTTAAAGTGTGCGTGTGTTCTTGTTTCTTCGAGACATGAGGAAGAAAAACAATTCTCTCGTTCGGGCCATGACTATTATACATTAAGAATATAACGGATTGTTTTTACGTAATTGCTAGCATGATCGAAGTGGTGAACATCCCAAAGTTCTTTTTTTGTTTGACGTCCATTATTGGTGTGTCTGAACTAGAGGTCCAATGCTTGTGGGACTTGAATTGAAGAACATCCGAACCGATTCGTTTTAAAGCACGCTTCGAAAGATAATTCGGTTAACTCCCTTTTATGTTTAAATTTTTAATTAAAACACATGAACAACGCCTTAGGAGAATCATGTATAAAATATATCTTTGTTTTCTCTGCGTTCATTTTGTTAATTTTTTTTATACATGATTCATGAAACCCAAACACGATAGTGTTTGAAGGAAATGTTATTCATGGAAACACGTGAGGCCAACATGAAAATTAAGAGTCAACGTTGTAATATGTGTTTTGATTTCGTAAACAATATTTCTGACGTTCTCCCAACTTTGCAACACTCCGGCTTTGCATAGCCATCAAGCGCTAAATTTCGTAAAATTAGAAAGAAAGGTTTGTACCGGATGGTAAGAAGTCCCATAGAGAAAAATGACCGGGAGTCCAATAGAACCTGTGAGGTCTGGATGAACAAAGAGAGGAGAGATTTCTCATTTTCATTTTCAGACATGTGGAGCAACCTACTGAACAACCTTCTTTGTTCCAAAAGCAAAGGACCTTCTCATGCACTCCTCTGCAGTTTGCACATCTGATATAGAGATCAAGCCGTGCTAAGAAACAGGACCAAACTGAACTGAGGATTACGAAAATAAATGCAGAAAGACAGAGAGACACCACAAAAACATCGAGCTGTTACTGACCGCACGCCAAGATGCGGTGGGAATACACAGAAGAGTGAGCAGCCGGGGGAACGCGAACGCAGAGAGACAAGCTTAAGCAAACCCCGCCCGGCGATGGGATCCTAAGTGAGAAAAACAAGTAAACATCATAAAACCTGGTTTCGAAGCATTATATAAAAGAAATATGGAGAATCTGAATGAGGGTTTTGTTTTTACTGGGATAGCTGTTGGTAATTTCAGTTTGTTGACTGACTTTTCTAAATTGTTTTAGAGAATATAAATGCATATGCATTGGGTACTTCATATCATCAATTCTTACAGGCCAATCTGGTTTTTTCGGGCTTCTCAATCTTCCTCCTTCCTTCTAGCAAGGAGACACCCTGCCGTTCCTTAACACCTCTCTCGTTCCTAGCTGTCATCTCCCGTTCTCTCGAACCTGACGAAGAGTTAACCCAAAAAAAGAGACCCCCGCGAAGCTGTGCTCACGAGCATCAAGAGGCCTCACCTAAGGAATGGGAAAAGCTCGGGAGTGGCCCTTATCATTTTGTGAGATATGCCCTTCTTTGTCTTTTTGATATTCTACCACCACAAGATAAAAGGTATTCGGTGAGACTGCAGTCTCACTCGCCTAATATTTTCTCAAGAGGAACTTTAAAAAATTTCTGATAGGTGGGACCATGTTTGAACACATGTCAAGTGATGAATGGAGACGCTATTTGTAGGTAAGGGTTGCCCCCCTCGCCCACACATGTCTAGCGCTAAATGGAGTCATTATTTGCGGTAAGGGTTACTCCCCTCTCCCACGCCTAGTGTAGGTAGCCTAACCTAGCTTGTGGTCGAAGGGGGTTGGCCACCAACCCTCACTAGACTTGGTACGGAAAAAAAGGATAAGAAAGAATGAAAAATAAATTAAAAAATAACCACTATCTTGATAGTCGCGATGATTTGAATTCTCTTTCCCTCACAAATGAAAGGAATTTGAATCTTCTCACGATCGCTTGGGATCTTAAGTGGGACGTTAGGGGTAATGGATCTTCTCGCTTACATGTCCCCCCAGATTTACTTGCCGGCTGTCGGTTGTACAGAATTCTTAGGCCACAAAAAAAAATTAGAAAATGAAGAATAAAAATTATTCAATGTCATGCCGATCGTTCTACGTGACATTGCTGACGTCCACATTAGTTATTTATAGTTAAAATGACTAGATGAACTTAAAACGTGGAAATATGTAGGACTTAATTGATAAAATTGAAAAATATATAAGTGAATCAGCTAAAGTGTAATGGGTTTATGATATTTTGGACAATTTTCTCCTATAATCTACGGTCAAGTCTAAATGAAATGTCAAGCCTGACATTAGGGCTCGGCGTGACCGGGCCCAATTGATATGACCTTTCTGCAACTAAGGCCGCAAACAACCGCTTCCAAATAAGTGCAAAGGGCTTTTCTCCTTTTTCCCTATGAAAATCACACTACATCTCTACCCCCATGCACCTAATTTGTGGCCTGACGTCTATGATCTCTATTTAGCCGTTCTCTTTCTGCGTTCAATAACTACATGCTAGAGTGACCCAAGTGGTTCCGGCCATGCTTGCAATCCTATTCACCTTCCTAATCCTTTTGTTGACCAGAAACCACTAAACATGCTACAAGTTCAGACAACACGGCTAGGTTTGTGAATGAACAGTTTCGTTTCTAAAAGCTTTCCTAAATGCAGAATTGCAGAGAGATAAAAAGAGTGCTTACGAAGGTCAATCGATGCCTGAACTTAGCTCCCACTGAGGGCACATTTAGTAATCATCATATTCTCGAGAATAATTTTTGCTTAGAAATAATTTTTTCAGATTATGTTTTTTGGACAAGTTTTTGAGTATTCAAATGCATTTGATAATTGCACAAAATTTTTATTTCCAAAATATAAATATATTTGGTATTGCTCTCATTTTTTTTTTGTGATTTAGAATTTTTTTTAATTTTTAAAATAATTTTATTACATTTTTCTCTCTTTCTTTTTTTTAAAAAAAAAATCTTTTTCTCCTTCCTCTAGTCAATTGCAAGCCTCAACCATGGCTGACAGTCCTCGTTGGCCTCGAGGGAGCCTCACTGGCCCTTGGCAAAGCCAAACTTTGCCCAACCATTGTGAGGTCAGCCTCACATGGTTAGGTGACTTCAACCTCAGGGCTCGAGCCGACTGGCAATTTTTTTTATTATTGATTCAATTGCAAATCTGTTCCCAGGAACAGATTTGTTTTCAAAAAAAAAAGAGTGATCAAACGGATTATTATTTATTAATTTTTATTTTGGGAATAAAATGATAGAACTAGGCACTATTTGGCACGATACCAAACAAGCCCGAATTGATCATTTCTCTTTGGCCTACTTTCATTGAAAAAGGAAAATAATTTTGTTGTGTGAATTAAAAATTGCTTTTGTTCATCCATTATTGTCTCCTTAGCACTATTAGGTACTTATAAATATCAGAATCATGAGTAGTCCTTTTGAAGCCTGAGAAGCCAAAGCTCATGGAAAGTCACTGGTAAAAGGAGAAACATTCCATCAAGTTCTAGAAGTTTAGAACTAAAATGGCTATAATGAAAGATGAGATTCAAAATGAATTTATAATGGTATCTTTTGGTACTTTAAAGATTATCAGTTATTACATTTGATTACATGATTTGTTTATACCAAAAACTTAGCAAGCGAGCGTCGTGTGCACCATTTCTACTATGATCGTAAAGATTCGAGGTGCTATATGATAAATGATAGTCTAATAATCTAATTTGCAGTACAAATGGAGAAATGTGAAAGGTGAAAGTCACAGCCACCCTAAAAGCCACCCTAAAACAAGACCTAACACTATATCCTCGGCAAAAAAGAGACATGACATGGGTGGCATCGGACTTACCCCATTATTGTTCGCCTATTCCGTGGAGCTATACACTCTTGGGTTCTGTTTATTTTGGAGAGAACAAATGATTTAGGAATCATTTTCTCAAAAACAATTGCTTGTATCACGTAAAATAATTAATCAATGAAATTTTCATTATCAACAAAAAATTTATGTCTAAAATTTTTTATGGATGATGGAAATATTTTTCGTTCAATTTTGTTTTTGCAGGTTATATAAGCGATCATTTTTGGAAAATTGTTTTCCTTCATTTTTCCATGAAATGTATGCAACTTGTGTGCATTTTTTTTTTTTACAGAAAATGAATGATTTGAAAAATATATTCCTAAAAATAATCACTCGTGTCGCTTAATAAAATGAACGAATGAAAAAAATTTCATTGTTAAAGAAGATTTTTAGATATAAATGGTTGTTGATAATAAAATATTTTTCATTGATTAATTATTTTAAGCAACACAAAATAATTACTTTTAAAAGAAATTTTCAAATAATCCACTTTTCGTGAGATAAACCAACTCATGATCCTTTTCATAGGGAAAAAGAACAAAGATATTGACATCACAAAGAAAAGGAGAGGATGGTTCGACAACTACCGGCAATCCCCTTCAAGACTCGTACGACATCATTAGAGAACTTGCTTTTAACACATAATCATCGACAATCCACATAGCTTGAATTTACTAGAACCGATCTTAGCACGCTCCCGCTAATTCCCACCAATTTCTTGATTTTTTTTTTTTTTTTTTTTTTTTTTTTTTGCCTTCTCGTTCCCATCACCTTCAACCTAGAATGCTGGATGCAGTTACATCTCATAGGGTGTCCAGTCTAGACATCTAAAGCCGCCAATTTTGGGGCACTTTTTGCACCTCCCTGGCATTGCACAAAACTGGGTACAGAGCTAGCATGCGATTATGTGCATTGCCATAAAGCATGCTAGCTTTGCAATGGGCTCTTCACCCATTCTCACTCACTCCAAATGTGGATAACTACTATATTAGTCTACCCATTGATAATCAATGCAAGTACCGAACCGACGTGGAGTTTATCTTCCTCATCGTGAAGCCCCTTATTTTATTATCTATTTTTATCTTCTTGATAGGGAATACAAAGAACAGCACGGGATCTTCTACCCTAAGACGGATCTCTCGCATGTTTCCTTTTTGAGCCTTTTAAGGACCTGCTCAGAGGTCTGTGTGAGTTCTTGCATTCCCTTGCAACAATGCTCGATTCATAGCCCCATCTTTTCTGCACGTACATAAATGCATTCCCTCGCAACAGTGCTCAATTCATAGCTCCATATTTTCCGCACGCACATAAAAGAAGGAATATCAGGGACGCGTCCGTGGATCATTGCCTCCGTTCTTCGACTCATCAATGGAGGGAGGAGATGTCTACAGAGTGAGCAGGAGCCTGCGTGCGAGTGCCTCCAGGGCGTGGAGGAACCATGGGATGGACGAGGCGTTCTCAGGGTCCCTATCGCGCCGAGGCGACGAGGATGAGGACGACGAGGAAGCTCTCAAATGGGCCGCCCTTGAGCGGCTCCCCACATTTGACCGCCTGAGGAAGGGCATCCTGACCGCCTCGCGTGGCGGAGGGGATGAGGTCGATGTCCTGAACCTCGGCTTCGAGGAGAAGAAGAAGTTGCTCGAGAGGTTGGTGAGGGTGGCCGAAGAGGACAATGAGAGCTTCTTGTTGAAGCTAAAGAACCGCATCGCGAGGTAAAAGATATTGAGAAATGCCACGCTAAGTGTGGTTTTGTTTCACCGAAGATTTCATGGTAAAATAAAATATTTTCTATAAAAATCACTTTCTAATAAAATGTTTAGTTTTCATTTATTTGGTGGTTTAAGGAAAGTGATTTCGTTCTTGTCAAAAGAGAAAACTATCTTTTCTCAATTTAAACTTGTTATTTTCAGTCCATGAGAAATGTTTTCCATATATTGATTAATATTCCATCATCCAAATATTGAAAAGTTGGAAAATAATTTTCTGAAATAGTTTTCCTTCAAACTAACAAATCCTAAATGATGTGGTAGATTTTACTATTTTTTTTAATTGGATCCACTTATATAAATATTCTAATCCCTTTGTGATTAGTCTTTCATAAAAAGCAATGATATTAACTTGTTTATTCTATAAAGTGAAGCAGCAAATGGTTAGTAAGTATTCAAATAAGTGCATCATAACGGTAAATCCGTCATATCATGGTATTCTTAATATTCTAAAAACTTAGAATTCCTTAGCAAATTACTGATCATTGATCAACGAAAGACAGATAGTTCAAATAAGGGTGGGTATTCCAAAACTAATTGATAGTTTATTTTTTTTAAAAAAAGGTTGGTTAGTCTCTCAAATAAAGATGGATACATTCGAAAAAAAAGATAAATTCAAAGTTACCAAAAGATTAGAAAAGTTGATCTTCTGTCAAATGATTTAATAGTTTTATGAAAGTGTTAGTATGTTAGCAACAAATTATTGAGAAATTGGGAGACCCGTCACTTTTTTTATTAATAGTATTTTGACACTTACCAAGTCTTTCTGTAAAAACATATCCCTTTTTTTTTTTTTTTTTTGTGGAAATAGGATGATAGAATTGTCGTAATTGGATTGCCAAGGCATTGAAAGAAGCAGCCGACTGATAGAATAGAAGTTACAATGCATTACCTTACCAATCATAATGAAATTGCAAAAGTAATATTTTCCTTTGTTTACCACGGTAACTATTCATACAAGTGACTATCTGCTGTAATTAAGCATTTGTGAGCTAGTAATGCAAAATGAATATTTCTTTTCTTTATATATATTTTTTCGCAAAAATTGTTTTCGACTGTTAAAGCAGTTTTAGTGACATTTTGTCCAATTATGGGTCTTATGAATGTGGTTTTCGTTGTAGAGTGGGAATTGATCTTCCTAAAATTGAAGTGAGATATGAGCATTTGAATGTGGAGACAGAGGCTTTTGAAGGAAGCAGAGCTTTGCCCAATTTCATTAACTTCGGTCTCAATTTTGTAGAGGTAATCACCAGCACCAGCAAGCACATCAAACATAACAAGCGCACTTCTTTATTTTTCATTTAGCAGAGACAAGAACACTGACCATTAATTATATACAAATGCTCAAATGTAGTAAATATGTTTCTGTCTAATATTTTCTTATTCTTATTCTTTTTACCTTTTTCCTTTTGTTGTTGAAGGGCATCTTGACTTCCCTGCACATCCTCCCTAGCAGAAAGAAACACTTGACCATCCTGCAAGACGTTAGTGGGATCATCAAACCTGGCAGGTGGGCAAATTAAACCAAATTAAAAACAACTTTAAATCACATATGACGTGGAATCTCACTTCTAATTTCAGTTTTCTTTTTTTTTTTTTTTTTTTTGGCTTGAACCAAATGACGAAAATTTTCTTTTGCTTTCTTCCTTCGTTTTCGCAACCGGTTTCTGATTTGCGTTCCGTTTTTGCAGGATGACATTGCTTTTAGGTCCTCCTAGTTCAGGGAAGACCACACTCCTGTTAGCTTTGGCTGGCAAGCTTGACCCCAAACTGAAGGTAAATGCGATTATTTCATTTAATCACACCTTTTTTCTTACCCGATTTCCAACGTGTAGTCGCTGAAACTAAATCTGTGTCTCAAAGTTCACTAAAATACGAATACTGTTACTTAGACCACAGGAAAGGTTACTTACAATGGACATAGCTTCAATGAGTTTGTGCCCCAAAGAACTGCGGCCTATATAAGTCAACATGATCTTCACATTGGAGAAATGACAGTAAGAGAAACTCTGGCCTTCTCCGCCAGATGTCAGGGGGTCGGAACTCAATATGGTACTTAGAAATCTTTCTTCTTCTATCATTTACATAGTCGGGTTTGAATATGAGATATCTGTATAATGAGAAAAAGGTGGATCCGTTTGTGGCACTCTGTAGATATGTTGGCAGAGCTATCGAGAAGAGAGAAAGCAGCAAATATAAAACCAGATCCTGATATCGATGTCTACATGAAGGTAATGCTAATAGTCGCTTTTCTCCCCTTTTCCAAATCAAACAAGGATATGGAACACATCATGCATAAGAAAACTCGACAAGGAACAAATGGTTTTTGAGTACAACACTGGAATAGTTCTTTTCTTTCCCACGGGCAGAGAACTGTGTTGAGTTTGCTTATGGGGTCTTTTATGGTGTGAAATCCATCAGGCTGCAGCAATGCCAGGTCAAGAGGCCAGCGTTGTGACAGATTATGTTCTCAAGGTAACCTTTGACAAGGATCACAAAAAGTAAGTCACACAAACAAATTGGAGGAATAAACGTTTAATGAACATATCCATTTTCCACAGATTTTGGGGCTAGAAGCTTGTGCAGATACCATGGTTGGAGATGAAATGATCAGGGGTATTTCTGGAGGACAAAGGAAGCGTGTGACCACAGGTTAGTACCAATTTCCATCAGATACCAGGAAATTAATATACGATGTTCCCTCTCTAGTCTAATCAGCAAAATTGATCACTGACCTGCATTTGCCAGGTGAGATGCTGGTCGGGCCTGCAACAGCATTCTTCATGGATGAGATATCTACTGGGCTTGATAGCTCGACCACGTACCAAATAGTGAAGTCCCTGATGCAATTCAATCACATTTTCGAAGGCACAACCGTTATTTCCCTTCTCCAGCCAGCTCCAGAGACTTACAATATGTTTGATGACATTATTCTACTATCTGATGGCCAGATCGTGTACCATGGTCCTCGTGAGCAGATCCTAGATTTCTTTGAATCCATGGGATTCAAATGCCCTGAAAGGAAGGGTGTTGCCGACTTCTTGCAAGAAGTACATTGAAACATAACAATTTTCCATCCTGCGCTTTTTGAAGCATTCTCAAATCAAGTGTCTTGCAATAACACATTTTCCATTTTTATTGATAGGTAACGTCACGGAAAGATCAGCAGCAATATTGGGCACATAAAAATGAGCCTTACAATTTTATCACGGTTGGGGAGTTTGCAGAGGCATTCCATTTGTTTCACTTGGGAAGGAAACTCAGGGATGAGCTTTCCACTCCTTTCAATCGAAGCAAGAACCACCCAGCTGCTTTGACTACCAAAAAATATGGGGTAGGAGTAAAGGATTTGCTGCAAGCTTGTGCTTCAAGAGAATACTTGCTCATGAGGAGAAACTCCTTCGTTTACATTTTCAAGATCTTTCAGGTAAATGCTGACTTCAATTCTCATTACGAACTTGAACTAGCCATAACACGATTTAACTCATTTATCAGCTCGCTGTTGTCGCCTGTATTACAATGACCCTCTTCTTTCGGACTAAGATGCCTCGGGATACCACAACCGATGGGGGGATTTATATTGGCGCATTGTTCTTCTCCCTCACTATGATCATGTTCAATGGAATGGTGGAGATTAGCATGACAATTGCCAAGCTCCCGGTTTTCTACAAGCAGAGGGATCTCCTCTTTTACCCGGCATGGGCATATGCTCTTCCAAATTGGATTTTAAAGATCCCTATCACCTTTGTGGAGGTTGCAGTTTGGGTGTTCATGACCTACTATGTCATCGGATTTGATCCACATGCTGATAGGTGAGAAAGAAAGGGGATAATTCTGCTGTTGAAAGATGGCAAATCCAACATTGCATTCGTAAAATTTTAACTGGCTCGATGTACGAGGTGTCTGTGTCGTGTTTGCAGGTTGTTCAGGCAGTACCTTTTGCTTGTGCTCGCCCAGCAAATGGCATCGGCATTATTTCGGACAATTGGGGCAGTGGGTAGAAACATTATTGTTGCCAACACATTAGGGACATATTTTCTGCTCATTCTCTTTGCATTAAGTGGTGTTGTTCTTTCAAGAGGTAAAGTGTCCAGTAGAATTCAAAACCTTTTTTTCTTTGGCCTTCTTTAGTCAAGAGGAGTGCTAATTTCGAATCCTCATACCAATTGCAGAGGAAATAAAGAAATGGTGGATTTGGGGTTATTGGGTATCACCCTTAATGTACGGGCAGAATGCGCTAGTTACTAATGAGTTTTTATCATCAAACTGGAACAAGGTGAAACCTTGTAATTGCTCGATGACAGAATTTCGTATTTCTCCATGAATATCGTTTCAGAACACCTGATATTTGTTATGTATGCCATGTGATAGGTTCCCTTCAATTCAAGTTCAAATGAAACACTAGGAGTTCAATCTTTGAAGTCACGTGAAGTTTTTACCCATGCCTCCTGGTATTGGATTGGAGTCGGGGCAGAGTTTGGATACACTTTGCTCTTCAACATCACGTTTCCGTTGGCTCTCACTTTCCTCAACCGTAATTGGATTCCAGTTTCTTCTTCTTTAGGCTTCAGTCCATTGGAGCTAGCCTAACTTCTCCAAGCAATTTTGCAGCCTTTGGCCGATCTCAGGCACTAAAATCAGAAGATCATCAAAGCAATGAAAATGATCATAGAGAAGGAGGATCAGTTCAGTTGGCGTCTCGGGGTTCTAGTCACCAACAAGCACCTGGTAATAGTCTCATTGTTTCTTTCAGATTTTATTGTCTATTTTTAGCAGGTGGGTGATGTACAAAAGACTAACAGTAGAGGCTGAAAAGAGCAACTGTTTTTTTCAAGGACTTGCGTTATGTCTTAACCAACGTTTTCTTTTCGGATTTGCAGTGAGTTCACCCAGATCCTCATCTACAAGTCCCCAGATGGCCGGTGTGACTAATAGGGAAAGAGGAATGGTCCTGCCATTTGAGCAACACTTTATCACTTTCGATGAGATCAAGTATTCAGTTGATATGCCACAGGTAATATGTTCAAGTTGAACCGTGAGAAATCTCAAGATAGTACCTCTTCCTGATAGAAGCATATATATTCATACCCGAGTATTGCCATTTTAAGTACCTTGTTTTGTCTATGTTGGCAGGAAATGAAGAGTCGAGGTGTTCCCGAGGATAAATTAATGCTCTTAAGGGGTGTAAGTGGTGCTTTTAGGCCGGGTGTTCTCACAGCTTTGATGGGTGCCACAGGTGCCGGTAAAACTACTTTGATGGATGTGTTGGCTGGCAGAAAAACTGGAGGATACATCGAAGGAAACATAATGATTTCGGGATATCCAAAGAATCAAGAGACATTCGCTCGGATTTCTGGCTACTGTGAACAAAACGACATCCATTCACCTCATGTCACGGTCTATGAGTCATTGATTTACTCTGCATGGTTGCGTTTACCTGCTGACATCGACGATGAAACCAGAAAGGTCGGCTTCTATCCCTCATTATAAACTCTTCAAGTTCTTGTTTCTTTTAAAGTCCAAACTTAAAGCTATTTTTGTCCAGCTAGATGTGAAGTTGTCATCAAGAGTCATTCTTATCCATCATATCATTTGTATTTCAAAAAAACTTTACAGATGTTCGTTGGGGAAGTCATGGAGCTTGTGGAACTAAATCCACTGCGACAAGCCTTGGTCGGTTTGCCTGGTGTCAATGGTCTTTCTACAGAGCAACGAAAAAGGCTAACCATAGCTGTTGAACTAGTAGCAAACCCGTCCATTATTTTCATGGACGAGCCAACATCTGGGCTCGATGCAAGAGCTGCTGCTATTGTGATGAGAGCAGTAAGGAATATAGTGGATACAGGGAGAACTATTGTGTGCACCATCCACCAGCCGAGCATTGACATATTTGAAGCTTTTGATGAGGTGAGTAATGTCAACACATCCTAAGTACAAGAATTTATTCATAATGCTATTGATAAATGAGCCATGTACTTCTGCCGTAGCTTCTCCTATTGAAACGAGGTGGGCAAGAGATATATGTTGGTCCGTTGGGTCGTCATTCTTGTCATCTAATCGAGTACTTTGAGGTACGAGTTGCTTGGCTGGTATGGTTTCAATTTCCCTTTTCTCAAAATTCACTAAATCACCAAGAAGAGATACCTTCATGTGAAAGGGAATCCGAGGAGTTAGAAAAATTGAAGACGGTTATAATCCAGCAACTTGGATGCTTGAAGTCACAACACCAGCACAAGAACTTGCCCTGGGGATTGATTTTGCTGATTTTTACAAAAATTCGGACTTGTACAGGTGGGTTCAGTGCATTCTGAAAGGACCAAATTTTAGCCTTGTTAATGACCATAAGAGGCAACACTCACATAGATTGCAGAGAGTTAGATTGACACATCCTGCAATTTTCCAGGAGAAACAAGGCTTTGATCAAAGAATTGAGCGTACCACCTCCTAATTCCAAGGATCTCTATTTCCCCACTAAGTATTCACAGTCAACTTTCACCCAACTCATCGCTTGCTTATGGAAACAACATTGGTCTTACTGGCGCAACACAAACTATACAGCCGTTCGGCAGCTCTTCACAATCCTCGTGGCCTTAACCTTCGGGAGTATGTACTGGGATACCGGAACTAAAACGTAAGTCCTGCCTAGACACGTAAAAGTTTTAGCCCGTGTACCATCAAACTGGATGTGTGTTCATTGACCTTTGGATCTTGCAGGAACCGAGCGCTAGACGTACTTAATGCGATGGGCTCAATGTATGCTACCTCTATTTTTCTCGGGGTCCAAAATGCATCTCCCGTGCAACCAGTTGTATCGGTGGAAAGAACAGTTTTTTATAGAGAGCGAGCTGCTGGGATGTATTCAGCCGTGGCATATGCTCTAGCGCAAGTAAAATTTTGCTTCACAATGATCCCGATCTTCTCTTAAAAATCTGTACTCTAATTTTATGTTCCTTACGTGGTTTGAATCCCGATATTGTAGGTTCTGATTGAAGTCCCCTACATCCTTGCCCAAGTCATAACGTACACCCTCATAGTTTATCCGATGATTGGATTCGAATGGACAGCTGAGAAGTTTTTCTGGTTTTTGTTCTTCGAGTTCTTCACCATGTTGTTATTCACCTTCTTTGGCATGATGGCAGCAGGCTTGACCCCGAACCATCATATTGCCGGCATCGTTTCATTTGCATTCTACCTTCTATGGAACCTCTTCACGGGGTTCCTAGTGCCACGACCTGTAAGTTCTATCTAGCAACCATTTCAATGATTTTGCTGATTTTCCTCTTTCTGTTTCCAAAATGGTAGTGATGCCTGATAATGATAGACTACCCTCACTTGCTGTATCTTTACCAGAGGATGCCTGTTTGGTGGAGATGGTTCTATTGGACATGCCCCGTCGCTTGGACTTTATACGGGTTGGTGGCCTCCCAGTATGGCGATGTGGAGGACGTGCTTGAGGACTATGGCGGCTCGGTGAAACAATACGTCAAAGATTACTTGGGCATCAGACACGACTTCCTTGGGGTGGCCGCCGGCGTGATCATCGTGTTCCCCATTCTCTTTGCTTGCATTTTCGCCGTTTCCATCAAGGTGCTCAATTTCCAGAAGCGATAAAAGTCTTTTAGCACTCATGGTGACATACGGCACATGGCTAATAGCATTCCCATCGCTGATTGAGGAGGCACAAGATCGAAGAGGCACGGGTTCAGCACTCGTGTTATGAACAGGAGCCCTGCAGAGATCATTTCCAGTTTAAACAACTGTAATCTTTCTCGATATCTAAATATTTCATAGATTGATTCGGTTGAGAAATGGATATTAGGACTGACTCGTGATATAATGTCAGTTCTGATGGTATAAACGTCATTTCATTGGCCACAACCCAATTTGGCCAAAATTTTTTATCTTATATTGGAGCTGTAGCAAGACGAAGGTAGAAGTTGTGTGTGAATTAGACAGACTTATGTCATCGCTAGTTCAAACGGCTCGTCTTCCCCTTTAACCTAAAGACCATCTCTTTTATTATAATTAAAGCGACTTTGAACATCAAATAGAAGAGAGAAAATTTAAAAGAAAAACGCTTAACTCAATCTAAAGACAAATGTATAATTATGGTGTGATTATATATAGGAGTAATGATAGAATATTTAAATACTGAATCACCCTTTTTTTCTAATGGCTTAAGCTTTTGTATCTTACTCTCTTACATAACATACATATACATATACATATACATATATATAAACATATTTGTATGTGTGTATTTATTGAAATGAATGGAATGTGATTAGTGGAAAGGTAATATGCCCTCTTTGGATAATTTTCCCGTGATTTCTTGTTTCTTATTCTACTTTTATTCATATTTTGAGATGAGAATATTAGAAATGCCATAACTTTCATACGACTCTCACTTATGTGTCACAACCTTTTTTTTTTGCTCATTTGAATATCACATTAGTGTAAAATTGTTGACTTGAGTACCTATTTTGGCAATTCATCCTAAGTTGCTTTTTAAATTGTGTTTTGAATCCGACATGGCTTTTAAGAGAAATTGAAGTCTAAAGTAAAAAAATTCTTCAATGACACCGCTCCTCCTCCATTGTGCATTGCCGTTCTCACCTCTCCATCCCTACGCATGCTTTGAGCTCCCAAGATTTGTCCGTTCAGGAAATTTAAAGATGGCACTGGCAACTCCTAAGAGTGAATGCTGAGTTGGGGTTCTTTAAAAACGAATGGCACGAACGAGTCACTTTCCGTCTCCCTCGCTAGCTTAGATAACCCCAACTTTGGCTCCGACAAAATTTTGCCCCAAATTTTAAAGAGGGCTCTTCACCAACCTTTTCAATTTTGACAAAATTTTGCCCCAATTCTCTAGACCGGGTTGGGTTTCTTCAAAAACATCTCTAAATGAATTGACTTCTCATTCAATGATTATCTTGCCATCGAGCCATGTCGAATCTTATATATTAAATCAGTTGTACGTTGGACTTTTCGACAAGGTAAATAGTCAGTGGAGCTCAAGTGAAACATTTTTAAAATGGGTGTTACTCAAGTGAGTGAAAATATATATATACACATACTAATCAAGTGAGCGCCATAAGATGTTCATTGAGGAAGTCGTGGAGCTTGTAGAACTTAATCCACTGCGACAAACCTTGGTCGGTTTGCCTGGGGTCAACGGTCTCTCTACCGAGCAACGCAAAAGGCTAACCATAGCTGTTGAACTAGTAGCGAACCCCTCTATTATTTTCATGGATGAGCCAACCTCTGGTCTCGATGCGAGAGCTGCCGCTATTGTCATGAGAACAGTGAGGAATACGGTGGATACAGGCAGAACTGTTGCATGCATGATCCACCAGCTGAGTATTGATATATTCGAATCTTTTGATGAGGTAAGTAATGTCTACACATCCAGAGTACAAGAATTTATTCGTAATGCTGTCGCTACATGAGCCATGTACTTTTACTTGTGCCGCAGCTTCTCTTATTGAAACGAGGTGGGCAAGAGATATATGTTGGTCCATTGGGTCACCATTCTTGTCATCTAATCAAGTACTTTGAGGTACTCACTTCGGTTGATCCGGTTTCAGTCTCCCTTTTTCGCAAAGTAAACTGAGTCACCAGAAAGAGATATCTTCGTGTGAAAGGGAATCCAAGGAGTTAGCACAATCAAAGATGGTTATAACCCAGCAACTTGGATGCTTGAAGTCACGGCGCCTGCATAAGAACTTGCTCTGGGGATCGATTTTGCTGCTTTATACAAAAGTTCGGACTTGTATCGGTAGGTTCACTGCATTCCCACAGGCCCAAATTTTAGCCTTGTAAGCGACCATATGAGGCACTCACATTGACCACTGAGAGTTAGATTGACACATCCTGCAATTTTCCGGGAGAACCAAGGCTTTGATCAAAGAACTGAGCGTACCACCTCCGAATTCCAAGGATCTCTTCTTCCCCACTAAGTATTCGCAGTCAACTTCCACCCATTTCATCGCTTGCTTATGGAAGCAACATGGGCGCAACACAAACTATACAGCCGTTCGGCACCTCTTCACCATCTTCGTGGCTTTACTTTTTGGGAGTGTGTACTGGGATATCGGATCTGATATGTAAGTCCTGTCTAGACATGTAAAATCTTTAGCCTGTGTACCATCGAACTGATGTGTCTGTAAACCTTCAAATATTGCAGGAACCGAAGAATAGACGTGCTTAATGCAATGGGCTCAATGTATACTACCGCTATCTTCCTTGGGATCCAAAATGCATCTCCTGTGCAACCGGTTATATCAATGGAAAGAATAGTTTATTACAGAGAGCGAGCTGCTGCGATGTCCGCAGCCCTGCCTTATGCTCTAGCGCAAGTAAAATTTTCCTTCACAACAATCTCGATCTTCTCTTACAAATCAGTACTCTAATTAAATGTTCCTTATGCGGTTTGAATCCCCATGTTGTAGGTTCTGATTGAAGTCCCCTACATCCTTGCACAAGTCATAACGTACGCCCTCATAGTTTATCCGATTAATGGGTTCGAATGGACAGCCGAGAAGTTTTTCTGGTTTTTGTTCTTCATGTTCTTCGTCATCTTGAGTTAAATTACTTTGGCATGCTAGTGGTAGGCTTGACCCCGACCCTGCAAGTCGCCAGCATCATCTCCTTTGCAATCTTCCCTCAGTGGAACCTTTTCTCTGTGTTCCTTGTGCCGCGAACCGTAGTGTTATCTAGCAACCCTTCGGATGATTTTGCTCATGTTCTTCTTCCTTTATCCAACATGGTATTGACACCTGACAATGAGAGACTACCCTCTCTTGCTGTATCTTCGACACAGGATGCCTATCTGGTGGAGATGGTTCTACTGGGCATGCCCCGCTGCTCGGACTTTATGCGGATTGATGACCTTGCAGTACGGCGATGTGGCGGACAAGCTCGAGGACTATGGCAGCTCAGTGAAACAATACACCAAAGATTACTTCGGTTTTAGACACAGCTTCCTGGGTGTGGCCGCGGTAGTGATGGCCATGTTCCCCGTGATCTTTGCTTGCATTTTCTTTGTTTCCATCAAGGCACTCAACTTCCAGAGGCGAAAAAAAAAAAAAAAAAAACACATTTTTAGCATTCATATCGGCATATGGCGCCGCCAATGTCATTCCCATCGCGGATTGAAGAGGCACGAATTCGGCGCTCATGTCAAGAACAGGATGCTTGCAGAGATCATTTTTTGTTCGGATACTACTGACTTTAATTGAGGGCGGCTGATCAAAGGGTCATTCAGTCCTAATAATCCATTTCTCAACTTGATTAGTTCTTGCAAAATTTGAATATCTATTAAAATTATAGTTGTTCATGTCATGCCAATGAAATATTTGAGGTTAGACAGAAGTTCAGACAAGATGATGATTATCTAATTCGTCACTTCTGATGGTATTTACTTCGTTTCTTTAGCCACAACACAATTTGGCCAAAAAATTTAGCTTGTGCCAGAACGAAAGGTTTGTGTCACTTATACTAAAAACCAACTTTGAACATTAAGTAGAAAAATAAAAAGTCTAAAGGAAAAACTCTTAAAATCTCACTCCATTAGCAAATGCATAATTATAGTCATTTTTTTAGAGGTGTAGTGAAATAGACTATGCACAACCACTATGCGATTGAGAGAAGTTTATAGATTTTACCCAGCAAAATTTAAGAGAAGAATATATCAAGATATCAACTTAATCATAAATATAGATGGTAAAATAGCATTTATGGGTGTATTTAGTAACGTTTCTGTTCAAAAATTGTTCCAAATAACAAAAATAGAAAAAACTATTTCTTGTTCCAGGAAACAATTTTGAATAAAAGAAAGTATTTGGTAAACTTGTTTTTGGAATGAAATAAGAACATGAACATTTTTGATAAACTTATATAATTTTTTTGTTTTTTTTATTTTTTAATATTCCTTCCTTTTGGCCGATTGCTGGCCTCGACCATGGCCAGTGACCAACCGATGAGAGCCAACGGCCTCGCCCAACTACGGTGAGGCTCACCCCCTCTGACAAGGTCGCCGACCCTCAACGACCGATCGCCGACCATGGCCGAGGCTGGCCACCGGCAAAAGAAAAAAGAAGAAGAAAAGAAAGAAAAGAAAAAAAACGAGGAGAGAGAAAATTTGTTTCTTGAAAATGTTCCAGAAACAAGAAATTCATATTTTTTGTTTTTGTTCCAAATTTGTTTAAAACAAAAAAATAGATTTTGAATAAAAATCCAAACAAATGCGTTTCTATTATTTTTTTTTTCGGAAACAAAAAAATAGGAATTGTGTTCATAAACACAAGCTAGGAACACAAACAAATAGGCCCTATTTCTCCACTATTTCCATACAATCGTTATATGATAAGTAGATCTTTTTATCACATATTAGTAATTTGGACCCATTTAGCTACGTTTTATGTTTCAATTACACCTTAGGCATCAAGGGAGAAAAACTATCTTCAGCTTGAGTTTCTGAACAAATGCTTACATTTGTAACTATTAAATCCAGAAATTATTCTTGCATCAATTAGAATTCTAACTTGCCAAAAAGTTGTAGCTATTGATTGTCTATCTGCAATACTACAGATAAGCATTGGTGTCTGTTCAAAGTAACTCCTCATTTATTATAAATAAATATTTTTTCACTTAATTCTCGGACGTGTGATATTTAAAAGAACTTTTTATATATTTCCTCATATTTCGAAATTCAATAATTTTTTAAAATAAAGCAATTACACGCTTCAAAGACAACGCGATATTTTTGTTTCTCTTATGTGGATTCTCTCTTGAATTTTTTTTATCAAATACAAGTTAATAGCCAGTGCACTCATATTGCATAAATCATATAATATAAGTTGGATTAAACTCATTCTCCAAGGTATAATTTTTCCCAGACCAAAAATGGAAAATTAAAAAAGAAAAAGAAAAAGATAAACAGAAAAGCCAAATAAAGAGCATCATATTGATCGTCTCCCTTCAGTCATTTCTTCAACCTTCGGCCATGGCGGTGTGCTCGCATCGACTGCTGCACTTCCCATGGCTGTTGCTGAAGCCCTTGAGCCCAAGAACCTCGGCTCTTGCAAACCCAGAAGGGAGCAGACGCGTAGGAAGGCTCTTCCACCGCTGCTTCGCTCAGACCCTGTCTTCCTCGCCGCCTTCGCCGTCGGCTCTCGAATCCTGCGGCGCCCCGGAAAGGTCGGAGCAGCTGAAATGGCAGGCCTTTCGGAAGAAGAAGGTGGTGATGCGGGTCGGGTATGTGGGCACCAATTACAGAGGTGAGCTCGCAGCGCTCTGAGGAATGCCGGTGATGCCATCTTTATTTCCGTTTGTTGATGGAGCGGCTTTTTTTTTTTTTTTTTTTTTTTTTGCCTCAGGTCTTCAGATGCAACGAGATGAGCATTCGTTGTCTAGTAAGTCCATGTTTGTATTGCTTTCTCTTCTTTAGTTTCGCAGCTGAAATGTTTGTTTGACCAACTGCTCCGTTTATATCCGTTGTCTTGATTTGTACTCAGCTGGTTTTTCTGCTTTCGGTATTTGACTGGATTTGTTTCACACGTTGTACTAAGAATAAGCAGCTTGTCCATTGTGTAGGCAGTCTAGTTTAATTTATGCAGGTTGTGCCTTATCATGTACCGTCGACTATGTTTACGGAATCAAGGGGCGAGTCTGCGAGATGGTTTCTTTGCCATTTCATAATAACTACAACATAATGTGAAAAGCTATCATGGTTGGGTGCATTTGATGAGGACTTTTAGTCATTTGATTTTCATAAAATCTCTCCTTTGTCCCTTCTTTAATTCTGCTCTGTTGAGAACCTTTCCCATGCTTTTGTCTAAGATGCCAGAAGGACCAACTTGTTGAACAAAATCTTCCTTGCTAGATCTCAATTGTGGAACTTTGGTCCGGTACACTTACGAACAAAATGGGAATAAAATTTGTCCACTTCACAAGTCCATTCAAGACAAGACATCTTTCTACCTCTTTTGAATTGTTTACACCCTCATGTTGCTGCCATAATTGGGAGTTAGTTTCTTCAAAGTTCATGTTGATGAAGGTTTTGCAGCTCTGTGATTTATGAGCATGCATGCACAAGGTGCACTCTACTTACAGAAGTCACTGTGGAAGTGGAATTTTTCAGTCACACCTCCATTTGTCTGATCTCACTGGGATTCTGATGATGAAAGCATGTTGTGCGCAATGTAGACAATGTTCCTTTGAATCTAGCTGCTTTAAATCATAAATTTAGCGATTCACATTTTTCTTGAGTAGCAATTCATGTTTTTATTGAGTATTTACTCATTTGCTTGTCTCTTAATATATGTCAAAACATCCTTGCCACGGAGGTCATGTTTATGTTTACACAAGATGAGACCTGGCTAAGCATGTAAACTCCAAATGCAGCTGTAGAAGAAGAGTTGGAAAATGCTATCTACAAGGCTGGTGGAATTCTGGAAAGTAACTTTGGGAATCTGAATAGAATTGCCTGGGCCAGAAGTAGCCGGACCGACAAAGGAGTGCGTTCTCAGGAAATCCTTGACATTGATATGTATCTTATGTCTTTTCATGTCATCACTTAGGATGAGAATTTGGATATCTTTACCCTTATGGTGGTGGAAAACTTTCTAGGTTCATTCACTGGCGACTACCATATCACTCAAGATGGAAATTCCCGACAATGCATGGAAGGGAGACCCTTATGGTATCCATCTTGCCAGTCATATTAATGCATATCTTCCTGAAGATATCAGAGTTTTTAGCATTCTACCTTCAAAAAGGTGGAGTGGAGTTTATGATATATTCATCACATTTGTCTAATAAGAATTACTTTTCTATGGGTCAGATGTAATGCTAAATTCAGCTCTACACTCAGTTACACTATTGAAAAGAGTATGTCATGAATGCTGTAGGTTTGTCTCCTCATAGTTTTGGCTAGACTTTTATACTTCATTTTTTGTTTGTTACTTTCTTTCACACGAGATATTAATTGGCCAATAAGCTAGCACAGACTTGTTATTGTCCAAGTGGATTTAGCCAATTGTTCCTTTCTGAAGTGAAGCTGACACAAATAATCTTAGGATTATTAGTTGGTGGAAACTCACCAACTCAAACTTGTTTACTCAAATTTCTATCACTGGAGGTGATCTTAGCATATATCATTGAAGAGGATCTCTGGTTAGAATACTGTGTAAACAATGATGCCAGATAAATTCTAAGAATGTAAAGCATTTGAGGCACTTAAAGTTATTCTAAGTGGGGCTTTTAAAACCAGTGCATTCTTAATACTTTTGTCCATCGAGTGAGAAACCATCTTTAGAGCTGATATGAATCCTACCGATTTCTTGTTTGTGAAGTTGATAAATTCATTGGATGACTCTAAAATGAATTGGCTAATAGAGAACCTTCTCTTTGGACATAGAGGAAGGGAATAATTAAATGAACTGTAAATACTTTTTCCTGCAGGACCTATCCTCAGTATGTTTTTAGTATGTCTTTCCATCAGAAGCTTCATGTAACCTTTCATTAATACTAAATGTCCACATTTCAAGGTGTTGAAAGAAGTGGAAATAATGTGCAATTTGTGTTTATTCATAATTTTGTAATGTATGCACTTGATAGTGATCATTATTCTTCAGTATCCTTGATGAGCATTCACATATTATCACCTGTTCCAAAGATTTTGCGTTTTTTGGAGCTGCTAATTACCGCAGCATTTTCAATGGCCATTTGTGTGACATTGTGTCGATTTTTTCTCCCTATCAATCCTAACTTTTGTTACTGGAAAATCTCCAGGAGCTTTGATCCAAGACGGGAGTGCAATATTCGGAAGTATTCGTACCTTCTTCCTGCTGAAATTATCGGGATGAAAAGTAATTGTACCTCCAGCGAAGTTGATCATCACATATCAGATTTTAATGATATATTGAACACTTTTGAGGTTATGTACTTATTTCCCTCTTTTTGCCCACTTGTCCTATCTTTGTTGTTCTCAATGCTGTGGTTGCATCTGTATTACAAAAGGAATTTTAACAGACACTCATTTGGCCCTTTTCCGTTGTGTATGTCCTCTTTGCAGGGAGAGCATCCTTTTCATAACTATACTGTACGTTCCAAGTACAGAAGAAAGTTGCCCATAAAGAAGTCACGGAAAGACAGGCGTTCAACTATGGAAGAAAAACCATTTGATGAAGCGTCTGCATCTGAAGAGGAAGAAAGTGAAGAAGCGCTTAGGGAGAATGAACTTGCAAATAATTGTGAGGGAACAGATGAACATGCTCTCCAGGGAGGCCTTGATGAAAATTTAATTGACTTTTGCCAAAACCGTAGGAATGATCTACGGAGCAGAAGTTCAAATAATGTCATTAAGGCAAGATGGTTACATGAACCTGATCAGAAAGACCGAATTAGTTCTTCCCATTTTAGAAAGATTCTTCACTGCTCCTGCGGCAAATTGGAGAATCTGCTTGGGTCAAGTTATGTGGAGCTCTCCATTTGGGGAGAGTCTTTCATGTTGCATCAGGTAATCCTTTTCAAAGTAGCTTCTCTTAACTCCTGAGGTTTTGCTATAAGCTATCCAGTTCATACAATTGATTGCAGGAGAAAATTTCTCGGTTCTAGCGTAGGTTAAATGATTTGTTTTCCTTACTGCATGGTTTCATTTGAAAAATACCTTCATATATAGTGCATCTGGATTCCTATAATAAGAAGGTCTCATATTCTACAGATCCGGAAAATGGTGGGGACTGCTGTAGCTGTAAAGCGTGACTTACTTCCTAGAGATATTCTCACCTTGTCATTGGCCAAATTTTCCCGTGTTGTGCTACCACTTGCTCCATCTGAGGTATTGATACTTAGAGGGAACAATTATGTCATGAGAAAGGGAGCTATTGATGTTGTTAGGCCAGAATTGATGGCATTAGTGGAATCAGAAGCTGTGTCGAGCACCGTCGACAAATTTTACAGATCAGTAATGTTGCCTCAAGTTGCTAGATTTCTGGACCCGTCAAGACCCCCTTGGAAGGAATGGGTTGAGAAATTGGATGAGCACACGCCAATTCCAGACACGCAGTTGGACGAACTCAGGGCCGCTTGGGATTCCTGGAAGGAAGCTGCAGAGACTCGAAAAGCTGCTGCGTCTGTTGTTAGTCAATGATCAGTGGACATGTATTACTGTGGGCATCTTGCAAATTGTTGATTGGCTTCACCAACTTTCAGACAAATTGGTCACCACCATTTAACAAGACCATAGCTTCTATTGCTGTGCTGAGGCATGTCACTGCTGCTTCTTGTAATGGCATATCCATGTTTTTTGTTCGCTTCATTTCAGTCCCCCAAGGAATCTGCAGTGCCTTATAGTTGGATACTCATCCTTGTGGACACAAACTCTCCTCTGCATATGTCTCATTTCGTGGTTGATGTTTATTGGAGGGACTGTCCCAAGTATGGACCGACAAACCTCGCAAAACCGAACATTTTACAAGTTAAATTCGAAGTGACTGCCATTTGCTGCCAAAAGTTAGAAGATTGAAGCTTCTGGATTTGCTGATTTGTTATGTTGTGGTTACTGCTCAAGAAGCATTTGACATGGTGCGTTAACAGATGATTTGGGAGGCTTTTCAAGCATCCGAATAGCTATTATTTCGTCTTTTGTAATCAAACGGCATTTCTGCTTGTACGTTGATGTCAAGTGTACACCGTTGAGTATTGCTTGGAGAGGAAGAATGTGTGATGAGTGACACTTGTTTGAATTACTTGTAATTTTATTTTTCACAGTGATGATTTGATTATCTTCAACAACAACAAAAGGATGAATCCAGAATATGATTTAGGACTTCGCATCATCTAAAATTGGTGGAATGGAAAACGCATGCTTGTTGCTTGAGTAGGTGTTAGCATAGTCTATACTTATCCCTGCATCTTAGGCGTGTATATATAATCTTCGAGAAAAGTACTAAAAAAAAAAGGTTTTATATATTTTTAATTGGTACCAAAATAATTCTAAACCTTTTAATTTCATCAACTTAATCCTAATATTTTCACATTACTATCAATTTAGTCAAACTAGTTAATTTAGGTCAAAAATTATCAACATGAATTCCGACCATTATATTTAACATGATAGTGCTAACGCAGATAATTTTT
Organism: Eucalyptus leucophloia subsp. euroa; assembly: GCA_017140325.1. Taxonomy (NCBI): domain Eukaryota; kingdom Viridiplantae; phylum Streptophyta; class Magnoliopsida; order Myrtales; family Myrtaceae; genus Eucalyptus; species Eucalyptus leucophloia. Next base: position 35,580,239 of record CM029477.1, read on the forward strand.
AAATTGTTTTCAGTTTTTTATTATTTTTTTATTTTCTTTCATTTTTCCCTCAATAGCCAACCCTCACTTGCTACAAACAAGGGCATTGCAGCCCCCACCTGTCCAACAAGCAAGGGCCCCCTAGGTCTAGGTGAGGGCCTAGTGCCCTTGCTTGCTGGCCAATGAGGGCCGTGACCCAATCTTTTGTCGGTGCAAGGTTATGAAGGCTCTTACTCATGGCAGGTAAGGGTCAAGACACCCTCACCTAGACTAGGGGCTTGCCCTTGTGTGTGAAGTAATAATAATAATAATAATAATAATAATAATAATAAAAATAAAATTAATAAGAAAAGCATAAAAATTCTAAAAAGTTATAAAATTGGTCCACATCATTTATCGATTATGCCACATATTACGATCAGCATCATTGTCAGCAATTTTTAGCTAAAACTAGTCGGGTGGAATAAATTAGTACTAATGTCAACAAAAATTAGTACTAATGTCAACAAATTTAAGACTAAATTAATCTAATTGAAAAACTCAAAACGTATACAGTGGATTTAAAACTTCCTTGGTACTTTTTCTAATACTTAACTCCTAATAAGGCAAAAAAAGAAAAAGAAAACAAAAAACACCAGCTGTGAAAAGACAAATCTTCAGATTTTATTTTTCAAAGTGGAAATATGCAGCATCAAGAGAGCTAATATTATTACAAGGGGAAGAAGATGCCGGGCCCGACCAAATCCAATCGGAGGGACACAGTTGGCAAGTAAGTGGGGTTTCGCGCATTCCCTCAGCGCAATCTGGAAGGTCAATCCGCCAGCACGATCAACGAGTGTCCCCCTCTCTCTCTCTCTCTCTCTCTCTGCACGGCGAGGGGAAGTAGGAAAAAGGTCGCAACTTTACACTGCGCCAGCTTCTGATTCTCGCCCTCCGCTGCCTGTCACTCCCCTCGGCACTCGCCCGCGCCTTCCTCCTCTCGCTTTCCCAGATTTATGCATTGCGCGCCCGTCTCCGGCGATTCGTTCCTCTCCTTCGAATGCTACTGTGGATGGCTTCTTGTGAGTCTCTCTCTCTCTCTGTCCCTCGCTTTTTGGGCACTCGCCCGTGACTTTCATTGGCGCTGTTTCGACGTGGGCTCTGTTCTTTCGTCTTGGGGAGGAGGAATTTGGCGTTTAGCGAATCTGGGTCTCTGTAATTACCATGCTTTCATGTCTTGATGATGCCTTGAAGCGTCTTTGGTTAAGTAATTCTAGTTTCCTGGGTGTTGGTGTTGTTGTCATAGTGCTCTATTGTAGTGTTTGGTGTTGCAAAGCGCCCAGAAGGCGAAAAGGCGAAGATATGAGATTCTGCTGTAGTTTCTCTATGCTGGGCTTTGTTCACTTTCGCACATTCTCTTGAGTGCACCTCCACTGCGCCGCTGTTGCATGAAAGATGGCTCGAAAGACAAGAGAGCTGATTAAATTTTGAAGGAAAAAAGAGTCGATTCGTCTTCTTTTGTTATTAGTTCTAGACTGTGTAGATGAGAACACTGCACTTTCTTGCTCTTCTTAATGTGGAATCTGTGCATTGACACCAGCCAATCTATGTCAAATCCATGCCGCACTGCCATTCCAATTGATTTCATGTTTGATGCCGGATAGTTAGTTGTAGGGTTTTATAGTGGGAGATGATAGGTTATTAAACACATAGATTGCGCTGCTATAATGGCTGCAGAAGGGAATTGTTCAATGAACTTTTTATTTTACCCCTTATGAACCGTACTTGTTAAGGCATGCTTTAGATTTAACTCGGGATTTTTCATGGGCCATATGGCTTTGTCTTTGCTACTCATTACATTTGAAGAGACCATAACTTGGTTACTGCTCTTATCACCTTAAGATATCATAAGAGACATGTGCTGGCATGTAGAAGTTTAGGTTATCAAAGCGAGTGAGTAGACTTGACATTGGAATGCTATACTCTGTGTGGGTGGGTGGGTGTGTTTGTGTGAACATGTAGCTGTATGAAATCATCAAAGTTGTCAGTTCGTAGCATTATTTCCCTGTCAACACATCAAAACAATTGTGAGATGGCTTGTTACTGTGAATTTTATCTCTGGTATAGCTATGGATCTGTGCTGATTCCCATATTTAATTTTTCAGGTAGCTTAGGAGCTTCAAATGTTAAATTAGCAAACTTGAACTCTGGTAGACCAAATATTGGCAAATCACGTCTCTCATACAGTAGAAGTTGGATAGTGTTGAAAACACCAAAGTATGCAGGTTTGACCTTATTTCAGCGGTTGGATAAAATATGCCCTGTATGCTGTCATCCATCTTCTGGAAGCCCATGTAAGTAGCATTTGTGAATACTTACACTTCCCTTCTGCCGCAACCATCAATATTGAGACTCACATTGTAAGTTTTCACCTTTGCTAAGTCTGAAAGGTTCTCTTTAACCCTGCAACAGCCACTTCAAGTCTGTTAGATGATTCTGAAGATTCAGAACCATCCAGTTTAACTAGCCAGCTCATACCAAATTCATCTGAGGTTAGTATTTGCAATTAATTGTCAATATAGGATAAATTTATGAATGTTTCAGTTAGCCAATTTGTTTGCGTTGTTTTCTCCTGGTGTTTGCTTTTTTGTCATACATGTGCAAAATCATGTACTGCCTATTGCAGAATTGATCACCATAGCTTGTTTTTTAGATACAGTGTTCCAGTTTATGCATCGAAATCGGTGTTATGATGATGAGAGCCTACTATAATCAATTTTAGAATCAAGGGGGATGTGGATATGCCATTTTTGTATGCCTTTATTCATACACATATGTGGCGTTGTTTGAGCATAAGGCCAAATTCTGTGGAAGTGTTCATCTTCGTCACTTACACTTCTCGATAAATGTATTTTCCTGAAAGAGTACCCTTCATTTAATGTTTAGGTAGAGCTCCTAATCTGTTTGCAACAGCTAGCTTGAATGTTCTTTTTGGGCTGTGGCACTCCCCACATGGAGTGAAAAGAGCTTGCCCAAAATGCCCTTATTTTATGTTCCATCCGATTGTGTACGGGACATGCTTGTTAGGCACCGAATTTTAACGAGTGGTATGGTACATTTATAATATCCCATATAGAAGGGGAAGGAAATTGAGATGTGATACTCAGTTGAGAGTGCCAAGTTGCACTCTTTTTACTTCTTTTGGAGGCTTGACCCATGTAGTATTGGGCTGGATCAACCACCTGTTGACTTGTACGTTGCCCCTCATCCAGGGGGCAGTTCCATGAAATCAAAGGTCCTATATTCTCGCAAAATCCTATAATTTTATGAGCTGGGTATTGATGAAATTTTCGCAACTCGTCCCTCCAAATTTGTCTTCCTAGAATAGGGATGCTTTCACTACTGCATCCTTTCCATTATTGGAGTTTACAATTGTCTCCACATTCTTCCTTTGTAGGTGGAATTTCTGCTCACAGATATATGCGAGACATCAATTGCAGAATTTGAATTGAAGGTTAGCACTTGGCGGCCAGTTCCTGTGCTTGGCATAGTATCTCCTCTAGTAACTCCATAAATTGGATTTTATAAATTTATATCCTGTATATTTTCCCTAGATGGTACATATACCTTGCAATTCTCTCTTTTGATTTTCAATTTTTCAAAATTGTCAGCTTAATGGATTTCGGCTATATGTGGCAAGGGATGTAAGTGGAGGACATAAACCTCTTCCTCCACTTTCCCCAGCCCCAACACCTGTCCATACAAATGTTGAGGCAACTGATACAAATGGTTCACTTTCAAAACCATCTTTGGCCATCTCCAAAGCACTAACTTCTTCAGATGGAGGGCCAACTTGGCTTGATAAAGCAGCTGATGCAGGCCTCGTGATACTCCAGTCTCCAAGGGTGAGAATTTCAAAACTACCCCCACCAAAAAAAAAAAAAAAACCACACACGTTCACAAAAGAAAATAAAATTGTTTGTGCTGTTTTTTTTTTTTTTTTTGGTGAAAAAATTGCTGTTTATCTGCACTAAAATTCAAATGATGTAGGTGGGATTTTTTCAGAGATCTCGAACCATTAAGGGGAAGCGTGCCCCACCTGCATGCAAAGAGGTTGGTTTTTGTGTGCTCATACACAGGATGGTTTTATGAAATGAATTGTTCACTTCTCTGCTTTCACAGTCATTGAAATGTATTTGCCTGGTGTTATTAGGGAGAAGGAAGTTTTTAAGGCAAAAAATTTAGATACTTTCTCATATATATCATATTAGGTGAATAGTACTTTTCTTTGTTTTTGGGGTGGAAGTTATGTCAATGGCTCCCAGAATTATTTCACTTAATTTTTTATTAGATTTAACTTCTGTAAATAACATTTGACCTGAAGCGTTGATGTTTGGTCTGAATTTTGGCATCGAGCAAGTCCATAGGATGTCCAATTTAGAATGCTCTGGTTTATTTGTTTCTCACTAAACTGAACGCTCTCAATAGTGGGATGATGATTCAACCAAAAAAGAAAGCAGCATGATTGGCAAAACAATGTCAATATTATGCTATGGACTATCGACTTATAAGCTGCTTATAAAATATCTGCAAGTCCTTTTCTGTGGACATCTTCATGGCTTCTGATAATTATCATGGATTGACAGAAGCAAATAGTGAAGGAGGGTCAAGTAGTTTGCTATATCGAACAGCTTGGGGGAGAACTTCCAATTGAGGTCAGTCTTCACTTTTTTTTTCATTTTTTTTTTTTTAAAATGTGTGTTTGAATGGAGTCTTTTCTGGTCATAATTCTGGTCACACAAAAGGCTCATCTTGGCATCAAAGTAGTCCGGTTTCTAATCTATCTACTTGTATTCATCCTTTCCAGTCTGATGTATCGGGAGAGGTTGTCAAGATCCTGCGAGAGGATGGTGGTATGTACTATACGTTCCCTTCTCTGGTGTAGTAGTCGTTTTAAGTTCCTGTTATATGCTTGATTTACCCATATTTTCTTGCTCTGTTTGATTGACAGATGCAGTTGGATATGGTGATGCCCTCATCTCCATTCTTCCTTCTTTTCCTGGAATCAAGAAGCTGCAGTAGATGGTTTTCTTCACCTTGCGTTGCATCTTCAGTAGCTTCAGCCCTAGACAGAGTGTACTTATTGCGGCTTATTTAGCTGTTTTAACTCTCAGATTCATCTTTGTTAACGGTACAAGGTTCACTACAGCGACATAAACTTTTTTCCCCTCATCTTTTATAAATGAAACAAGTAGATCAGAAATTTTGGATGAAGCCTGATGTCTCGACAGTTTTAGAACATGGCTGCAGAACATGCAAAGGCGAAGGTTACAAGCATGAACCTTTATGCCAACGATAGATCAAGATTGGAATTATTCAGAATTAAATTGCTAGTTATACCTGGCTATCGAGATGCTGATAGGATTACTTGTCCTTGAGCCTTTTGTGCTTGGACCATAAAAATTCTTCAGGCAAGGCATTCTCTAGGCTAATCATAAGAAAGTGTATCTTGTATCATGCCTATATATCTTTTGAAGAGTAATAGAAAACGACCACCTTTCATTGCTGTGCTTTGTCTTCCTTGATTTAGCAATAAAGACAGCCATTTATACGAACTTAGTGAAATCAAGATTTTAAGCAACTCTATGTGCCTAGGACTGATTAGACTATGAAAGCTCGCTTACAAATCTGCGCATTTCTGCTACTTAGAACTGGACTAAAAAAATCTTTGCTTTCTTGCTGGGTGATCTTGAGCTCAGACATGCATTCCTCTTGATACATTTTGGTCTCCCACAGAACAGAAATTGTCTGATAATAGTGCATTGGGCTGGGTTTCCCAGTCGGAGGGAAAGAGCATAACTTGCGAACTGGTCCCAGGTGAGTTTGTAGCTAGTCCACTGAACAAAAGTAGGAACAGTAAATTCCAAGAAGTGGTCTTAAGCTGTATATATTCTGCCTCAAATTGTATCCACGTTTCAATAATGATGCAATCAAGGACCATGGGGGAATGAAAACCAACCTCGTATGCTTAAGAAAAGATTTAGAGATCGTTTGAATCGCCCAGGGCAAAAACCGATCACAGAGGGAGCTACCAATAGCTTACTCAAATGCAATCTGTCTATAAATGAATTACAATGTTGACTCTCTTTTTGACACAACCGCCAGAGAATAATGTAGTAACTAGTTCTAATCGCCAAAGTTACCTGTACACGATATCAATCGATGAAACAAATAAACTATACAGCCTTTCAATGAAAAACATGCATCGACCACTCACAAGTATTCGATTTTCTATCTATTCTTAAGAACGTCTTTCAACGGCTTTTGCCCACTTGATAGTTGACCTGGCCAATGCATCAACGGGGTCTATGCATTTCTTAAGAAGAGGATCATCTTGAGGCAAAATATCTCGCAGGTCGTCGGATGCAAGGACGACAGTGTTCACCGCCCTTACTAGGAGAACCTGAAGGGCGATCCTCAAAAGATTTCTAGCCCCTTCCATGTCGTCTCTGTTCGAAGCTTCAATCGCAGGAACTATAGTGTGGTCCATTGTTGCTTTATCTGGCAACACGACCTCAAATCCCTGCATGAAAATGGCCACTCAATCGATAGCACAGATAGAATTTAGTCTCTCGGTTTTACATCACAAGTAAATGATATGAAGGATGTCCTATAACCCGTCGTGCTCAAGGCAAGGATTTAAAACCCACCAAAACCTATTAAAGTTGCTACTCCACACGTCCATATGAACTCTCAAAAATCTCCCTAGGAACCTAAATGTGTCTTCAACAAGGGCAGTCAATACTTGTAATACCAACCACATCAATCGGGTAGACTGCACAGCTTCCTAAGAAAACAAGGGAGTTAAACAGAAATGACCAAAACTTAGTGCCCTCATCTAGACCACCCACTCCCTCAACAAGCAACTTAAGGCACAAGCAGACGAGCAGGAAGATAAGGTTTCCTGCTAGTGCTATCATCAAATTCGCACTATATATGTAACTACACAGAGCCCACAATAGTGGACATAGCAAAGCCTCTGTGCATGAGGAGAAAAAAAGGAAGAAGGATTGCGCCATCAGATTCCATCAGAAAGCATAGATTTCTACCCAAAAAAAAAAAAATTGGTCAACTTTTGTGGTGACTATTTAACTTGATATACATTAAAGTCAAGGGAACAGAAATCTCATGAAACTGGGTATCTCAGAAAAATCAGACAGAATTGCTTTTCGAGGATTTACTCTTTGCCATCTTCCATACATAAAAGGTGCAGGAGGCGAATAAGGCAGTATGATGAGGAAACAGAAGTGGTGATTAACACGGCAAAATAATCTTGGTATTTACTCAGTGCAACCTAGTGGTGGTTGACGCAATCTCAAAGTAGAGGCTGCAAATAGCCGTGGTAGAGGAATTTCAACGAGAGGATGTACTTCTCCAATATCAGCATTCACTAAAACACAATTTTTGTATTGTGTGTTTCTTCATCAATGACCTAAATCATACCTGTATATAGAACTTTCAATTTTAGGTCCTTTTTCCAATCTTATTATCAGCACAATATGCCATAGAAAACTCCCACAAAATATTTGAATGGCGTACATGAATAGTGTACATCAAATGAATATTTAATTGTCCTTCATGGGAGATTTCCAAATTAAAGCATACTAGCGGACAAATTATGACACATTTTGCTACACGAAAGAAGAGAAATGGCCCATGCAAGACCAGGAATTACACTCAGACCAGTAGCATTACATTTTACTTGATAAACATTTTGTGTAATCATGCTTTAGCAAACCGTGATAACAAATGAAACTCCCTTCAAGTTCTCAGGTGTCACACTGTTTTTCACCATTCCATCTAACATACAAAGATCATATTATACAACTGAGCCATATCAGTCATCTGTGCTCTCCTCTTTATCACGTTGCATATACTGCAACCTCTGTTACTATGAAAACCCAGATTTATGAAGGACCGCTATAATTATGAACCCACCATCCTTCTCATGCCTAGGCGGCCATTAAGCATCTTATTATTATACAAATTGGGAAGTCAACAGAATAAATTGATATAAATGGATATGCCCAGCACAAGGTGAGAGAAAGATGCTATAGGCAAAATTTCACAGCTAGCAGGCCTTCAACATAATCAAGAGGTGTGCTTTCCTTACTGAAAAGCCACAAGCTTTCAGGAGCTCAGAGGACACTGATTTAGTAGAAAAGTCAAGCAAACCAAATGGGATCTGTCGTGTCTGATTCCCTCCAGTTTCATAATGAATTGCCAAACGGTCAGACCAATTCATTGTTTTCCAGTTATACAACTTTAAGGGAAGACCCGGACCAATTATAATACAGAAATGTCAATCATGTTAAGATGCAGAGGAGAGACAGAATGGAATTACCTCATTCTCCAGTTTTTCCTGATAAAATCCTGCCTCTAGAATTGCACTTGTTGTGAGCACACCAATCCTAAGAGGGCTTCCAGCTTCAAGTGGCTTCATTTTCATTTTGCTAAGCTCTTTAGCAACACACTCAGCCATGTTAAGGAAGGAAACTGGACATCCATGACTTATGTCATCATGCCAAGAATGCGAAATATGACAAGGCATTACTATGCATCGAGCTCCTGATTTCTCGAGAAAGACCCGCTTCTGGCGCAGGTTATCCACAATCAGTTTATGGTCCATCTTGGAAACTTCACTTTTTCGGCTTATTGAAGGAAATGAACTTCTTTCGTGTGATAACAGTTCCTGATGTAGAACTGGGTCTGAGCAAAGTACAAAAGGAAGGCAATTTTCTCCGACTTTTGAACTCCAATTCACTAGCTTTCTCACAAAGTCCAGGGTTGATCCAACAGATACTCCTCCAATTATGCCCACCGAATCTGCTTGACTGAGAATTGAAGCAGAAGAACCACAACTGGCTGAAGCTAGGTTCGAACTTTGGTTCTTCCGTAATTCTGGTAAATTATCACTCTCTTCAGTTTGGAAAAGAACGGAAGATGGTGGTACAGCAAAATCTGGATTTGATCTTCTCCTATACAGTGCTCCGTGCGTACTAACAAACCCGAATGTCCGAGCAGGGTAATTCAACGTGGGGAAAGACACCGTGAAGCCTCTGTCGAACATTCTCCTATCCCACAGGAAACCAATGAAGAGACAAATTTCGAATTCTGATCTCAAACAACCCGGGACCCTAAAACTGCAAAACTAGTCTCTAGCAACAGGAGAGCAAATGAAATAAAAGACCATCAAGAAATCCAAGACAACCTCAGGATTCTAAGACGGACCAAGAAACATCCCGTTCGTGCTCTTATTTTCCATCCGCAACCGAACCCAATTCCTAAGATCCCCAAATGACCATGCAAAATCCAATCTTGAAAGCCAAAGACTGCAGAACGCCTCCAAACAGGCAAACCCAGAAGCAAGAAACTCACCTTACAAACCTAGAATGCTCACTTCACTAGAAGCTTCCAAGAATTACAGTACATTCCTCTCCAAGAACAAGAACAAAACCCAGTCCCAAAAACCCAGAGAGACTCTCTAGAATTCAAGCAAACAGACAAACTAAGTGAAGTTAGGAGGGAGACGAGAGAAGCTCCCACCCAAGTCCCGAGGGGATTTCACGGGGACCAATCATCCCCGGAGGAGGGGCCCAAACCGAACATGGCAAGTGGAAGGGAATCTTTCGCGAGCGCGACGGGGTCTCTCCCTCTCTTCTTTTCTGCAACAGCGACGCCTCCGCATTCTATCCTCACAGCAGCTACGAGCACGCACCAACGCTATCCAAGCGATCTTGTCGTTCATTTTTCACATTCCAAGAAACGGAACTGTTCAGTCTTTTTCTTTTGAAAAACAACACAAATAATTTCTGTACTTTGAATTTTCATAGCTATGTGTGTTGATGTATTAAACCATAAACTGATTTGTATGATGTATTGTGATATCAAGCACATGAAATTCGTATTGATGTACGTCGATTTGGTACGTCAATAATGTGTCAAATCATATAAAAATTCATAATTTAAGAATGCCGGCTTACATTATTTGTTATTTGTAAAGCTAGCCTTTCAATTGGCAAATGTAACAATTAGATTCCTTTGATATCTTAGTGTGATTAGACCTTCTTATCTTTTTATGTTAAAGGTATTTCTCGAATATTAATTACGAAAATCCTCCTACTACTTATCTAATTCATTTGCCTTTATCGTAAGTAAAATATGATTTTTGCATCATGGTCCAACGAGGATGGATTAGTGCAAGTCTTGACAAGAGAAGGACTAATATTACACTGAGGACCAATGAGTTTGCAACCCTTTGAGCCTATCCAAATCCTAAATCCTTATCTCATGTGATGATCAATCATAAGCCATCAATCTCTGTTTATCCCACCTCCACCTCCACCATAAATTGATTTGTATGGATGTATTGTGATGTCAAGCACATTATATTCGTATCGATGTATGTGATTTTCGTATGTCAATAATGTGTCAAATCATATAAAAATTCATAATTTAAAAGTGTCGACTTACATTATTTGTTGTTCGTAAAGCTGTACTTTCAATTGACAAGTGTAACAATTAGATTCCTTCAATATCTTAGTGCGATTAGACCTTCTTATCTTTTTATGTTAAAGGCATTTCTCGAAGATTAATTACGAAAATCCTCCTAGTACTTATCTAATCCATTTCCCTTTATCGTAAGTAAAATATGATTTTTGCATCATGGTCCAACGAGGATGGATTAGTGCAAGTCTTGACAAGAGAAGGACTAATAATACACCAAGGACCAATGAGTTTGCAACCCTTTGAGCCTATCCAAATCCTAAATCCTTATCTCATGTGATGATCAATCATAAGCCGTCAATCTCTGTTTGTCCCACCTCCACCTCCACCATAAACTGATTTGTATGATGTATTGTGATATCAAGCACATGAAATTCGTATGGATGTATGTCCATTTTGGTATATCAATAATGTGTCAAATCATATAAAAATTTATAATTTAAGAGTGTTGGCTTACATTATTTGTTGTTCGTAAAGCTAGACTTTCAATTGACAAGCGTAATTATTGGGATTTGCCCTAGCGGCCATATTTTCAACTTGAAGGGAGATGTGAGGGGTTCAAATCTCCACTTTCTCAAAAGGTTGGGGTGGAGACAATTTAGTTTCAGGGGTGGATTTTGACTCTCATGTCCTGCAAATAGGCTAACAATTAATTTCTTTTGATATCTTAGTGTGATTAGACCTTCTTATCTTTTTATGTTAAAGGCATTTCTCAAAGATTAATTACGGAAATCCTCCTAGTACTTATCTTATTACTTATCTAATTCATTTGCCTTTATCGTAAGTAAAATATGATTTTTGCATCATGGTCCAACGAGGATGGATTAGTGCAAGTCTTGACAAGAGAAGGACTAATAATACACCAAGGACCAATGAATTTGCAACCCTTTGAGTCTATCCAAATCTTAAATTCTTATCCCATGTGATGATCAATCATAAGCCATCAATCTCTGTTTGTCCCACCTCCACCTCCACCTCCATCTCCTTGATTCTTATCCATTTGAATTTGAGCGAATGAAGACTCTTCAAGTAATTTCGAGGATAGTAGAGAAAATGGGGTTGAAAAGATTGGATTTCATCGATCACATCAATCATTAACATCTCGGCTTACCAATCAGTCAAGCATGCTGTACACGGGGCCACAGCTTGCGGCCAAGCAAAGCATAGAAAACCAAATGCTTTTTTTGTCAGGATGGGTTTGGCCTATCTATCTCGGGTGTGGTCTTGTGCTGATGATGACGGCTTCTGGCCTGGTACACCACGATTCTCGGCCTCGTCTAATGGTCTCCATGCGTTATGTGGTTCCAACCGCTGATGATTTTCCATCATGAGCAGTTACCATAGTTACAACCTCATGAAATGTCATGTCCCTTCCGTCGCCTTTGTCCTATCAGCTTACAAACGTACTGAAATTGAAACCACATAAATGAAATATTATATTATAAATAAAATTGAGGTATTTGGTCACGAAGGCCATTACCGGATCTCACCTTTGAAGCTAGAACATCCATATTAATGTCCAAGCCGTAAAAAGTGGAGGGCCCAATTCCAAATACAAAGCAATAGCTACCGCTGCCATCAAGCTGCCCCATTGGAACGAGGGCAAGACCAATGCAATCAAGGAGGCCTTAAGCCTTGAGCTAAATCACTGGCCTCGTGATTAAGTAACTTTTACAAAATATGTAAAATATTTGAAGGATAGACAATTAAGAAGTACTTATTTAAAGTCAATGTTAGTTCATTGATCGGTAAAGCAATGTAAAAACTAGGTTCAAAAGCAAGCAATTGAGAACGGAGTTGTTCACTAATAAGGTGTTCACCTAGATGGTAAGGGAGTATTTTCCTTTTCTGGTGGTCTTGAGATTATTCTACAAGTAAAATCCTCCATGCACCTTCTCGACAGAAGGGAGCGTGTCCTTAAAAATGGATTACTCAAGGTACGCGAAAGTTGACCGAACACTACCCGATCTGTTATATAAAATAAAAAAATTAAAAAAAAAATTGAATTTCTTAGGTTTACACAAATAAATTTCATTTATATCATCTTACATTTGAAAAGGATAATGGGTGGAATGTTCCTTTCAAAGTATATTAGTTTTTTACCGGTACTTGAAGTACCAATAGTTAAATGCTAATAACATATCATACATATATGCGAGTCAAAATATCAAAAGATGACTAAAAATCTTATTAGAAAAGAATTAGAACGTCTAAAAAGTTTGGTTTATTACTTCCAAATTTTGGTAATTTGGGTGCAACAACGTTCACAAACATATACCTTTGAAGATTTTTTTCTGAATGATCAAATGCAGAATCAAACTTTTAATTTTGGCTTTAACATAGACAAAAAGATTTTTTTTAAAAAAAAATTATCTTACCTTTACAAAAAAAAAGATTTAAAAAAATACTAATATTTTATTCTCTAGTATTGATCAACGATCTTTGAAAACGAAAATAGTCATAAAACATCTCCAAAAAAAAAAAAATACCAAAAAGAGATGGATTCCTGATATTCCTCAATTAGTATATCATCTAGAAAAATCACTTACCACTTCTAATATAAGAAGGAAAAGGAAAAGAAAATACTATGAAAATAATTTACCAATTAATTCTCAACCAAAAGGAGAGAAAAAGGACAAGAGCACAAAAAATTATGGACAAGCCACATCAACCTTTAACATTCGCAACGCCTTCACTTTAATATGTGTATATATATGTAGAATTTGTTAGAATAGAGTAATATAACAAGTCAATAATAACTCCCATTCATTAAGTTGAGGGGTGATAAATCATTTTTTCTATAGTCATATGATGGTCCAAACAGAAAGCCCATGGGCCAAGGATATCAAATGGTCCTTACCCAAACAACAGCCCATTAAGTCGAATATCCTATTTTATCTAATTTTATCATAATTAGAAATTAAGACGATTAAACGTAACATTTATTAATATGCATTGAGCATCTACACAAATGGAAACTAAGACTAAATGGTCTATGACTATAATTGAGTGGAACTGCAGCTCACAGTGCTCTATCTTTGTTTACGTTATGCCGATAAGATCCACGGGTGTTTCTTTCTCTAGTGAAATTTGCCTGTAAAGGGAATGAAGGTTTTTACAGATTCAGCTGTCAAAAAAAAAAATAGATTGGAATGGAGCGTGAGAGCTCATGGGGATTCCTTGATTTCTAAACTGAGTGCCAGGTTTCAACTGGTATCTCGATTTGAGCTTGTGAGCAGGAGAGTTTGCCCCTCGATCATCTTCTTGGGGCTATCCGATATCCTGTTCTTGGGATGGATGAATTAAATAGTAGGGGTGTTGCAGACTTATTTCGACGGATTCGCGGGGCTTGTTTCATCTGACTTTCGTCGCTAGCTCGGTCATTGTGACTGTATTATTATGTTCGCTGCCCGATGGCTAGATCTGTTGCAGTGTTGAGCTTCAGCGTTGATGACTGTACCAATTACGCAAGCGAAGAGAATGATCATATTCTCTCGATCTCTGCAGGAGAGTTCTGCTCCTTAAAGCCCATTGACAATTGGTTTTCTCTTGCATTTCGCAAGCATAACATGGGGTTCCCCATAGGCCCTTTGGTCCTGGTCTACTGATGTTATGAAATTGATCGAAAGTTGAAGGGTTGGCACTGGAAAATATGGAAGCTTTGCAAATTGCTCTTACCGCCAGAGACAATTGGCAGCATGATTGCTGCAGTTGGCGCATAAGAGCAACTAGTAAGCATGCAGAAGTTACGATGAAGCTCCTAAAAGAATTCAGAGCTTGGAAAAACCGGTGCATGGTCTTGAAAATTTGGCACAAGCCAACTAGCTTCATAACCACCATCTAGATCGCCCAATAGATGCCTGTTTGAACTCATGATAGACCAGCTACATCTGAAAATCAGGAACAGGAGAAGCATAGGGTCTAAACGTAAGCTTAAGAAATCGCGAGAGCTGTATGGAGTTCTAAGACCGGAGATCCCTTGGAAAAATGGGTAGGTTCAATCAGGGACGACTTAGATTGGTGGCTAGAGCCTCAAAGGTCGGTCCAGAGTGTTGGGAAAGCCAATGATGTGAATGTTTACAGGAATCATCGAGTTGCCCTGATTGTTGGGCAATCAGCTAACTCCGATAAAATATGTGGATGAATCAGTTGGAACTTTGGATTTGGACAATGGTGCAGGAGGAGAGCTTCCCGAATTGGAAGCAAATCTGAATCCCAGCAGAGCTTCCTGAATTGAAAGCTAATCTAGACCAGCGACGTTTGCTAGCACTATTTGCATCGGGCCTCTTCATGCTCATCCTTGGATGATGCACTTGCCACCACTAAGATGAGACTCCAGGACAGAACGCTGTTCTATGCTGATGAGATGTTTCGCCTTTCATAACGATATTTGGAGGTAGTGGAATTCGAATCCTTCCATGCATCTCCTTCCTGCTCAACTGAAGACGATTTCTCTAGTATAAATAGCAATCCCAATATTCGGGCTTAGCTACTGTATCTGATTCTTCCCCAAGATCTACTGCCTCGTAAGAACCTTTCATTGTGTTTCAAAATGAGCATGGTTTTCATTGCGAAGTTAGGAAGCTTATCGGGCAATACAATCGTAAGTCACAAAAGAATGCCAGCTTTTGAAAAGTGCCCAGAAGTACTCACCACGGCTCGAGCTAATTTGGTTTCTATCTCGTGATCATTTATTCATACCACATTGACCGTTTTGAGCCGCACTCTGTTCTATCAGACGCATGACTTATGTTTTAGGCTTGGTCTGAGCCCGCTCTCTATTTCCATGACTACAGCGTCATTCAGCAGCAAAATTTCCAATGCCACAGCAGCTCTCTTCTCTCGCAGTCGGGTCTTCTCATTTGTATCATCAAATCAATCCACCATGGGTCTTAGTCTGTTCATTGCCACATCCAAAAAAAGCTTAAGCACTCAGAGCAGTGCAAGGATCAGAAACTGGGCAGACAAAGCTTTTCAAATCTGCACTGAGATCTTAAATATTGTTCATGCATTTGTCAAACACAACACCGACTGGCCCATTCAAAATCAAACTTTGCTTGAAAAGCTCAATGCAATTCCTAACTTTTCAACGATAATGTTTTGGCAGTAAGTAGTGGCAAGGGTCCCCTCAGTCTTGTGATCAGCTTACTAAATGCTGCAAAATCTTTCTGGGACCCACCACGTCTGTAGCAGCAAAAGTCCTGATTGATTACCTCATCATCATCCATAATTGCAGCGTAGGACCTGTATTTCCCCTCACAAATTTGCGCATACTATTCATTTTTATCTTAATGTGTGTGTGGTGATGCTGATCTTATCATGATAATGATGATGAGTCACACTTCAATTAGTGCTCGATGCTGTTTTTGACAAGCAAACTACTTGCCGGCCTCTTCTGGTTGCTATCATTGGAAGTTGCCGCATCCAATGAGCTCAATCATGATAAGGGCGAACATCAATCCCCATTTTGACTAGCCCTTGAATTTCGGAACTACACAGTACCCCATATCTGCAAGACTCCCTCGAAAGATTACAGAAAACCTCCAGTCCAAGTCTCGTGCTACGTGGATAAGAGAAACCACTTTTCAAATTCACTCCCCTTAATTCTCTTTCAAAATAGGTGCGCGGTTCATGAGTTTGTTTACACATATGCCTTTGTTGACTCTGACAAGGTAAATGAATGAGTTCATGCGAATAGTCCATGAGATCATTTTCATTGCTGGAAAGAAAGCCAACCCATCAAAGTAGTTTGACCCTAGTTCCCATTATGCTCCGCCATCTCTTCTGATGCTTTCGCTACAGGTGAAACTCGAGTTCCCAGCTGCAGATCAAAGATCCATCAAGCTAGCTTGAACTTCTCTCTAAGTTGTCCAATCTTCTTTAATCACATGCAGATGAGTACTCTCTCTTCTATCGTCATATCCATGCATGGAGGTGAGGGACAAAGGATTGTCCCTCCACGTTTTTCCTCTTTAGATATTCGAGCGAGGGCATGATTTGGATTTGCTTAGACACGGTCTTAGCTCTCTCCATAAGACAGACGTTCTAATCTGACCATCTTAGAATATAGTATTTCTGTTGTAGCGCGGTTGAACTGCCTGAGACTCCAAAGAGATTCCAAAAGCCCGTCAACGTACACGCCCAAACAAAGCTTCCGCGTCTTGGACGACGGCGTGCTTAAATTACCTTGCGTTCTTCTTCCTTTTTTCCTTTGTTCCATGTTTAATTTTATTGCCAAGGTCACTTAATATAGTAGGTAAAATTCGACCTAGGAAATATGCACTTCGCTTCATAAATTAGCTAAGACAAGACCCAAAATTTAGAGAGCATGGCAAATGACTAAGCATAATTATTAAATATTTGTCATAATTATTCTTTCCTTGAAACATGTAACCTTAGTTGAATCTCACATATGGGGGAACCTTAATTTTTTTAGCGGTTAATGGATTTGATGAAGCTGTGCTGAATTGTCATAATTATCGTTAGGATTAAGTCAAAAAACATAAAACAAACAAATAAATAAATAAATAAAAATATCAAAAAGTAATGTTGACTAAGTTAGCCATGCGATGACTTTTTCCACTCGGAATATAGCACCAAAACTTCCTATTTCATCATCTCATCGTGTATAAATGCAGGCGCACAAAAGTCCAACTTTGCAACAACTAGCCCGCAGAAAAGAGGAGAAAAGGCAAAGACAAGGAGGAAAAACACGTCTCCTTCCTCTCATCATCTCAGCGACGTTCACACAGAGAGAGAGAGAGAGAGAGAGAGAAGAGAGAGAGAGAGAAATTGATCATGGACCAGATGGGTTTGAAGAGATCTGAGGTATCGTTCAGGAGACAAGGATCGTCGGGGCTTGTTTGGGACGACAGGTTCTTGTCAGGCGAGCTGAACAAGATCGTGAAGCAACACGAGCAAGAACAGCAGGATCAGGACATGGACAACAAGGACGCGACCCGGCCTCCAAGAATCAACGTGACTCCAGCGCTGGATAGAAGCCAATCCAACGGCGGCGGCGGAGCCGGAGGAGGGCGAGGCTACCGCGCCTCCACGGGTAGGGTGTCGCCGGCGGTGGAGCCGCCGTCCCCGAGGGTCTCCGCCTGCGGGTTCTGCAGCGCTTTCAGGAAGCCGCCTCCTGCCCACCACAAGGCCAGGAAGCACGCCAACAAGCCCGGCAAGCGTAAGGCCAGATGAATGTTCCTCATCCTCTTTCTTTAGGACTTTGAACTGTGAATTCTAGGAGGTGTTCGAGATCTCATGCTGCTTGATCTTGTCACAAGTGAGGTTGAGGATTTTTGAAAGAACGATTGAAGATCGAAGGTGCTTTTCTTTTCTTTTCTTTTCTTTTCTTTTCTTGGTTGTGTATATTGTTCTGGTTGCTCCTTATACAGTGCTATTTCAACGTTCAATTGTTTTCTGCTTGCTTAGATTTTGCCACATACGATTTTCTGCATAAATTCGCCCGTCAAGAAAAGCAAAATATTAATGTAGGATACGCATAATCTTTGTAAAAACTGCATACCAAATCTTGATGATTCGAAATCTTCCGTCGACAACAAACCCTAACCCAAGAATTTTCAGGGGTGTAGCTTATCTCGTGAATAATCTCTCTTTGATAGTTTCTTTCCTTAATTTTTCATTTTTTTTTGCTCGTCGAATCCTCGCATGCAATCCTCCTAGAAATTTCTTCCTTACGAGAGGATTCTTTATTTGCTCAACCGCGTGATATATTAACAAAAAAAAGAAAAAGAAAAATCTTGGTAAGCCAATATTCAAATTTAATTTTCTTTTTATTTTTTTAAATTATCGATCGACATGAACATGGCGTATCTTCCTAGGGCTCACCGACGAGATCGAGGTGGACCATGTTTCCCGCAAAGCCGAGTTGACGAAGGTGGGGGCACATGACGACAATCCTCTAACAAATCCCCCGTCACGATCTGGTCCGAAAACGATCCATGCAATCACCCACCCCACCGGCCGCACCTATTTTTCTTATTTTCTACAGTTCCTAAATTAGATAATAATAAAAAAAAAATAGAGTACGATCAACATAGAGATGGTGCCCAAGGTTAGCATGGTCCCTAGATGGACACTCTGATTTATGCCGGTTTAGCAATCCCATCGATAGTTATGAGCGCACTGGAAAATGAGGATAAAAGCCTTATTAAGTCTTAAACATATTATAGAACGATTAAATTTGTCTTAAACTTTTCAAATTTTATCAATTTAATTCTAATCCTTTTGATAATTTGTTATTGTAATTTTTTTGGCTAGATTTTTTAAAAAGAATTATATTAGTAAATT
The DNA here is from genome assembly GCA_017140325.1 of Eucalyptus leucophloia subsp. euroa. Lineage (NCBI taxonomy): Eukaryota > Viridiplantae > Streptophyta > Magnoliopsida > Myrtales > Myrtaceae > Eucalyptus > Eucalyptus leucophloia. Next base: position 35,599,073 of record CM029477.1, read on the forward strand.
GTTGAAAAATTTAAATTTTGGTTAAAAGAATTATATTAGTAAATTGTTGAAAAATTTAAAATTAAATTGATAAAAAAAATAGAACTAAGTTGACAATCGTACAATGAGTCTTAAGATTTTTTCGGATAAATTTCCTTCCACATAAAAAATGACTCGGTGACAAGCTCTCGGCATCACGAGAGAGACTTCGATAAGATGCCTTCGTTTGTCTTTGCTGTCGTTTTATGTTCCATAATTAATCTACATCGTCCGATTAATCATCCGATAATTATACTATGATCATTATTCGTCAGTGTCGGGACATTGTATTGGACCGCCTTCATGATCATTGACTCTTTGCCAGTACCACTTAATCACGGAATCTTATTTGGGGTTTTGAAAGGTAATCATGCAAATAGGACCGTACACTCTTTTCCACAGGCAAGATTTTTTTGTCTATAAATTAATGGGTTTAATCATAACTCAATAAGTGGACTAAGCCCTACTTCAAAAAAAAAAAAAACGCATTGAGCAAATAAAGACACTGAAAAAGTTGTCCAAAAAAATCTAAATGGTAAAATAGCTAATTCGGTTCTAATCCAGTTTTAAAACTTTTGATAATTTTTCAATTTAGTTTTTCGATCGATTTTGGCATGGCCTCATTGACTGTAATGGCCCAATTAGCGCTAGCCATATATAGTACATAACCATTGCTAATATAAATAATTTATACAATTTTATAAATAAATAAAAAAATCCTTTTATTTTCTTTCTTTTTTTTTTCCTTTTCTTTTTCATTATTTCCAGTTCACTTTCCCTAAAAGAGCTTATGGGCAAGCATCACTAGCAAGTAGCAACTTAGCACTTGCTAGGATCTTGGCAAAGGTCGTAGCCTCAACAATCCATGCCGGCTCTTTTTTGTTGGGAAGTGAATGGGGAATAATAAGAAAAAAAAAAATAAAGAATCAGAAAATTTTAAAAAAAATTGTAAAAATCGTCCACGTCAACCATCAACTATATCACATAGGATGGTCAACACTAATTAAATTGCCATGTCAATTATTTCTAATCAAAATTGCATGAGGGCTTTATATTAAATAAATCATTTAAAAGATTTAAGATTAAATCGATAACATTAAAAAAATTATGATTGAATTGGCCTTTAAATTAACAAGGTTTATTTTTCAACAACTTCAACACATTGCATAATCTCTGCCCTATATTAGCAATATATGTGTGTTTACTATCTATCATTGGAGAAAACAAATCGATCTCTAATCGCACGTTAATAATTTAGCAGGCGCATTAAGCATTACTTTTAGGGGTGACCGTCAATTTCCAAAATTTCCATCGCAAAATGTCGAGCAAAATGCTCGGTGGACCACCTTAAATTTTTAAGAAACATGGTTTTGTCCAACGTGAGACATACTAATCCACATGTGAAAATTCTTTCTTTTCACTGCTAAATCGCTGACGATGAGTTGGCGAAATGTGCCGCAAATAAGTCGCTGAATTATTGAGGGAAAACAGAAAAAGCAATGAAAAGGAAGCAGAACATCGTGGTTCCGAACAGGATCCGTCTCAAAAGAGAGAGGCAGATCCCATGAAGAAGATCGGATAACGAGAACATTTCGGGCACGTTCATTTAATTCGACACGACAATCCAATGTGGAGTGGGCCCCACCTTGGGATGGTTGTAAAGGTTGAGGGGGACATGTCTCTATTTTTCTTATTTTTGGGGTAATTTCCCGGGGAGCACATCTCTAGTTTTTTTTTTTTTTTTGGGGTAATATCCCAAGCAATTAATATTCCTAATTTCGATGCCCATGATCCTACCCAAATACCGAGATGGAGGTCGCCAGCGTGTCTCGATTTCGGGACACAATGCCCGCAGGCTCTCCGCGCTATGCAGAGCAGCCGCCGCGAACGAGGGACGATCCCTAGCAATCCATGTCGGTCTAGTGTCGAATCTTGCACTCGACCATCAGGCGTGCGTGGCATCTGATTATGGGATCATGGGTTGCATCCATTGTATAATTTTAATGCGGAAAAACTTCCCAATTCCTTGTAAATTTTTCCAATTAAATTAATTTCCGTTTGAAGTTACAAACACAAAACGACCTGTGGATGACTGGAATGCCACATTTATAATTCCCGATAAAGATTAGTTAGAAATATTACATTGAAATTCCGTACATAGATTTAGGATCAAATTAATAAATTAAAAAGCTTATAACTAAATTAGCACTTGCACGACATATTTAGAATTGAGTGGAGGTAGTTTGATCTTTTTTAATAAAGATTTTATGCGTTTTAGATTTATTTACTATAGTCCCCAAAGAATTAGTAAATACGACAGTTTCCACGATAGGCATATATAGATTTGCTAGCGTAAAAATAGGAATCGATTTTTCGAATTCTCGTCAACATGGCAAAAGCATTCGCGAAAAAAGAAAAAAAAAAGGAAAGAAGAAAGAAACAAGATATGGATACGCTCGCAGAAGCAAATCCTCTCTGCCCGGTGTCCCTCAGTGCTGGACACTGTTCGATGGACCGCCACTAGAAATTTAATAAGGAAAAAAGAGACGGAAATTTAATACCTAAAATGGGGGGCTAAAGTGACATATCCTGCTGGCACCAACCTCGGCGCGCCCTCGCGACACGTGTACCTCCGTGTGGGCCCCCGCCGTGTGAGCTAAATGAAATGATAGGAAGGACCAAGGCATGTTCGATATGGAGGATGGGAATAGCCGAATAGGAGTAGAGGGGGGCACGTAGGCTAGGAGGCGGCGAAATTGCGCGTGGCCGACATCGGCGGCAGCCGTGTTGGACCACCGTTTGGAGCCCTTTAAATTGACCGTTAATCAAGCCGCCTCCACGTCTGACCACTTTTTTGGTGGTTGCGCTCCGAACCGGCGCTCGTGGTCGATCAGGGTTCGCGTGCCGAACGCGGTAGCGAGATGCCACGCGTTTGATTGCGCTGATCTCGTAACTTGATGTGTCGCCATTCAATCTGTGTAGTTAGTGAAGACGAGATCAATATGGTTTCAGGATATAACTTAAAAAATGATATCAGACCAGTAAGAACATTTTCGGTTCCAAGTTTTGAGATATTTAGAATAAATTTTGGGTTCCAAAAACTAAGAAACATGTTTTGATGGGTAGATTCTAAATTTGAAGTTGAGGAAATCTATAAGCTAAAATTAGGAACAAGTATTTGTGTTTTTTTTTTTTTTGTATATATTTTTGCACAATCCTATAGTATTCTATAATATTTGATGATTAATATATGATCTGGAAATACTAATCTTAACTTCTGTTTTATGACCGAAATTTTTACTTTATTAATGTTTTAATTTTGTGTGTGTCTAAAAATAAATTAAGGTCGTGTGCCTAGATATAATTATTATTAGTAAATTATAATAGTAAATGGTGATAATTAAATATGGTAATTTACTTTAATCATTCAATCAATAATATGTAAACAACCTAAGTAGATTTTGGAACTAATCCTTTAACTTGTGATATGACATGTTCCAGATTCCAAGGCATGTAGGGTAATTTTTAGATACCATATGAAACCTGTTTGAAACGTGGAACTACTCGCACCCAAAGATGCCAGCTCTGTGTATCCAGCGGGCTGGCAAGAAGCGGCCGCCGCCGCGGCGCCATGTAGCTAAGCGAAATGGGGTGTAAAGTTTTGGGCGTGGGTGCTGAGACTCTCGAAGCCCATAAGGCCTTTTACTCTTTTAACTCTTTCCGAGGACCAAGGAAGCCCACCAGCATCGGGCTTTTCGATCGGTTTGAGGCCGAGGTCCACTCCTCCTCGTCCACCGCACGAATCGGAAGGAGAAGATGTGGGGAATTCTTTTGCAACGCGCGGACGCATAGATAGATTCCCAAATTAGACAAATGAAAAAAGAAGCAGGGTGATTGGGACGAAAGCACCGACGAGGAGCATCTATGACGCAAGATGTACAACGTGGGAATCGGTCTTCCTCATCTTTTGATATCGTTTGGCCTTAAAAAGGAGCACTTCGGGGGGTTGGCTATTATGACATTTTACCTGAAAATGAGTTTGAAAGTATATCGAAAGCTCACTCATTCTGGCATTGAAGGACCAAAAAATTAGGATTCGGAGATCTGAGAGAGTTCATTACATGGAAGTTAATTCTTCGATTTTGCTTAATTAGTGGAGACGGTAATAAATGTGAGGATTACTGGCAAAGAAAGTTTTGGAAACAATCTTGTTACTGATAAGTTGTTGAGAGCAACTGAAAAAACTAAATGAGTTTCATTGATTCATTATTTTAGTATTTCGAAAATGCTAAAAACTCAATACCGGCGAGAATCTATTTTGCCTTTCTAAGCTTAATTTTTTCTCAAAGCCCATTTGAGATAGTTGTCCAACACTTTTAATAGTTTTCTGAGGGCCTTTGAAAATCGAAAATCTCTTTAAAAAACCTGAACCAAACACGTCATGACTACTTAAAAATCCCTTCAAGTTCTTTTATTCGGATTCCATCCCTCCCCATATGTATAACTTAAGACATATTCAACCAAAATAATGATCATCATTACCAATGCCTATCTCTCAATTTAAGTAAAGATGCGATAAGAAGAAAGAAAAGAAAGATCTTGACAATGCTAAATTCGCCGGCTAAACTTGCCTCTGGTTAGAAGCAAGAACATGGAAGAAGAAGAAGAAGAAGAACCGACAAAATCCCAGAACAGGGAATACGAGCAACGTTAATAACTACAGGGTGTCCAGGGCTTTACGGAAACTTCGTCACTGTACTTGCGTTTTGGGCAGCGACCGTGAAAGAGGTGCCGACAATGAATGATGTCGATGCCGAAGTTTCGCCCCTCGCTGTCAAATTTCGAGCGCGCATTCGTCCCTTTCGTTCTTTAATTTAGCCATTCACGAACGGCGAGCTGAAACACTTGAATTACGCAGGACAAAAAACAGAGAGAGCCCCTGATTTCGTTTTCTCCGCTTGGATCCGATTATGCCCGACGTTAATTGAGATCTCTCCCTATCTCTCTGTCCTCTCTTTGAAGCTGACTCATCATGAGACGACGAAGGTCATGTTTTTCTCCGGGACCCTTCATTCTGCACGTCGGTGTTCTATTGTTTGTCTGCTCAAACATCGTTCTTGCCGAGAGATCCGATTCTCTGCGGCGGCTCCCGCGTCCTGGGTCGACCGCGCGCCGGCCCAAGTCAGGATTGTTCTGTCGGTGGACGATCATGGCGCTAGAGGAGATGGTATTGGTGATGATACCGCGGTAAAGTCCTGAACTTTGTCCGTTTGTTGTCTTTCTTATGAGTAAGTTGGGGATCGATTTGTTTCCTTTCTGCCACGGCTTCTGACATCTTCAAGGAGAATGGTGGGTAGTTAGTAGTTGGTTGATTAGCGTAGCAAATTTCGATCTTTTGAGGTAGTTGAGCGAGCTATGATTTTTTATGATTGTTGCTTCAGCTGCACTTTGTCCGCTTGATTATAATTCCTCAGGATATTAAAATGGGGTAAGTTTTGTCTGGAAAATGGAGCTGTTCTTGTTCCGAGGAGAAACGTGTAATTTGTAGATGTTCTTATTTTATTTCCCTGCACGATCTGAAAGCTCTGTCGCTGATGAAATCTGTGATCCAGTTATTTACCTATTATAACTGTTGCTGCAACAGTTTTGCCTTTCTTCTCTTGTCATGTTGACTCCGGTCTGAGTACCCGGCTGCTGCAAAATAGCTTGAGATACTACGACCTTTTAAGAACAAGCAATTGATGTGGAAAAGTTAGAATATTATTTCTTCAGAATGAAGTAGGTGCAAGTAAGAACCAGCAGGTAGTAACTGGGAGAGACCCTTTGAATATATTAGCTTCAGTTCACCTACATCTTTTATAATGATGATCTCATGCTTTCTTTCTTTCTTTCTTTCTTTCTTTTTTGTTGATCGAATTGTAACGATGATCTCATGCTTTCAGGCTGTTGGAAATGTATGGAAGTTAGCTTGCTCTCTTTCTGCCCCAGCAAGAATTCTTCTGTCAGCTCAAAAGACTTACTTATTTCGCTCAATTGATTTTGCTGGCCCTTGTCGATCGAAGATCACCATAGAGGTACTCGGGAAATATAAAAAATGGATTTCTGTAATAAATCGAAATGTTACCCTAGTCATGCTCTTCATGTGAACCAATGAGTATGTATTTCAGTATATGAAGAAATGAAACTTATGATAGATTGCAGGCAGCATTGTTGCTCCCAAAGATCCCGAAGCATGGGAAGGATTAAATCCCCATAGATGGATATATTTCATGGAGTGAAGCACCTTACTTTGGAAGGAGGGGGCAAAATCAATGGAATGGGGCAGGAATGGTGGCGTGGGTCTTGCAAGACAAACTCAACTAATGTAAAAGTTTTATGCAGATCTCTCATCTTTCTTGAGTTTCTCAAATCATGCATCCATCTAAGCTTCTTGTTACTTCTTATGCAGCCATGTCATCCTGCTCCAACGGTTAGTGATGGTTTATCTGGGATGCTATGCAGTCAGCAGCAACATTTGCTTTACTCGATGTCGCTTTTTCCTTCAATTTTTAAGATTTTAACCTTTATTTTATAATTGTAACATTAAACATTTCATATCCAGGCTGTCATTTTCCATAGATGCAAGGATTTGATTGTGAGGAACCTCAGGGTGATCAACGGTCAGCAGATGCATGTAGCATTTACCAATTGTCTGCGGGTTAGAGTGTCAAACCTCGGAGTGATAGCCCCTGCAACGAGCCCTAATACTGATGGAATCCATATAAGTGCTTCCCGTGGTGTTCAGATCGAGGATTGCATTATTAGAACAGGTTTGGCTTTTTTATTCATCATAGCACCGTTCAACCATGAGCAGTTTCATATGTGCAGAGTCCAAATCTATCTCCTGGACTCCAACTGACTACACAAGATAAGAGGATGAGAATTAACAACTTTATACTACTTTGAAGTGACTCGATTTTGATTTTATATCTTCTTTCCTTCTTTTGCTAGTATCTTTAAGCAAGTTTGACTTGGAGCTTCCTCCTGTCTGATTCATCAACAATTAATATTGCCTGAATGAATATGTCTGATTCTCACAAAAATCTAAATTATTTCTAAAACATAATGAAAACCTTATCCAGGTGATGACTGCATCTCTATAGTCAGCAATTCTTCCCGGATCACAGTCAGAGACATTATTTGTGGGCCAGGACATGGTATTAGGTAAGAATTTCTCCCTTCAGTTAACTGGAATTTAAGGAATATGAGGAGTAATGCCAACCATCCTCCACTATTTCAGTATTGGGAGCTTGGGGAAATCGAAATCTTGGGCAGAGGTTCATGATGTACTTGTTAATGGAGCGCTTGTGTCCAACACTGATAATGGTTTAAGGATTAAAACGTGGCAGGTGAACTTCTCTTTCATGTATCATGGCATACGAGGTTTCTTTTCCAAAACCTCCTTTAAGTAGACAATCCCTCATGCAAAGTGACTTCCATTTTTCTGAATCGTCATCCTGCACTTTCTTGTCTCTCAGGGAGGTGGTGGCTCTGTCACTAATGTAATTTTCCAGAATGTGTGGATGGAAAATGTATCACATCCTATAATCATAGATCAGTATTACTGCGATTCTTTTGAGCCTTGTCCCAATCAGGTAATTCACCATTCTACTGGCTTAAATGGCTGTAAGTACCTTGATCTTTGCTACGTAGGATGTAGTCCCATGCAAACTATAGCTAGGATATCCTGTCTTTCTTGACTAAGATTCTGTTGTGGATCAATCAGAAGTATATGGATGGAGTGGTCCTTGAATTCCACCTGTTTTCTAGAGAAGCATGCAATTTCATGAACAGATATCCTATTGACTAATGGAATTGTACCATTTTCATACATTTAAGCCTCCAAAGTAGTGGCATTGTGCAGAATGAGCTATTTCACACAGCCTGCCAGAAATTAGATCAAGAATTTCTGCGCCCTTCACAGTTGGACAAAGAATGCTTACCTTTAATTTTGGAATACGGGACTATCTTTCATATGCCTGCCTGACCTAGAGCTAGCACAATTAAAAGGACTTCCTTTGTGATGAGTCTTAAATTCAGATACCTGTCTGCATGTTCTATTCGTAGTTGCTGCTTCAACTTTTTACAATGCAAACCTCATCATGGTTCATGCATTTACAGTTCATTTCTTCTTGATTAATCTGTCGTTATTTCCCTTCATCTGCAACTTAAAAACACTCTTGAAACACCCATTACGTAATCAATGCAGACATCAGCTGTTCAAGTGGGGAATATATCAATTCTTGGGGATCAAGGGGACATCAGCTACCGAAAAAGCTATGATATTTGCCTGCAGTGATGATGCTCCATGTGAAGGGCTATATTTAGAAGACATAAATCTTGTTTCACACACTGGTGGTACTACGAGATCCTCCTGTTGGCAAGCACATGGCTCTGTCTCCGGTCGAGTATATCCTCCTCCTTGCTTGTCATTCGAAGACGGAGACAGCTTCATTAAACAGAAAACTCAGTCTGGCTCTGAAAATTTTCATTCCTTCTAAAAGAAGACTCATGATGTTTTTCCTTCCTTTTGCATTGGGGGTTGCATACTGCCGTTGCATCTCCAAGGCAAGGTTCGAAGGACTCTGCATTCTTTTCTGGCTGTAATAAGAAGCCGGTGAGGAAATAAAAGCAGGATCTTCCATTGGCTAACCAGGGACGGACGTTGATCATGTGCATACCTTCCCACTTTTTAGGTTGCTTTTTGACATGAGATTGAATGGAAGAGATTTCATTGGTTAAGCATTCACGCCTAATACTTCATGTTGCTGTAATTCGATCTTCATTCTGTGTTTAATTCAGGAATAGAAGAGAAAATGTAAGCGAAATGATTGGCTTTGCATGATTATTTGTTCTGTAGCAGCTTATGACATGTGAATAGTAACTTCTCTGCCAAGCAAATAAATTGGGTTTGCTCCATTTGTTTTCCATGGCTTTTGCAATCTCCTTCAAAACCGCGCCCTTCATTATTTTCCCTGGTTAAATTGCTCTCTCACTTAACACGGGAAACTTCAAGGTTAAGAGAGAACTCTCATGTGTACCTTGACAAAATGCATTGTTCTTACCATGATCATGATCCCATGCTTTGATATAATTAGTTTATGTGAAGAAAGTCATTAAATTCTAAGGCTCTATTTGTTTGATAGAAAAATATTTTTATTATTGACAACAATTTATGTCTAAACATTTTTGTGAATAATGAAGATATTTTTCATTTAGTCATTTTAATGTTTGCGATTGTTAGGAAAATGTTTAACAAATCCATTCATTATTTGCGATAAAAATGCACCTAAATGAAAGAAAAAAAAACTTCCTTACTTGTTAACTCATGCAGTAATTTTGCCACATGAAACCTCTCTCAAGGGGAAAGCCATCATACACTGAAATGTTACATGGATTAAGCCCATGGTTCTGAACCTCCAACATGATCAACCATGAAGAGAACAGCATGAGAGATAAAGATTCTGTACAGGTCCCATCTTATTTTGGTAAAAAATGCTGGACAGTCTTTTTTACATTACAAATTTAAAATCTTGGACAAGCAAGGGGAGAATGAACTGGACACAAAACTCAGAATGCCATCTTTCATTACTGATCAAATTGAGTTGTCATTCTGAGACAAACCGGTGATATAACAACAAAAAAGAAGAAGAAAGGACAACACTCAATTACTGCTGGACCACCTGCTTGATCTGCTGCTGCTGCTGTTGCTGCAACATCTGGAGGTTAACACGAGAGCATGACCGCGCCATCTCACCGGCCAGAGGGATCACAGGTAGGCTATCACAGTTGCAGATCTCAATCATGAACCCATCTGGGTCGTGGAAGAAGAGCTGTTCCACTTGGATCCCACCTTCCTCTACGGCTGCCCGCACATAATCCATCCCCATCTCCTTCAGCTTCTTCTCCACGGCCTCCATGCTCTCGCACTGTACAGCACATTTTGATGTTTTTCAGTGATCAAATGCTGTCAAAAAGTTCAAAAGTTCCTCTGTTTTTTTTTTCATCCCCGGTAAAAGTTACGTTTCCAGACTGTTTCTTCAATGCAATATGCACAAGGTGATATCTATTTATCAGCAGCAACGTAATTTTTTCTGATCAATATGGATATTTGTATTCAAAAGATTATTTCCTAGAAATCGATTTTTTCATCAACATTAAATGGAACATTAACATAGTGAGAGAAGACTGACAAATGACAATTTGACTCCAATATCAGGTGCTCCTTTGGAAACTTGAGAGCAAATTATATTTGACTATGTTACCGAATGCACATTTAATTGATATGAAGCAGAAATCTCCTAAATGAACTTCTTGCACATAATTGAAGGAACTTTTTTTCAATTTAAGAAAGATATACCTGAAAGGAAATATGATTATCCTTGGGGTTGATCTCACTTTTCTTGGGCATTTTCTCCGGATCCTCCGATTGCAACAGATGCATTCCGATCCCATGTCCGAAAAGCCTGTAAAAAGAAAAAAAGAAAAGCTTATCCAAGAGAGAAGATTCATTTTTACTCAGAGCAAAGACAACGACAGATCAACACTGCATTGCTCTTTAGTTTTTTTCAATGAGTCTCTCATCGTTTCAGGAGAAATCGAATTACCATGCACCGTCAAAGTCGAACGATCCGGGCCTTCTGATGGGAACGAAACCAAGAACGTTCTGGTAAAAGTTCATGGACTCCTCGAGCGATCGACACACGAGCGAAATGTGGTTCAGAGACGTGAGATGCAAAGGATTCTGCAAGCTACTTTCCTTCATCTCTATCCCTTTTTTCAAGAAAACGGCAAGCCCAAGATCAAGAAAGATGCCCGCACCAGATGCTCAAGAAACTCTGAGAACTTTCAGTCAAACCCAAGAAAAGCCAGATGTTTCTGTGGTTCAAAGGATAAAGAAAAGAGAGAAAGATGCAGGATCTGTGGTTGTTGCAGATGAGTATGCACCGAGAAAGAGGAGTGCACGGAAGCTTTGTATGGGGTTGGACGAGAGATGGGGAGGGAGGGCTTTGTATATTTATACAAGCGGCCAGTGGCATGGCATGGGAATTTCAACATCAGCCACGTGGCGCCACGCGAGGATTTTGGATGACGTTGACACGTCGGTTCCACGGCTGACTCGGATTACCACCGCCGGTGTGATCTGAGAATGCATGTGTAAACGACCGGATTGACCAGGTCCCCACCCGTGAAGCAACAGGAGTACACGTCACCATCTCTCCCGATAATACAAAACTATAAAACAAACTTTGTTTGTTGTTGGATTAACGTAACGAGAAACTGTAGATTAGTGCACTTTCGATGAATTTATCCCAAACCCTAATTTAGTATATTTTTTAAAGTTTATCTCTAACTAATATGTTTGTCATTAATTTACCCTAAATAGAATTAATTGCCTCATCCATAACTTCTCTAATTTGGCCGAATGGTATTCAAAAGTACTCTTTTCAGATTTACCATTGATTAGTTTTCATTAAATTGAATTAATACCATAAAAAAATACAAATTAATATACTTATGACATACAGAGGATAAAATCTAAATTGATATATCTATCAATTGTTGTATATTATCCAACTCATCGATTTAACAGTAAAATTTAACGAAAATTAATGGATGATAAATTTGTCATAAGTATACCAGCTTTTATAGGTCTTAGTAGTCTAAAATTAGTTTTGTGTAAATTTATTAAATTATTAATTTTGGATTTTTTTGTCAAAAAAATTTAGTTTGAGATAAAATTATTACAAATTAATTTGGAGTTTTTTGTAATATTAACTCTACAAACTAGGAGAATATTTGTTTCTTCTTCTTGTATGGTTTGCAAAGGAGGGGACCATCCTCATATTGGCACCTTCAATAATATGAGCAATCAAATATGAATAAATAAATAAATAAATAAATAAATAAATTCTTTCTTCTACTATTACCCTATTCTTTTTCTTTGATAATTTGAAACTCATTTTCAATGCATCAATGTTATTTCTTCTATGCTAATGTTGAATCATTGCTACTAATATAGCAAAGAACGCAAATGCTAATTTGTTCTCTACAGACACATCATTTTGTTGCCTCTCTTTTTCTAGCTAAGTTTCATCCATCATGACGTTTCATCGAACGAAAGATGATGCTATCACGTTCTCTATGTCGATTGAATTGTACTGCAGCGCGCGAGAGGAGACACCATGTTCCGGCGTGGATACTTCTTCCTTCTCTGAGGAACTCGATTTACACAAGGAAAAGACTGCTCTTTGTATGTAAAAAGCACACAACAACCATCTCTGCTGAATTTGGCCAAGAAAAAGAACATGCTAATTATGTTTGAAGGAGAGCCAGAACCCTAGTGACCTGAATAAAGAGCTTTTTAGAGGCTTCAAAGTGTTGAATGCGACATTTCCCCTCTTCCATATGTTGCAAAGCGGAGGTTGCGCACGCACTCGAACGCTCCACAACATTCGACGCCGAACAAATTCGGGAAAATTCAGAAATTACACTACTTCTGCTCCTATGTCACTGGTGAAAGCTCCATCATGTTTACGTGCCAAGCCTCGTCAACATGCACTAGCCGTGTAAAAGATTGTCGGGATGTAATTTACTAGAGTTTTCACTTCCATTTTCAGGTCTTGCAAATGCGGAACTGTCACTGCTGACACGAAAGGTCAGAATGATACGTGGCCACGTCTTCTGCTCTTTTGGAGGTCGCCACTTTGCTCTGATAAAGCGCCTTTTCAGTTCTTTATGATTACCGACCAAAAAAAAGTTGTTTATGATTGAAAGGCCAAGCGGAAGATTCGAGAAATCTAAATACGAACACAGAAAATTCAGGAAAACAAAGTTGTTTAGGGCAGATCAGAACTAGGAGCACATCTGCAATGTCGAAATTAGAAGGTCTGGGAGAATCCTGATAGATGAGTCAAGTTGTTAACTGGGGATGTGCCAACTGGGCTGACGCTATGCAAGCATTTGAATAATATTCACTCAATTCAACGAACAATTATTAAACTTATCCACCTCACTTGCAGATTCCTTCGCAAGTGCAGCGAGAAAGGGGCTTGCTGGTTGAAAATAAAAAAGGACTATCAAGGCAACATTCGGTGGAGACAAGTTTCAACGCAAAAAAATCAGCCTTTTCTTCTTCCTCAACAACTTTCGACATTGAGTTTCTAATATACATGTACTATATCTCGATCAATCTTAGCCGCTTGTTCATTTAGCAGAAGTTGACTTCTAATGCATAGGTCATAAGCATCTCCGATAATTACTTCATGTGTGTACGAAATGGAGAGACCGTCACACTCAATAGGGATTAGTTGGGTGATAAAAAAACCTGACATCCATTGACATATTAAAAAAAAAAAGTATTTGAGACACCTCATTATCCATGCCCGATTGATAGTAGTAACTGGTGGTGAGTCTCACGTAATCAAACTACTACCAAACATATTAGTTTATCTCAATTCAGATCAAACACCATTCTAAGTTGACTCTTAACAGACCAAAAAGATTATTCTTCTCGGCAAGTAGTTGGCTCGTCGCCACAGAGCCAATACCAAATGAATGCGCATTACAATGAAACAAAGTATCCTGCGGCATTTCAGAGGGTGTAAGAACAGTGTATCATGGCTGGTACTCAAGCGACAGCAAGGTGGCTAATGAATTGTATACAGTGAGAGTACTTCGATTGTGGAAAGGTGGGTGTTGAAAGAGTCCATCGGTTTGCCATGGCCCAGCCCATGCATCTTGGGCCCAAATTGGCTAGAGAGAGCTCTTAAGCTGCTAAATTTATGATCGGGTCTATCTTAAATCATTCTTGACTCCGCGTGAATATCAACCAATTTTAGGCAATGCTTGTTTGTTTAAATAGAGCTTTTCTTCTTAGAATAACACCATGAAACTATATATATCCTGTCATACGATGACATGTCACATTGTATGATGTGCCAACGTGATATCATACAAAAATCAATCAAATAACAACTCATTGAATAGAGAAAAAATTTCAAGAAAAAACCCAAAGTGCTTTCTTTTCTCAAATAAAGACATAAAGTGAAATTTATTTCAAATAAGGATATAAAGTGATTTTGTTATTTTAAATAAAGGTTTAAAGTGGCCTTGGTTATTTCAAATAAAAGCCTGACCTCGCCAATTGCCAGTCGACTTAATTTTCCGATCGATCAAGGGCTTTTTCATCCAAATTTTTTCTTTTTCTCTTTCTTTTCTCTTTCTTAATATCGGCCAACAATTACTAGCAAAGGCCAACAAGGGCTCGACAACCCTCGTCAGCTACTAGAAAGGGTGGACAAGGGCTTCACCCATGGCTAATGAGAGCTTGTAGGCCCTCACCACCCTTAATAGCAGTTAGTGATGTTGCCCAACCCTCAAGGATGGCCGCAAGGGGCAGCCTCCCCAAGGGCAAGGGACGCTTCACTCAAGCGAGGCTGTCCCTTGCTTGTGGCCAACGTGGGTGGCCCTCACTAGCTAGGGTGACCTTGGCACAACTCTCTGTGAGCATCATTGGTGGCTAGTCGACCACTAACGAAGAGGATGAAGAAGAACCAAAAAAAAAAAAAAAAAAAGGAATGAAAAAAGAAAAAAGGAATAAGGAAGAAAAAAATGAAAAATGGCAAATGACGAAAATGCCCTTGTCCATTGGAAAGTTGGGCCTTTGTTTGAAACGGATGTAATCACTTGTGATGATACCTGAAGTCTTTTATTTGAAGCAAAATTTATTTCAGTCTCTTATTAAGAAAATTGAAGCATTTCGAGCCTCTTTTTGGAATTTCCTCTTGGATATATAGGCATAGGGTTTAGCATTATATTTGCTCTTATCTCCTGTTTGAAACTTTAGATCTACAGAAGTGAGATTTCTCAATAATGTTGATGACAATTGACAACTAATCAAGACCCTCGCAGGCAGATTGGCACACAAAGTTCAACTGTTTTTTTTTTTTTCCATTTTCAGATTGTAAGATCCTCTCCAAAGACAATTTGCGCATTAGCGTACCATTCGATTCCTACGAGGTTGGCAATGGCCTTCGCTTCACTCACATCCAATTCAAGAACTCTGCACTCTCTCTTCCACGCTCTGCGCAACCGGCCCTTCTGTGTCCTCGCTCCGTCGCCTCGCACTCCGCATTCCGAGTCCGACCCACCATTGCCCGAGCTCGTGAACGACGTCTCCCGCGTCCTCAGCGACAACCGCAACCCTCACCACGACTTGGAACGCTCCCTGACCGCCTTCTCCGCGCAGATATCCGCGAACTTGGTCGAGCAAGTCCTCAAGCGCTGCAAAAATCTCGGCTTTTCTGCTCACAGGTTCTTTCTCTGGGCCAAGAAACTCCCGGGCTTCGAACACAGCCCCGAGAGCTACAGGATCTTGGTCGATGTGCTCGGGAGCAGCAAGCAGTTCGCTTTGCTATGGGATTTTCTGAGGGAGATGAAAGACTCGGGGAGTTTGGAGCTGAACCCAGAAATCTTTTTTATTGTTTTCAGAGGTTATAGTAGAGCAAACTTGCCCGGTGATGCTATAAGGGCCTTCGGTAGAATGAGTGAGTTTGGTATTGAGCCGAGTACTGCTGATTTCGACCAACTTTTGTATGTTCTATGTAAGAGGAAGCATTTGAAGCATGCTCAGCAGTTCTTCGACAAAGCTAAGGTTGAGTTTGAACCGAGTGTGAAGAGTTACAGCATTCTGATCAGAGGGTGGGGCGATATAGGCGAAGTGAATGAAGCACGTAGGCTGTTTGATGAAATGCTGCAGAGGGGCTGTTCGTTGGATGTTCAGGCATGGAACAGCTTACTGGAGGCTTTGTGCAAAGGAGGCAATGTGGATGAAGCATATACTATTTTCAGGGAGATGGGTCCGAAAGGGTTTGAACCGGATGCTTCTACGTACTCAATATTCATCCGTGCATACTGCGAAGCGAACGACTTGCATTCGGTTTTCAGGGTGCTTGACAGAATGAGGAGGTATAACCTCGTGTCTAATGTGTATACTTACAATTGCATAATACATAAACTATGCAAGAACGAGAAGGTTGAAGAGGCTTACCAATTGCTAGATGAGATGATCGAAGGAGGGGTCAATCCAGATGCATGGAGTTACAATGCTATCCAAGCTTACCACTGCGATCACAATGAAGTCAATATGGCTCTCAGACTGTTATCTAGAATGAAGCGAGAGAATTGTGTGCCGGACCGACACAGTTACAACATGGTACTCAAAATGCTGGTCAGAGTGGGGCGATTCGATAGGGCAGAAGATGTTTGGCATAGTATGGGAAAGGTAGGATTTTATCCTTCGGTCTCGACTTACTCCGTTATGGTCCATGGTCTGTGCAAGAAGAAGGGCAAATTGGAGGAGGCTTGTAGATATTTTGAGATGATGATTGATGAAGGAATACCTCCATATTCTTCTACAGTGGAGATGTTGAGAAATCGACTTCTAGGTTTGGGCCTCTTGGAGCATATTGATGTTCTAGCTGGGAAGATGGATCGTAGCACTTGTTGCTCAGTGAAAGAGTTCGCAAGCATGATGAGAGGTAACAAGGTGGGTGAAAGATGGAGAAGAGAAGAAACTGAGCCCGAAAGTGAGTGAACTTGAGATACAATTAGAGCTGTGACAGCCTCACGGGTTCTTGGGGAGCATCTTATTCCATGTACCAAAACTCATGGTCGTCACGACCCACATAATTATGCCATGTCAACAGCGCAAGCTGAGAAAGTTAAAAGAGGTTACCATAAAGGATGTGTCTACTTGACAGCAGATTTTTAAAGGCACCTCCCCAAGTTGGCAGGATAATCGAAACTGGAAGAGTTTCTGTTAACAAAAACATTTATAGTTTTATTTTCTACTTGCAAGTAGATTGGAAATAAGGAGCTTGCAACTAGTGGAAGAGGGGTCACTAATTCTCATTTTCTCAATCACCTTTATGGAGTGTGGTTGACATGCTTTGATTTTGAACGAAAACCGTTGTCTTCCAAAAACTAAATGAAGAAATTCTCATGCTCCCACCAAGAAGGGGAAAAAAATCCAGTATATGAAATCTTTATCTCATCTCATAGCTGCGCATTACAGTATATACATTTGTATCAAAGAAAGTCATCTTTCGATTGATGCGGCTTTGCCTTTATCAGGAATCAACTTAACATTCCCGCATAAAGTTTGCTTTACAGCTGTTCAGCTGCTCTTAATATGTAATCGGCAAATAGTCCTGCCTTAAAACCTTTGAGTCATTGAGCAAAGCAACCCGACCTGGCTAGCACTTCATTTAAACCGCTTGCCTGGTCATAATGCTTATATTTATCAAAGACAAGCTGTTTCCTGCAGCTATCAACATTTGTTATGCTCCAGGATCAATGGAGGAATCATTTGAGTAAGCAGCATCAAAGTTTCTGCAAAAAAAAAACCCTAATTTGATGTTAATCTTATGAAAAAAGCAGATGCTATTATATTCATTCACCAAAAGATTGCAATAAGAGAAAAGCATCTACCATCATCGAATCCAACTTTTTGACAAGAGTGAAGCAGCTCCCCAAAACTGCAAAGCAACCATCAGATGACGGTTCAAAACCAGATGGGACTTGACTTCACCTGAAAGGCGTTTTAAGTTTACAGTCCTCACTCTGGAGAAGGCAACCTGAGACAGCAACGTCAATGCATATCTATGGAATTGCCCCCAGGCCACAAAACTTTCTGTTCTTAGAAACACACTGAACAATAAGGTCCTCTTATGTTACTCCCACCTCATGCACATTTAGATCACAAGACCCATGGTTCGCCTCCAGAGTTTGTAAAATATAAGAAGCCTCTGAACTCCTTCCCTCATACAAGTAATTGTCCAACATCGATGAGCATTTTGAAGCTACCTTCAGAACCTCTTTGCTCAAATTACATGGAATTAGACCCTTCCAGGCCTGTGATTGACCTTCTGAGAAAATCCCGTGAAGCAGAGAAGCCAATAAGACAGGATCTGGAAGTGATCCCTTCTTTGTCACCTTATCGTACAACATTAGAGCATCTTTAACCATTTTGTGCTGGCAAAGACAAATAAGTATAACACTGTAAGCAGCAGCTTGTGGTACCCATTGGTCCAATGTCATATCTCTAAAAAGTTTAAGGGAAATACATTTCTCCCCTTGATATATATTAACTATCTCAGATGTTGAGCTAGATATGTTGTTGATGAGCCCATTGACAAGATAATTAAGTGTAACATCATTTGGACTGCAATTATTCTCCAGCATCAGTTCAAAAAAGGAGGCTGCTTTTTCAGGCCTTCCCTCCTTAAAAGAACTGCCTATTAGTATACTGTATGTTACCACATTGGGCTCTAAGCCAGAAGATTTCATTTCAAAAAATAAATCCTCAGCTCTATCAAGATTTTTACTGCGGCAAAACCCATCTATAAGACAGGTATAGGTGACCACGTTTGGCTTGCATTTTCTCATAATCATCTGCCTGAACATACTCATTGCTTTGTCCAAGTCCAGCTGCTTTCCATACCCATCGATAATGGTGGTATAAGTAATCTCATCTGGCATGAGCCGCTCCTTTAAAATTCCATGGAAATAAGACATTGCGTCCTTCATCATTCCGAGCCTGCAGTAGCCCTTAATCATCGCATTGTACCCAACAACACCAAGATTCAGACCCTTCCTAATTGCAAATTCGAAAATATCCTTAGCTTCTGCGATTTTTTCATGTCTCGTATACCCATCAACTATAGTAACAAAAACATATTCGTCTGGGTCTATGTTGTGGTCAAGCATCTCCATGAGTAGCAACTTGGCAGCTTCAAGCCTGCTTTTCTTGCAAAGCCCACTCAGCAAGACATTGTATATACCTGCATCAGGGAAAACTCCCTTTTCCATCATTTTTCGGTATACTGTCAAGGCTACATCAATATCCCCATGGAGAACGGTTCCATGGATGAAAGCCCCATAAGTAACCATGTCAGGCTTCTCTCCCCTTTCTGCAATATCAACGAGCAAATTGGATGCTTTCTCATATTCCCCTTGTCTGCAATATGCTAGTATCAGCGGAGTACAGGTTAACTTGTTTGATGAGAACCCTTTTCTAAGTGCCTTTCCAAGAAAACCCTCAGCTTCCCTCAGCCTCCAATCCTTACACAAAGAAGCAATCAAGATATTATATGTTACAATGTCTGGTTCACAACCACTTTGAACCATATTTTCTACCATTTTCACAGCTTCTACTTCACGACCATGCTTGTAGAGACCATCGATAATCGTATTGTATATATACAGACCGACACCAAGACCCCTCTCCTCCATTTCAGTGATGAGCTTATCAACCAAATCAAATTTCCCTTCATTGCAGAAACCTCTGATCATGGACCCAAAAGTTTGCAGCGTGGGCAAAAAGCCTTTCGATTTTAACTCCTTGAAAAGTGCGTGGGCCTTGTCAACATTTCCAATCTTAACATATCCATCAATAAGCGTATTATAAAAGACCACATTCGGTATACAACCATGTCCCCACCTATCCTGGATCATTTTCTCACCTTCCTCAACTTTGCCTTCGCTGCACAAACCCCTGACCATGATGCAAACACTAAAATTATCCACGGCGCCAACACCCTCCGCCTCCTCTCTAGCAAGCATTTCATCATAAACCCGACGGGCATCCCGCGTTCGCCCGTGATTCACGAGCGCGTTAAGCAAACAATTACAAGCAAAAACATCCGGCCAGCAACTGCAGACTTCCCGCATGGCATCGTAACTCCGAAGCGCCTGATGAACCATCCCGCAGTCCGCATACGAACGGATCAGCACATTCACGGCGTCGCGAGTCGGCTTAACGTCCTCTCCCATCATGCTCCCCTGCACCAACTCCATCTCCGGGAACAGCCGGCACTTGGCGAGGAGCTTCAACAGCGAGGAGTACCCGCTCTCCCCGAGCGACCCATGTCGCCGGCGCCGCTCGGACGCCCAATGGAAGAACCGCAGCGCCAAACCTGGGTCGTACACTCTATCAAACACGTGGTGGGCGACATCGGAGACGAGGATTCCGGCCCCGGCGAAGTGGTCGCCGAGGGAATCCCGCCACTGGGGAGATGATGGGTCGCCGAGGATGCGGATGGCCTCGTTGACGAACCGCTTGAGGTGGGGTTTCAGGGAAGAGGAGGTGGTTGGGTTGCGAAGGGGTTTGATCCGGGCGAGAACGTTCTTCGACATGGGAAACAGAGAAGACGGAAGCTGTGCAGAGGGCAGCAAAGGCGGCACCTTGGAGTTCAGTCATTGACAAGGGGGGTTAAGGACTAGGCGATTAGAGACGTTTTTCCGGTTATTTCTGCAGCTTCGCGTCCGTGCCCGGGAAATCGATAGCTTCACTTCCTTTTCAAGATGTGAATTACACAACAGGAATTGAAATTTTAAAATTCACAATATATATATTATAATATATATATATATATATATATATTTCTATAGAAAAACAATTTTTATGATATAAAGTTGTTTCATGTAATTTTTCTTTTTTAATGTTATAGTGCTGCATGTACCCACAATAACGTGACAAATAATTACCAACGGTTTTATACTTAGGCTGCGTTCGTTTCACGGAAAATAACTTCCAGGAAAATGTTTTCCGGATTTTCGGTGTTCATTTCACGGAAAATCAACTACCTAGGAAAATATTTTCCATGAACAGTAAAATTTGCCTTCAAAGCTGTGGAAAATGTTTTCCACTTTGAAAAGTGGAAAACATTTTCCACAACTTCTCTGCTTTTTTTTTTTCTTTTTTTCTTTTCATTTTTCTTCCTTAGCTTTGCTTTTGGCCGGGCCCCCAAGCGGCCGGCGGACCGGCGACCGTCCCGGGCAGCGGCGGCCGGCCGCGGTCGCGAGCCCCCGGGCGGAGCTCCGCCTCGCCAGATCCGGCGAGCCGGGCGGGGCTCGGGCCTCGCCCGAGCTCGCCGGGAGGTCCGGCGAGCCGCGAGCTCCGCCGGCAGATCCGGCGAGCCGGGCGGGGCTCGGGCCTCGCCGAGCTCGCGGAGGTCCGGCGAGCCGCGAGCTCCGCCGGCGATCCGGCGAGCGGGCGGGGGCTCGGGCCTCGCCGAGCTCACCGAAGGTCCGGGCGAGCCGTGGCCGGCCGGATCCGGCGGCGGAGCTCGGCTCGCCTTGATCGGGAGCCCGAGCTCCACCGCGATCCGCACCGGGCCGGGGATCCGGGAGCCGGCGGGCCTCGCCCCGAGCTCGCCGGACGCCCGCGGCGGAGCTCGGGCTCCCCGATCAAGGCGAGCCCGAGCTCCGCCGCCGTGTCCCGCGGAAGCGGCTCGCGGCTCGCGGACCTGGGCGAGCTCGGCGGGGCCCGAGCCCGCCCGCCGCTCGCCGGATTCGGCGACCGGATGTTGGTCGGCCGGATCTGGCGACCGGATCTTGGTCGGCCGGATCTGGTCAGGCGTGCGGTGGCCGAGGAAGGAGGAAGAAGGAGGAGGAAGGAGAAGGAAAAGAAAAGGAAAAAGAAAAAGAAAGAAATTAAGTAACGAACGGCGGAAAATATTTTCCACTCAAAATTTAAGTTTTAGCCGAACACCGGAAAATATAGTCATTTTCCTGGAAAATGACTTCCGGGAAAATATTTTCCGGAAATGGCTATTTTCCGTGAAACGAACGGAGCCTTAATTAAAACATTTAGGCAAGCATCATCGTTAGTCGAGTTGTGTGGTAGTCATCATAATGATTGGTCGTGATTATTTGTCCAACCTAATGGAGATATATGTAAAACTCTTCTTGCGTCACTCCTTCACATGTCATATTTATGGATTGATTCTCCAGTGCTATCAGGGGAAATAAAAATAGAATTTGTGACAAGTATGCTATTTGTATGTAAAAATGAAATGTATGCAAATCTACAATATATCAATTTGAGTATTGATTTAGCTTTTAAGGGTACTGGTATGCTAAAGGAGTTAACAGCACAAGCCATAATTATCTAAACTAAGTAGGATTGGGTGATTATTGGTCGTGTCCACAATCCAAGTTCATGATTGAATCAAGCAAAATTATTTGATTTCTATTCAGTTCCAGTGCAACAATATATTTTGCCTAACTACCATTCCTCTTCCTCCTACTCGCGTGAGTTTTCTCAGAAGTATATTCATCTTCAAAAATCCAGGCTTGCCACGTGAATAGATTTCAAAATCAATGTCTTGAAACTACACTTTGCAGAACGAAAATAGAAATCTATGCAAGACCTAAAGAACAAGGATTGATGTTGATTAGGAATTCAACAAATCCATAAACAATGCATTTGCCTTGGCAAGCAATTCTACAGAGGCTCTCAACGTTCCCTCATCAACTCGTCTAGTCACTTGCTTGGCAAGTTCTGCTTGAGCTTGCGCCTTCATACGGATTCAGTTAATACCAATCAAATCTCATTCCCACATAGGTTGTACCGTACTCGAGCTGAAGACGGTATGGAGTCCAGTTAGAATGCTGTGACTCTGAACAAAACACAAGTTTGTATAGGCAAATGAATAGCCCAAACTACGCGCTCCTCCACAGCTCTTTGGTGCATTCTCTTTGTAACTCCATCATCATGCCCGCCATAACCCTTTAGTAATTCATAAAAGATACCAAGTGGAAATGTTGCATGTTTGTGAATATACAATGCATCAACACAACACTGTTGGGAAGCCATGGCTTATAAACAACCTTATCTGTGAAAAGAGTATGACTGAACCAATGGTCAGATCTCAAAGAATTACAGCATTTCCATGAAAACACAGCTAACAACAAAAAGTATCTCCATGTTGCTCTGGAACTTTCCACTTTCTCGAATTATTGATTATTCAACTTGAAGCCAAAGGCTGTATCAAAAGAATCTGTCAATGCCGTGTGACTGAAATTGAAGGAAAACAATTCTGGCTCAAACCTGTTGCATCAAAGTATTGATGGGGTATATAGTAAGCATTCATCTCCATAACAAGACAAGTGCTGAGGCTGAGGATTTAAGAGGTTGGCAGCAATCACTTATCTATTACCTTCATAGAGGAGCTAGGTCCATATTGCAGTGGCCGGATAATTGCTAGACAACCACCATGAAAAACTCAAGAGTGTGGTAAGGAAGCAAGTGCGAGAAGTCAGAACCAACCATTTCTCTTAAAATGAAAGAGAAAAGGGTTGCATTGGTTGGTAATTTGCTATATGCTCTTGATCAGTATCCTAACAAAGGCAGCAGCATCCTCGTGGAAGTTGTATCAAGATGATCTCGTCCTGTTGATCAGAACTTCTGCACTATATTTGCATCACGTTGAAGAAAATTAGAGAATTAGCGACATGTCTGATCTCTGTAAATGGATGAGATACAAAAAATAATTGGATCCAACAAGCTAACAGAATTATTGCTTCAGCTAAAGGGATGCAAAGTTATTCCCCACCAAAATTGTTAACCTAAGAAAACTTCAAGGCTCGAGGCTTGAATTTCTCTCTTGCTTCATTTCCCAAAGAAAAGTTTAAAAGGCCCCGTAATTCCTATTTCCAATATGTCAAAAGGATTACAATATGATCTGCCAGATGCATGGGCAAGCCTTCTTCCAAAAGGAAAGTTTAATTGCGGTATAGAAATTGCATTCAATGGCTACTATTCTCAGCCATTCATGATATAAGGCCCACATGATCTGTTGATGAGTGCTTTCTTACTTTCCAAGTTCGATATCTATGTATGCAGTAATCAAACTCCAGCCTAAAATGGAAGAGGTTAACGTAATCACAAACTAAATTCTCTGCATAATTTAACAAAATTCTTGATATTGCACAGCTTGTGTAATTACCTGAATTCTCCTTTTGTGAATTAATTTCATCAAATACAAAAGACTACTGTTACAATAGACCTTGTAAACGGGTACTTGTGAAGCCTTTATAAAAGGTCAGACTAAAAGAAGCAATTCAGATTCAGAAACAAATCTAGCTTCCACTAAATGTGTGCTTAATACTACTCAGGGTGGACCTACTTTCAAAAACAGTAAAAAGAAACAGCATATTACTTGAAGATTCAAGCATTTCTCAGGGACACATACTTAGGTAATCAGACATGGCTGCATGTATACTAAAAGTGAGCAAGGGAGGTATGAGATATACCATGTTAGCTATTCTGACTAAGCCTGTCTCTCTCACCATGCCTTAAAACTCTGACCTTGAGGTATGGTCATCTTAAGTCCAACCACAAGGCCACGAAAAAGGCTGGTCACTCCATGCTAGATGTACTGAGAGCCCGACGAGGTCCTCCTGTGTCCATCGCCATCCATTCACATAAAAAAGCTGAATAGACAAGCCCCCTGAGAAAACTCAGAAGTCAAATCTATCAGGACAAACACTGGGGACTGGAAACAATTTTGAGGTGGTAGCTAGTGTTAATGTCAAGTTAATCCTCTAATTCCCACAAATCATTTTACATGGAAAAGTCTATGAAGCCACAGCTTTAAAATGCAAGGGCCTCTTCATGCTTATGCTCATGCACATGCCTGTGAAGAGGGAAAGGGAG
This sequence comes from Eucalyptus leucophloia subsp. euroa, assembly GCA_017140325.1. NCBI lineage: Eukaryota > Viridiplantae > Streptophyta > Magnoliopsida > Myrtales > Myrtaceae > Eucalyptus > Eucalyptus leucophloia. The sequence goes on from CM029477.1 coordinate 35,623,635, forward strand.
GGAGAGAGAGAAAGAGAGGGAGATTACATTACAAGCAATGGCAATCACATGGTTGTCGTCCCCCTGGAATACTCATTTTGTAGCAAAAACCAAGATCATGAGCTGGAGAAACCCATGCTCCGTAGAATGATTATGATACACTCTAGCTCCTTTTACCTGATGTGATGACATCAAAGGGCTCTGAAATTTGAAGCTAGGCGTCACGGCTCTGATTGTCTGAAAATTTTTTAAGAGGTTCATCATCAACCCAAAATCATCTCTAGGATAATTTGGACTGAAAAGAGTCCATCTGAATCTCAGAAAAAGGTGGTCTCTTCTTCCGGGCCAGTGCTATAATCATCTTAGCTTTCCCAGGCTGGCCACTTTTCTTTAGGCCTTCAAGAAGTGCAATAATGGAATCAATGCTAGGAAACCAACTTTTTCGCATGCAGTCCTTACACATTGAATATGCCAAATCCAAATCGCCTCCCTTACAAAGGTAATGGATCATGGTCTGGTAAATCTTAATATTGGGTCTGTATCCGTTGCCATGTAATGCAGAATAAACCCTCTTGGCCATTTCAGGATATCCCGCAAGGAAGAACCCTTTAATCACCAAATTATATGTGACTTCATCAGGGTCAATGCCGATTTTGTTCATCAAAGCAGCCATCTTATGAGCATTCCAAGCTCTTCGCCTATTTACCAAGTACTGAATTCTAGCATTGAAAGTTGCTAGATTCGGCAAACAACCCTTATGCACCATAAGATTCCACAAACCGTTACCAAGTTCCCACCTATTATTCTTGTATGCTGCGGACAGTAGTGTAGTATATGTAAATATGTCTGGTCTGATACCAGATTTCTCCATCTCTACCATGACTAAATAAGCCTTATCCAAAAAGGACATTTCACAGAATGCCTTAATAACAGTGTTAAGAGAAATTATATCCAGCTCTATACTAAACCTTTGCGGAACCTCACTAAGGAGGGCCTCAATAGCTATTAAATCACGGGCTTCTATCAAAACCTGCAATGTAGCATTGAAAGACTTGACAGACCTTTTACAACCAAACAAGTGCATGTCATAGAAAGTATCGAGCGCGTGCTTAACCATTCCAGCCTTACCATACAGCATGATAATCCTCACAATGAATCCTTCACGGCGACCCTGTGGAAGGGCCTTCTGCTGCTCAAGCAATTGCTCAATGTAGTCAAACCGGCCAGCGCCTGCTAGCCTAGAAACCGTGTCTTCAAAAGCAAAACGGTTCTCAATAACGAGGCGGTTGTGAGCATTCGCCCTAAATAGGTGGAATAGTTTATTAGGGTCCCTTTCAGATTTAAGCTTCACGAGAGCAGGTTCCTCTATCGTCTTTGCCTCATAAATATGGCTCGACACGGCTGCAGGACTACTACTGTTCGACACAACAGTGGCGGTGGCTGCGACGGCGGTGGCATGGCAAAATCTGCGAACGGGACGCAGAGAAAGCATATTCTGGGATTCTCTTCACATGGAAACATACCCACCAAGCGAACTCAACAAACCAAGCACAAACTCCGGCCGCCGACAACGTTGGCTGCCCATAAATTAAACCCAAAAACACAAGAACCCGAATCCCCCCCACACACCAAGTCCAACGCAGTCACCCGACAACATCAAAAATGCCTCCTTTCCTAGACTTCCCGTGAGCCCAATGCCGAATAACATATAACCCCGAGCAGCAGTATGCCTGTCTCTTATCTCACACCAAAAAGAATTCAACAAGTCAGCTGCTGCTGCTGCAAGAACGTCCTCAATGTCAGACAAAAAGAGACAGAACAGAGCAACCATTCATCGTCCGAAACCGATTGAGAGACTGGGTTTTCTCGGGCTCGACATGGAGAACGGACGACGACCCAAGAGAAGCGAATCGGCAACGGGAAAAGCGTATCCGGAAATCACCGCGGAGCACGGCGGATCTGGGAGCGGCCCGAGCTCATTCCTGGTGGGCGCTCGGCGTCGCTCTGGATTTTTATTGAGGCTCTTCTTGAAGGGGGAAGGGGTTTTGGGAGAAGCGGAGGGGGTTTTGATGTGGGGGTGCACGGTAAGCAACGGTGGACCTCCCTCTGAATCTTCTTCCTCCGCTGCGATTGGTCTACCCGGCTGGCTCCTTGGTGGGCTGCGTCGTGGCGTAACGGGGGCCCGGATAATTCATTGACTTTTTTTTTTTTTTCCTTTCGATGTGTATTTTCTTTTTTCCTAATTTTGAAACATTAACAGGCGTTCGAACTTCAAATTTCTTTTTGACAAAAGAAACATTGAATTTCTTGAAATTTTTATGCCACACACCTAAAAATGCTATTTTCAACATGATTATGGTCCGGAAATGATTCATTTGAGGCTTCGTTTGCTTTGGGAAAAAATAAATAATTTGAAGAATATTTCTTTAAAAATGATTGTTTATGTGCCGCTTACTAAAATAAATGAAAAAATATTTTCATTATCCATGAAAATATTTAAATATAACTTACCAAAAAAATATAAATATAAATTATTATTGATGATGAAAATATTTTTTTATTAACAAACTATTTCAAGTAATCATTAAAAAAATTCTCTAATCCATTCATTTTCCGTAAAAAAAAATAGAATATAAATGAATAAATAAAAATCATCCTCCACTAGAGCATTGATAATGTAGAAAATATCAAGATGATCTTATTATGAAACTTTATAAAGATAATTACATTAATAATCTCTGAATTTTGACTCAATATATAATGTGAATCCTAAACTTCAATTTATTCAATATGATCCTTTAACTCTAACTCAATGTGCAACTTGAAATTTGTTTAATATGGTACCTAAAGTTTTATTAAATGTTTAAAATAGTCATTTACTCATACTAAAATATTTCATTGTTATCTTGTCATTAATGTAAGTTCAATAACAAATTTAAATATTTTCGTGTAGTTCAAGAATTAGTCTAAACATACACTAAAAATTTAAGGATCACATTGAATATATTTAAAATTTATGAACAATATTGCACTATGAACTAAAATCTAAGACTACTTTATATATATTTAAAGTTTTGAAACACATTGCATATTAAATTAAATTTTATATATTATTTGTTTCATTTTTCGTATCAATCTGTTTTAGACAAGTTGGCCCTAGATATTATTGATTGCCATATGTTTTAATTAGTTACATCGCATGTAATATTAATGTCTAAGTTATTAACAAGATATAATAAAATTCCCTCAGGTAATTTCTCATAGGTCTCGACATCTTTCCATTCACACATAAGTTATTCATACTAATGAAAAAAGTTTAAATGTCCAATCAAAAAATCAATTCTTTGTAAAAAAATCAGCAACTTTCTATTAACTTACGGTATTGATCCATTGTCGTACAATGGTCCATGTATATCTAAATTAGCAACTTGAATTGGCGATAGCGATATTAAGTTAAATTTTTTTTATACTACGAGAAACCCACGGTAAATGGATTTTTTAAATTCAATATAATCAAAATAAAACCTAGTTAATCAGCAGTTGAAGCACAATACCCGCATTATCCTTTTTCTTTCAAATTTATGTGGTTATAAAACAAATAAAAGAGAACACAAATTATTATTATCTTGCATATTTGGAAGATTAATTAATAAAATGGAAAAAGAAAAATATTTACGTTCTGCGACTTCTTCTTTTAAAAAAAAAAAAAAAAAAAAAAAAAAAATGCGCGATCATCGCGGCCCAATTTCAATTCACCTTCCGCCGGAGTTCTTCGCTGGCAAAACTCGCCGTTCCTCCCGATCCGTCAAACTCCCTGCGAATCTCTTCTCCTTCGTCTCTCCGGTCGCCGGAACCCTAAACAGCGGCGATGCTTCAGCACCAAATCTCGCATTCCCCGGCGAGGCTCGGGCTGACGAGCCCCACCAGCTCCAACTCGCCGTCCCTCTCGAACCCCAACCCCGCCAAATTCGCCGCCGCGGCCGCGGCCGCCGCCCACCAGCAGCCGCATCACCACCCCAACCTCCCCCCGCCTCCTCCTCCTCCGCCGCCGCCGCCGCCGCAGCCGCCGTCCCGGCCACCTCCTCCACCCTCCTGTCCCTCCTCCCGCCCCTCCCGCGGGCCCAATCGCTCCTCCTCCAGATGTCCGCCCTCGCCTCGAAGCTCTTCGACGTCTCCCCCAACCGCGCCCTCTGGCTCTCCTCCTTCCGCGGTTCCCTCCCTTCCTTCCTCTCCGCCCAATCGCCGCCGCCGCCGCTCGCCCAATCGCACGCCGCCGCCGCCCTCCCCGAGCCGCCGCCGTCCTCGACGAAGGAGATCCTCGCCCTCTTCACCTCGCTCCAGACGCAGCTCTTCAAGGCCGTCGCGGAGCTCCAGGAGATCCTCGACCTCCAGGACGCCAGGCAGAAGCTCACCCGCGAGATCCGGTCCAACGACTCCGCCCTCCTCTCCTTCGCCAACCGCCTCAAGGACGCGGAGCACGTCCTCGACGTCCTGGTCGATGATTACGCCGACTATCGCCGCCCGAAGCGGTCGAGATCCGCCTCCGCCGCCGCGGAGGACGATGGGGACGATGATCTCGGCGGCGGCTCGATCACCACGGTCGCCTCGCGGCTGAATCTGTCCAACATCGTGTCCTACGCGCATAGGATCAGCTACACCACGTTCGCGCCGCCAGATTTTGGCGCGGGACAGGCTCCCCTTCGAGGAGCCCTGCCGCCGGCTCCCCAGGACGAGCAAATGCGCATCTCGCAGCTGTACAATGTGGAGGATATCCAGCTACCGAAATCAGCCGTCCAGGATGATCACAAGGAGAGTATATCAATGGTCGAGCTGGCAAACCCGGATGTGCCGGCAATTCCAGGGTTACCAACGAACATCGTTATCCCGTCGGGCTGGAAACCGGGGATGCCGGTGGAATTGCCGACCGACTTGCCTGTTCCACCACCTGGATGGAAACCGGGCGATCCAATCGCATTGCCCCCAATGGACACCCTTCCTGTTCACAGGCCCGAGGAGCCACAATTGCAACCAGTCGGTCCCCCGGGATTGCATAAGGAGCCGGAGACAATACAGGTCCGGCATGTTGACCTCGAACTCCCCGATAATTTCGATGACAGCAGTGACTACAGCAGCGACGATGCGAGCTCTGAAGACGACGAGTGAACTGATGTGGATGGGCCTCTGTAATCGATGGGCATTTTAGAACTAGTCTTGAGTGCTCCTTGTATGAACCTGATCATTTATATAGTAGGGTGTTCCTTTCTTACTGGTAATTCTTCGGATGATGCTACTTGAGCATATTTCGTCTTACATCTCGAAACTTTGAACGATCGATTACAGGATCGGATCAGGATCAGTAATACATTGAGTAGTTCAAGATACTGGCAAGCTATAGCTTCTGTTGCTGATTTTTGTGCCGTGGTTTACAAGCTACAAGCTACATAAGTTGGGTTATTGCTCTCTGCTTGTGATCTCTTGAAATGTCTGAATTTGGATATGAAAGCTCCTATTGAATTTAGGGCTCTTGTTAGATGGAAGTTGAGACCTAAAGCCTTGGCCATTCTTGATGATCAACTTATTAACATGTGTTGCCAAGTTTCATCAAAATGAGTTATGGTAAAATCATCTTCAAAGTCCTACCGACTGTTCACTCAGATCGGGAAAGGAAACAATTGCACTCTGAGATTCTGTTTTTTGGAATCAAAAAGGTTTACGAGACCTTCTTGCACAATCGAAGTTCCAAATCCCTAACTTGTCTAAAATCGCGGTTTTGTGTAGCTCACATCATTTTGACTGTAATGAGCACTTCATCTCGCGTTTGTTTCCTGCTTACGCACTCCTACCACAATGCTTCTTATGGAATGTCCCGAAAGGCTATTATGCCGTCTTCTTACTAAAGGTAAGGACGTTGTCAGAACAGCTACTTGGAACGAACTTGAAGTAATTAGGGAGGGAGGGTAAAATTTCTATCTGTAATTTGAGACTGAACCACCGTTTAAGTTCCACCTCCCCGGGGAAAAAAAAGACACAAATTCGAGCAAGTTATTACACATAACATTGATCAAGTAGGCATATGTTTTGCCTTATTGTGTACACAAATTGTCAGTCTTCCAAACTGTCTTCAAATAGCCTCTTTCGCCACTCTTCCAATTTTGTTGCATTTATGCTCAGGGAAGTACGTAACCTTAGAAAGAATCACAGTTTTGACATAAAAGTTGGATGAGATACAGTAACATGTTCTACAGAAGCAAGAGATGTAATTGTTCACTCTTGTCGCTCCAAGTGACGAGCAAAACCAGATATTCATTCAGATACCACCGTACTAGCATTACATATAGATTGGCGTTTCAAGATCCATTGATGCATATATACAAGCATCTCAAACTCCCGCAATGTTTGTTGGCATGTTGCCTCCCTTCAGCAATCGATGATGCCATAGACATTATTTCAGCTATGGCATAGTTAGAAATGCGAGGGAAGCTAGTCTGGGTACCTGCTATTGCTCAAAGAAGAGGCGATGGGATTGAAACAACAGCATCATCAGTTTTCTAGAACGGTATCTTCTTCAGAACCTGGCCGTTAAACAGTTTAGCCAATCCTGAAGCATATCTGTCATCAAATCGAAAGCATCAGCGACTGTTGCAATGAAAGCTCATCAGTATTGAAGTGAAAGATATCCACATAAGGTCAGTTACCCCGCAACTAGGAGGATTAGAGCGGTGACCCATAAACAATATTGGTAGCTCTTATGCTTGGACTTTTTGTGCTTCATGTCATATCCATCGGGGATGTACCTCCTGCTTACGTACCCAAATTGGGGACGGATTAAGAGAACAAACCCTAGAAGGAACCCGGAGATGAACCCTCCAATGTGGGCTGAGTTATCCACTTGAGGTATGAGAAGCCCGATGGCCAGATTTATGGCGACAACAATCACTAGAGTGAAAAGAGCTGTGCACTGAATGGACAAGAATTAGAAAACCTTGCCCTTTGAACTTTTTTTAAGGCCATCCTTGACCCCCTGAACTAGAAAGTCTACAATCAAGCAGGTTCAGCTTACTGTTAGAGCAGAGCCACTGGAAGATAGAATTACCTTATTCGCATAAATGGTCCAGTTCGTGATCAGCTCAGAAAGCATAGCTCCCAACAGTCCAAAAAGAGCACCGGATGCCCCGACCGATATTTTTGTGGTTTTACTGATGGTAAGTGTAGATAACAAGCTTCCCCCAAAGCCAGAGAGCACATATAAAGCTCCAATTTTCACTGCACAAGCATGTTACTCGAAATTAGTGATCATTGGGAAAAATTAGTCAGCTCGGTTCTACTCTCTAGAGTCTAATTCTTACGAAATCCAAACTCTTGCTCGAGTCCTATGCCGACAACGATGAGGCTCAACATGTTAGTAGCCAAATGTAAGACTCCCGCATGAAGCCATATGCAGGATATCATTCGCCATCCTTGAGCATCCTCTACCACCAGTTTTCGCTCGAGGCCTCCAAGTTTTTCCAGCCTGCACATGGCAATTCGATTGTTCACTAAGCATCTAGTCTGAGAATGCTCAGAAGCACAAGATTCCTATCAACAACTATGCTGCGGAGAAGAATGTACCAAGGTATATCCGATATGACATTCTCCTCAAAATTTCATCTATTGCATCTGGGTCTTTTGAATCCACTTTCGAGACGTTTTGTTGCCTAAGTCCTGCCAAAACATCAGGCTAAATTGACTCTGTATACTCCTTTGCCCATCCTTTGAATGGAAAACCGCTTTTCCAATTGAGCTTTTTTTTTTTTTTGGGCTCCGTGTTACTAGAATTTAGGCAGGGTCTATCAATGAGATGAAATCTTTTTCGGCCCTCTTACAAATTCTAGTAATCTTAAGCAGAGATAAATACACCAACCTATCCTCAAGCTCTACCATATTATTGAAACTGTATGACAAACAATCGTTTCTCTCCTTCACTGAACAAGCCAAAGCATTTGACTTCAGAGAGAATTTCTATCCTTGAAACGTTCATAACAAGAAAATGGAAAAAAGAAAAAAGAAATTCCTGACGCCTCGGTTGGCTTAGCAGAAGGGTTTAGAAATTAGAACTAATGTAGCACTTTGCTGTATTGAAAGAAATTAAAACAAGAGGAAGGTGGAAAAGATAAATGATAGATCAGAAAATAGGGAGCCTTCTTACGTGTTGACGGAGGGGCCTAAGAGAACGTTCTCCCTCAATGGCTGAAAAGAGAACCTCCCTAGCAGAGGGTACAAGGTGCAACCCTTAGGCTCCTTGCTGGGGCAGTTGTTGACGTACATCGTGTACACGAAGAGCCCAATGTTGACCAAGAAGATGAGCGGAACGAGCCAGGAGAACCACTGCTTCGGAGGCGGTGGTGGAGGAAAATGTTGATGGGCTGGACGGGGCATCTTGGTGCCCTTCTCTATGTCCAATGCTGGCAATGGTGATGGGGACGGCGAGGGGGACGCCGAGCTTTTCCCCATCGAGGAGGAGGAGGGAATGAGTGCACGAGGCACCGACCCTTTTGACGGTGGTTTACGGGGCTGTTTTGATAGTTTTGATTCCGAGGAGGAAGCGAGGAAGGAGGGAGGAGAGAGAGAGAGAGAGAGAGAGAGGGAGAGGGAGGGAGAGAGAAGGGTTGGATGGTGAAGAATGAATCTTAGGTGTAATGGGAGTTAAGTTCGGTACTTTTCCCGCTAAGAAAAAGGGTTGCGTTGGTGAGATTATTAGATATCGTAACTGATGGTTGTAATTTTATGCGATCTAGGATGATTTAACATAATATAATTCATGACCATCTCATATGCAATCAAAAGTTTCAAACTTCATAGTTCAAATTCAATTGCCCGCTTTCTTCCCTTGTAAATGATTGCCGACTTTTCTGATCTGTCAAAAAGTGTTCTTTTGATGGTAAATAACTTGAGGATTGGGTTTAAAATTGACCCATGAGCCGAGAGAGTTAAATAAAACCACGGTTTGGGTTGCAAAAGCTCATTTCCGCCAACCTCTACCTCAGAATTGAGTCTCTTGTCCCCCTCAATCTCTTTTGGATGTTCTTTGTTCTGAAGCCCATTTGGGTTGTTCCTCTACTTTTACTACTTGAAATGAAATGAGGAATCTTTCGACCATATAAAAAAAAAAAAAAAAAAAAAAAAAAAAAAAAAAAAAAAAAAAAAAAAAAAAAAAAAAAAAAAAAAAAAACTTGAGGATCAAGTGGCTAAACAGAGATTGACTTTAGTTTCTTATATGGGAGAGTCGATTCTGCAGAAAGCACACAATGCGCGGTGTTCTTGAGAAATTGCAGAATGATGAAGATTTTGCTTGTGGTCCTCAAATTTTTAAGAATGCATCGGAGACGGAGACGTGCCTAAAAAAAATGAGATTGCATTTCAACTGATGCAAAACCCATGCGGAGAGGTAACATGCCGGTCTTATTGTTTTGATCTCATCCTTATTGACCGAAGTTTTAAAGTCTGAAAATCAGCTCATCAACCCTGCTCAATACAAACCACCAGCAGCCCACCTAGAGAACCTAACCAAGTAGCACATGTGCAAGCAAATTCTACTACATTGCAGACGAGGATGCTGATTCCAAATAGCCGCCACAATGGTTGAAACCGAACCAAACGCCATTCGGGATGAAAGTGTTGTAGTAAAAAGTCACAGCCTTTGTGTAATAGCCATAGACAGTCACGCTTTCGGGTTTCCACCCGTCGTATCCGCTCCGGTAGAAGTAGATGTAGCAGACTTGGTACGTGCAGGGTCCATATATGTCGAATGTATCCGTGGAGCATCGCTCGAATGTACGGGTCGATGGATCGTCCAACCTAGGCGCATAAACCTGGCCAGCCACATCAATACGAAACGCAGAAGTTAGATTTCATCTAGCTAAAGTAGTACTCTTTCAAATAGAAAGAGAAAACAGGGTTTGCATCTGTTGGCTAGAATTACAAATAGTAAAGATATACCCAATTATCAAGATATGGGAATTCTTGATTTATGGGCTGTGACTATTTTGATTAGCTAACCAAAACACCTTGGAGCACACATCTGATCAAGCAGTTTACCTGATTTCCATATGCATCGCCAAACGCGAGGCTGATCTGGTCGCGAGTATACGAAGTGGAAGAGCAGCTCGTCCTTATTTTCACCGTGTAAGAACAGCTGTTCCCATTCTGAAATGCAACACCTCAGACTTACTTCCAACTCAAAAGTGATATTCAAGCAAGAAATATGAGTCTCCCAAAGAAAGAACGAAAAATGGGGGAGGACAGGACAACTCCAGCCTTAATCCCAAACAAAATAGGAACTTCCATCAGATACTCTAGAAATCTGAGCTGCTCAAATTCCTAGCAAATTGCAGACCCACATCTCTCTCTCTCTCCCTCGGAAAGAGCTTTATCAAAAGCTGTTGGATTCATTCATAAAAACAACATGGATCGGAGAGATGTTCATACCTGAGTGTTATTGATCTTGAAGGATTTGAGGGCATGAGGGACTGATCCCGACCCATCTGAAGCGAAGTTTCTGCCATGGCAAAGAATCGAGAGCAGCGCGAAACAGAGAGGAAAGTCAGAACCTGGCTCATCTCTTTTGCTTAACCCTTAAGCCTGAAGACCCGTGAGGAGGCAGAGGTCTCGATCTTTGAATTATATGGACTTTCGAGCCGGATGATTTTTTAACCTTTCTGGTCGATGTCAGACGAATCAATCTGTAATCCATCTCTACAGCTAAGGAACTCGGTTGTTTATAAGGAGAAACGAGAAATCTTGGACATTGATTAGCAAGATTCCAAGAAGACATTTGCTGGCTCCATTATCATAATCAACGTTCCATTTCAGCCGCATGAAGGAGCGCTATCTCCCTCGGCCACCTTCCTCCTTTGTCACGGACCGACCGATGGCCCTCCTTTGCTTGCCACTTTCTCGTGAATGGGGAGGGCCCAAAAGGCCCAAGCTGCAGACTTTTCTTCATTTCATGTGTCTTTCGATGTCGGATAAAGAAGGAAAAATCAAGTAAAGTTTGACGTCAGATGGTTGATGATAAGTTCGATTCCATCAGATTGCTGTTTATGTAAGGGCCGACCTCTGGCCCCCCTCACAATGATGATATAATCCGGCTTTGGGCCGCAACCACGCTATCATTGCCCTCACAGTTTTGTTCTTTGGTTTCGCCTAAAAAATAGCTCATTGCGAGTTAAGATTAGTGTCATATCTTATAAGGCACATCACTTTACTGTCCTAGGCGATGTAGGATTCAATTCATTCATGTCCATTTAGCCATCCTCGAGGTAGAGCTGCACTCACATCCCTCGTAAGACCAGATCGATTTGATTCATTCATATCCTCTTTACCATTGTGACATGCCAACAAGCATGTGATATGATACGACTATGATATGGAAATTTAATTGTCAAAATGGTAAAATCTAGTTATGACACATTGAGCATATATTTACACAATAGATGTTTGGACAAGTTCAAGCCTTCCTTGGGTCATTGCAAATTTTGATCCCTAATTTTTTTAATATTTGGAAATAAATCAAATTTGGATGTGGCTTTTTTGTGGAATGTGGAATTGGATCGACTAACAAAACCTATTATTAGGATTGCACAATCATCTATCTTTGAATTTTACAAGTACAATTTAATTTGTAATTTGGATAAATTAAAAGAATAAGTTTCAAAAAACTCTAGCAAATAAAAAAAAAAAGCTTGAAATTTCAAAGGATAATAACAAAAATGATTTCTAAACTTCAGCCCAATATGTAATGTTGTCTTTTGATCTTTTAATATATTCAATGTAGTTCCAGAACTGTAACCCAATGTATAATATGGTCTTTAAACTTTTAATTTGTTCAGTGTATTCATTAGTACAATATTGAATAGTTGTCTATAGTTCAAGAACTAAAACATGTAGCAAAAATCTAAAGACCACATAGAAAAAGTTTAAGATTCAGAAATCATACTGCACATCATATAACAATTTTTATGAATCATATTGAGTCAAAATTCATGAATTATTTGTGTGATTTTCTCAAATCTCAAAATAGAAAGAGGTGTCTAATGTACGCTTTCACCAACACTATCGCCGATCGGTGCAAATCTCTCTCTCTCTCTCAAACTCAATTACATCGGTGAAATCATGCCCCATCATTGCGGCCATGCTGGTGGTCACACAAGGCACGTAACCACCTTCGGTGGAAATCAACAAAGATTGCGACCTCCATCGCCACGATTCCTTCGCTCTCTCCGTGCCTCTATAATTGAAATAAGAGAATCGACGCTAAGCCCACCACCGCGTCCATGGTGGTTCTCGCAACCATTGATCTAGGGTCGCACGAGGCAGGAGACCTCATATTTCAAGGTCGCGACCTCCATAGCTGCAAGTCACAACTTTGGCATGCGCATGCAGAGAGAGAGAGAGAGGAGCTGAGCGGGCGAGGGGTTGGTGTCGCGGACGAATGGAGGCGCAATGGCAAGGGCTTTTGGGAGCGGCGGTGGTCGGCGATAGTGATGTGATTCATGTTCGATCTCTCGTTCCATATGCCCAGACATCATGGGGAAGAAGACATGATCAAAAATGGAAGCAAAAGATGGAGAAAAACAGCACACATATCAACCATCCAAATTTAAGGATTAAGGTCGGAAATACTAGGTTTAGCTTTCCGTCGTCCAAACAATCGGAAAGGAATATTAATTGATCGAACGGGACAAACGGGCATAGGTCAAATTGCGTCACTGAACACGCTATCCTATGATGGACGGCTTGTCGGAAAGCTTTGAGAAAGGCCTAGAACCTGATCGATCTTGGAATAAGCTTAGGAATCGCCAGATGGTGCAAAGCCATTTGGCTGCTTCCAACTATCTCCCTCAACCTAATCTTCGGTCTTCTAGAAGTCCAAGAACGGTTGACCGTTGACTGTCCTTAAGGGTCTCTCCCTTTGTTTCATTCGCTAAGGCGTGCGGTGCATTGAAGGAGGAGGACAAACCCAACACCTACAATTATTCACGCCCCACCACTTTCTCTCGCCCTTTTCAGTTTGGCAAGAGAGAGGGAAAGAGGGAGGGAGAGATGCCCACACGTCTGCTCTTCAGTCCCCCCACGCCTCCAACTTTTACCTAAAACCCACCTAACCCCTCCCCCTCACCCATTCCCCCAAATCCATGCAACGCCAAAGTTAGTAGCTTCATCTAATTTTTCGTCCCGAGCCTCAGCACTGGGATGGAAAAAAGGACTACGGAGCAGGACACTGAAAGGATATGGTAAAAACCGGTGAATCGGGCAAGCGTCTTAAACTCTTTTTACATGTCATATTGTTTTTTTTTGGTAAAACCGGCCTAACCCCTCACCCGTACATTCCCCAGATCCATGCAACTCCACGAGGATTTGGAAATTACCGCTCATCTCAAGTTAGTAGCTTCACCTAATTTTTCGTCCCGTACCTCAACACTAGGATGGGAAAAGGGTTTCGGAATAGGCCTCGTGTCGACACTGAAAGGATGGTCGAGATATTGATCTTTCTCAGTGACCTGGTTTCACCGAGCCAACGTCTTAAAAACTCTTTTTTTATATGGTGTGTAATGTATGGGAGAGTCTAGAGTTTCTCCTTTTAGGGATGTTTGTGTTGCATTAATCGACCTCTGCCTTTCCCGGTCCAACCGAGGTTGTCGAGAAAGCGAAAGAACAGAGACTTTCCTCGACTTTTCCACGGGTGGAGTGGAGCAGACAACAGACCCTGCCCTGCATATAAATACACGCCCACCTCCCTCCCCTGTTCACGCCTCCCGTCACATGCAACTGATTCAACTTTGTCATCACTCTCTGGCGCCTTTCCCTCCTCCCCCATCATCATCTTCCTCATCGTTGCAGTCGTCATCATCTTCTGCGATGAACTCGCCGAGTCTGGTCTTAGCAACGACAGCCATGGCCGCCGTCTCCAGCACCGTCCTGTTTCTTGCTTTTTCCTGGCACAAACCCTCCTTACCTGACCAAGAGCCTCATCCCCCCGAGCAAGTTCTGCGATCCTGCTTATGTTCAGGTATTCGTGTTCTTGGGTGGGAAGTTGTTTCTTTTCTCTATCTGACGGTTCTGCAAATGGCTCTTGCCCGTGGCTTCTTTCTCTCGGTTTTTTCCAATGAAAAAGCAAGATTGGCACAAGGGTCTTGTCTCACATCGTCTGTTTCGCTTGGCAGATGGAAAAAAGAAGGAAAGAAATAAGAAGAAGAAGAAGGTGCGATTTGCCGACGACGTGAAGGAGCCGAGAGGGAATGGGGACGAGTTCAGGATGAAGATGAAGATGAAGGAGATCAGAAAGATCAGAAAATCAAGTCCTGTGGAGAGAAGTTGCAGGAGCGAAATTCCTGGAATTCCTGCAAACAGAGTTGCCCTGTACAGTGGAATCCTCAGGGATCGAGCCAACCGGATGGAGTGCTCGCACTGATCAAATTTAGTTCAATCACTTCAATCACTTTCCCCCTTACTTTTCACTTCTGGGTGGATAAGTTCTTGGATTTTCATGTTTTTCCCCTGTTCGCTTGTGTGGTAAAACAAATGTGTGGCTCTCAAAACACAGAAAAAAAAGGGGCAAGAGGTTTTCGTGCCCCTTCTGTGGAAAGAAAAGATCTGGGCCCTTTTATGTGGATGTAAATAATATTTGCGACGGCTTTGAAAATGAAGATTGTTTTCCTTGTTAATACCTTAATTTGTCGCTGTCAAGTTCATATGAATTTCTAGACTTTTTCTCCAACTCCCCGTCAGATCAGAGCTTCCATCACATCCACTTAACTAAAGTTGTTCAGATGGTTCAGGAACTGAAATCAAAAGTTGAAGTTCTTACTCGTCAGTATGATCTGATTTATCAACAGAGCTAATCAGCATCAACCCGGTTTAGCTTACATATGAATATAATATGATCTTCAAATGTAGATATGTAATTAAATGAAGCGGTAAGTGAACTATATGAAAAACTTAGTTCATTTTTCATACTGCTGCCGAAGAAATAGTACAATAGTACAGCGATGTGGATATCGCTACGTAGAATGCACCACACATTTTTTTATGGACTATATGTAACTTTGATAATGCGAAGAGAGGTCCATAGTCCATACATATCTCCCCATCTCCCAAAGTACATAGCTGGCTGGCAAGTTGGGCAATTTGGAGGTGAACTGAATGGAGCTGATGGTGATGGACCACAGTGAGAAAGAGGAGAGAAAGCTGGAAGAACCTTGTGAGAAGTTGCAGCTCACCAGCTTTTTGCCCATGTAAGGCCAATCAATGTGTGTTGCAAGTTGGATATCAAGCCATCTATTTTGACCGTTTCTCCTTCTAGGCGGCTTATTTGAATGTTGTACTCTAACGGTTCGAGGTCCATGCACAATAGATTCACCGCACCTCAGGCTGTTGGGAGCCAAAATCCACATGAGATCCACGTGATTTGATGGCACACCTACCTTCTTCTACACCAAAATTATGGCTTTCAGCCGTAAAGAAAAGATCAAACATCTCCGAAGTTACAAGCTCCTTGATTTATTTCCGTTCTAGTATCTAGAGCCATAGGCATGTAGTAATAGACTTATACCCATTGCTTCAAAATGTTAATGAATTGAAGCAAGACCCATGTACATTTAAGATTAGTAAAAGATATCATATTGAAACGTTGAAATTCAGAAATCAATCTATGGAAATTATTCGAATTGTTGAGAATTTGTTGACGCGTTTTCTTCTATTGAACAATCAACCGATGTTTGAGTTATCTTTCGCCTGTCCCCATCAAGTCCACCTCTCAAATGAATTCTAAAGGTAGATTCTTTCAAATCGATTTGGTGTTTTTTTAAATGGTGATTTTATTTCCGGAGACTCCCGATAAGACTTGAATCCAACATTGCAAGGAGATCAGGAAAATGTCTTGTCATTTTCGCAACGCGTCGGCGAACCGATTCATCGACTGAAGGTATAAGGATCATAATTGAGACATTTCTCAAGTGTTCATGCGAGCAGCTCAAACCCGTCGATCACAAGCGTGAATATTTCTGGGTTCTACATCTCTTTTTCTTTTTCTTTTTTTTAAATTTTGTGTTTTGGATGATGACATCTGTATTTTAACAGCACTATGTCCAATTTTAAATTCCGTTCTGTACCCTTTTCGTTGGAGCCATCAAGAAAGTTCCACCGAAGAGAAAGGTCGTAAGTCAATTAATTTAAGGGCAACGGTCCAAGCATCTGTCCTCGGACAAAAAAATATTATGATGAATTAGTGGTGATTCATGGTGTTTAGTTATATATCAAATCAATGGTCCCATAGGTTTTTGCGGGATCGGTCTCGTATAAAATGTGGGCTATTGGATTTAAAAGCTGAATATTTTCATGGGTTAATATTTTGAAATTTTAAATTAGCATGCGCGTGATAAATTTATCCCAAACTAATTGTTTGATAATGAAAAATTTCAAATTGATACACATGTAACAAATATACCCAAAACTAATTTATTTGACCATCAAAAACCCCAAAGTGAATAAATGTACCCTCAATTCAATTGGATTAATATCCAAAAAAACAACAAAAATTATACAACTGTGACCTATGAAAAGTAAAATCTCAAATACTAGTTAATTGTCACATATCATTAAATTTAGTAATTTAATAATAAAATTAAATAAAAAACTAATTGATGTAAATTTATCACAAGTGTATCAGTTTTGGATAAATTTGTAAAAAATACACGGTTTTCGATTTTTTGTAGTCAAAAAATTTCATCATTCAAATAAATTTTTAAAAATATATATAAATTTAGAATTTTTTTTGTTTTGTTTTTTTAATTTCATCAATCAAATCAATTTGTTGACATTTAAGAAAGTGGAAAATGTTTTCCATATCTTCTTTCACCTCACCAATTTTCACCAAAAACATTTTTTTTTTTTATTTTTATGTTTTGTTTTTGTTTTTTTGTTTTTTCTTTTTAAAAAATCAAGTTCTTATTATTTTTTTTCTATTTCTTTCCCATTTTTTTCCTTCTTCCTTGGCCAATCAAGCCTCGCCACTGATTGATGAGACTCGAGCTTCCAGATACCGGTGGCACTAAAGCCTTGCCTAACTTGCCCGACTTGTCTCAAGCGAGCTCAAGCTCATCAACCTTGGCGAGGCTTGGGCTTGCTTGGATTAGTTGAGCCTCGAGCTCAGTGACTTGCGTCTTGGTTGGTCGCCAAGTTGTCGGCCATTGTCAAGGCACACGGCCGACGGAGGAAGGAAGAGGAAGAAGGACAAAGGAAAAGAAACACAAAAAAAAAAGAAAAAAATTAAAGTAACAACAATTCTATTTTTTTATAAAATAAAAATAATTTTAGGATTTAAAAAATATATATGAAGATAAAAAAATTCGATGTTTTTGTAATTTTTCCAAGAAAATCAAATTAGATATCGAATAGTGGAAAATATCTTCTAGCTTGATTTTAAGTTTCGATTGAACACCAAAAAACATTATAATTTTTTTGAAAATATAAATGGCTTTCTCGAAAATATTTTTCATAAACGTGAAATTTTTTGTGCCACGAAGAGAGCCTTAATCAACAAAAATTATGACCATGAATGATTGTTGCTTTTGAATAAGCTCCATTGATTACAAATTTGACAGAAACACTGCTATCATTTAGGTAACTTTGCTGCAAAAAGAGAAAGAGAAAGTTACAATAAATTTAGAGAGAAGTTACAATCATGAAAACCGACATGCTTGCAAAAGCTTGCGGTAATTTGATATCTCCAAAGGTAGAACATACGATTATTGAGGGCAATTATTGATTAGAAGTTCTATCTCTTAAAGATAATGTAAGGTACATTACCATCCCGTTGACTAATTACTAAGTGACAGGAATTTCTTGTTACGAACCATGTAGCTGAATTACTACATAAAAAAGGAAAGTACTAATAACAGGTTTGACCTATCGAGCAAAATTACAATGTGGCAAGACAATTACTTAGTAATTCCATCTTCGACATATGAAATATAAAAGGAAAGTACCCCGTTAGGACTAATTAGGAAAATTACTTATTATTGGATAATTACTTATGGCAACGTCCTCAAGTTAAACGAATGCTACTATTTTTTATTTATTTTTTTATGAATTTTAACTAATTTAATAAGGGCAGTCAAATTATTATGAGTTTAGCTCATTTACCGTGGCTTTAGTTCCTTTAACAAGTGTACGTTGTATTTCTTTACAATGCTATTAGGAAATTAATAATTGTAAAATTTTATTTAATTGAACTAGTTTTCATGTACTTGCGGGATATGCGCACAATTAAATTTTATCCCTTGTACAACATTAACAAAATTCATAATTTTAACTGCACGAAAAGTGCTTATTATCTTTTTATAACTATAAGATTTTTTTCCTGAATTAGAAAATTATTAAATGAACATTTCATTAATTTTTCGATAATTGGAAATGGAAAATTTTTAAAATTCAAAAAATAAATGATTAAAATGGAGATAAGCATTTTAAATTGCGTTATGTAGAGTGCAGGATGAGGTTGAATCCATAATAAGACAATTAAGTAATTTTCCTAAGTGCACTTTTTATAATAGAAAGCGAGTGGTAAATTTCTTGATTTACCTTTTTGTCATTTTTCCTAGGTTAAATTTACCCCTTTTTTTCTCTCTCTCTCTCTCTCTCTCTCTCTTTCTCTCTATTTGTTTTATAAATACGAAAATAAGTGTAAAGGGGGGTTTACTGGGAAATACAAAAGTGAGATAAAAGGGGTTTTTGACTTTAAATAGGCAAATAATAATAATAATTTTTTTTTAATAACATATCCTGTTCAGGTTTTAGCGTGGGGTTGCGTTCCCCAATAGCAGTACAGCACACAAGAAGAGCCGACCGAGAATCCAAGAACCCATCTGCGTTAGGTGATCAGAACTGAGGAAAAAAAGACAAGGGAAGGAGAAGGAAACGAAGAGAAAGAATCAGTGGGACAGTTTCAGAGGTGGGTATCTTTCCATCTCACCCTTTGAATTCCTGAAATATATATATAAATATTTTTTTCTGTTGATTTGTTCCTCTGTTTTCTGGGTTTTTGATTCTCTGTCAGGCCTCTGTGATCGCTCTTTCCTGGTTACATAAGGCAATCAGCTCCAGCTTCCGGGTCTTTCGATGACGTATTTCATGCATGGGGTAATTTTCCCACTTCAAAGTTTCAGTTTTGGAAATTGGGTTTGTATAAAGTTTCTTCCTTTTCTGGATGAATGATCGAGAACTGTGTTCAGGGTGTGAGGTTTAACGGGTAATCTGTTTTCTTATTGGGGGTTTTTGAGGGCTCCTTGTTTGGGGGAGTGGATGAAGAGAATCTGACCGGCCTGATTTAATCAGCGGTCGTGGGTGTTCTTTGTATGCATAGCTCTCAAAGAAGTTATTTGTTAATCATGGGATGGAGATCAAGAGATTGCAATGTACTGATCGCATTCTTGCTGCTTCAATTGCCAACGAATTCGATGAGTGAATTTTCTGTTCCTGCGTGGGTATTTGCTCTGAAAGTTGTGAATTCTTTGTGGTCGGTGGAACAAATTTACTTGATCTCACAAGTTGTTTGATATTAGTGGTCCCGTGGCACTTCATGCTGCATATGAATCTTAAGGTCTTTTTCTTTTTCTTTTTTGGGCTGTGCGTCCATCCGGACTTTCATGAGAGGAGGTGTGCCTGAGAAGTAGGGATATTCTCTGTTTCTTTCATTACTCGGTTTCTAGTGATCATTAGATGTGAGAGGTGATGCTGTTCTGACCAGTGATGTTCTTAGCATATGATTTATCCTTGCTCAGAGAGAATGCGATGCTTTTGTGATATTTGAAAAATGCATTCTATGGAAGAAGTATGGAATTATTTATTTTTGATATTTGGAAAATGCATTCTATGGAAGAAGTATGGAATTATTTATTTTGTAATTCAATCTCTCTTTTTCGCCATTATAAAAGAGTGTAGATGATGTCACGTCATAGCAAGGTGATGTTTGTCTTTCCATGGCAATTAGGAATTCTTACTGTGAGCTAAGCCTTATCTTATGGAAAGGGTTGCTGAATATAGGCCCTGTACATAACTTCTTCTGGGAGGTTTTTCTTTTTCTTGTATGCTGCTGATGATTTAGATGTCATGCTTTTTCACCAACAACCCCCTCCTATCAAATGAAAAGGGTAGGAATCAGAGCCGCTTCTTGTGCTTTCTCAGCCTTAAGCCCTTCCTTGTTATTGTACTCCAGTTGCATAAGAAAATGAATAAATATCGACAGATATGGCTTCTAGCCTATATTTGCTTTTTGTCTGTTCCTACATGATTTAATACGATTTGTAACAGAGCAGTTGTTTTGGATGCTGTCTGAAGCCAAAATCAACCACTGCATTGGATGTGCCATCAAAAGGGTCAGAAATTCATGATCATAAGTTGAAAAAACCAAGCAAATCAGAAGATTTCTGGAGCAGTAGCACTTTTGATATGGACAATAGTGCAGCTCAGTCACAGGGGAGCATCTCATCAATCAGTACCTCAAACCCGCCTATCGACCCACAAGCTGGCAATCCTGGGACGCCTTCTGAATTCATTAATCATGGTGATTTTTTATTTTATTTATCGTGGATTGGTCTTTTGGTCAGGTTTCCATTAACAAGAGAAACAAAAGGCACATGCTAGAATGGCTATTTCGGTACCATTCCACAATACGACATATTGGAGTGACATGAAGAATGTTGCCTCAAAACTGACATAACATTATTTGTCATCCAGTTGGACTGTCTTTAAAAATTAAAATTTGCTTTCTGATATCCTTGAATTTTCAGATGCATTAAGATAGCGTGCAATGACATGAAGATAATGTGTCAACATGCATTGTTCCACTTTGCTGAGTTTTTTTGGGGTATATGGCGATAATTACCGCTAGAGCATGCATGTCTCTTTGCTTTTTCACCTGACACGAGTTTTCCTTGTAGGTCTTATACTTTGGAATCAGAATAGACAGCGTTGGAGAAGTAACAAAAGGTCTGAGAACCAGACGCAACAAGTTCAACCTAAATTAAAGTGAGTTTCTTGTGACTAAAGTACAACTTAGCAGAGCCAGATAGACTAGAATTTTCCAACTTTTTGCATCAATTAAGTGAAGCAATTTCCCACATGATTTCGGTCATGTATGACTAGACAGATTTTAAGATTGCTGGATCGCTCTGTCCCATTTAATTTTATCATTTTCACATTCTTTATTTGTGGACATCACTCATCATCATACATGGATGTGATTTTGTAATAATAGCATATTTTTGAGGTTACTATCATCTTGCTAGTAGTTTGATGTGTTGGAACTCTCTGTAGAGTAGATATTGTCATCGTTTTTAGGTTCTCTGAGAGGGCATTGACAATGTCTGGATCTTTTATGTGAAACTTACAGCCCCTACATTGTTGAATCAATTTCTGTCTGGCTTTGCAGCTGGAACGCTACATATGATAACTTACTTGGAAGCGACAAGCCCTTCCCGCACCCTATACCTCTCTCAGTAAGTCTTCAATTTTCAGGCTAAGATTTTTTTCATACATGTATATCATGCATGAAATTTGCGCAACTTCGTCATCCAACAGGAAATGGTGGATTTTCTTGTGGATACCTGGGAGCAGGAGGGACTATATGACTGAAGAAATCATGCAAGCTTCAAAGATGTTTGGAGGTTCTAAAATGCTCTTATCGGCTGCTGTAAAATACATTCTTTGTTTGAAAAAGAAGTCACTAATCAAGAAACGCTTTGTATACTGACTGAGAAATCACATGGAAATAGGACTCCGTAGTTTGTTGGCCTTTTGAGCTTTCCCTGTTCCTCATTTTGATTAAATAGTGGGGAAGCTGCCTACGCTGTTGGACAGGAATTAATTAAGTATTTAATTATCTTGAGATGCTGCGTAAATTCTCTAATGCATTTGGCAGATGAATAATATTTGGTAGCACTCTCTCTCTCTCATATATACATGCACACTCGCACACTTTATTGGTGTTGTTCTATGGAAACTGGTCATGTTTCCAGCCACAGCTATAACTTTTGTGATCGTGGGGCTTCTTTCAATCAGGTAAGTGAACTTGTTTCAATAAGGTTTCTCTAGTTTTACCCAGGTCGCAAAATCTCCTGTTAAAAACAAAAGTAAATGGCGAAAGAACGGTTTGCTTTTCCTTTGCCCGACGGCGCTGGATGTATTTTGTAGCTGAACTAGCTTGATCCGAAAAGTGTCGGACTGGACACGCATGTTCCTGTAAAGAAAAAGAAAAAAGCGTGAATTTTTTTGGGCTACTTGGGATTAAGTCACGAGGAAGTAATTGGTCCAGGTTTTGCGGTCTCGAACGTACATAAGTGCTAAATTTCACAGAATTAGAAGTCAAAAATGTACACATAGAGAACTTGGCCGTTCTTTGAAATGCCCTGCTACATCTCAGCAATGTTTGAGAAACTAGAACCATCTTCAAAACGTCAGCTTTCGGGTTTCGTCTCGTATCATGCGGTCAAATGAATCAACATTGCTGGGGGCATCATTGTACACTCGTTTACCTTCCTTTTCTTCATAAGCTGATGGAAGATGGAAAGGAAGAAAGGCAAATGGGGCCATGCATGAACTTGTTTTTATCTAATAAAATTTCCCTTCTGTCTGGTTATTTTATGAACTTGGAGCATGAGGGTATCAGGCGAAGATTGAATCGTAACACGGTTTAGCTACGAGAGAAGTGAATGAAAACATCCAAAGTAATAAAAGAATATCAAGGAATGAAGATAAAGTATCTCTTTCTCTGAGGGGAAAGGAAAAAAGTGAGGGTAAAGGAAGAATCTATTCCAAGCCCTTTTGGCTCGGCCAAATCAACCCATTTCTCTCTCCTTCTTTAGATTAACGTCAAGAATCTCAGTGTGGGGTGGAGTTTTTTTGTCTGTGTCGCCATCTTTGGGCTAAGGTTAAGAATCTGGATTGGTCCCTGGACATGCCTCAAGGAAAGGCATTTGGATCATCCAAAGAATTGTTTTTTGGGTTTGTCGTCACGAGTTCTTGAGTTTCTAAATACAGGGTCAGACCCCATTCATCCTTTCTACAAGTGGAATGCCATTCTCTGCATGACCTTTCTTACTCCTCTCCAAAACAATGAAGGATTGCTCCTCTTTCTTCCTCTGCCTCCTCCTCATTTTCTTCTTCATTTCTCCTAATGGTATGCACAATCTCCATCCTCTTTTCTAAAGTTTTTTTCATAGCAGTTGCACTTGTATTCACATGTCCTATCGAGAATTTGAAAATTTGCGTTGAAAAGTTCTATAATCGATTATTAATTGCATTTTGTGGCTTTTGAACAATTGATGCTACTGAGAGGATGAGAATGCCGTGATAGAAGTTCATTATCTGCTCAGAATGAAGAAGTCTTCATATGAATATAAAAATGCACCTTCAGAAGTTCATTTTGTTAATGCTTGGCTCACAAGGCTCGCCTTCCTTCAGTTATTTTGACAGGGCATGCTTTCACGGGGACGTATGGAGTGTGCTATGGAAGAATCGCGGATAATATACCTGCGCCTAGCGAGGTGGCGACCCTCCTCAGAAGGGCAAAGATCAAGAACATCAGAATCTATGATGCCGATCACAGTGTCCTCACCGCCTTTGAGAACTCCGGCATTGAAATAGTTGTCGGCCTTGGTAATGAGTTTTTGAAAGATATCAGCGTAGGTGAGGACCGCGCAATGAATTGGATTAAAGAGAATGTCCAGCCGTTCCTCCCAGGGACCCTCATCGTTGGAATCGCTATAGGAAATGAGATTTTAGGAAGTACTGATCCTGAACTTTGGGAAGTCTTGCTTCCAGCAGCTCAAAATGTCTATAGTGCGCTTCAACGTCTAGGTCTGAACCAGAAAATTCTAGTCCAGACTGCACATTCGGAAGCTGTCTTCGCCACTTCGTATCCGCCTTCTGCAGGGGCATTCAAGGAGGATGTCCTTCTATACATGAGGCCTCTTCTACAGTTCTTCTCTCGGATTGGGTCTCCATTTTACATAAACGCGTATCCCTTTCTAGCATATAAGAGCGATGCCGAGCACATCGACATTAACTACGCCCTCTTCAAATCAAACGCGGGAATACGTGATAATAAGACTAAATTACATTACGACAACATGTTTGAGGCCCAGGTAGATGCAGCATATGCTGCTCTTGAAAAGGTCGGGTTCCCGAAAATGGAGGTCATTGTGTCGGAAACAGGCTGGGCTTCCAAGGGCGACGCAGACGAACCTGGGGCCTCACTGAAGAACGCCAAGACTTACAACTCCAATCTGCGTAAAAAGCTTCTTAAGAAAAAGGGCACGCCTTACAGGCCTAAGATCCCTGCCAGGGCATACGTGTTTGCTTTGTTCAATGAGAATTTGAAGCCCGGACCGACCTCCGAAAGGAACTTCGGATTGTTTAAGGCTGATGGGAGCATCTCGTACAATATTGGGTTTCCTGGTCTTACATCTAAAGCAGCCTCGACTCGGATCTCTTTCAAGGTACAGGATCTCTATGTCAGCCTCTTTATCCCATCCTTCATTTTGTTTCCGTAATTACCAGGATGAAGTCTTCAAAGAGAGTCAAAGAGTCTCCTAGATTACTTACTGGGAGTGCACTGGCTGAATTTTGATGATCACATTTAGCATTCGTATTCTCGAATCACAATGGCGATGCATGTTGACCAAACTTTTGCTACTCTTATCATCATCATAATAATAGGAGACGTTACGTTGGTATTTAGGGCTAATAACAAGACGACACCAGCTTGGCATTTTCAATGTACCCGTACATTGGCAGGTTTATGCACATCGAAATGTTGTTCTTGCTCTGATGCATTGTTCTTTCACGCGATGTTTTTCAGGAGTTCTATAGTTCTTCCTATGCATTGGCGCTAACAACTGGTGCGGCTGTGCTCCTTCTGAACTCATTTTCGTATTAAGAAAACGGTCCGGAGTTCATTCAAGTCGTAGGACACATTTGAAGCCAACCCAGAAACCAGAGGATTCAAGTTCTCAATTTGTATGTCCTCGTGTAACTATCTGATTCATTTAAGTAACATCCAATTCTTTCAAATGTTCATCCCCACTGTACAGACTAGAGACCTGAACACAATGGTGAATTAACGACTTTCTTGCTTCTGCAAATCTGGTTTTCTTTATCTGTCGTCGTTACACATATTTGACATTTCATTGGTAATTGAAAAAGTTCAAGCGGGGTATTCATCAATAAATGCAAAGCTCATACTTGAGTACATGGTGGAAGTCCACATCATCGAGTTTCCCTTCTCATTCAAATTACATCTGGTGTAATGTAAATAAGTTTTTCTGTCGCATAACATTTGGTCAAAAATCAGTGGCATTTTCTGCTTGCGAAGGCTTTCAAAAGGAGGTTAATAACAAATTCGAGGCAGTCCATCTCAGAAGTGCTGAAATTTGGCCTTCGACTAGACAGTCCAGATTCAACTGGCGGTGCCCATGTTCAACGCCAAGCGCTGCTTCTGAGCTTCGTTGGGCAACTTCACATCAGTGGCCAAACCAAGAACTTGAAGGAGCCTCACCACATACCATGTCATGTCAAGCTGCCACCACTCTAGCCCATGCCTTGCCGAGTACTCGAATGCATGGTGATTATTGTGCCAACCCTCACCAAATGCAAGAACTGCCACCCACCTATACGAAACAAAAAAACCCACATCTGTGAATAAATAAATTTCCAAGAAAAATGGATATGTGAGAACTTGGGGAAAAAAATGACTATACCAATTGTTCCTTGATAAGTCCCCAGTGTTCCATGCTTGCTTTCCCCAAACATGGCAAGCTGAATTCACAAGCCATGTGATGTGATAAACCCACACGATCCTCACACACTACACGGCAAAGAAAGCTCATATAAGGGACAAAAAAATTAATGAGCAATCTCAAAAAGCAACAAGAATTTGGAAAAGAAATCTGAAGTTGTTGAACCAACCATTCGGAAAGCACGCTCATGGTCCAACAGACGCCAAAATCTAAAATAAAGAAAGGAGTGCTTTGTTTGAACAAGAAGAGTCCAAAAAGTCTACAGATCCAGCTTAAAACGGCAATTTCTTAATCCTAAAACACCCTAAAGTACAGAAACAAGTGCTTTGTTTGAATAAGAAGAGTCCAAAAAGTCTACAGATCCAGCTCATGGAGATCGGTCTGCGATGCCTGAGCTGGCCGGTCAATTTGAGTAGCCAAAGAAAAACTAGGCCCACAAGACTGAGCTGATGCCTTGGACATCAGATGGAGAGGATCCTAAGAGAAGATGACAAAAATCTGGACAAATCTAGTGGTGTTAGTGACTGTGTTCGGATGTAGAAGATGAGTTCGGAGTAATCATCTTTCACTTACCATTCCCCACACAAGGAAAGGAACTCCTCCCAATGCGTAGAGCAGAACAGCAAGCGCAATGGGGTGTGCAATGTAGGTGCTCTGCAGGAACCTGTAAAATGGCTGCTTCTGCAAATCCCCCACGTTGTTTGGTCCTCCACACTGTCAACAAATGTCATTCACATATGCATCATTCCCCTTATGATGCGTGAGTTAGAGAGAGAGAGATAGAGTTTTTTTCGTGTTTGATACCCTTTGAACAACAGAGTCGGTATCAAAGAGCCAATTCGTGTGGCTGAACCAAAAGCCTTCAAGGGGACTATGAGGGTCTCTCTCCGAATCACAATACTGGTGATGGTACCTGTGTGTGCTCACCCAATCGATTGGATTCCCCTGCAAAATCCCATTGAGAAAAACAAGTAGTCAACCCACAAAGAAAAGCCCCTAAAAAATCAAACTTTCTCCCCCTTCTTCTCTGTTTCATATCTAACCTGAAGAGCCAAAGCACCACAGTATGCAAACAAGTACTCCAGCCACTTGCTCAGCTTGAAGCTCCTGTGGGAGAGGTTCCTGTGAAACGACAGCGTAATGCCGAACAGACCAGTGACCACGTACAAGGAAACGGCGACCCAGAGGGCGCTCCAAGAGAAGCAAAACGGCGCTAACAAGCTGAGCAGATGCATTGCCAAAACGACGCCAGCAGTCCCGATGTCCGGGGAACTCCACTTCCTCCCCGAAAAGACTCGCCTTTTCCTCTTCACCACCACGTCCGACAGCAGAATCCTCCACCCGCTCGTGGCCTCCGGCTCGGAGGCGCCGACGAACCCGGCGGCAGCATTGAGCCGGGACGTTCTGTTTTTGCCGGGGAGACTGTTCGGGACTGCGAACTTGCGAAGCGCATTGCGTTGGATTGGCGGGTGGAGATTGAGATTGAGCTTTTGACGATTGCCAAATGAAGTCGGGTGGGTTGAGGAGCGAATTGGGAGGCGGCGAGGAGCGAGAAGGAAGGGTTTGGGGTTGGCTTGAAGCAGACCCATGATGTGTCAAAGTGGAAAGGTGGTTGGTCAGGGTGATTAATGGGTTGGAAGTGGAACAACAGAGGACATAATTGACACCACTCGTGGTGCAAAGGCGGTCAAGGAGGACATGAATGAAGCACTATAATTCAAAGTGGAGCGACAATGAATGAGAGAGAGAGAGAGAGAGAGAGAGAGAGAGAGAGAGAGAGAGAAGGTGGTGGCAGGGAAGGAGGGGACGGAAGGGAATTGGAACCATATATTTGCAATCTGTGATGGATTGCGAGGGGGTACTCTGTTTTGTCATTTTCCTCTGTTTCGCTATCGCCAAGACGTCTCTCTGTATCATGTGTTAAGTCTGTCTGTCTGTCTCTCTCTCTCTCTAAAGGAGCGATGAATTCAAGGCACTTGAGGCGTGAATCATCGCCTACCAATTTTTTTTTTTTTTTAAATTCGTTTAACTTGACGTCTCTGAGCATATTCCAATATGCTTTCTGTCACCATCCCTTTCCTGCAGCAAACCAGAGTTTGCTGAAAGGTTACACGCATTCATATAAACACCGTTGACTTTCGATTTAACTGTCCCTGTATGTTTGCTGGAAGCAAGAAGCGTGTGATTGGCATGATCAAGAGACTTCGGCTCACGCATGGCGCAAGAAACATGATACACGCGATCGAACATTCAAGTATCGACGAAGCGAAGCGAGAATTGGTCGATGGTGTTCGGAGCAGTCGTACCACCTAAATTCAGATACATGTCGCTATCATGGACGAAACCCAGAAATTTTTCCGTTTCTTTTCCCTTGACATGTCATGAAACACATGCGGGATGGCGACCCTCCAGAAGGGTTGGACCGGCCATCTTTGAAAGTCGCAGTCCTAGAAGGTCAAAATGCAAAAGACACGAAATATAGAGATTCCTGTGAAGCTAACGAGGCTTTCCAATGCTCAACATCAAGCTTCCAATCAGTTGGAAAAACCTAAATTTGCCATTCAAGCCGTGTGCCAGAAAAATCTTCACTAGCAGTACCCAAAAGACCCGCAAATGTCGGACTCGGGCCGAGCGCTATGCAGACAGCAGTGCAGCCCTGAGGACTCTGATCATGTCCGTGAGGGACACGAGCCCGGCCAGCGAACCCTGGTGATCCACCACCCACACTCTATGCACATGTTTGTTCACGGCCTTGTCCATCACCTCGGCGAGCGGGGTGTCGTTCCTGCAAGTCACGAGCTCCCGCGAAGGAACCCCCTCTCTAGAAGCTGAGTATAAAGGGCTCGGCGATATCGACTCCGTGAACTCGAGTGCAGTTGCAGATAGCCATGGTCGTTGCTCAGAAACGTAGCACCTCCTCAAGTCTGTCGCCGAGAACGTGCCTATGAGCTTCCTACCTCTTCCCTGTGTGTATCACAGTCCAGAGATAGGACTAGAGTAACTGAAAATACTCTGAAATGCCATATGCTTACATTGTCATGAGCTATGCTACTGGCAGTAAAAATGTAATGGTGATAAATTTGACTCAAGAATCTATGCCTACAAAGGTGATGCATTGTCAAGTCCAATGATTCGCCAAAAACTCTACCGATCGAGGCGTTTTCAATCTCCAAAATCCAAAATCTCAAGAGAACCCGTTATGAAAATGAGAAAAAAGATGGGCCTGGACTTGCAAAGTCATCGAAAATGTGATGCTAGAGAGAGCTGACGAATAGGGAATGAGCAGGGAAAGAAGGCCATACAATTACAAGTTGGCTGTGATCTTCCTCTTCAAGAACACCCGACTCCACAATCGGGACAGCATTGAGCAGAGCAGCCCTCATGCACTTGATGGCTTCAATGACTCGGGTCCTATCGGTTATCGCGTAGACATTCCTATTTATCGCTCCCAGCTCCTCGACGGAGCGCGGCAGGATGGCTGCTGTCCCGGAATTGTGTTCCTTCAGGAACTTGAGTACATCCATCTGCGTGAGCATCCGATAGCCCGACGCTGACTCCACGAGCTCAACCCCTGAAAGGTTCTCCATGTGGCTGTCTAGGGGCACCAGGGCCCGGTGGATGCCTTTGCTCAACACTTCCATACAATCTAGGATGCTGCGTATTTGTAGCGTAAGTCATGGGGACTAAATTTGTCTGATGAATTCAGTAATTCGTACCCAAAAGGTCCTTGACATTTTCCAACATTGGGATTTCGCAGGATATAATTACAGCTACAACTGATTAAAGGATCGAATTTTCCTCTTTCGGTTGAGATAATAAAGATCTTCGTAGAAACATGAATTATATAGCATCCTGAATAATGATTGAGTTCATACACGTCAATTTCAATACAAGAAAGCGAAGTCAAACCGTCATATTACCTCGTATTGGGGTTTAGAGTCCAGAGGCTGAGACCCTCAAGACAATGTCCGATGATGTTAGACACCGGAACGGCCATCTTCTGAACGAGATCCGACGACCCTTCACCACTGCCGCCGCCATTCACCCGGTCATCTCCGGCAATGTGGGCGAGTATATCGAGCATGGTTACCATCCCGATGTAATGCTTCCTGATGGTGCCCGTCTGCTTGTCGGACTCCATGATCATGGACCCACCCGCGCCGATCCACTGGCCGGGCGGAGCCGCCACCGGCACTGCCAAAACGGTGTTCGCCACCAGGGCGTTCATGGTGTGGGCGAGCGACGCCGTGTAGGGGACCTCCACAAGACGCCTCGAGTTGATGACTATGTCCTTCACTTTCTTGTCTCTCCAGGGCTGGTTTGGATCGGTCGCGAGCGGCTTGGGTGACGCGCTGCTGGTCTCTGCCATCGTTTGCTTTGGGTTTGGTCTCTCTTTTGCAAAGCTATCGAACTTGTATACCGAGGACGTTAATTCGGGCATCGAAGGAGGACATGGTATATAAGTGCAAACGCAGACTGCCTACGTTGTGTCACTCGGTACGTGTCGAGGCTTGGTTTAAGATGACTTGCATGGATGTGCACAGCTTTTGCCACGTAGCTTCGCATGGAAAATGAAACATTAGGGCTTGTCGGCACATGTCTCCAGAGATTTAAATTCGATCTTTCTTGTTAATGAATTTGAATTGGCCTAGTATCTACGTGTCTACATCAACCATTTCTACATTTAGGAAGCTTTTGTTAACCATCACGACGCTTGCTGTGAATCTCGAAATCACGAGAGTGACATATGGTAAGAGACTTGTCATGCATCCATCAGGAGCTGCACAATTTCTCCACATGGTGAAACTTCCGAAGCATAAACTTCATCCTCTTAAATGACAGTGGATCTCAAACGACGAAGATTTCTATCTTCTTTTCGCTCGCTAAATAAGAAAAGACCCTCGGTACTTGTAGAGAAAAAAGAGGGTACATGAAAGAATGCAGTTAAAACTGTTGAAAGCAGAATTTCTCTTTCATGAAGGACAGTCGGCCAGTATCCTCTCCCTGTACAAGGTTTGGCATGAACCAAGGAGGAAAATATACTCACATTCTGCACTTACATGCTCGTCAGGTGTTACCATGTATATCTTCACTGTACGATGAGATTTGTATAAGTTTTTGTTTTGCTGTACTCCTGGTGAGTTCAAAGTTCTCAATCCTCATCTCCTAAGTATCTATGTTATGTCAAAATATCTGTACCTTTTAGTCTCAATCCATGACTTGTATGAAGGGAAGTCCTTGTAAACCCTCAAGAAAACCTATACACCAAGCGCTGCATCATTCTTACAGCTACTTTTGCTCTATTTACTTGGAGATGAGCAATGTCCCCGGGGCAGTTTGTGTGATTCAGACCTGGATGCTCTCTGGCCCGGAACCATTGCGAACAGGAGGAGCTGTGCCCCATTCTTGCTCCCATTCTGGAGGCTCCAGGACAATAACCTCGCCATTCGTGAGTCCCAGAGCAAACTGGTTGGGTTCAGAAGGGTGGGCAGCAACGACGACTGGAAATACGGGGGACCTATCATATAGCAGCATCAGTAATCGTACAATTTAAATTGCAAAATAGACGAGGTCTCGGATTTTTAAAGAATGCACCTGGAATTAGAAGGCAGATAAGAAGCGGCGCTGATCCAACACTTCAATTGGAGCGTTGAGGCGGTAAAGATGCCCACGCTTCCATCTTCGAAGCTTGTGTATATCGACATGCCATCACATGAATACATAGCATCTGTGATCGGTGCACCAGACTCCAGAGGAAACCACTGCACAAGAGAGGTACCTTAACCATATGTAAAGAACTTTTTATTGGATGATTGGATCTAATAAATGAAGATGCGTGTCACGGTCAGATCTCAAGCAAATACAAGGAGAATTACTTTTTGGGGACACTTTGGGGTACACTTATGATCCCAAGAGTGCTATAATCAGCACATTTAACCGCAGCAAAGAAAAGGGGGCAAAAAAAAAAATCATCAAGGATGCGGGTAGTCACCTGATTATGACAATCCAACTTTGGAGCTTCATATATGGCTATTTGAGTCTCGTGAACAACAAGGAAGTGCCGTAGATTTTGGTGAAATAGCACACGGGTCTTTGCGAGAGTAAAGGACATATGCCAAGTTGGGATTTGCAAGAACTTACTGGCCTGGTTCTCCCACTTATCTATGCTCCATACACACAACTGCAAAAGGAAAATTTAACGAATAAATCCAGCCAATCCCTTGTATTCAGCCAAAGTAAAGCTATGATTTTTAGTTCATATATGTAGCACCACTTAAAACAAGTAACGAAAAGCTAATTAATCATCACTCCAGACAGACAGCCACCTCACAAATAAGAGGAAAAGGTTCTGTTGGAGTCTTAGCTAGCACTGGAACAAGTACTTCAAGTTTCTGATTTTGACAACAAAATCCTAGATTGCCAATGTGGGTTTCTCTCAGTTGATGAAAGTCGCAGAGCTCCAGCTATAGGTAAGAGACTCGAAATATAGGAATTACCTCAAAGATGACTTCAGCCTCGTGTCCTATAAAGTTGGACCTCCTGGAATCTAAACTCATAATAATTTTGAAACTGCAAACCTATCACTTCAATGTTAAAGCAAAATGATGCAACCAAATCTATATTTCACCATTATCTCTATGCCAACCGATCCACCCACAGCTCAAAGAGAGAACATATAAATTTCTGCGCCGCAAAGCACATGCACATGAGAGAGAGAGAGAGAGAGAGAGAGAGAGAGAGTCAATCGACACCCATCGAAACACTATTCTCCATCATATCATAAAAAACATACCTGAGCATCAGCCCCTGATGACACAAGAACATTCAAAATTTCAGAAAAGGCAAGACCAGTTACTCTCTTTTGATGACCTTTAAATTTACTTTCAACCTACAAAGTGGTCACAAGAAGAAAATTCACATCTGACACTACTAAGTACGAAACTAGCAACCGTAATTTCTGATGAAGCCAAATACCTCACTGACTCGGACATTGTAGATAAGGATGGAAGAATCCTCCATGCCTATGGCTATTATGTTATTGTCTCGAGGGTGGAACTCAAGGCACGTTGCTGCAGGGGGTGGTGGCATTAAAGTCGTCATTGTCTGCAGCCAAAAAAAAAGAAAAGTCGAACAAAAAGTGGGTATTCCCTTTCAGTTGAGAAAATTCAAACACAAACACTACAATTTCTATAGCCAGTACCAAACCAAGAAACGAAATTTCATAAGATGCCACACCTTAAATGTCATCATATTGAAAAGAGAAATTTTCCCTCCCGAAGTGGACAGTAGATAAGAGTCGTTCTTTGAAAGGGCAAAGCAGGGGTTGGCATCATCAAGAATTATGTTGCTTATATCATTTGTCATGATTATTCCACTGGAGGGTTGCCATAATTTTGGTTCGACAGCACAGGTTGCCTACAAAATTCAGGGCTTATCAAGTGGAAGATCAACAAATAAACATGCTAAGCAACTTTTTAAACACGTGACATACCTTTCCCGAGGGATTAAACTCATCCTGTTGCCATTTCCAAAGTTTGTGCACAGCATTATTTGTTAAAGCAAGCATAGCACCTCCTGATCTTGTATATATCAGCCTAATGATCTGAAATATGAAAGTATGAATCATTCTATCCATACACGGTTGTAATCAGATGTGCACATCAAGCATGCATGGATCTCACTGCTCTGTCAATATATATGATCATGCCAGTTCGCAAAATGTGAAACTTAAAGAAGGGGTCCCTATCTCTTGGTTAACTCTACAAGTATATCCAAGGAAGTAGCATAAAAAAGATGACTTCATACTTACAAAAACGGAGATATTCTAAGTTGAGATGAGAGATAACTAAAGTCCTCTTAATTATCAGAAGTGATATTTGCCATATGAGCGAATCTTTGGGGAAGTAAAATAGGTTTCCCAAAATAGTAGCAAAAAGAACATACATCCAACAAAACCAAGCTCTCTGCTTATGCTGATGTCTGAAAATGACCAAATTCCCTTAAAAATAAGCAGACATTCATCCAGAAGGTAGATCAAAAATTTAATCTACTAGATTCACAGAAAAGCTGAACCAACAGCTAAATAACCTGACATTCGACCCAAAGGAGCCAAAAGGGAAAGTAATATATATGCATAATAAATGCAAATTCCGATGAGGTCCCCAGAAGAGCTAATACATACTCTAGTCGGAAGCAGCCTATCTGGAAGCCGTAAAGACTGAAACTGAGACTGTTCATCATATTCCTTTAGCTTCCAGGCTCGAGAATTCTCTAATTCACCAGTGGTTCTTGTTTTGACATCTGAAAAGTTTTCAGAATCGCCATTCTGCAAATTATGTGTATTAGTGCAGATAAATGAGAAAGCAGATAAATGACAATACAGATCTGACATAAATTAATGAGAAATTAAAGAGTTTACAATGACCGACTCAAAATCACTGTGCTCTCAATATTAGAACCTTGAATTTTCGACTTTCAATGGGGGAAGTATGTTCTTACCATTCCAAATATTGAAGGTGCCGGGGAGTGTCTACCACTGGTGGGAATGCTTGTTCCAGCTGCTGAACTGGAAGCACCCAAAGAC
Organism: Eucalyptus leucophloia subsp. euroa; assembly: GCA_017140325.1. Taxonomy (NCBI): domain Eukaryota; kingdom Viridiplantae; phylum Streptophyta; class Magnoliopsida; order Myrtales; family Myrtaceae; genus Eucalyptus; species Eucalyptus leucophloia. The sequence goes on from CM029477.1 coordinate 35,658,030, forward strand.
GCCATTGTAGGACCCTGCATGATGAAACTGCCTAAATACAATGGCTTAAATGTGGGTCAGTAGAAGAAATACAAAACTCACCCTACCTTTGCTGCGGTCTTAAGTTTAGATGCATCCAGCACACAACTTCCATTGGAATGAAGAAGGTGCACAACTTTATCATTTGCAAGTATTTTGACAGCATTCTCCCTTGTGGAGACAGCCAAAAGTAAACCTTCTCTATTAAATTTTATGCAAGGAGTAACCTAGAAGAGATTTTGAGATTGTCAAATGAACAAAATTCTAACTCCCTTTCCAAAAAAATCCTGGCATATTAAATTACATAAAGGGTGACCTTAGCAAGCATACCGGTAAACCACCCTCTGCATCAATTGTTGTCAAGACATTATCGCTGTCCATATCCCAAATTTTAATCAGAAATTCATCACCAGCAGCTAAGAATCGGTTCTTAACTGTATCAAATTGGACAACCCCAACCGAACACTTTCCTAGGCCATGATAAGCTCGTTTTATGGCCCCCTCACTTTCAACCCACTCAACAAGGTAAGATTCCCCTTCCTTGTTAGTCCCACATGAAAAAACCCTGCCAAACATGTAAACAGAGGGAAGAAATATTAGAAGGACTTGGCGAACTTGCGTATCTGATCCTAGAGCAAAGCATACATTACATGGGAAGAACAACCACAGAAGAGAGGTACCTTGTCCCATCAGCAGAGTACATTATTTTTGTGCAAGAACGGCCAGGAGCATCAATATCAAGTCTAGGACCCAAGTTATCGTACAACCATACCTTAATTCTCCCATTAACCGTTGTTGAAAAGATGAACTAAGGACGAAAACACATAATCAAGGGTAAGAAAGCCAGACTAGAAGAAAGTAAAAGGTCCTGAAAGTGCTTGCTAATGAAAGAAAGTTTTGAGGAACCAATCCTAATACACACTTCTATTTGCAAAATCTTGCCCCCTGTGCAATTATTTTCTCTGAAGGCAGAAATAGAGTTGATACCTGAAAATCATTTCTGTAATGGGGGCACACCGAGTAAACAGATGATTCATGACCTTCAAAAATGAATTGTCTACTGCCAGTAATAGCACTCCACACCTAGAAGACGAAAATTTTTTAGGACAGCCAACATCCTTGAAGATATAGGATGAAGAGTGGTTGAGGTCCTCAGCCAAACCTTTACTGTCCTGTCTTCACCACAAGTGACAAAGTACAGTTGCTCCTTTACTTGTGAAAAAGCAAGATCACTGACGCAACCAACATGAGCATCCACCTGAAAAGCATTTTGTGAGAGGAAGAACAGACACTAAAAGATAAAAAAAAAATATAAAGAAAAATATGAGTCAGAACTGAGGCAAAAAAAATACTGTGGAACATATTCTGACACATGAAAAAAACAAACCTCCAGGTAATTCTGTATGTTGCCAACACGATAGGAATATATTTGTGCTATGTGCTTCGAATATGCGACACCTAAAAGAGAAGCCAGCAAAATCTTCAGCAAGTAAGGGGCAACTCCATTTTCATCTAAATGGGGAAAAGAAACCTTAAATACACTGCCCCAAACACGAAATTATTTAGTTTTTAATGAGGATAAAATACATAAATTTATAAACATGAATGATAATAAATAGTCCCTGATGATCCAATCTGAAGGAAATTATCAACAAATTTTCATCAAAGCAAGTTGTAAGCACTCTTAAGCATACCGAAGAGGTCTCCATCAGGACTCCAGACGATTCTGTTCACTGATGCGGTGTATTCAGTGGCCAAGGATGCCTATTACGATTTATAACTGATGTAAGCATGATAATCGCTCCTACAATTTGGAAAATCATATAATTAACTAATCTAACTGATTTTAGGCATGAAACTCATACTTGCAAATTCTCTGAACACGCTCCAATGTCCCAGATTTTAAAACTCCGCAAAAAAAGCATTTCCCTGCTGACAACCTCCCAGATTCTGATATCACCAACGTTTGTTCCAACTTAAAATTGACACATTAGAAGACTTAATGAGTATTCGACAATTGTGTATTTAAACGTCAAAAGAAAGATTTGATGATACAATGATCGCACAGAAAGTTTAAACAGAGACAAGAACTAACCAAGAAGTACGGTTTGTTGTACTGGATGAAAATCCATGCTCTTGACAGCGGCTCCCTGGTTAAAATTGCAAACAACAGTCTTTGGCAAATCATCAGAAGAATGCAGCACAGCTGGATGGTTAACCTGCAAGAGAAAAAAAAATGGCATGCTTCCCAGAATTTCTACAGCATAAAGCAAACTAAGCGTGGTGTATAGTTATCAGCTAAAAACAAAATGAAACTTAACAGCGTGCACAGCCACAGTAACAATTGATAAGACCAAAGAAAGGTGGCAATGTTTAGAACCTCAAATCTATCTTGGATTACCTTGAACTACCTTTTTAAAACTACATCTTAGCAATTAAATCTTAACCTCACTCTTCACTGGTAATGGGTAAAAAAATAAGTAAATAGAAAAGAGGGAAAACAATGAGTATATACATTGTAAGGGTAAATACACATAGGCACTCGATCAGGAAATCTTTAGACCAAAACAGAAGCCTCATGTCACCTCTCAGTTATCAAGCCTCCCTTTCCTCTGCAACTCTACCATCACAATCTACATTGATTGGAAGGCAAAGGAAAAGGACAATGGATTTTATGGCACAAAGGCATTAGGCAGCACCCATGGAGTATGTGTAGTAGACATGCAACCTCATTCCATGGACCAAAAATTTGGGGTGTCAAAAAGCCAAAATCAGATAATCCAAACCTAACAAAACACAAGTTTGGTGTGATCAGGATATAGGTTTGGTTTGGGTTGAGCTGTTTTCTCATTTATTCAAGTTACTGGTTCCGTGTCCATCTCAGTCCAAAAACCAGTTAACAGATTACTTTCATTGATACAGTAAAAATCACTAAGGCCCACCAACTAATCTTTCAGTTGACTGTGATTGTATTACGGGGGTCTGTTCTAACCACTTTTGAGTCACTTTTTCAATGTTTAAGGAGATAATATTCGGTTTTCCAATTCTCAGTTTGAGATTGGTGGTACAATAAGTTCATATGAAATTTTTCATTTAATGTGAAGGATTCCAAACTTAACTAAACTGAATAAATTACCTCATTGAATTTCCCAATAGGTCTGGATCTCTTGATAATGTGCTCATCATCTGTTACCGGGCTGTAAGGAGGCGTTCTGAGGCGTTTTATCACTGATGCTGCTCCAATATGGAACATGCCAAATGGTAAGACTAAGTGGACACGAAAAATTTGAAAAAGCATAAGAATTAAGAATTTGCACGCAATAACATCCTTCACATTCAAACAGTAGTTATATCAAGTACAACAATGGGAACTAGAAAGCAGCCACACCTCATATGAAGTCGCCCCCCCCCCCCCAAATTCCCCTCCCAGGGCGGGCAGGCGACAAAGTTAGATGCTCCGACAACATGCATATGGAAGTAAACCACTTGGGTCAACTTTCATTCAATTCACACAAAATACACACTTGCATGATCATATTCAGTATGTTCATGTCACACTTTGCTTTTCTACATAAGCTAAGGAAAAAGGGAAACTCTCTTGATGGAAAACATCTCAAATGTTTCAGACAAGCTAATTAATTGCCTAAATATCTATTCAGATTGAACATGACATATTATGAATTGAAAAGGCCTGTTGCATTAATCTTATCAAGAGTGTACAAGGTTTAGCATACTTCATTCCCGAGAATGTAAGCATAAAAAGAAGGAGAATGTTTCTCAAAGTGAAATACCAACCTGCAGGCCTGGGAGAAGATATTGCAATGGGACGGCCAGAGACTGTTGGTTGTGGTGTTATGGATGGATTAGCCCGCCATCCTGCCAGAGATGCCATTGGAGCTGCTGGTCCTGGCGCTAGCTGGAAGAATGGGAAAGGCTGAAAGAAATAAATGTCTTGTCAATGAGAAAAGCCAAACTAAATAACCTGCATTCTGTTCAGACTTCATCCAAAGGACATATAAGAGCTAATCATCTCGTGTCCACCCTGACTGACTTAATGTCAAATGTACTTTTAGGTTTTCCCAGGAAATGAAGAGATATTATATTCCATTCTGACAGATCAAGAAAAATATTTTCTAGATAAGTTTACTTTAATATTCTAAAGCATTCCATCTTAAATAAAAGCTAAATTCGAAATGTCAGAGCAAAGGTAAATGTAGAAAGCTAAAAGCAAAGACCTTCCAAACGCACAGTTCTTAATTACAGCAAGAGATTCTACCGCTGAGAATCCACCAAATATAGGAGTGCAACTCAACAAAGGATTCATTACAGGAGGTGGAGCGAGATCTCCATTTGGTGTCCCACAAGTATGATCGACAAAGAGGGTCTTTATCTCAGGGTCGGGCTTGGGAGAGTTGCACATCTGGTGCTGCCAATTCAGACTGCATTTTGAATGCAACACAGTAAAGCCATGCAGGATAAACAGACTAAAGAAAAGCTTCAATATGGAAAACTTTTATTACTTAACTGTCGATTGATTTACCTCTGATTTATAAGTGCCCTCAGCCTAGAGTTTTCAGAGCAAGGAAACTGAAGCTTATCACGAAGGACTGGATTTGCCTCAACCAACCTTTTAAGTTCATTTAGCATTAAGGTCCTCGCATTCTTAGAATCTGTGTACCTTGATAACTGTTCAATCTCCCTGAAATTGTACCAAAGAAAGAAACAAAGCAGGATCAACCAAAAAGGACGGAAAAAAAAAAAAAAAAAAGAGCAAGTACCTAACAGTCCTAACAGTTATACTCCATCCGGTTGTCATTGCTTTACTTGACATATTCTCAAGCTGTAATGACAGGCAAGTGGAAACTTAAGTCTCCCCCTTGAGGTTTGCGCAACTAATTTATGTTGCCCCAACCTTCTACCTCCCAAAATGTGAGAAATCATGAGGCTTTCTCTAAGTGACAAGTTCCCAACTTCAAGAAACGCATGCTTGTCAAGACCATTCGATTTGGCACCGAAGTTGCACTTCTTAAGTTAATAGAAGAGTTTTAATGTGCCAACTCATTAACATACTAGCAAGAGTGGCGTTTAAAACTGAAGAGGATAGTAGAGTTTCACAACCGCGAAGCTAGGTGGAAACAAGGACACATTAGATCCATGTAAATCCAGGAGGATGTTTCCACCATATGCTTGTCACATGCAAGTAAAAGCCTCCCAGGTTTCACTAGTTCAAGATGTCCCTATGGCAGTCTTCTTTCAAAAGAGGCAAAACCCTACCATCTTCCTTAGCTTCATTTTACCTCCCCCTTTGCTGCAAATTAAAGTATTTTCACAGTGAAACACACTTTGCAACTTTAAGAAACATGTCTTCAGGACCCAACCGGTGGTTTCGATGAATGTACCCAACTATGAAGCTAGGATCAAGTGAAATGGGCATGCAGATTTCTTTCCTGAAAAATCTCACGGAAAGAACCTTGGAAAAGATAAAGCAGTTGTGTAAACTTCAGGGGTCAAACGAACACAGTTCAGTTTCCAAGGAGAAAAACCGAAACTGTCATAAAACTTCAAGGTGCATATTATACTCTCCCACGGAAATTTGTCCTACCTTGCAAGAGCAATCATACAGCTGTATGCAAAAAGGACTTTAAAGCAGCGAGATTAGATATAAATTGTTGACAGTAAAATGGCTCATCTTTCTAAAATTGTTGAACACATAAATTTTTTCAGACTCTCCAAAAACATTTTCCAGAAACTGCAAACATCACTCATCAAATGGCCAATAGTGATTCTTCAACAAGTTTGGCTATTTTATGTAGATGTCCACATTTTGTCCTACCGCTTACAAATTGCAAACTTTTGCATAGTGGATGATGTATCATAATTAGCTGCCCACAAATCAATTAAATTACGCAACATACCTAAAGTCATGTAAGGACAGAAGCATCGCCATTTCCTTGAAAAGTTCTTCATTGTAAGTAGAAAACGCTTTCAGTTCATTACGAAGAATTTCTGCAGCTTTAGCATCGTCGCGTCTGAAAATACAAAGTCAAGAAGCCATAAAACATAGTCCCAGAAAATTCACACCTCTTAAAGCACGCACGAAGAATCTCTGGTTTACCTGTCCAATGCTTCAAGATACTTCTGCTTCCTAATCTCAAAGAAAATCTTCGTCGAGTATCTATTGTCATCAAACTTTGTAAACCCAGAAAGATACTTCTCAACCTCATCCAATTCCCCATTGGTCACAATATCCTCAAAATATTGCATATTGAAGAAGCAGCCAGATTCTTTCTCCAATCTTCAACAATGTGCATCAGAAAGAGGGAAAAAAGAAAACAAGTCACCATTGGCTCTCACTATTTTTTCAATGAGCTCAGCAATTGACCAACCAAAATATACTAATGCATGACAACTACTAAAGCATCTTCATCTTCACCGATTATCATGATGTCATGATGTTAGACCAATGACAGGACCACAGGAGCCCTAAACGACTACCCTAAGTTCTCTAAACGCTCATTTTCCACCAAACCAACCATCCACGGCCTTTAAGATTCCCACGACTTCTTATATCAACCAAACAGAGAGAAACACGACAGCAGTCCACAGGCAACCTCCGGTGGCGTAATCCTACTTCACGATCAAAACTGGATTCGACTCCCAGCACGGGGAACTCGTTCCAGGTGAACAAGGAAACTGAAGAGTTCCGAGTTGCAAGCGTGATAATAACGAAGAAACAGAGTCTAAAAACACTTCCAGCAAGCACACAAATCCGCCGCCACCATGATCACGTAAAGAAAAGACCTTTTCTCCATTTCCATCACATTCAACCGAGCAAGCAGAGCCAATCACACAGACAAGCGCACAAGACACGCGCGACGATCTCGACGCGGCGAGAAATCCCCCCGGGAAGGAGGAGAAGAAGCTCACCTGTGAGCAGTCTCCTCGAAGTTCTCTTCATTCAAAAACTGAAGTACGAGAAGCACCAGCTCTTTACCCAGCGACGACGAAGACGATAACGACGACGACATGCTCGGCACCGATCCAGCTCGATCCACCGCGAAAATCCACTCCCTTCACTGCACGCACAAAAGAAAAAGCAAAAAAACAACCGGAAAACCCACCGAAAATTAGGGCTTCAGCTTCCGCATTTCGCTACCGCTCGAGACCGGACGATCAAAAAAACCACGACCGAATGCAAGCACGCGAAATGGAACAGGAACGGGGGACGTCGGAATGCAGACAACCTTCGGCTCCTCGTCGCAGCTTCCTCGCCGGAGATCGCCGGAGACGAGCGGAGGACCTCTCGCCGCCGCGGCCGTACGCCTTCTCCGTTCCTCTGCGACGCTCCCTCTCTTCCTCTCTCTATCTCTCTCTCTCTCTCTAGAAATGGAATTCTGCAGTGTCTTAGTTGGAGAGATTCCAGGAAAATGCTGAGCATAGCGGCGCCAACCCAGTCCATGTTAATAAGCTTCAGCGGCTTCGGTCGGGTACAGGCGAGCCCACGGCTCTCCGTGGGACCTTCGCCCGCCGCCGTCGATTTCGCATCAGGCGGTCAGGCACGGTGCGTCTCAGGACACGTCAGATCCTACGTGTCGCGCGTATCCAACGGTTGACAAGGATCGAGGACAATGACATCGGGGGGCACTGGATAAGGCCTCTTGGTAGCTGGCTTGTTTCCGTACGAGGGGGTACTCGTTTCCCATATTTGCATGGAGTTATGGCGACACGCTAAAATTTACAAACGCCTAGAATTTACAAAAAATGCGGTAATCCCATGATTTCTTGAGGGATAACATAAGTAAAATTTTTTTCATAGTTTATTTTTTTTTTTTTACTGACAATGAGCTTTTCAAGAAATCAATTCCATTTTCTTACATGACTAATGTCTTCTTTTTTGAAAAATAAAACTTCATTTACTGGCAAATTTAACTGGCCTCTTTGAAATGCCCGTTGATTAGCGTGATCTTCCATTAGCTCTCTTTAGAGGAATTATTATGTAAGACAAGAAGGATAGCGTGATATGCGTGAATATCAACAACGAGGGTCAATCATATCGATGGATGCAACAAGTGTTGCACATGACGAAACACCGGAAAAGATTATTAACTGCTCCAGCCTTTGTTTGCAAATGGACACTACTCACGTGGGACACGGTACTTATGTGGCACGAGGGATTGTGCTTGGGTACAAGGGCGAGCACGGTCTATTTTAATCTGATTTGATAAATAAAACTTCATTTAATGGCTTATTTAACTGGTCTCTTTAACATACCAGTTACCATGACTTATCGTAAATTCTATCTTGAGTACTTATTATATAAGACACGAAAGAATGCATGATATGCGTGAATATTGACTGTATGAGTAAATGGGTCGTGTTAGAATATGTGACAAATGTTGCTCATGACGAAATAACGGGAAAATTGTTAACCGCATTGTTTGTAGCTGGACATAATTCACGCGAGGCACTTACTCATGTGGCACGAGAGAGTGTGCTCTGGTATGGGAGCGACCATGGTGTGGCTTAATTTATTTGAAAAGTAAAATTTTCTTTAATGGCATATTTGGCCAATTTCTTTAAGATACTTGGTTAGCATGACCTTTTGTAAGCTCTTTTTAGATAAATTATTATATGAGACAAAAAAAAAAATCGTGATATGCGTGAACATTGACAATGGAAAAAATATTCACTGGTACGTGTCGAAAGATGCGACAAGTATTTCACATGAAAGATCAACGAGAAAATTGTTGGTTGATCCTCCCTTGTTTGTAGTCAGGCACTACTCACACGAGACATGTAATTGTATGGCACGAGAGAGGGTGCTTAGGTATAGGACCGAGCATGATGTGGTTTGATTCAGTTTAAAAAAGTAGAACTTCATTTACTGGCATGTTTAGCTAATTTCTTAGAGATACTTGTTAGTATTAATTTCCTTTTGGAGGAATTATCAAACAAAACCCGAAGGAATGCGTGACATGTGTGAGTATTGACGACATAAATAAGTCGTGTTGAAAATTGCGACAAGCGTTGCACATGACGGAACAATGAGAATATTATTAATTACTCCTGTCTTGTTTGTGATTGAGTACTACCCACATGGGATTCTTATGTGACATAGGAACCGTGCTCGAGTACAGGCGAGCATGATACGGTTTAATTTAGTTTAAATGAAAACCAAAATAAAATCAAGTCAAAATGGGTTTCGAAGAGAAAATGCGAAACCAAATCAAACAAACATTTATTTTGGGGTAGAACCAAATCAAATCATATTTGTTGCTTGGTAGCCACACTAAATTATTTTCTTTCTATTAGAATATTTAAATAATAAATAACATATTTGTTTAACAGCTTAAACTTTTAGAATAATTGACTATGGTCCTACTAAAATCTCATAATAGTCCCATAAAATCTCGCGCTTTCTATTCACAACAAAACGTCCTTTATCCTCATAATTTATTTAATGGCTTTAAGATACTTGTTAACACGTCCATTGGTAACTTTTTCAAGAGATTTTTATATGACATAAAAGAGTATCCGATTCAAAGAACGATGACAGCAAGGAGTTGATGGACGCGCTTGAAAATGCAACAAGCATTACACATGATGGAAAAATGGAGAATTATCAAGTGCAGTTGCACGTGGACACTACTCACGCGAAACATGTACTATTTCAATTAGGGGCAAAAGTGCAAAGACTTGCGGTTACTTGAAAATCTATGGAACACGTTGCAAACCTCATGAGACACGTTTTTATGTGAGTTTAAAGAGCTTGGTCCCGCAAGGGGAGAGCACGGTATGATTTATTTCGGTTTGAACGACAAAATCGACCTAACCTATGTCTTAAATGGTTTTAAGGAAAAAAAAACATAAAATGAATCGGGCTAAAGAAAAATATAATCTAGAGTAGAACCAAATAAAAGCATATATGTTGTTAGGTTTAATTGTAAACACGCCAAACCTTCCTCAATTCTCCATGCTAATTTCACAAATTCAGATTCACGTGTATGGAATAAACCACATACATCTAGTTTAATTTTCTTTAAAAAAGAAATAGAAATTAGGCGCCATTAGATTTGCTTATTGGGTGTGCTCTTGCCATGTCTACTCAGACCCGAACCTCCTGAGGTATTGCCTAAGCTCACCCATCAGGTCACCTTTCTTTTTAAGCTTTTCAGCTAAAAAGATAAATGGAAATGGAAAAGAAATTAAAAAGGGTTTTGTGTTGTATTTTGTATGAATTTCACACTATTTTTTTTATACCATGGTAGAATTTTCGGACGAGGTTAAAAGTACTTAGAAAATACCTAGATAATTTCGGTAGCAAGTTGCCTGGCAACTGATCCGGTCTGGACATTACCTTGTACATTGTGGTTCACCAAAATTCCATAAAAATTTGAGACCAAACCAAATCACGAAAAGTCACAAAATATGGTTTTTGAACTTTTTTTTCCTTTAATTTTTTTTTATTTCAAACACAATTTTTTTTTTTTGGTCAGATTTCAAACACAATTAGATCACCAAGAACGTTTAATTTGAATTGGCTTCGATCAGGTACAGGTGAACCCACGGGTCTCCATGGACCTTCGTCCACCACTGTCGATTTCACATCAGGCGGTTAGGCACTTTGCTTCTCAGTACACATGACAGATCTTACTTATTTTGCGTATTCAACGGTTGATATGACGACACGCTGCTCTAAATTGATTGTCTAATCGAAATTTTCAAATGCCTAGAATTTGGAGAAATCACGGAGTAAGGCAGCATAAATTTACAAAAATGCGGCAAAACCATGATTTATTGGGTGATAACATAAAGTGCATCTTTTACAATTTATTTATTTATTTACTAAAGACCTTTTCGAGCAATCAACTCCTTTTTCTCACATGACCAATGTCTTTTGAAAAATAAATCGTCATTCAATGGCAAATTTAACTGATCTCTTTGAAATACTCGTTAATTAGCATAATCTTCCGTTGGCTCGTTTTAGAGGAGTTATTATATAAGACAAGAAGGAAGGCATGATATGCGTGAATATCAACAACGAGCGTTGATTGTGACGAAAGATGCGACAGGTGTTTTTTTTTTTTTTTTTGGTGATCAGGGAACACCCGTACGACCGGCAGTCGGAGGTCAACTACTGGGGACGACACGTGCTAGCCACTACACACGTATCACCGGGCAAGTCATCAAGAATCTCAAAGCTAGCATTTCTGCAACTTGCGTTGTAGGAGCTTCGAACACTAGACCTTCTCAATGGAAGTCTAGCGCCTACCCACCCAAGTTACCGCGACGGGTGGTAAGATGTGACAAGTGTTGCACGCGATGAAACACAAGGAAAAATTATTAATTGGTCGCCTTTGTTTGCAAGTGGACACTAGTTACGTGACACACGGTCTTGTGCGGCACTAGGGAGTGTGCTTTGGTTCCCAAGCGAGAGCGATGTGTTTTAATTCGATTTGAAGAGTAAAGCTTCCTTTAATGGCTTATTTAGCTGGTCTCTTCAACATACCGATTACCATGACCTATTGTAAATTATATTCTGAGTAATTATTGTATAAGACACGAAAGAGTGCGTGATATACGTGAATATTGACTATAAGAGTAAATGGGTCGTGTTAGAAAATGCAACAAATGTTGCTCATGATGAAACAACGGGAAAATTATTAACTGCCTTGTTTGTAGTTAGACACTATTGATGAGAGACACATACTCACATGGCACGAGAGAGTGTGCTCTGGTATAGGAGCTAGCAAAATGTGACTTAATTCATTTTGAAAAGTAAAATTTCCTTTAATGACATATTTAGCTAATCTCTTTGGTTATGTTTGGTGGTTAGGATAATTTTTATCTCATCTGACGTTTAGTGCCAAAGTTGGATGTAAATTGGATATAGACCAGAGAAAGTAATCCCAAGGGAGAGGTGAGATAAAACGAATAAGATTTCTAATATTTATAATATTAAAGTTTTTATCTCAAATAACAAATTTCTTAAATTAACAAATTAGTATTATATTTCAATATAAATAATATTTGAAGTCTAATATAAGAAATTCAAGATAACAAAAAATAAAAATTAGTTTTTTTTTTAAATTTAATCTTATTTTTATTTATATATTCAAATTTAATTCTATATTATAATATAAATTCAATATATAAATACATATTTATTACATATTTTAGGTGTTTTAGTATTTTAGGTATATTACTACAATTTTCTATTTAATAAAATTTTATTAGAGAATGATGGAAGGGGAAGAAAGAAATAAAAAATAAATTAATTAAAAAAGGAAAATAAAATGAAAATAAAATAGATAAGAGTCTTGCGAGAGATTTTTATCATATCCACTTGTAAAATTTGTGATTCATATAGGCGTTTATGCCAAATAATATATATATAATATGATATGAATATATTTGGCTTTATTATTATATATAATAAAATTCCCTGAATTTCATATCTTATATTATTAAGTCCTAATTAAAAATGCGGACCATCAAATGTAGCTTTTGAGATACTCTCTTAGCATAAGCTCCTTTTAGAGGAGTTACTATATGAGACCGGAAGGAATGAGTGATATGCGTAAATATTGATAATGAGCAATGATCGATTTGAAAGATACAACAAGTGTTGCACATGATAGATCGATAGGAAAATTGCTAGTTGCTCCTCCCTTGTTTGTAGTAGGACACTATTGCCGTGAGATATGTTCTTGTATGGCACAGGAGAGGGTGCTTAGTTATGGGACCAAGCATGTTGTGGTTTTGATTCAGTTTAAAAAGAAAAATTTCCTTCACTGGCATATTAAGCTAGTTTCTTTGAGATGCTCGTCATGATTAAATTCTATTTAGAGGAATTATTAAAAAAGACACGAAGGAATGCATGAATACTGACAACATAAGTAAGTTGTGCTGGAAAATGCGTTGATTGTTGCACATGATAAAACAACAGGAAAATTATTAATTGCTTTCGCCTTTTTTTGTGATTGGATACTACTCATGTATATACTTGTGGGTCACAAACGTATTTATCGATCAATATTTAATAGGTTGAGTTGTTTTATGAGTTAGCTTTCTAGTAATTGAGTCATAACTGTGTTTAGAATAGTAAATGCTAAAATAATATGTATTAAATGGGTTCATAATTTACTTAGACCACCCTAGCTTTATAACTCTATTCACTTTCTCTTGCCATCACCTGATCTCACGCTCTCTTTTTAATTTAGGTATGAAGTCTTCTTAAATTTGGTTGTATTTCATGTAATCGAAACCTGAACCTCTAGAGTACCAAAACTTGACACGAAGATACTTAAGTGCCCCAAAATTAGAAAAGCTACATTTAAGTATCAAAATTAGAGTGAAATTGATCAGTTAATTGTCAATGACAAGAAAATCCAGCCAAAATATTGATATGACATTTTTTCAGTGAGACAAATGCACAACGACATCATTTTGCACACTAACATGGCTAGATAAACCGAAAACAACATCATTTTGCATGTTGACATGGCTTACAAAAAAAAAAAACGACGTCGTTTTGCTTCAATTTGAATTTTAATATAAAATTAAGTAAACGAAATTAAAAATTAAAAATATTAATATATATTTAATAAAAAAAGAAGAAAAAAAAGAAGAAGTTGCAAGCAGGCAGGGGTTATGCAAGCCCTCCCCCATCACCACCGCGGAGAAAGGCTAGCAACATTGGGGGTAGGGTTGGCTAAGGTCGCCGGCTAGCGGCAAAGGCTTGCGTGCCCTCACCCATATCTAGGGCAAGGGTTGCGGCCCTCCCTTGGATCCGACGAAGGTTGTTAGTCCTTGCTTAGTTGGGTAAAGGGCCGTTGCCTTAACCAACCCCGCCCTCACTATCACTTGCCGATACTCCCCCATTGTCGCCGGCCCTTTCGGATGACGATGGCAAGGTGATGGCAAGGGCTTGCATGACCCTTCCTATTCCGCCATCCTTCTTTTTTAAAAAAAAAAAATAAAATAAATAGTTTAGTTTTAAATTTAATTTGATTAATATTTATATTAAAATTCAAATCCAAGGCAAAACGACATTATGTTGACTCTTCTTTATTGACTCAATATTCTAGCGAGCCACGTAAGTGAATTATATTAATAAAAAATTGTCATTTAGGAAACAGTCAGGATCATCAAACTTGACATTAAGGTATCCCAATTTTAAAAAAAGTGACACTTAAATGTATATTTTGTAACTTTTGACACTTAATTATCCCGTGCCAAATTTTGGCATTTGCATGTTCTTTGCTGTATGTAATTAAGTGAATTTGATTTGGACTATTTTCATCCTAACCACTTGTTTGTCAAATCTACTCACGTAAGACACTTGTGGGATTATGGGAGTGTGCTCAAGTACAGAAGCGAGCACGGTATGATTTAATTTAGTTTGAATGAAAACCAAAATAAACCAAATTAAAGTGGGTTTCGAAGAGCAAAGGCGAAACCAAATCAAACTTACTTTTATTGTGGGGTGGAAGCAAATCAAGTGCTATTTATAGTTTGGTTTGACTCGCAGACACGCCGAATTATTTCCTTTTTATTCACAAGACTTCCATTATTCACATAATTCACTTAGAGACTTTTAAGATTGCGCATGGTAACCTTCCCCAGCCCAAGAATTTCTATTCTTCTCTTCCCCGAAATAAAAAAAGAATAGAAACATGTTTGATAACGGCAACTTAGTTTTTTGTTCCCGGGAACAAAAAGTTAACCCGGGAATGGTTTTGGAATAGAAATGAGAAGTAAAAAAAAGTTGCTTCTTGTTCTCGGGAACAAGTTCAAGAAATAAGTGAATTTTTTTTCTTTTATTCTTCTCTTGCTAACCACCATTGACCGCTGTTGACCGCCGCCCGCCGTCGCTGCCGCCCGCCGCCGCCGCCGTCGGCCGACCGCCCCGCCGCCGCCGCCCGCCGACCGCCGCCGCCGGAGGCCGACCACCGCCCACCGACGCCCGATCGGCTGGAGGCCGACCGACCCGCCCATAACCGCCGCCGGTCGTCGGAGGCCGACCAACCACCGCCGCCTCCGGTCGTCGCCGTCGACCGCCACCGCCGGTCGCCGGAGGCCGACCGACGTCGCCGCCGTTGGTCGCGCCGCCACCGATCCCCGGAGGCTAACCGACCGTCTCCGCGCCGGTCGCCGTCGGCCGACCATTGCCGCCGCCCGCGCCGGGAGGCCGACCGACCACCGTCGCCACCGCCAATCGCCGCGATCGCCGCCCGGACGCCCGCCGCCGCACGCCGCCCACCGGTCGACCGCGCCCACCGACTACCGCCGCCGATCGCCGCCGCACGGCTCATCGGCCGCCGGCGGCGGCGTTCGGCGATGGCGACGGTCTACCGACAAAAATAAAAAACAAATAAATATAAAAAAGAAACTATTTTTTACCAAACGCATTTCTATTCTTTTTCTATTTCTAGAGTAAAAATTTTGTCTAGTTACCAAACGGGTTTTTTTACATAGAAATTGTTCTCGAATAGAAATAGAAAAGAACTATTTCGAAAAGAAATTGTTCCCGGCCAAGAAATGTTACCATGCACAGCCTAAGATACTCGTTAATACGTTGATTGATAACTTTTCTGAAAAATTGTTTTATGACATAAAAGAGTATCCGATTCGCATGAACATTGACAGTAAGGAGTTAATGGACATGTTTGAAAATGCAACATTGACGGCACTGTCTTCAACCGGGAGAACTGGGTTAACTTGTGGTTGAGGATAGTGCCGTAAGGCGTGTCAATTCAACTGTGGGCATTTAACCTATCCTCACTCACTCCAAGCGCGGGAGACTACTATACTTGTCTACCTACTAATAGTTGGAATCGTAGTTCTGACGTAGTATCTACCTTTACCACCGTAAGACCCCCTAATTTTCTGTATATCTTTGTCTTCCCGACAGAGAGGAAATAAGAGGGCAGCGTGGGGTTTCTCACCCCAAAGCAGTTCTCCCGCATGTTTCTTTCGTGAGCTTTTTAAGGACTTGCCCAATTCCGTCATTGATAACTTTTTTGAAAAATTATTTTATGACATAGAAGAGTATTCGATTCGCATGAACATCGACAGCAAGGAGTTAATGGACATGTTTGAAAATGCAACAAGTGTTACACATGACAGAAAAATGGAGAAATTATTAACTGCTTTCGGGCGTGGACACTACTCACGTGAGACATGTAGTAATTTAATTAGGGGCAAAAGCGTAAAGACCTGCGGCTACTTGAAAATTCATGGAGCATGTTGCAAACCTCACGAGGCATGTTCTAATGTAAGTTTAAAAAGTTCAATCCCACCCAAGGAGAGCACGGTGCAATAGAGTTAGGTTTGAATGACAAAAGCGACCTAAACTACGCCTTAAATTTTTTTGGGGAAAAAAATATAAAAGATGAACTAAGCTAAAGAAAAATATAATTTACAATAGAACCAAATAAAAGCATATTTGTTGTTCAGTTTGATCGTCACCACACCAGACCTTCTCAATTCTCCATGCCAATTTCACAAATTCGGATTCACTTTTGTGAAATGAAATCCCATACATCTAATTCAAATCTAATTAGGTACCAAACGGATCTGCTCAAACCTCCTAAGGTCTTGCCTAGGCTCGCCCATCAAGCTACCTTTTTTTTTTTAAAGTTTTTCAGTTAAAAAGATAATTGGAAATGGAAAACAAATTAAATGGGTTTTGTGATACATTATCATGTTACTTTACCTATGAATTTCATACTATTTTACTCTCATAAGGTAGAATTCTGGAACCAAATTGAAAGTATCTAGAAAATGCCTAGATAACTTGGCTAGCAAGTCGCTCATTCTGTTTGTGTACTACCATATATGTTGTGACTCACCGAAATTACATAAAAATCTAAGACCAAACTAAATCATGAAAAGCGGTAAATCATGCTATGTGAACTGTTTTCTTTTAATCAAACACAATTAGATCGCCAACAACGTTTAACTTGGATTGGTTTTTCTTTGTTAAATTTTTGAATTCTTTCAATAGCTTCTTTTTCTCATCCAAGTTCCCAAAATAGTAGGTCGCCCACCAGACACTCCAGAAGCGGAAGCCAAAGCCAAAGCTGACCGACACGCGCTTTTGGGCAGCCCCCGAGACGAGGAAACGAGCCAGTGATAAGACAAACGACCTTTCAGCCGACTTCTTCCGTACTTATATTAGCCGACAAGCGATAGGCCAATCGGGATGTCCTAGGAATTCGCATGTTTCTAGAAGCAGGGTCTCAAAAAGTGAAAATGAAAAAAAATTCGTTTATGTCGCCAAAAATGGTAGACTTTGAAGAATATTTTAACTTATAACACTTATAAAAAATAAATAGACGAAAAATATGAAGTATTTGAAAGACATCTTAACTTATATCACTTATGAAAAATAAATAAATGAAAAAAAAATTCATCGTCCGCAAAATATTTTAGACACATTTTATTATTGATAAATTAAAATATTTTTCATTAACTAATAATTTGAAGCGATACAAACGATCGTTTTTAGGTAAATAATGTTCGAATAATCATATGCCTAGGTTTTCTATAACTAGAATATCGTGTGTATGACTTTCATTTTTTAGCATAGAAAGTATCTCTTTCTTTTTTTCATGCGATCTTTATTTCTTTGTTACCACGAAATGTCGTAAAGTTGTTGTAGCGGAAGCATGCATGTAATCAGGTGCAATTAAGGCGCATGTCCTTCCAATTAGGTGGCATGGAAATGGCAAGATTATATATCCCCACATGGTGAGGCAAACTAATTTTAATATTTACTGTTCTCCACACTCCATGAGAAATGTCCAATTTAAATTATAGCAACACGACACTATCCGTAACTCTAATTTCTAAGGTAAGGAAATTCACCGCAGTAACACCACCAATGTGTTAATAATTGATATCAAATCACTAATTTATACGAACGACACTTCTTTTGAAATGATTAGATATATGTCATGCAACGGTCATTAGAATCGTGAAGCATGAAGAGAGTGGAGCTTCAACTAGAAACATGCGTGAGGCTAATAAATTCTTCATGACAAACAAATTTGATATAAATTCATATCATCCTTATATTCATTTGATTCATCATGTGTGCAGAATGTGCACGATAATAAAGAGGGGGTGAATTGATTATTTTAGGAACCTTAAAAAAAATTTCGCGAATTAGTGATGGACCGTATATAGAAATGCAATAATGCTACGGAAACATATACACTTATGCAAAATTACAGTCTTTTACCAAAGAGACTCAAAAGAATCTAAGGGTGCATTTGGTAATGTTTTTGTTCAAAAATTGTTTCAAGGAACAGAAATAGAAAAAAAAACCATTTTTATTTTGGGAAACAATTTTTTAATAGAAGAACGCGTTTGGTAATCGTACAAATTTCTGTTCTTGGAATAGAAAAAACAGAAACACGTTTGGTAAACTTGTATAATTTTTTTTATTTATTTTAATTTTTAAATATTTTTATTTTATTTTTCCTTTTTTATTTTTTCATTTTTTCTTCATTTTTTGCTGGTCGTCGGCTTCGGCCATGGTTGACGATCGGCTGACGAGGGCTGGTGGCCTCGCCCAACCATGGTGAGGGCGAGCCTCACCGTGGCTGGGCAAGCTTGAGCTCGTCAGTTGGCGTGAGGTCGGCCTTGCCTTGGCCGGGCGAGTTTGACCTCGCCTAGGGCCGGCAACGCTTCGGCGAGGTCGTCGGCATCTCCGGCTCTCGACAGCCATGGTCGAGGCCGGCGACTAGCCAAAGAAAAAAGAAGAAGAAAAGAAAGAGAATGAAAAATAGGAGAGAGAAAAATTGTTTCTCGGAAGTGTTTCCGGGAATCAGAAACAAGTTTTTCTTGTTTCTTGTTTCTGTTCCAAATCTGCTTCTGGAAATAAAAAAATATATTTTTTGTTCCTGAGAACAAAAGTGTAAATAAACGCGTTTATTCTTTTTTTGTTCCCTATAACAAAAGAACGAAATTGTGTTTCGAGGAACAAAAAAAGAACACAAACAAACAGGCCCTAAGAGATGAAAGCCCAGTCTTTCACTTAGCCTACTCCATTTTCCTAGCTCTAACGATTCCAAAAAGGCCGCAATCCGCTCCATAATTCTTGAGCCGTAGCGGCCCATACAATGGTGCTACTTCCTAGTCCATGCTTCCAGAAATGCATCAATAGACTCTAGCATCTCTCGCAACACTATCACTCCTTTTCCATCATTGCAAATATTCAACCTCTTTATAAAGAATAACAATCAGAAATCACTCAACTCTGGAAAGAAAGCGAATTCCATGCGACTGAGAGAGCGTCGTTCATGAACTTCATAAGTGCCACCCACCACTTTGATATGTGCTTTTTTTACTAAGGGCTTCTAATCTTCAAAATAACCATTGAAATCTTTATCCGGTCACGTACCCATTGGTCCAACCTTCTTTGGTCATTAGAATACTCTTCTGCTGTGCTTTAAAAGCCATTTTCAAAGTACGAAACTTTGCTTCTAACACTTTACCCGACATCTCTTCTCCTTATTCAGCAAGTGATTTACGCCGGGCTACTTTGGGTGAATTCTAATACTCGAAAACGATTGTAAAACACCAACTTGAGTCCAGTTCGAATCGATAAAAAGTTTGGTGCATGCATGAGATGCATATACAATTGATTGGGGGCTGTTGATTAAACATGATTTTGGAGGAGATTTTTTTCCTTATTGTCCCATTCAACTAAGTAGCATCAATATTGACATGCGATACGCAACACAATACAACACGCTAACACATCGTTTCTCAAAAAATAAATAATTCTGATACGTTATGATATATTATATATTAAATGTAATTTTTTATATAAACATAATAAATTATCATTTTTATGATTATTTTAATTAAATTAATTTGATTCAATTTCACAAATAAATAAATAATAATAAAAGAGCTTAAAATAAATTTACATAAAATTTTTAATTAAATATTATTCGTTGTTTTAATTTGACAAAAAACAAGCAATTCACACTTTGCACTTGCGTCCCAGTGTCGGAAGAAAAGAGCAAAACATAAACTTGGGTGATAAATTTGTGTCATGGAAAGTGAGAGTCGGAAGAGAAGAAAATATCAGGTATTTTTCTTCTCCCTTTATTATTTTACATATTTACATTTTGACCCATTATTTATTTAAAAAATTTAAAATTGACTCTATGTGTGTTGAAATTCCGAATTTGCATGTCGGACTTCTGTACTTGAGTGTTGAAGGGCATTAAGAAAGTTGATTAGGTGTCGAATTTTTCGATATGTGTTGATCAAGTGTTGAACATGTATTGGAATGTCCAACGCAACATGAAAACTTTCAGAAAGTATTAATGCTTCGTAGCGTACAAATAGTACTTACCTTTAACAAATGGGCACAATGAAAACGTGTGCCAAATATTTGTTGGATCTAAGATTTGCCAAAACTCTTGCAATCTAATCATGTCTGATCGCTTCAATTCTTGTTGGCCATATGATTTACCAAATTTCTAGGCTCAGTCGTCAGGGAAAAATTACTTAATCAATTCAGTTTAAAATTTTTCAATTTTGCTAATTTAGTCCTAATATTTTGCGTGAAATTCCAACATAATCCTTCTCATCAATTTTTTGTTAAAGATTACTGACGTGCCTTATGTGACTGTTGACTATTTTGGACATTGCAAGCCCAATTAGACGAGGAACTCGAAGGGCCGGCCGAGCAAAAGTCCCGTGAAAGTCATTGAATGCTTCGAGAATTCCACGCATTTATTTCGTTTCCTCTCCATCCTCGTGATTCCTATAACTAGCTCACTTCAATGTCCACACCAACCTTATTCAATCTCTTCCTCCCATTCCCTCCTTATAACAAAAGCCCGCACTCGCACTTCAATCAAAGATCACTCTCTCCATCCTTTATTCCTTCCTCCTTCCCCATAAAGATGAAGCTCCATCTTTTCCTCCCAATCCTCCTCTTTTGTCTAGCGCCTCTCGCCGCGTCCTTCACCGTGATCCCCTCGGACTCCGGCCTTGTCGACGCCCCACAGAACGGGCTGAAGAATGGGGCCCGGACCGACCCCCGGGAGCAGGAGGCTGTGTATGACGTCATGCGCGCCACGGGGAACGAGTGGGCCGCGGGCATTGTTGACGTGTGCCGGGGCCGGTGGCACGGCATCGAGTGCATGCCCGACAAGCATGGCGTGTACCACGTGGTGTCGCTTTCGTTCGGGGAACTGTCGGATGACACTGCGTTCCCGACCTGCGATCCAGCCCGGTCCTACATCTCGCCGGCCGTGACCAGGCTGCCTCACCTCAGGACCTTGTTCTTTTACCGCTGCTTCAGCTACAATCCCCAACCGATCCCGGCATTCCTGGGCAAACTTGGCTCCACATTGCAAACTTTGGTGCTTAGAGAAAATGGGCATGTGGGTCCAATTCCTAGTGAAATTGGGAACTTGACCCGCTTGAGGGTCCTTGATCTCCACAAGAACGACCTCAATGGTTCGATACCGGGTTCTCTGGGTCGGGTCGCCGGTTTAAGGTCGCTCGATTTGAGCGGAAATAAACTGACCGGGTCGATACCGGGCTTCGGCTTCCCGTCCTTGAGTGTGCTGGACCTGAACCAGAACCTCTTAACCGGTCTGATCCCGTCATCCCTAGGAACATGCCTCTCGTTGATCAAAATCGACCTCAGCCACAACCACCTCACCGGTCCTGTCCCCGAGTCGATCAACCGTCTCCGAGACCTCATTTTGTTGGACCTGAGCTACAATCGCCTTTCGGGTCCATTCCCCGAGTCGCTCAAGGACATGACTTCTCTCGAAGCACTCGTGCTGAAAGGAAACCCGATGGAATCTGTAACCATACCGGATGACGCCTTCGCTGGTATGAACGCTCTAACGATTCTAGTACTATCAAACATGAACCTGCATGGACCGATCCCCGAATCGCTAGGCCGGTTGCCGAGCCTGCGCGTGCTCCACCTTGACCGGAACCGCCTGAGTGGCTCGATACCGGAGAGCTTTTGGAACTTGAGGAGCATCGCGGAGCTGAGGCTGAACGACAACCAACTGACGGGTCCTATCCCGTTTGGGAAGGAGACGGTCTGGAGGATGAAGAGGAAACTGAGGCTCTACAACAACTCAGGACTCTGCTACGATGCGGGCGGCGGCTTCGAAGATGGTTCGGGCTCTTCTTATGATTTGGGCATCGGCTTGTGCGATGCCGCCGCAGCAAGAAGCGGGTCCGCAAGAACCGTGCGACACACGTCCGAAGGAAACGATGCCGATGGGGACATGACAAGAACAGTTCAAGCGTCATCGTCTGTCGGAGCCCACCGTCGTTCTCTTCTGGTTTTGCCTCCGTTTTTGATAGCTTCGATTGTAGTTATCCCACTTTTATCGTAAAGGAGTCTTTTAGGCCTGTATAATACATCGTTATACTATTTTTAATTGTTTTATGAAGGCGAAGACTGTTGACTTTTTCCTAGAGAAGTAGCATCTACGAACGATAGAGTTTTCAATTTCTAATTTTGGTCTCCGATATGACAATAAGGATCATAAGAGATTCTTCTTCTTAATACTCTCTGAAATATCACAATGCAATACTCCTAGACCGATGATATTCACCCGCCTGCCGTACCATCTTAGTCTCATTTTCGACTCAGTCCTATCGAGCAACCTGTAAACAAGTACCCTTATCCCGGTATACATTACGCACATTAAAAAGATGTAATACATTCCAAAATTACTACTGAGATCTGCATGTCCAGGGGAAAAAGAAAAGTTGGGCTTATGAAGAGGCTTTATCTACAATACAAAGGAAAGTTTAAGATAGGTCCAATTGTGGGTCTGCACCAGCAGCTTTGCCTTTGCTTCTTGGAGAATCATGCCCCAAATTGGGCCTACTTCAGCACAATTATGGGCCCTGCAAAAGCGTGAATTCGGTAGCATTTCTCTTCTTCAAAAAAAAAAAAAAACAACTAAATAAAGATATCCACTTTGAATAGAATTTTGTTTTTTCAGAGGCTGCTGATCTTTGTCTTTGTGTGGCAGTTGTAAAAAGAATGATAAACCCAGAAACCAAATTGAAGACAATCTTCAAATTCACTACTTTCCTGGTAGTAAAAGCTACTCAACAGTTGAAATAAAGACAAAGGCCAAATGGGTGAAAAAGAGAAGGAAGAAATGTACTAGCATGTCTGAAATTCAGAGTTTTTTTTGTCTCGTCTTTCAAATTTGGTAAAGACATCGAGAGTAGCACAATAGAATGATTTAGGAGCAGTTTTTGTCTTGTAGGAATTAGAAACTTATAATATATTTGCACTCTTCTCTGACATCAATCATTGGTAGGCATACCAGCCCAGAGAATTTGGAGCCTTATGCAATAAGTTGTGGGGCATTCAAGTAGGCCATCAACTTGCTGCTCTTGAAATCCAAGATAAGAAACTTTCTTTAAAGACAAAAAGGACGGGAAAATATTACACGATTTAGGAGATCGACAAATGCGCAATTTAAACAAATCCCTAGTCGAAAACTATAGTTTCCATGAACTGAAAAATCAAACCCAAATTCTTGAACCCTAAATCCCGCCAACTTAATTATTGAGCTTTGCAATGCGTCGGAAGTTGGTCTTAAATATTCATCTAATCTATGTTACGGCGATCACACTCTTTGTCATTTTCATGTACTTTCAGAAAGATTCGATCACATCTCTTCACCCACCTCCCACTCCCAACGTCCTTATTATTCACCTGTCACTTGCGATGATTGATGAGGAATGAGAAGCATGTATAAACCAGAGAGAACCAGACAAAGTCGAGCAATGCATGCCTGCCTTATTCTGGAAAAACAAACCAACATTCAACATTTCGTCATTGCTTTATCATGTTAACAAAAGAAAAGGAGCCCTTATTTTGATATTTCTAGGCAGGTAATGGCAACGAAAATAATAGATATTTGTAAGGAAATCTATTGATGGGATTTATAAAAAGATTAAATTGTCAACAGGTGCCCCTGTCGCTATAATTAATAATTGGGATATCAAAATATGTCTTTATTATAGCTAGTATGTGTCTTTTGGGAATACCTGTTAACAATATCTTTTATGTATAGTTCTTGAATTTCCAATCATTTGCCATACGCACCTATTCAGCTCTTCTTCATTGTTGGTGGGTTTCTTTATATGTGGCGTCTGGAAAGAGAATGACTCGATGCAAAAAAGATGAACTTGTAATGGACTTCAAAGGAAGGATATGGTTGTGATGTATAAAGTACGGAGAAAGGTTTAAGTAATTATATCATCTCCTCTTTTCTATATCACAAAAAATAAAAAAAAGGAAGAGATCTTACTTTAAGGAGCACGAACGTCCAATGCCAAAGAAAGAAAGAAAAGTCATTGAATTAAGAAAAAAACATGTCCCTTCAGTGAAATATTTGCTTAATTTGAATTGAGTGGTTTAATTAATCGCATCAACTGAATATTAATAAATACCCCTAACCACATTTGTCCCTTCCAACGTCCGTTCAATCGATTTATTTAAAAATGAATTGAAGCAAAATGCCCCACGCAATTCAATGGAATTTTTTGTCGGTCCCAATCTCCAGCAAAGCATTCATTATCTTGCCTCACCAATTTATCTGTGCAATTAACAAATTGAATTTTTTCATTATATTTTTCAAGCACGTTTCTCCAGTGAATTTTTTTTCTTTCTTTTGATATTTTAATTGGGGAATTACTTCCCCAACTCGAATAGTCGAGTATTTTTATTACTAATTTATATTAATCCAATCACTCATCTCATTGAAATACTCGAGGCTTTGGAACAACATTTTAGGATTCGGACCAAGTCGACTGCAGGTGATACCGTTTGGATTAAACTAAGTTATTCCTTGATAATAGACATTGTCAAAAAAAAAAAATTCTAGAAAAAAAATGCCAATTTGGTTCCTAGAAATGTGGAAGTGAGTGTGGCCAATCAAGAAGCACATGGCCCAAGAAGATACCTGCTCTGTCCTCCATGGGTTTTTTAAATTTTACTTTTTTTAAAAACTTTTTGGTGTGGTTTGGAAGACCAACTCTAGCCAATCAAATGAGAGAACTTTAATAATGAAGTTAGACTTTCTTTTTTCCCCCTCACATTGGCAATAAGACAAATTAGCATCTTGGACCATGTAGAAAGTGAAATTGTACATGAAAATCCTTGATGCCGTTCAACGTAAATCGCAGACGGATTATCTCGTGAAAAAGAATTATAAGTAACTTTTCTTTTTTCTAAGCGGAGCAATCATGTAATGTTTCGAACTAATTTACTTCAAATGAATAGTTGGAATGAGAATCAAAATTGAGATTTCATGTTTTATAAGGTGCGAAATCTTAGTTATTTTACTATTCAACTAACCTAATATAGAGAGAGAATGTTTCTCAAATCCCAATATTCGCAGGGTTATATCTCTAAAAATGCGCATGTAATATCATCACTTTTTTGGTATAAAAAAGACGCTAAGCATGTGAAGACCACTCTAACCTAGGAATTTAATACTATCCCACATATCCAATAATGAATTTAGCTTTTGACCGACCTAAAAGAATCAGGAAATCAGAATTCAGTATAAAATGTATAAATCTAATTCATTGAATATGTGGTCCTAAATATGACCTTAAAACTATTTCGTATGATGTTAAACACATAAGGTATTCCCTTCTCTTGAAAAAGATAAAAATATAAGGGAACTGGGGGAGGGGGACAGAGTCTACGAGCACTAGAGGTGTACAAAGGAATTAGAAATTACCCAAAATTGGATTCGACCGGCTCGGAATCGGCGATTCCTATGAAATTCGATTCGTTACTCGATGCCAATTTACTAGAATCAATGAATATCAATCCAATTTTCAATTTTGAGTGCAGAATTGTCTACCCACCCATCTACACTAGACCATATATATATATATAAATTCCAACTCAATTATTTAATTATTTTATAATTTTTCGATAAATATATATGTATAATATTTGTAGTATTGGACATTATTGACTAATTTTGTCTATTGGATGTGTAATAGGATCAACCCACTTACTTTTTATTTATTTTAATCATCCATTTACTTACTTTCATAGTCAAATATATATATATATATATATATATATATAAATTCCAACTCAATTATTTAATTATTTTATAATTTTTCGATAAATATATATGTATAATATTTGTAGCATTGGACATTATTGACTAATTTTGTCTATTGGATGTGTAATAGGATCAACCCACTTACTTTTTATTTATTTTAATCATCCATTTACTTACTTTCATAGTCAAAACAAAATAAACAAACAAAAATGATGGAGGAGACCGATCGGAGATGTCCATAAATGTTGTAACACTTTATCGTCATGATACGAAATTAAGAGCCAATAGCTTGTTTTAGAGCATAATTAGGTTTTCCTTAGCCATCCCCGTAATTAAGTCATGTTGACGTTGAAAAAAGATGGATCAAATGTCTGAAGGCTTTTGTGGAGATTAGGACTTCTAACGTAGAGTCTAATTCTTTACATGTTTCCAGAGTTGGGAAATTGTAAGAGGACTACACCATGATCTTTCAAGAAATAAAGCTCTTCGCTAATGAGTGTCATTGATTTGTTTCACTCTATAGTTTTTAGTGCTCTATGTAGACATTAAGTTCATCATGATATTAACTGATTAATGCAATTTTGTAGAAATTAGGTTCATCATGAAAGTAGGTTCCAATTTTTTAAAACCGGTCATTAGTGGGTGATTTTCAATTCCAAGGTAAGAACCGTTCACCTGGATCATACTCGCCCTTAACGGGCATTGGCACATAAAAATAAAAAAAACACGATCTAGAAGCTTGCCACGTCAGTAGACAAATGTAGACGGCTCTTGTTTGATGGGAAACAACCTTGATTTGGTGAGACTACTCTATAAACAGACACCAAGGAGCCCCTGATCTATTTATAAAATGTATTAATCTAATTCATTGAATATGAAAATTGTATAGATAGATAAACAAATCAATTAATCACGGGGGTATTGTACTTTATTTATCCTGAAACTATATGGGACATATAAATTGGAAACACCCTTGATACGATTTAACAATCTTCATTTTAAAATTCTCCTGACAATGCTGTGAAAGAGACTGTGCCGTAACGAAAATCTCATCAAAGAAAGGGCAAAAAAAAATTCAACAAACGAACCAAACATCAAACTTGCTTTCATGTCATTTGAATAATTTGCACAACAGGTACAGATGTGATTAAAAATCAAGAAATGGTCCCCCAGCGTGGGGCCCAGCCGGGGCGAATTTGAAAATTGAAACCAGCTAGACCCGAAAAAACCAAACTCTAGAGAGAGAGAGAGAGAGAGAGAGAGAAGAGAGAGAAGGGAGACTTGGCTCACACACTTCCATTCTTCTCCAGCGAAGACAGCAACGCCTGCGCGACATTCGCTTGTGTCTGCTTTTTCCGAGGAAAGGAAGGAAGGGAGGACGGGCAAATGTTGAGTGCAGTTGCTTCGCTTTCGAGAGTCTCACGTTTGGCATCTCTTCTTCGGTTGCGGTTGCGGTTGCTTCGCTCTTTCTCTCTCCTCCGCTGACCCGGCTCTCCGTTTCTAGAGAGAGAAACGGCAGGGAGGAAGGAAGGTGGGGGGACCCGTTACGAGCTGTAGCCGGGCTCGGGGCGGAGGTGGAAGGTGAAAGGGAAGTGGGTTTTGATTGGTGGGGCGGTTGTGGAAATGGCGTTTTGCCCCATGTTCTGTTGCGGGAAGGGACTGGATCGGTGAGTTCGCTCGCTTTCTTTTTCCTGTACTAGATTGTTGTTATGCTGGTTCTGGAACTAGCTGGTCGTGTGATTTCCGGGTCGTTTGCTTCATCTGTTTGGTGGGTTTTGATGTGGATGAGTCACGGTGTGGATTTTCCTTTTTGCCCGAGTCAAATGTGATCTGGGGAGGGTTCGGATTCTTGATCCGATTCGGATTTTGCGGATTGTTACATGGGTGTTTGAGAAAAGTTCTGTTTTGATGCTCTGTCTAGTGTCTAGTTACTGTGATAAGGTGGAGATGGCAATTTTTTTTTTTTTTTTTTTTGATTGGAGAGGACCATGGACAGAGGCAAATTGAGCTCAACAGCCATTGGTTGACTTGTTTGAAACCAAAGGAACTTGTGTACCGATGTCCCATTTTCATGTTGATGTTTTTATTTTCTGGAGAGGTGCCTCTCTGTATTTTTCCTTCTGGGTTTCTATAGCAGCATAATGATGGTATGTCATGTGAGTTTCATCGCAGGAATCAACGGGGCAAGAAGCAGCCGACGTGGAGGATATTCTCATTGAAGGAACTACATTCAGCTACGAATAATTTTAATTACGATAATAAGCTCGGAGAAGGTGGTTTTGGCAGCGTTTACTGGGGACAGCTATGGGATGGTTCTCAAGTAAGAGAGGATTGCTTCATTATAATTCGTTGTGATTATTTTGATTTTATATTGGTACGTGGTTATGCCTATTTATCCTTGGATTCCTTGCAATGCAAAATTCAAAATTATGAGGCACCAAATCTCTTGCTCAGTAGAAAAACATTGTTTAGTGCACCGTTCTGAATGAAGCTTTCCCAAAGTAATTAATGTTGACCAGTGAAGTCCTGTACATTTTGAGTTTTGTCTAGGACGTGGAACTAGATGAAGTACTGCAACTTTGGTAGAGTCTGAGTTATAATGTATGGTAGTTTTGGCCACTTATGAAGTGTGGTGTAATTGAACTCCTCTCTTTGGATAGGGCTCTTGGTGGTGATTGAATCTGGCTAAGATGACTAGGGAGAAGGGGCACTATGCAGTTCTCTGAGATTTAACTCCAAAGATCTCTACATTTCTAGGATGTGATTAATTTTTTTGGACTTTGCTTGTATGACATCCTGACCAATGGTCAACTGAAATCGGAGTTTTCCATAAAAGGTTTCCTCAACATTGGAAAGATTATGAAGCGTGTAAAAATTGCACAATCTTTGAGAGGGAGGGTATGGACCCTTTAGTAGCCCTCTTCTCTGATTTACCTTGTCCTCCTCCTCCTCCTCCTCCTTCTTCTAGTGACATCGACAGCTTGTGCCTATGGCGAAGCTTTTTTCAGTGTGCTTGTTCAATCACCATCAAAAGAGATCCTCTTTTTGTGTTCAGACATGACAATGGACCTCAAGACTTTGCACCTGTGTTTTACTCCAAATTTTAATATTTTGATTAGTAGCTTCTATACTTAAAGTGAAATATTTGCAGATTGCCGTGAAAAGGCTGAAGGTCTGGAGCAACAAAGCAGAAATGGAATTTGCTGTTGAGGTTGAGATACTGGCAAGAGTACGGCATGACAATTTGCTTAGCCTTCGTGGCTATTGCGCAGAAGGGCAAGAGCGTCTGATTGTATACGATTACATGCCAAATTTAAGCTTACTCTCCCACCTGCATGGGCAGCACTCGTCAGAATGCCTTCTTGACTGGAACAGGCGGATGAATATTGCGATAGGTTCTGCGGAGGGAATTGTGTAAGCTTTGAACAACCCTGCCTGTCTTTTTTTGTTTTATTTAAACCATTATGAGGGGGTCGAGTGACCACTTTGGCTCTATAATTAAGCTAAACTACCAATGTATGTTTCACCACATGCTTTCTTTTTGTAAGATGGTTCTGCTTTTGACTTTCTTTTTGTAAGATGGTTCTGCTTTTGACTATATCAAAGATCTACATAAGTTTTATAGTTCGAGTCAAAGATGATCAAGTCCCGTAGTTCGAGAGTAGACTCTTTTTCTAGCTATGGTTCTGTATAGAGGTGTCATTAATTGCTTATTCTTTTCTTTTGTCAATCTAGGTATCTTCACCACCGTGCAATCCCACATATCATTCATCGGGACATCAAAGCCAGCAATGTTTTGCTGGATTCTGATTTCAAGGCCCGAGTTGCTGATTTTGGTTTTGCAAAGTTCATTCCTGACGGTGCGACGCATGTAACAACAAGAGTTAAGGGTACTCTTGGCTACTTGGCCCCGGAATATGCTATGCTAGGGAAGGCATCGGAGAGCTGTGATGTGTATAGTTTTGGAATTCTATTGCTTGAGCTTGCCAGTGGGAAGAAACCCCTTGAGAAACTGAATGCCACTACAAAGCGTACGATCACTGACTGGGCTTTACCACTGGCCTGTGAACAGAAGTTCAGTGAGCTGGCAGATCCAAGGATTAATGGAAATTACGTGGAGGAAGAGCTTAAGCGAGTTGTGTTGGTTGCTCTAATATGTGCTCAGAGCCAGCCAGAGAAGAGACCCACCATGCTCGAGGTGTTGGAGCTTCTGAAGGGTGAAGCCAAAGATAAAGTAGCCGAACTAGAAAATCATGAGCTCTTTAATGGACCAAAGCCTGGAGAGTATAATGATGGGTTATCGGTCGCTGAAGACGGTTCAGACTTCATCTCAGAAGATAAAGACAAGAACAAGGAGGTCAAGGAGGAGATTACAGCTGAAAATACACATCCTAATGCGTGAAGGTATTTGGCCTGAGAAGCTGCGTATTGAAAATTGAACCTCTATTGCTTGAGACTTAAACTGATGCAGGGTGACACTGGCTGTGTTATTATTAGATCTGCCAGGAAAGATGCTGCTCAATGGATCTGATAGATTGGTTTTTGAGTGGTTTGACATTTGTGTTTACCATTTTCCTCTGCAATGTCCTTGTTTTTTCAGTTCTTTGAATGATATTGTCTGCTCATCATGTGGGTTAGGGGAATTCCAGGTTACTGTAGAAAAACTAGAACAACAGGTTGCTTTCTTGATTATAACCCTGTGTTTGTTGTGTATGCAATCTCTTCTTCCATCATTGGGAAACTCAGATACATGGAACAGCGTTGTTAAGGTTCTTATGTTTGTTTGGCAGGCTAGCTTTTTGGCTGATCTGCTTCGAGATAAATCTGTTTTGTGCCACCGACATGCGCTTAACGATGGTTCAACCACCATCTGCAGTTACGTTTTCATATGCTGTGTTTGTTCAACCCTTAAGGCAAAGTCAGTCCTATCCATTTTCAGTCTGTAGACACTTTACAGGAGGTTAGGTCCTTCCTCTTTACACGTCATGCAGATCTCACCCATGCGAAGCCAACGGTTAAGCGGAGGAGGTGGTTGTTTTATTTTTTTTATTTTGGGTAGAGCATACCTGCTGGGCAAGAAGGCAGGGAAAAAGACCAAGAGCTGAGATTGGGCGCTGGGCTTTGAATCTTTTGTTTGCTTTGGGAAAGAGCCACTTTCCCATGTTAGGAAGGCATGGGAGCTACCTAAATCTAGACAGATTGCTATGATTTTTCCTTTCACAGTCGAGGATCCATATTATATTTATGGGAATACGATGTGTACAAGGTTCACAGAACAGAACATCTGGAAAGAGAGATGACAACATGAAGATTGTCGGGTATAATTGAACATAACTAAGCAACATGTATGGATTGTGACTCTGCATATTAATTGATGGTTGCCAATCGAACAATCTCCATTGGATCGGCATACTATTGCGCATTTCTTACTATGCTGTCATAAGCAATTATCATTGATTTCCTTCGCTGCTGAAAATCATAACCACTACATATCTGATTCTCGCTATCAAGCATCGAGCTTGCGGTAAATCTCATTATGACGCGAGTTTTGGTGGGTTATACTTTAAGAAAAAGCTAAAAAGGGAAAAACCCTCTAAGGGGAGGTGTAATTTCTGCTCATGTGGTCGTATTAGTTTTTACCATTTTATATAGTCTCGAGGAGAGCGACTGCCGCTCACCATTGAAGGTGGCGACCAACATGGAGCAATGGATGGGGATGATGAGAGAAGCAGAGGAGGAACGAGCATTGGTAATTGCCATCCTTTTTAACCTTTGAACTCCTTATGGACTTCTGGATGCGGGATGATAACCACTCATTTTGCAATTAGTAATGAAGGATGAGATTGCCCAATGAGGTTTATTCCTTATTGAGGGGCATGATGAAGAAGCTAGGTGGGTAGATACCGCCACACTATACTGTGAATTGATTACCACATTGACCCATGCCCGTCTTGATTTGTTTTACCGATTTACCGTCCTCTTTGGGCTTTCTTTTAAGATTATTGAGAGACTAATCTCTGGACCACCTCTTGTGTTCGACTTGAATTAGGGAAGTAGGATCGTTGGATATCATTAGCGCTTCCATTTTCTTCCTCCTGTCTTCAAACGACCTTTTGCATTATAGATAGTAGATATCAACCCACCACATACAATCGATCACAACATTGGCCCGGTCGGTTATTTTACTGATTTAGCGTCCTCTTTGGGCTCTCTTTTAACATTATTGACCTTTCAGGTGAAATCATTAGTGCTTCCATTTTCTCCCACTTGCCTTTTGCTTTTGTTGCATTCCAAGCACCTTATGATAACCATCCGATCCCCTGAACATCCTCTTTAAGAAGTTACTTGGGCGGATTAACTCCAACTCGTGATTAAATGTTCGATTATGGCTATGCATCGAAAATGGGTGCATGTCATTTTTGTGAAGAAGTATCGGCATGGGTTTGTGCCATTAGTGTTATTTCATGGGAAAATTATCAATTCAATTCTAAATTTATTGTAAAATTGTCAATTCAACCACAAAATTTCCAATTTTGCCAATACAATTCTAAAATTGTTAACGTAGCATCCAGTGATGACAAAAAATTACTATACATAGTTGAATCAAATCCATGTAGTTTGGCTAGAATTATTCTTGGTATCCACTGCATACTAAAAGGTAAAAATAATTTAATTAAGATTATCCAAATAACTAAATATAATATAAGTCGATCATCTTTACCCAAAAAAAAATATAAGTCGATCATGAACATAAATCTAAACAAAGGACAATATTATTCTCCATTAATAACTTATATAGTATATCAACGCATAAAATAATTTCCTATCTTGTAAATAATAAAACACATAAAAATGATAGAGGGCCGCTTAGCTAGTACATCGAACCAACGTAATTAAGGAGCGAAGTAAAAACTGTACTCCGTATCCCCGACACCTTTCCTCGTTCCACATTTAAATCTTTTCGCCTTTCTTTTCATCCTTTGAATGTGTAACCGTAGCCTTGAACTCTGCATATGGTTCCAATTCTCCTAGGAAATAGATTATGATACCAATTTTCATAACTCTTATCGTTATAATTAATATGGTAAAAAATTATTGAAAACCTTAAACTATGTCTACTAGGACACAATTACCTTAATTTTTTTGGTGATATAAAAAACCCTAACTTAGAACATATTTAGTCTAATTTTTTTCTTGTGATATAAAAAACCCAAACTTGTACATGCATGAAATCAGATGATTTTTTAGCCAAAACAATATTATGTGGGTGCTGTTGTCAACGTAGTTTGCCTTCCGTTGTTGTCCATGAAGGGAGATTTTTAATGGTGCTCATTGGTAGAATATTGACATATGATAAATATGTCACATAAGTAGTTTAAGATTAAAAAATAAGGTCAATAGTGGTATAATTTTAGATCTTTGGAGGTTTTTGGTCTAATTAAATTTCCAATAGTCATCTAATAGAATGTCTCTATCCACTAAGGCTATGTTTGATAGTCAAATTTAAGTTTGGATAGGATAGCAATATGTCTTATATGGTGTTTGGCAACGTCTTCTTAATTGGATAAACCTAGACATACCTAGATAAAATGCTAGATAAAAAATTTGGGCTAAGGGTTGGGATAAAGCTGGATTGGATAAAAAATTTAAAATAACTTAACAACTTTTTTCCCACTATGGAGTGACACAATTGGCTTCACTGGCCACAGCACAAGGACCACCTTCACGATAGTCGATCTCATTATTTCTGACTATCGTGCAATCGTCATTGCCTTTGATCACCCCGATCATCATCGCCATTTGGCTGATTGTGCTTTGAGGGTGAAAATGAGAAGTTATACATTCCATGGTCAACACCATTGAAGAACTCCAATTTTTCATGAGTGCGCTCGAAGTCCACGACAGAAATGTGTTGCCCCTCATTACGTTGCTGCCCCAGTGCTATCCACTAGTGGATCTCTGTCCAAGTCCTCTGCCATCCCTTTGACGTCAAGTGGCACTTGAGCTTCGTGCGCACGATCCACCACCCCGTTGACACCGTTCACCTCTATATTGGTCACTGCTGCCTCGTCTACCAGATCGTTGCAGACGATTCGCGATGCCCTTGGTGACCTGAGGCTTGTATTTGCCAGTGTTTGAATAGTCTCTGATACGGTGAAACTAAGCGAGGACTAAGATTTGGACATGGAGATGGCAAAATTGGCGATGAAGGAGATGAACTCGAGGGAGCAAGAGAGCGGGCTTGAGATGCTGGCAAGGGAGCTCAAGTGGTGAGATCTAGATATCACGGGAGATTGTGTTGGGCAAGTTGGAAATTTAAGGATTTTCTATTCTATCTTGGATTGTATCAAAAATGTGATGGGATTTTCTACACTCCGAAAGATATTTGGAGGAATTTTAATAAAATCTTATTATGTCCTATCCCAATTGAAATTCGGACGACCAAAAACAATCTAAAAAAACAAAAAAGAAGATTTCTATAATCCTTAATCCATGAATCGTCAATCCATTGCAAGTCCTGGAGGATCTAAGCTCAATCGTGGAGGATTTGTGCTAAGTGATTTGGCACTATTTGGTCGATTTAGTGGAGGTCTAGGATCTAAATTCATATGGCCATGTGTTACTGTGATTTGGCACCCCCATTTGAATGGGGAAAATATCCAAAAAATTCTGAACTTATCGTACCACTTATTCAATCCTAAATTTTTTAATTTGGTCAATTTAGTTTGTAACTTATTGACGATTTTCCAATGAAGTCATTTCAGCATTTTACTAGAAATCATTGACATGGGCATCGGTCATCCCATGTAGCACACTTGGACAATTGATGATAATGTGGATGATTTTTACAATTTTCTTAAATATTTTGAATTTTTTCCCTTTCCTTTTTCCTTCTTTTATTTGTTTTATTTTTTATTTGCCTTTTCGCCTATGGCTGACGGGGGACGGGAGGGGTGGCCGCCGAGGTCAAGGATGAGAACGAGGAGGTCAAGGAGGAGATCACAGCAGAAAATACACATGCTAACGCGTGAAGCTACTCGGCCTGGGAAGTTGTGTACTGAGTGAAAATTGAACCTCTGTAGCTTGAGACTTGAATGCGAGGTGACACTGGCCGTTTCAATTCGTAGATCTGCTAGAAAAGTTGCTGCTCAGCGGATTTGATAGAATGGATTTTTGGGTGGCGTGGACATTCTGTGTGCCATTTTCCTTCTGCAATGTCCTTGTTTTTTCGGTTGTATGAATGATATTTAACTGCTTATCACGTGAGGCATTTATTTATGAAAACTAGAAAGTACATTTTTACGAAAACTAGAACGACACGATCAGGTTCAAAGAGATGGGATAGTGACTCTCGCTGTGGCTAAGGAATAACATCCTCTCTGATTTAAGGGATATAGCTATATTTGCTCGTATAGAGCGTGAGAAGTGCGATAAGATGAGCAACTCAAGCCAGCCAGCCATGGCATGATTGCACATAAGAAAGCAACATCTATGGTTCATGATTCTGTATATTAATTGATTTCGGTCAAATTGACATATAATTGCACATTTCTTATGAATAATTTACGTTGTCATGTAAAAATGACATCTAGTGCAAAATAAGATTCTCCCAACGAAAACTAGTAGAAAAGTGGTAAAAGAAAACGCCCTCGAGGTGTAATTTCTGGTCATGTGGTCATATTAGTTTTGACATTCTGAATTGGGGCTCGGCGAGCACGACTGCCGTCCGTATTTATTAGGCGTGATGAACCTTGGGCTCCTCGGGCTGCAACAATCCATGCCACGGCGCAAGTTGAGAAACGGAGAGAGAACTCGCCGGAGTAGGGTGAAATCGGAACCCGCTGATCGGCGGAGCTTCGAGGGAGGAAGTCGAAGGTCATGACCAGCATGGAGCAACCGATGAGGATGACGATACAAGAAGAGGAGGAACGAGACTTGCTCATTGCCATCCTTCAAGTTTTGAGCTTGTTATGGACTTTTGGATGCGAGATGGTAAGGCACTCTTTGCAATTTATAATAAAGGATGAGATTGCCAAATGAGGTCATTCCTTATGAAGAAGCAAGGTGGGTTAGATGCCGGCCACTATATAGTGAATCGATTACAAGATTGACCCATGCCCATATCGGTTTGTCTTACCTCTTTGGGTTCTCCTTTAAAATTATCAGGAGACTATTCTTTGGAGGACCTTTCATGTTCAACTTTGACTAGGGTCTTTGTTCCTTTTTTTGTTTTGGTAATAAAAAAAAGAAAAACATTCCATTCATCATCAAAATGATATATGATAGGAAATCTCAAAAGCCACAATAGTAAGGCAGGCCCATAGAGTTTCAAAATAAACCAAAAACTAAAAATCAAGGCATATCATCAAAGTGTGGTTAGTACAAATAATCACAGGCTCATCCTTCAAGAATATATTTGTAACTGCATATTATCAGTGATAAGCATGCACTGAAACGCAAGGCCTTTGCTCGTTTATCAAGCAGGTTCAGGATGAAATCGTAATCACTTCCACTTTCATCCGCTTCCATTTTCCTTCTACTAATATTTGGACGACCTTTTGCTTTTGTTGCATTCCAAGCGCCTAAAATAATTATCCGATCTACTTGCGGTGTGTTTCATCCGCGCGGTGTAAGATCTAGATTAATGCATTTGCATGCATACTGAACATCCTCTCTACGAAATTGCTTGGGCGGATTAACTCCAACTCGTGATCAAATGTTCGATTATGGCTATGCATCGAAAACGGGAGGCTTTTTGCGTCGTTCTATTTAAGAAGTATTAGCAGTGATTTGTGACATTAGTGTTTTTCACAGGAAAATTACTAATTCAGTCCTTAACTAATCGTACAATTGTTAATTCAATCCCAAAATTTTCAATTTTGCCAATATAATTTTAAACATTTTCGCAAAATTACAATATAATCCTTTTGGCTAATTACCGTCGAAAATTGCTGATGTGGCAACGTTCAGTCATGGCCAAAGATTACCAATTATGTTATATTAGTGAATCAAATCCATGTACTTTAGCAAGAATTATTCTTGGTATCCACTGCATACTAGAAGGTAAACATACTTTAATGAAGGTTATATGTATTTTCCCTGTTATAAGTTCTAAGAACATATCAATTTTACATTCAAAGATTCAAATACACAAAACCAAGATAAGCTAACTCTAAAAATAATCGAAATTTACATCAGATTATAGTGATTCAGACCTCAAAACATAACCCATATGTGTAAAATGATGAATTTCAATTCCGATTCTCATAATTTGTAATTATAATCAAGGAGCTGTATAAAAACTATTCTTCTCCGTATCCCCATCACCATTCCTCTTTCCACACTTACATCTTTTCTCTGTATTTTTTTCTTTCATCCCTTGAGTGTAAGACCATGACCTTGACATAGATGCTCATTGAGCGTGTGACCTCTAACTCTGTTTTAATGATTCATATTGTTATCTGGAGCTTGTTTTGTTTTGAATTTGTCTAGGGTTTGTCTTGAGCCTGTAGTTGAATTGCGTGATTTCTCTCTTGTATTTTTGTGGAAATAAATGAAATATAATTTACACGAATACAATGTGTGCAGGGTTTACAAAACAGGACATTTGGAAAGAGAGATGACAACACTAAGATTGTTGGGTATGATTACGTATAAGTAAGCAACATGTATGGATTGAGACTTCACATATTAATTGATGGTTGCCGATCAAACGATCTCCACTGGATTGGCATACTATTGCACATTTCTTAATACGTTGTCATGACCGATTATCATCAATCTCTGATGGATTTATGAGATGGGCTTAAGGCCCATCCGCTCAAGTTGGGCCCAAAAAGGCCCGGCCCACGGGAATAGGGCCCGTGGATGGGGAAAGGTATAAAAGGGAGGATAGAGAGAGAGAACACACCCCTTGGGAAATCAGAACGTACGTACGTTCTTCTCCCTCTCTCCCTCCAAGAAACAGAAAAGAAAAACGCTCTCTTTTCTTCCAAACGCTCAAGGCGACGCCGTTTCCTTTTTCAAGGCAAATTGACATCATCGGGACCAGAATTTCTTCCTCTTCTTCAGCGTTGGTGTTTAATCGTGGCTAACAAGGTACGCTCCGAATCCGTGGTGTGCTTTACGATCGGTGATGCGTGTTTTCCCGGGCTTCGTCTTTCGCATTAATTTAGGGGTTTGATTTAGTGTCGAATCCGGTTTTCGGGGATCCGTTATTCTCAACATTGGTATCAGAGCCCTAGTTCACGTTTTTCCCGATCAATTCTGATGTTTTTGATTGATTTTTCGCGAAAGAACTTTCGGCCGTACGGATCAGGGCGAGAAATCCCGACACCCGAGCGTTGTTCGGCCTTTTTTCTGAGTTTTCGTAAGTCGAAATCAAATTCTGAAGGCACTGGGTGAAAGGCGACGTCGAGACGAGGCCGGCGACATGTCGTACGCCGCCGTACGACGCCACGCGCCCACACGCGCCGCCGAAGCCGTTGCGTGTGGGCGCGACGCCGGTCCGCAGACCGACGCGTGCCGACGTCACGCGATGACGTCATCGTGACGTCATCCAACGGTCGAACCGCCGGATGACGTCACCGACGATGTTTCGCCGGGCGGTCACCGGGCGACCCGACCCGACCGGCGACTCGACCCCGACTCGCGGACGAGGCACGCGCCGACACGTGCGGATGACGCTTTGCGTGACGTCATCCCCGCACTCGCGAGGCACGTGCGGTCGGTCCGCGCGAGCGGTTCGACCGCCCGACCGGTCCGACCGGTCCTCTGACCCGTGCGCCTGTTGACCCGATCCGTTGACCGATCGTTGACCGACGACCGTTGACCGTTGACCGACCGTTGACCGTTGACTTTGACCGTTGACCGTTGACCCTGAAAAAAAAAAAGGAATTTGTTTTCTTTTTCAGTCATGCCTATGTGGATTATAAGTAATCCATTTTTAATTCTGCATTTGTTGCATGGATTTTGGAAAATTATGTATTTTCCTTATATTTATTATGGATTATAAGTGATCCATTTTTTAATTCTGCATTTGTTGCAGGAACTATGATGCGTTATGCAAGGATACCTGCAATCCCGAGTACAGACGAGGGAAATGCAAGACTTAAGAGGCTGATGAAAGAGTTAGCTGATTATCGGTGGCATGACGGTGATTTAGTATCACATGTGATTAAGGTCAATCGGATGATCTAGAAATCATCTCGGAATGGTTATCTTATCTGGGATTTTCGAAGGTGCGGCTTTGATGAACACTCTTCCACCGAATGGCAAGCAGTGTTGGATCGACTATGGGAGGTCAACGTGGTCCCATGTTATAAGAGGCTGGTGGAAGCTTTTGTAAGAGAGTATTATAGGATTGAGTTGGCCAAAACTTCAATCCTTAGATAGAGCGCCACATGGCGCTGAGTGAATGCGCCTTGAAGGCGACATGAAAGCTCTCCAAAAGTTTTTCCATGGTTGGCAAATGTGCCTTCAAATTTCTCAGATATTATGGCTGATAGATTAGAAGGGACATTCCCTATTTATTTCTATGATTAATGATGTAATGTTTACTACCTGATTGTTGTTGATGTAGCAACCGATATGTTAGTTATATCATGTGAAAGCATTGTTATTTTATTGGATATTAGATTTTTATTTGCTTTCTATTATTGCTGGTTGCTATGGGTAATTAGCTGTGGGTAGTAATAGAAGTTTTTGTAACTTCATAGAATTTATTTGCATAAGATAATTATATTAATAATAATTTTAAGTTAGGATTTTTGGAGGATGATTGGAAACATAGTGACCTTTTGATTCGAAGCCTTACTTGAAATTATTTATTAATATGATGGGTCTATGCAAATAGGGATGCATAAATGATAGGCATTAATTATTCGTGCATGTATGTCTCGATGTGTTCGTAACGATGGTTCAACAACTAAGAATGTAATTCCGATATGAACGGCAATAATTATGAAATATTGAATATGGAGATTCAATATGTCTTTGAGAAAGCAAGAAGCACTAGAAGCTCTTGACCATGTTATGGAAGATCTTGAGGATGCTATGCGCCACCTTGAGCTGGTAGAGGACCGCTTAACGGCATGTCAGCCGAAAATAGATATTTTCAATACTGGTTCTAGCTCATAAAAGGCTTTGAGCTCTAAGCGCAAACGTATTGATTCGTTCAATATGTGGGAATGCAAAGGATCAAGTCCTTATTGCAAGAAATCAAGAATTAACCAACAAGAGAGAGGAAAACGTCCTCAAGTGAAGAAAATGTCAAGGGTGAGATGTTACAATTGTGACAATAGAAGTCACTATGCTCGTGACTGTCGTGAGCCAAAGAAGGAATACACCTCTTGTACATTTGAGAACTTTGCTTATGTGTCAAGTTCTGCATTATAGGCTGAATCCAATCCTTTGTGGAATGTAGATTCAGAAGCAACAGACCATAGAGGGAAGGATAGAGAATCCTTGGTGGAATTCCGATGAGTACCAACCGGAACCGTGTGGATCCATATGGGAAACAACTCTAGAGCTGATGTAAAGGAATTGGCACCGGCCAATTGAACATGAGTGGTGGACGCACTTTTGATGTTCTATATGCTCTGGAGATTTGTCGAAATTTAGTGTCTGTCTTAGCATTGGTTAAGCTTGGTTTTGGTATGAACTTCCATAATAAATGTGTAGATTTGTGTTTAGATACAAACTACTATGGTTGTGGTCACTTACTGAATGGTTTTATTGTACTAAATATTGACTGTGGTGATGTCAATATGTTATTCCCTTGTTTCACGTTTTCTACCTTATATGATAATGATATGAATATGGTGGCATGCTAGACTTAGTCATATGGGCCAACAACATATGAAAAGACTAGCCAAAAAGGGCTTGTTGGGCAATATTGAAAAAGTCGATTTGTCCATATGTGAGCATTGCCTAGTAGGAAAAATGACAAGGAAACCATTTGGAAAAGGTAAAAGAGCTGAATTTCCTCGGCATTTAATCCATTTGGACGTCTGTGGTTCAATGAATGTTCGAGGAAGGCAAGAGGCTGTTTATTTCATCACTTTTTATAGATGATTATACTCGAGTCGGATATGTCTATTTGATTTCTCATAAATCTGAAGTATAAGTTGTTTCAGAAGGTTTATGAACCTGGCAGAAAATCAATTAGACAAGAAAATAAAGGTATTTAGATCCGATTGAGGTTGAGAATATTTATCTGATAAGTTCAGAAAATTATGTGATGAAAAAGGAATAGAAAGATAGTTGTCTATTCCAAATACTCCTCAACAAAATGGTGTTGCGGAGAGAAGAAACAGAACCCTACTTGGAATGGTTAGGTCCATGATGGTGCATGCTAACTTACCTATCACTTTTTGGAGTGATGTGTTGTTAATCGTTTGCTTAGATACTTAATTAGGATGCCTTCCAAATCAGTTATTTCCACTTCATATGAGTTATGGACGGTTAGAAAATCGGAGTTAAGTTTTCTTAAGCCATAGGGTTGTGCTGCCTATATTCATGAGTCCTCTCACATGTTTGGGAAATTTGGTCCCAAAGAAAATAAGAGCATTTTCATGAGATACTGCGAACACTCAAAAAGGTATGTGTTCATAGGTGAGCAGGAAAGTGAGAGTATAACTGAATTTGAATCACGAGATGTCACATCCTTAGTAGATGAATTTCCTAAGAGGGGCGAAATAAGGAAAAATTACTTCCTATTTGAAACCTTGGATTAAAATAATGATGTCAGTGGAGTTTGTCCAAGTGGGAGTAATATGAGATGTGATGAATTGAATTCAACTCATTCTCAATTGCAACCACCTGATGTGACGACATCATCATTACCTAATCCAAGTGGGAGCATGATGGGGAATGATGTGCTAAGTGTACAATCTCCCATAAGGTGAACAAGTCGCCAAAGTATTCCCTGTTAATATTTTGATATTGAAGGGGAAACTTTTATGGTTGCTCCACAAGATGAGGATGAGCCAAGAAATATTAATAAGACTCTGAAATGCCGTAGTAAGAAAAAATTGATTTATGCAATGAAAGAGGAAATGGAGTCAATGAAATCAAACCAAAGTCTGGGAACTGGTTGATCTTCCAAAAGGGACGCAGAGCTATTGGGAACAAGTGGGTTCTCAAAATAAAGTGAAAGGCTGATGGCTCAATAGAAAGGCATAAGGCTCGCCTTGTGGCGAAGATGTATAATCAACATGAAGGAATTGATGATGAAAATACATTTTCTCCTGTAGTGAGATTTACCTTGATTCGCATTATTCCGCAATAGTGACTAGTATGGATCTTGAGTTACATCAAATGGATGTAAAGACTGCTTTCCTCAATGGAGAATTAGAGAAAGAAAATATATGGAACTACCTGCTGGTTTCATAGTGAAAGGCCAAGAAGAAAATGTATGTCGACTTTATGGGTCGATATATGGCCTTAAGCAGTCATCGAGACAAAGGTATATACATTTTCATAATGCCATAGTAGCATATGATTTTACAATGATTGACGAGGATCATTGTGTATATATCAATAGATCCAATGATCAATTTGTGATCATATCATTATATGTTGATGATATACTAATTGCGGAAGCAATATGGAGTTGGTTAATACTATCAAGAGATAGTTGTCTTCTAACTTTGAGTTGAAGGATATGGGATTGTAAACCCATAGACACTCCTATTGCAAAAGGTGAAGGATTGAGCCATAAATTGTGTCCAAAGACTCCACAAGAGAAGGAACAAATGAAACATGTTCCTTATTCTAGTGCTGTTGGGAGCTTGATGTATGCTATGATGTGTACAACACCCGACATATGCTTTGATCGGAATGGTGAGCGATACCAATCCAATCCAGGTCAAGCACATTGGAAAGCCGTTAAGAGAATACTAAGGTATCGAAGGGCTAGCGATTATACGCTGAGTTATTAAGGAAAGGATCTGCAACTCAAAGGCTATTGAGATACTGATTGGGGAGGAGATTTAAATGAAAGGAAATCTACCTCTGGATTTGTTTTCTTACCGAAAAATGGCACCATATGTTGGAGCAGTAAGAAACAAAAGTGTATAGCCTTGTCCACGATGTAAGTTGAGTTTGTGGCATTATCAGCAGCAGTGTAAGAAAGTGTTTGGCTTAAAAGATTTTTGGATCATTTAGGTGTTATTGGAAGTGTTGCAGATTAATTGTTGGTTAACTGTGATAGCCAAGCGGCAAAAGCGTACACCAAATATCCAAAATATCATGGCAAGACCAAATCTATAGATACCAAGTATAATTTTGTTATGGATATGGTTGCACGAAAAGATGTGAACTTAGAATACATACTACGCATAGAATGATAGCAGATCCTATGATAAAGCCAATACCTAGAGATGTGTTTTGTGGCCATATGAAATCTCTAGGATTGCGTAGAGGTTAATGTACTGAATATTGTAATTTCCCTAAGTGTTCACTTTTGATGAATTTGTGTTTTCATCATTAATGCATATGAATCTTTGTGTGATCTTTATGCATCTTAATGCTTGTTGATTTTAGAAATTTTTGTCGACGTTTTAAACATTCAATTTGCAAAAGTAAAAAATTGTTTGAAATGAAAAGATAAAAAAATTAATTAGAAATAAGGAAAAATGAAAAAAAAAGAGAGAAAAATAAATAAAGAACCAAAAAGAAAAGAAAACGAAAAAAGAAAACAAAGAAAAGAAAACAAAGAAAGAAAACAAAAAGAAAAATATAAAAAGGGGCTCTCACTCTCCACATTGGGGACGGACTTTCCCACTCCGCCCACTCAATCTCTCTCCTCACACGGTTTCTCTCTCTCATCACATGGTCTCTCTCTCTCTCTCGGGCTCAGAAGGTTTTTGGCCGAGAAAACTCTCGCATTCTTGGAGGGGAATTCGCGGGTGATCAGGATTCTCTCGGAGGCGGGGACTTTCTCTCTCGGACGAGTCAGAAGGTTTTTGGCCGAGAAAACTCTCTCTTTCTCTCATCGAGGTTTCGCACACAGAGGATCTGGAGGAGGATTCTCGCTTGGGGAGGAGCGGGAGGTTAGGGTTTTCCTCCATCGGTGCGCGATTGGAGGTGTTTCCTCTATTCGGTGAGGAGTTTGCTCGGGGGATCCGGTTTCCGAAACTGATCGGCATCGGTAGCAGCGACGGCGGCAACGGCGGAGCTTGATTCGACCTCTTTCGTTCGTTATTAACGGCCGGCTCGCTTCGGTTCTGACTTCGTGCTCCGAAGCTCCGAGCTCCGAGGATAGAGATCTGAAGCTCGATCGACGGCGGCTCTCTCTCGATCTCTACCTTCTTCAGACTCCATCAAACCTTAGAAGATAGAGCGATTGCCGATCGAAGAGTTGGAGGTGCGAGGCTCGGATTCGCGCCAAGTTCGGAGAAAGCTCAGCAACGATTTCCCTTTGAATCGAGTCATTTCCGAGGATTTTTCCTCTTAAATGTCGGCAAGTTTTGTTCAGATTACCGATTCGTTTTCTCTAGTAACGTTTTTTTTTAGAAGTCATCTCAATCCTCCATTCCTTGTTGTTTTCTTTTGCTGGCGCCGAGCATGTATTTCCTCTCGTTGATTCAACCATTGAAATCGCCGGCTATTCATTGAAGTCGCCGATTCA
Organism: Eucalyptus leucophloia subsp. euroa; assembly: GCA_017140325.1. Lineage (NCBI taxonomy): Eukaryota > Viridiplantae > Streptophyta > Magnoliopsida > Myrtales > Myrtaceae > Eucalyptus > Eucalyptus leucophloia. The sequence goes on from CM029477.1 coordinate 35,702,805, forward strand.
ATCCAAATCTCACAAGGAGTTTGGATCGGTCATTACTCGAAAACAGAGACGATCTTTTCAAAGTACTTGAAGAGGTTGACTGATAAAGCTGTTGAGGTATGAATATCTGTGCTTGAATATGTCAAGACTTTCTTGCTGCAAAATTCTTCTAGAGCTTAAATCTTCTTAAATAATTGATGCCTTATGCGATTGACGGATGGATTATGATGAAAACGTGAGAAAGCAAGTTGTCACTGTTATTTGCAAGTGTGGTTTACTTGACTTTTGTTCAGCCTGATGTTCACCTTCTGTTGAATAGAATGTTTGATCCCGCTCAGGTAGTCTTCACAACCTGCAGATAGTATTATTTGTCTATTGCGTTTTTTCATTTGGTTTAACCGGCAAATCAAGAACAAATTCCAGCGGGTCCTTTCTAATGAAGAGTTGTCCTAGTAACAAGTATTAAAAAAGATGCTATGGCCTCGTTCCCTCCTTTAGTTTTTTTTATGTTTTCATCAGTACAAATCAAGCTGTACAAGCTAGACATGCACCAGAAGAATGTTGACTCGTTTTAGTAGAAATTAGTCCTCTGCTGCTGCTGTGTTTTTTTAGAATTCCTTGTTCATAATATTGAATGCGTTCTTTGCCTGAAAGTTGTGAGTTCACTAGTACACTTCAATCTGGATTGATGTTTGGTATTTTGCCCTTTGATGAGTTTGTAGTTGTCGGTAGACTGGTATGAGTTGTGCTTGAAGTTCACCTTAGTGGAGAAACATTTCCTCAGCAGCATATGATTTTATATCAGGAAATGATTTTATATCCTTGGTGCATGTTGGATGATCTGGGAACCTGGTTCAGTTTTTGTTAGAGCCAGTAACAACAATGATGTTTGAGTTCATCAAAGAAATACATAAACCTGAAACTAAATGGAGGTTGGACTTCACTTCTCTTTTAGGCTTATTTTTCTTTACGTAGGTCATCATTCGATTACTTCCCGTTGCCTTGATAGATATGGCTTATGAGAAAGAGTAGATGCTTAGGAGTATGATGAAAATATGTGGGTTTAGTGATCCATATTGGCTGATTTCCTATGTTTATTTTCTCTCTTTATCTTCCATCGACATGCTGTGCTTGCTGCCATCCATGATTGTCTAGCTTGCCACGAATATACATGTTACCTTGTGGTCACCTTGTTGTGTTTATACCGATGTGTGGTGAGCTGTGTTGAGAATTGCGTCAATTCTTTATGTGTTTGCTGTTTTGACGTACTGCAACTTTCTGTTTTGGTTGAAACGAGGTGTTAGATAAGGTTTTTTGACTTCGAGCCCTTCTAGACATATAAAATACATTTCTAGAGCTTCGTTTTGATATGTCGCACGCCCTGAACAGACATCATCCGGTCATCGAAAAATACCGACAAAGTCTGTCAATTCTGCAGTTTTTTTTTTTAGGTTGATTTGCGTTTTGACCTGCTGCAATTTTCTGTTTTAACCGGAACAAGCTGGAAGATGTTGTTATTAGGACTTAATGTCTTCTAGAGATTTGCAATAGGCTTCTCAAACTTTCCATTGACATATTATATGTGCGATTTGGCTATCATTTGCCCTGCCCTTTTCTTTTTTTAAATCGAGCTTTGAAATCTGGAATTTGGCTTGAACTACAATGTTGTCTTTTCTGTGGCTAGTTGTTGTTAGTCTTAAGATGAGATAGTAGATTTGTCCAAATTGCTTTCAATATGTTGTAGAATGATGGTGTGACATGCTACTATGATCTATTCTTGATTGATTTGTTCATGTTCTTAATATTTTTTTTAGAAATTCATGCGTTAGGAATCTTGAGGTGCTTCCTTCATGGAATGGCATCTTTTATCAATTGTCTACAAAACGGTTTTAGGTATCATGTGGGTTACACATTGATTGCTCCGTTTGCCTTAAATTCATATGTTGAGTGAATTCAATGGTGCATGCTTTGGAATAAGTGATCTTTAGTTGGTTCATTCATTGTTTTTGGTTGCTTGATGTGTTTGACTGTTTCTTTTATTTGTATGCACCTAGTCATAAATTTCTTAGATTAGGTTTAGATTAGGACCTTGAAGATGGAGAAGGCGTGAAGATGGTGGAGGTCGATGTCCACTCCGACCGTTACTCTGTAATATTCGTTTTTCTCCCGACATATGTCTCGGGTTTTTCCCTTTTTCCTCTTTTTCTTTAATTATGTTTTCTCTTTTATATTTTTAGAATTGCATGATTAGGTTTATTGCTTTCTCTTGATTGTTTACTTCATGTCTTGCACTTTCAATTTCATTGATTATTTTCTTTTCAATTTTTTTTAGAAATAGTATAGCATGAAAATGATCAACCACGCATGATCGCTTAGTCTAGGAATTGATGATCCCGAAAATGTAAAAAGAAACGCATGGACATGTTAGGAAAAATACAACATACTGTTTAGGTACCGAAAGGGCGCTAATAGCAATATTAGCGTAACCCAAGTCCCCGAACCTAGATATCTGGTTGCGTAGGAATCGAGGGGACACTCTCGACCTTTGATTGGGTTTCTAGCCGACCCCCAAAGTTAAGGCTAGTGGCGACTCCTGTATATTTTGTAGGTTATTAAATACATAGATCGTATAAATAAATTCGCTGTCACGCGGGGTACGAGCTTGGGAGAGCTCGCGATCTTGAGATCAAGTACCCCTAAATCCGACCTTTCCCATCCTTGGATACCATTTTCGAGGGGGTGGCGAGATCGGGTCGCGACAATGCTTAGTGCATTACTTTAAGTTGAGAAGTATGTCGGACAGATATAAGATTAGCCCACTCACACGGGTAATCGCCTCTATTTATTGTGTGATAAATAGAGATGAGACTGTTTTTAAGCTTATTATCTATGTGATAATCGAGAGCTCAAGCTTAAAACACGTATGTCGCCTTAACTGAGTGTTAAGATGAGGACATAATACTTACTATGTCCGAAAGTAAAATACCCCACATGTTTTACTTTATCTGTCTAAGATGCCAGATGTGAGTTCTGATGAATTTTGTGAATGAGTAGACACATGAACTCAAGTTAAACATTGGATATATCGAACTATCATCCGTACGGTATTGAAAAGTGTAGACATACGCTCCATAGGAAAGGAGTTAATACCGTAATACGTATTTCATACTACGTATGCATGAGACGACCAATAAGAGCGGCAAAAGTTTGATCTCAACTTTTATGTCGTGTGAGACTCTTGAGGAAGAAAGTTCCTCAATTTTTAGTCCCCTCATGACTCTTACTTATTCTCAAGATTTCTATTTAGTGTTTGCTATCTTAGAATGTTGCCAATGGTCATGAGTGATTCGATCTAATGGGGCATTTCTAGAAAAGTAAGTTAGACTGAAATTGAGAGTTTGAAGGAAAGAGGAAGATCGATTGTGGAGAATCACATTGTAGTTTTGTATTCACCGGTTAACCAATTATGACTGTCTTTGTGATAATCATAATTGTGAATATAATATATATATCATTGTTTAAAAGAGATCAAGAGAGATATAAATGTGATCGATCGATCTAGCAGACGCATACTAAATCTACTCGGAGTATGATGCCCATTATGAGCTATATATTCCTAATAGATGTATGGCAACGAGCTCTCAAAGTATATCTACAGTCGCACGGATTATTCACCGGTATGAATGTTGAAGAGAGGAAAAGAGGATTCTATTCGGCTCACCATGTTAAGTGAGAGTCTATGCTGGATTTTTCTCTGATGGGGATGAGTATGGCCTGTCCGCCCATATTGGTTTTGGACCACCATGTGCGAGTAAGAGATGATGGATTTATGAGATGGGCTGAAGGCCCATCCGCTCAAGTTGGGCCTAAAAAGGCCCGGCCCACGAGAATAGAGCCCGTGGATGGGGAAAGGTATAAAAGGGAGGAGAGAGAGAGAACACACCCTTGGGAAATCGAACGTACGTACGTTCTTCTCCCTCTCTCCCTCCAAGAAAAAGAAAAGAAAAACGCTCTCTTTTCTTCCAACGCTCAAGGCGACGCCGTTTCCTTTTTCAAGGCAAATTGACATCATCGGGACCAGAATTTCTTCCTCTTCTTCAGCGTTAGTGTTTAATCGTGGCTAATAAGGTACGCTGAACGTGGTGTGCTTTACGATCGGTGATGCGTGTTTTCCCGGGCTTCGTCTTCCGCATTGATTTAGGGGTTTGATTTAGTGTCGAATTCGGTTTTCGGGGATCCATTATTCTCAACAATCTCCTTCACTACTAAAAGTCATAACCAGTACAAATTCGATTCTCGCTATCAAGCAACTAGCCTGCACTAAATCTTATTATAACGTGAGTTTCGGCGGGCTATCGTTGAAGAAAAGAAAGGAAAGGGAAAAGCCTTTTTAAGGATGGTGTAATTTCTGCTCATGTAATTGGTAGTAGGTCTACCATTATATGTACTATGTAGAGTCATGGCTAGGCTACCGCTCCTGCCCTCCGCAAAGTAATGATGTAGAGAACCGTATGGGCTTCTTGTGCTGCAACAATCCATGCGACGGCCCAAGTCGAGAAACGCAGAGCGCTTCACTGGAGTAGGGCAAAATTGGAACGAGGAGTTTGCTGGAGCACTCGTCCAAAAATATCATTCACTTCCACTCTAGTACCAAATCACCACTATGGGATCGACCATGTGTATATTATCCTCACCAACTTCGGGCGACTCCAAATTTAGGGCTGCCCCATGGGCATCCTAAATTTCCATTTCTATTTATTGTGTTAGTTCCGCGTCATATGGAAATGCAATTCCATAGTAAAATTTAAGTAAAACATCATTAGTATATCAAGCATAGATTTTACACACTATATATATATAATATTACAATATGTAATATGATTTTGATATTAGATCTGGAGTACATTGGATTGCATAAATTACACCTTTCCATTAAGATAAAAACGAAAAAATTGCCATTGAATTGATGGAATAATACGAAATTGTCTTGGATGGTACAATTACTATCCATTAAAAGTGCCCAAAATGCCGTTAGAACACAAACTTTAATTAAGTCTATTCATGAGTATAATTTTATCCACATGATCACTTATATTTAATTTCAGTCACCTCTTGGACTCTCTCCCAATGCCACATTTTACTAGCTACTCTTAGGACTATTTTACCCCAAGTTTTGCCAACAAAGTTAGCCACTTATAGCTCAGTTATTGTGTCACATCTTCTTCATTTTCAATTATATGTTTGAAATATACAATTATATTATACACGACATTATCGTTTTTAAGTCTAACCCATTAATGCTTAAATGATTGCAACTCAAGTCAAGCTTCTCAATCATGCACTTGCCTTAGCCGAATCACGCTCTCTTTCGTCTTCCTCTCTTATAGCCACTTATCGCCAATTAATGTTGCTACATCTCCTAAATTCCCAACCATAAGTTTTAACAAAGAGATGGCATCACTTTAACATTGGTTAGTTGATACATTGAATGTTAGAAATCTGAGACATATTTCCGATTTCGTTTCCAACCATCATCTTTCTCCCTTTTAACTCATTTATCATTGTTGTGCTTCTCTACTAAACTTGGAGGCTTACCCCTTAAACCTATTCGAATCCTTAATTTTTGGAAATATGAAAGTTAAGATGAAGAGGTTTAGTGTTGGTAGTTGTTTGTAAAACAAACTAATAGGCACCTTATCTCATACCGAAAATATATGAGTGATGGCTACAAATTAAGAGATTGCTTGTTCCATATTGTCACGACCTCTTTTTTCCATCTGGAGAAAAGAAAGAAAGGTTTAGGGGTATTTGCCTAAAGAGACGGACCAACGGCCCTAAATTAGGCGTGGGCTCTCCCAAGCCCATACCTCGCGCAACATTGGATTTTGAATTTTAATTCTTAACAACCTATGTACTTCTAGGAGTCGCCACTAGCCTATTAGGGTTGGCTAGAAACCAACTGAGACACGGGAGTGTTGCCTTGATTATTACGCAACCAGAGATTTCTACGAACGGGGACTTGTTTACGCTAATGTTTCTATTAGCGCCCTTGCGGTACCACTAACTTGGAAGGTTGTTTATCTAAATGATCACATAATCTTGATTACCAATTATAACCTTTATGAAACCACTAAGTGTCTATGCAAATGTTTTTGTATTTTTTTTTTTTTAGGTCTAGACTAATTCTAACCTAATTTAGAAGAGAAATTTACACTCAAATTAATGAAAAAACGATGCGGTAAGTATACATCCATGAAATTAAAATGACTTGAAAATAAATACGGAAAAGGAAAACCCGATACAAGTCGGGCAAATAATATTACATGGCCTTGTTATCACGCCCCCGGACAGGACCCCGTGAGCGAAATGGGAATTTAAATACGCATGATATTACTCTAAATGCATGAAATTACTCTAGATAATTTTAATCTATGCAAAATGGATTATTTACAAAAATTGTTATAAAATACCAAAATAGCATTAAATTAGGAAAATGACATTTTTAAATTAGGAAAAATTCATATATGTCATTTCTATCCTAATTTGATGCTATCCAACATTTTTGATATTTTTGAAATTTTCAAATTTTTCTCTTTTTTATTTTTTTTTTCAAAAAAAATATTAATAATGATTCCTTAAATCAATCTATGCTAACATGGAGTAACACATCACATGAATATCACAACGATTAAGTTCAAATCGACCGCTTCGAGATTGAAGCTTGGTTTCAACATTTTATCGAATACTTGGCTTGCATCAAATCACCCCAAAATGGCTTCTTCGGGTCATGTTCGTGGCCTTCAATCTCGACCCATAAGCAATCTCATGTGAATGTAAAGTATCAAGGATATACTACTACATGCAAAGAACGTGTTTGACTAGAAATTACAGTCTAGAACATGCAAAAACCGAACTAAAAATGGCCTCCAAGATGCGGGTTGGAGCTGTTTTGCAAAACTGGTGATGAACCCAAGTCAAACAGCCATGCCAAATGCTCAGATTGAAGCTCCGACAACCATCACATGCCATTATCTATATGAAATATTACTCCATCTAGATGAAAATAGGTAACACTTACTTTCAAATGCAACAAACATCACCGAAAACGATCAACTGAACGCATCAAAATGAACTCTACAAGAAGCATTCATGCACGATCTATGCTGGCCAACCATGTCTCAATGTGGTTTTTGGCTCATGTTATAGATGGTTTCATGGTTCACAAGGAGATTTAAAGACTAAACCGGGTTGTCCTATGCATCATTTGTACTCCCATGTAACATTCATCAAAGTCACAACGAAAAAAAAAGCATGCAAAGGGAAGTAACAAGTCGAGCATGTAGGGGCATTAAAGAGGTTTTAAACATTTAGAAAAATTTTAGCTTCAGAAATCAGCTCTTCAGACTAGTTTCCTTCTCGATTTTCGTGATCAAAACATGTTCAAACTTGAACAAAAATACATCTAGAATGCTTACCTTACTTCCTAGTTTCTTTTTCAAGTGACTCTTGGCCAAGGAAACCACGAAATTGTCTTCTGGAAGCACGTGAAAGTTGGTTCCTTCAAGCTGAAAGTGAGATCTGCAGAAGAAAAAGTGACAACGAAGCTTTTCGTTGACTTCCAAAATTAGACTTCCAAACCTTTCTTATTGGCCAAGTTCAAACCAACCCAAACTATATGTATTATAGTTTGACTTGTAAGTCGTGGCTTTCCTCATTTGTCTCTCAAGTTTCTCAAAAGCACTCGCTTTTCTTCACTCGTGACCAATCATGCTCAACACTTAGAAAAATTTTCGAACTTTCTGGGCCAGCTAGGAGGGCACTATTTCGGGGGGCTTTAGGAGGCCTTCCCGATCTCCATTTGGGACATGTGACCTATGGTTGGAAAAATCTTGGAGTGAAGTTTCAATCTCTAGTCGAAGGTTTTGGCTAATTTTGACCGTAGATATGTGAAAGTCTCACTTTTCTCTCTAAAGGTTCATCTGGAATTTCTGGGTTTCTCTCTTCTGGAGTTGCTTCTGAAGGTGTGTTTGGGGTACGATTTCGAGCTCTCTCCTCTCTCTCTCGTCTCTTTTTTTTCATCCCTTGAAAGACCTTGCTTCAGTGATCTTATCCCATGAATTGAGGGATTTTTGGTCAGCTTTTTGGCCCCCTACCAAGCCTGCCAACTGAGCTAGTCCACCCACTCTCCTGACTTAGCCAAATTTTTTAATTCTGCAGCTGTTGAGTGTGCAGGTTTTGCTGCGATTTTCCGGTGCTGTCAGGAGCTTATCCTTGGCCAATTTCCGTCTATTGCACTACTATATATGTTCTTCCATCACGTGCAAATATCAAGCTATATGGGCGGCTGAGTGAGATATGGTGGGGCCACCAATATGCCTACTTATCAGCTCCGAATTAAGACCTAACCGTGGGCTGGGTTTTGGTAGCTAGTTTGTGTGCTTTAATCCATCAATTTGGTCGCGGTTTCTAATCAATTAGCAACCTTACGTATAGTAGTTTAAGATCTTGACCATTTTTCGTAATTGTCTCCACCCAATTTTGCAAGAGAGTCCCTCAAAGTTGGCCATTTTCTTGCCCGAAAATGTCAAATTCAATGCTATTAGGTCCTTTTTGCCCGATTTGATTAATTAGACCTGACCCAAGTTCAATTTCAACTTAATTGGGGGCTAAGATGATGATTTAAGGGCTCGGGTGAAATTTTGCAAAAATTGCGAATTGGTCCCTCAACTTTTGGAAATTGCATTTTTGCCCCAATTTGCCATTTTAATTCCAATCTGACCTCCTGGGCTTGGCTAGTCACATTTAGATCATTGGCCACAACTTTTTTTTCTTTTTTTTTTTAACTTTTTTCTTTTTTTAATCTTTTTTTTTTTTTTTTTTAAAATTAATTAATCTATATGCAATAATTTGGGCAAAAAATTAGGTGTCAACACATATCGATAAGGTATGAGGGATTATTTATTATTTATTTATTTATTTATTTATTTATTTATTTATTTATTTATTTATTATTATTATTATTATTATTATTATTATTATTATTATTTTCACTTTGCCTAATAGTTAATAGGTGCTCCCACAACCTTTGTAAGGTTGTTTTCGTTCGGACATAACTTCTTAACTTTTGAAAGGTTGTATCCCTTCAAACATATTTATTCGCTAATATGTCTTCAATATTTCTGTTTATTATTTTTCACTTTTCCATTTTTCATTTCTCTCAAAAAAAGATATACGCCCTTCTTTTCAATTGTTTCCATTTTGAGAATTCTTGGAAAAAAATACTATAATTGCTATATGGTATTCTCGCTCGAGAATTTAATGTATCTTGAAGGATTTTTGCCAATAACCATTAGCAATATCGCGAGACAAATATTTATTTAAAAATAGTGTATTCATACCTCAAAATCACATTCTATTCTTCTTGATCTATTTTTGCCCAACAATTTTAAGGAATTATTTATGCAACAATGGAGTCAAAGTCAATCAAAGTTATAGTCAAGACATGGTGAGATTGGACTGGTTTGATGGGAAAGATTTTGCTCATTGGAGGGACAAGATAATGTTTCTTCTCACTACATTGAAGATTTCCTACATTCTGGATCCCAATTTGATGCCTATAGGACGCCTGAAAGGAGGACATCCAAGTGCAGAAGCCACTAAAGGGCCAACAAAGAATAGAAAAAAACGTGAATATAATGAATTGCATTGCCGTGGGCACATTCTAAACGCATGATATAATCTTCTATAAGATTTATTCGCTAAGATGAAGTCTGCTAGAGACATATGGAATGTACTTGAATTCAAATACTAAGGGGCGACGCAAGGTACCAATAAATGTTCGATTGCAAAGCATTTTGATTTTGAATTTGTTGATACAAAATCCTTGCTGGAACAAGTCCATGAATTGCAGGTGCTTGTCAATAAAATTCATATCCTCAAGATTGACATTCCAGAACCCTTTCCAGTAGAAGTGATTATTGTAAAATTGTCTCCAAACTATAAAAGACTATGGAAAAAGGTCACCTGTCCTCGGCGAGGCTCGATCTTGCTGTCGCTGGGCATTATACCAAAAGATTTGGGTATCACTGGGTGGGTTATGGAGCAAAAGCACTCACATGAAAGTTATGGTTCAGTTGCCTGCCGCCTGAAAATTAGGCTTTCAAGCTCCTCCGCCACCAATCATGGAGGATCGCTATTGAATTAACTTGTGCACATTCAGATATTGACGTGTTACTTAAATTTGGCACCCCACCCACACCCTTGAACTAAGCATGCGCGATATGATAATGCGGAAGGCCAAAAGCTCTTCAACGAATCTCACTCACAACCCACGTAAAGAGGGTTTTGAGGACTGTTAAGACCATCGTATTTCTATGGGTTCTTTGTTCTTTGATCCACGTCTAATGGACAATACTAACTTTTAATATGCATATTTCTATCGTGAAGAATCATAAATTTCGAATAAGATGGCCCATGTCGTAAGAATAGTAACGTTTAAACACGGGTTCCATCAGTCCGCACTGAACCAAAGAACATCCTTAATATAATTTCCAAGTGAATCAATGGAGTGAAAGCCACGCACTTGAGATCGAGAAATAAGCATGTCAACTCATCGAAGGATTCAAAAGAATCTGTTCTAGAACTTCAAAGCAGAAAAATCCGCGAATAGATTAATGTAGAGATCTTTATATTCTTGCAGTTACACGCTACTTCCAAGCATCGAAATGTTCTCCATAATTTTAATTTAGACCGAGGCTTTCTTATACATTGATGGATAACTACAGATAAGGAGGTTTGCGATTCATATGATCCGCTATTATGCGTCTCTAAGCCTTGCCAGGACATTTTATTCTTTATAACTTGGCTGTGAGCTTCCATCGTCATTCAAGTCAAGGACGTCCTGCAACAAACATCATGTTAAAGAAAATATGTTTATATTACCAATTTTAGAAATTCATCCTACATTAACACACAAAAGAAACCTTTAGGTACACTCATTGCGTAATTTTTATCCACCTAAATCAATCACCACATATGCCTAATGTTATGAATTTCCTCATTTTGATATAACTTCTCATGTGGTTATTGATTTGAGAGGACAAGAATGTCATCTTTCGATAGCAACTATAAATATCTCTCGACATATTCGTTTTGAAAGGAAGAAAGTACTCACTACATCCTGGGCCCGTATGTGGGAAATCTGGATTGGCAGCACCTACAACATCCATAATTAGCTAAATTTTACTTAAATCCATTCATAAACTCGTCAATGCTATTAAAGTGCCAATTACCAAATCAGCCTTGGCGATTTGATATTTCAAAAAAGTGAAACATAATTCAAATCACAATGATTCAGATATTTAGTTCGAGCAGAAATAACTAATGAACTGAACTCACATATACATGATACACTGCATAAATCGTACAACTAGTGTTCAACTACGCATCTATCTATGACTTTTATGTATATCCAAGGGAACGTGCTGAGAAGTAAGAAGAAAAAACTAGAGAGGAAGGCCGACCACTGCACATGGGGCGACGCCGGGAGCCTCAATTTGACTAATAATAACTACCGAACTGAATTCATACATAGTAAACAACAAAAAATTACACCACTCATGTTCGACTCCACATCTATGACGTTATATATATCAAAGGGAATAAGCTTAAAAGTAGGAAGAAATACTAGAGAGGAAGACTGACCCCGCACGGGCCAGGACGTAAGGGCGTGAGCAAGTGAAGGGTCATGAAAATCAAGAGGAATCACAGAATTCTGATAAGAGAGGAGGAGGGAGAAGAAAGCAATTTTGCCGTTGCTTTTGAGTTCTTTCAAGCGCTTTCCTTTTGTTTTTTTTTCCCCGTGTATGTATATATAAGCCCCACAAGAATCATTAGTCATAACATTAGATGAACAACAACAACATCGTAATTTAATTACTTGGGACGCAGCCCCCATGACTCTGGCCCCTGGCTTTTGAACAGGTCAACCAGTAAATGCGTAAGAGACGTGCCTAATGAGTGAATCTCCCCAAGTCCTCTCACGCCAATTTCATCCCGTTCAAACACGGGATATGTCAAAAAAATGAAACATAATTCAAATCGCAACTATTCAGATATATGGATCCGAGTATGAATAACAACCGAACTGAACTCACATATACGTAATACACAGCATAAATCATACAACTAATGTTTGACTTCACATCTGTCGATCACTTCTATGTATATCCAAAGGAACGAGCTTAGGCGTAAGAAGAAATAACTAGAGAGGAAGACTGACCCGTGCATTCGGGGCCTCTTTCTTGTCTCCCTGTAGCTCGTGCGAGCAAGTGAAGGGTCATGAAAATCAAGAGAAAGCACAACATTCTGATAAGGGAGGAGGAGGAGGAGGAGGAGAAGGAGGGAGAAAGCAGTGTTGCCATTGCTTTGAGTTATTTCGAGCTCTTTCCTATTTTTGCATGTCTATGTATATATAAGCACTACAAGAATCATTACTCATAACGTTGTATGAACAACAACGTCGCACTTAATTACTTGGGATGCAAAACCCGTGACTCTGGGTCTCTCTAGCTTTTGAACAAGTCAATAGCTAAATGCGTCGGAGACGGGCTGAAAGAGTGAACCCCGCCAAGTGCTCTCACGTCAATCTCATCCCGTTCAACCTCGGGCCACGTTCACAAAGCACTCCCAAAAACCATTAATTTGATCTTATATAACAAAAGAACGTCCTTTTTTTCTTCTTTTTTTCCAAAATATTGATTATATATATCATAGAAGAAAAGAAGAAGCCGAGATCTAGGGATATTAAAAAAAAAAAAAAAAGAACTGTTCAAACTGAAAATTTCGAGTCGGGTTTCCTCACGTTTCAGGTAACAAGTAAAAGAATGGATTTTTGATGGTTCAATTCGCTCATAAAATCAACTCTAGACACTTAATTAAATGAAAGAGTGATGGTGCAATTTGCACCACATATTTTGCCGAGGACTTTGGATGACTTGCTTGTTCGGTCCATAGGATATCAAGAAGGATCCCCCTCAGTGAAAAAGACATTGGCTACTAGAGGCTGCCACATCTGACTTTTGCTATTACTCTACTACTTTGCTTTGCTTCCACTGCTCTCTTTCAATTTCTTCTCTCAATGGAAATGAAAGAAATAAATGAACGAAGCACAGAAAACATAAAACATAAAATCTCAAGTTGGTCTCAACTTTAGAGTACCAAATGAAACTATTCTTACTAATGAAGAAGAAGAAATAAACTCCCCCCACCTTTTTTTTTATTTCAATCACGCCAACGAACTCAGAAAAGAAAAAAAAAACACAGCTTCTTCCCTTCTTGATCTCCCAACTCAAAAATTGTATTCAAATAGACTTGTATGATCTCAGAATTTACATAAAAAAAAGAAAAATCATATCTATTTCCCCTGGCTTGAATAGCTTGACAAAAAATCAGAAAAGGATAGCGAAAATGAATGGAAGAAAACAAACGCTAGCCAATAATTTCCTTGAGAGAGAGAGAGAGAGAGAGAGAGAGAGAGAGAGAGAGAGAGAGATAAACACATAATTTCATTTGTCGAAGACCTTGGATGACTTGCTTGTTTGGTCCAGTAGGATATCAAGAAGGATCCCTCAATGAAAAAGATATTGGCTACTTGAGGCCGCCACTTCTGACTTTTGCAATTACTCTACACTCCTTTGCTATGCTCTCGCTATTGTCTTTCAATTTCTTCTCTCAATGGAAATGAAAGAAATAAATGAACAAAGCACAGAAAACATAAAACAAAAAATCTCAAGTTGGTTGCAACTTTAAAGTGCCAAATGAAACTATTCTTATTGACAATGAAGGAGAAATAGACTCCCCTCACCTTTTTGATTTCAATCGCACCAACGAACTCAGAAAAGACAAAAAAAACACAGCTTCTTCCCTTCTCAATCTCCCAACTTTAAAATTGTATTATAATAGACTCGTATAATCTCTAATTTATATAACAAAGAAAAATCATATGTATTTCTCCTGGCTTGCATAGCTTGACAAAAAATCAGAAAAGAATAACAAAAATTAATGGAAGAAAACGAACGTTAGCCAGTAATTTCCTCAAGCCGAGAGAGAGAGAGAGAGAGAGAGAGGGAATTATATGAAAGAGTGACGGTGCAATTTGCACCACATATTTTATTGAAAACCCTGGATGACTTACACGTCTAGTCCAGTAGGATATCAAGAAGGATCCCTCTCGGTGAAAAAGACATTGGCTACTTGAGACCGCCACATCTGACTTTTGCTATTACTTTGCACTACTTTGCTCTGCTCCCGCTTCTCTCTTTCAATTTCTTCTCTCGATGGAAATAAAAGAAATAAATGAACGAATCACAGAAAACATAAAACAAAATATCTCAAGTTGGTGATAACTTCAGAGTGCCAAATGAAACTATTCTTATTGATGAAGAAGAAGAAATAAATTCCCCCCACCCTTTTGATTTCAATTGTGCCAATGAACTCAGAAAAGACAAAAAAACACAGCTTCTTCCCTTCTCAGTCTCCCAACTTTGAAATTGTATTCTAATAGACTTGTATGATCTCATAATTTACATAAAGAAAGAAAAATCTATTTATTTTTCTTGCCTTGAGTAGCTTGACAAAAAATCAGAAAAGAATAGTAAAAATTAATGGAAGAAAACAAACGCTAGCCAATAATTTGCTTGAGCAGAGAGAGAGAGAGAGAGAGAGAGAGTCCTTGGGGAGGCAATAACTTCAAGAGAAGGTCACGGCGAGACGAGTTGTTTATCGTTACGATAGGTGTCAAGTGGAAGTCTCCATGATTCCATGTTTGCTCTATACCTTTAAGGTTTTGTTCGTTTCAAGGAAAATATAGTGTTTTTGCAAAATGTTTTTGAGAAAGTCATTTTAAAATAATCATATTTTCTGTTGTTCGGTTAAAATTTGAAAATGAACTGTAAATATTTTTTTTTGGTATTCATTAAGGAAAATCTTTTCCTCCATGCATATGGGCGACTCCATGGGCCTCGTGCGATCAGGTGACCTGAAACACATAACTGAATATGCTTCGAAACCAAAATAATCGGAGTAAAATGCTAAACACGTTGACGAACATAGAAAAGGGAACCACAACTTTCTTGCCGGCTTGTCCAATTTTCGACCCTCCATCTGCGGTCGTCTCCACTGTCGCCTTTGATCCCGTCAAATACGCCGTCGTCTCCATCGTGGCCTTCAATCCCGTCGAATATGCCGTCGTCTCCATCGTGGCCTTCAATCCCGTCGAATATGCCGTCGTCTCCATCGTGGCCTTCAATCCCGTTGGATATGCCGGTGTCGTGGCCTCTACCGCCATCCTCACCGCCTCTGTTGTAGCTGATGTAATATGAACGCGGAATCTAACCGGAACGCAGGTCTCGCCGGCTTCTTCCTGTTCTTTGTGCGGGGGTGACATGCTTCACCGAAAGGAGAATTCGATCCGGGTAGGGAATGAACGAGGCTAGCCAAAGTATACTTTTATGCCCGCAATACAGTTTGGGGAGATGGGATAGTGACTCTTGCCGTGGCTAAGGAATAACATCCTCTCTGATTTGGGGACATAGCTATATTTGCTCAAATAGAGTGTGAGAAGTGCAATAAGATGAGCCACTCTAACTCAAGTCAGCCAGCCATGGCATAATTGCACGTGAGAAAGTAATATCTGTGATTCGTGACTCCATATATAAATCAACCTCGGTCGAACTGGCGTACTATCGCACATCTCTTATGGATGATTTTCACTCGTCACATAAAAATTATTCTTGAAGAAAAGATGTAAAAGAAAGAGCCCTCATATGGAGGTGTAATTTCTGCTCATGTAGTCCTTTTAGTTTTTAACATTATGAGTAGGGGCTCCAGGAGAATGACTGCCATCAGCAGGTGGATAGCCACTCGGAGCTGTAGGGCCACGATGAAAACCTTCCTGTCCTTGTGCTGCAACAATCCATGCCACGGCGCAAGTCGAGAAACAGAGAGAGAACTTGCCGGAGTAGGGCAAGACCGGAACCCACGGATCAGCAGAGCTTCGAGGGAGGGAGCCGAAGGTCATGATCAACATGGAACAACAGATGAGGGTGACGATACGGGAAGAGGAGGAACGAGCCTTGCTCATTGCCATCCTTCAAGTTTTGAGCTTGTTATGGACTTCTGGGATGCGAGATGGTAAAGTACTAGTTGCAATTTATAATGAAGGATGAGATTGCCAAATGAGATTTATTCCTTATTTGAGTGGGGCACGAGTTTGAGGAAGAAGCTAGGTGGGTTAAATACCGACCCACTATATAGTGAATAGATTACGTCATTGACCTATGCTTGTGCTGGTTTTTTTTTTTTACTGTTTAGCATTCTTTTTTGGCTCTCTTTAAATATGCCATTTGTTTCATGAAAAATAAGTTATTTGGAAAATATTTTTCTAAAAATTATGGCTTATATTGTTTACAAACATAAATGAACAAAGAATATTTTCATTGTATACGAAAATATCGAGACATAAATTGTTATCGGTAATAAAGTAATTTTTTCATAAATTAATATTATCAATTGAATCAAATCCATGTACTTTGGCTAGAATTGATCTTGGCATCCATTGCATACCAAAAGGTAAACATAATTCAATTAAGATAATCCTGATTAATTGAATGATGTTGTCTCATCTCTCCTTTTCTTTTAGACATGTTGCAACCTAAATTTCAGGTGCACCACCTAAATTTAGGCTAATGGACTACTAAATCTTTAAACTTAGAGCTCATACCAATTCGCGATTTAAGGTTCAAATATTTAACATGCAAATAATTATTATTTAAGAGTCGCCACTAATCAATTTATGGTAGGTAGATTAGAGGCCTAAATAAAATAATTACTCTTACGAATCCAGAGATTAAGGGTACGAAAACTTGGTTATACTAGATTTCTCTAATGCCTTTTCGGTACCATTTCTTTTAATTTTCAAAAATGTTTTTGCAGTCATCTTGGATTTATTTTAAGCTAAATTACTATTATGCAATGAGGTGATCACACAAATGCTTAATCATTAATAAAATAAATTTCACCAAATGAATTCCACACACTAAAGCAAGTATTTTTTTGGATTTTTCTTTTAACTAGAACTTTATCATAAATCAATCATTTAAACTATATGACCTAATTTTACTAACAAGCAAGCTATTTTTAATTAAATGAACCTAACATGCAAAACTAATTGATATGCACCTAATATTTTTGTATTTTTCTTATTAAAATTCGGAATTAATAAAAACCTTAATTAAACTATTTACAATGAATAATTTTTTAATACGTTTTAGGGATTAACTTGACTTAAACCATATCCTATCTTAGAAAACTATTTTTTTAAAAGAAAAATGAGATTATCTAAATGTGCAAACATTGTTTAAGACTTAACTAAAAAAATTCAATCCTAATTTATTCCAAAAATTATCTAAATGTGCAATCCTAAAAATATGTAATCCTAAAATGTAATCCTACATGCTTTGATGCAAGATTTTGATTTTTATATTTTTTAGTGTTTTTCCAAGAGAAGCAATTATCAAATAAACATAATATCTAAACTAATCAAGACATTCATCAAATAAATTATTAAAATAATCGAAAAAATAATCTGTTGTTTCACTGATCAAATTAACGATTATCGTAACCCTAAATATCACAACAGGTAAGAAAGTTCAAAATAATTAAAAATTTGACCTAAAGTCTTACAGATTAAATTAATAATTATAATGATTTAATAATTAAAATACTATCAAAATGCCAGAAATTAATATAATTAAAAAAATGATCTGACGTTTTACAGATCAAATTAATAATTATAATAATTTTAGACAAAATCCTTGTAGTTAATGCCTACAATATTCAAAAAATGAATCTTGAGATCAAATACTCCAACTTAGATAACTAAACTTAGAAACTAGAATGCAAAGGTGATCGGCGCCGAGCAGAGGGTGACCGGCGTCGGAGCTCCGGCGAGAGCTGGCCAGCGGCTACGGTGAGGGGCGTCGCAGACGGTGGTGCCGAGGCGACGGCAGGCAGCGCGGCGTGCGGCGACCAGCAAAGGGGAACAGAGGCGTTGCGGGCTGCTCGCGGAGGTGCAGCGGCGACGGGGCCGAAGGTGCTCGGGTGCTCGCGTTGGGCGCGCAAGCAGAGGCTGGCGGGCGCGACGGGGCCGAGCGGGATGCTGAGGCGGTGGCGAGCAACGGACCGGAATCGGCGACGGGTGGGTCGCAAGTTGCAGAGGTGCAGCGGCGTCGGGCTCCGAACGGTGGTGCGGCTGCAGGCGGAGCAGAGGGGGTCGGTGCAGGTTGCTGCAGCGGGCGGTCAAGGCGGAGCCGCGAAGGCGTCGGGTGCTGCTCGGGGACAGCGAGCGGGGGCTCGGCTTGCGCGATTCGCGGCTGGAGCAGAGGACGTCGGGCTCTGAGTCGCGGGCGTCGGCGAACGCAGCGACGAGCGAGCTGGCGGAGGTTTCGGGTCGACGCAGCTATAGCAGGGAAGACAAGCGGCAGTGCTGGTGCGGTGGCCGGCAGGAGGGGCGAGCGGCGGTGCCGTGCGGCGTCCGGCGCGGGGGGTGACCCGCGGATCGCTGGGGAAGCGACAGTGGACAGAGAAGAGGGTACTGCACGAAGGAGAAGAACAGTGCACTGTTCTGTTTTTCTTTTTCTTTTCTCTCTCACCTTTCACGTCACTTCTCTCTCTTTTCTCTGTTCGGTTCTGTAGCTGACAAGAAAAGAGAAAAGGCTTTCTCTTTGACCAAGACCGACGATTCTTCTTGCAATTTTTTTTTCTTTTCTTCGAATTCTCTCCCGAATTTTCTCTTTTTTTCGTCCACGCATGAATTTTCGGCTGACCCCGTCTAAGGGTGTGTGTGCATCCTTTTATAGCCAAAAGTCTCTCACGTATTGTTGGAAAGTCTTGATCCGTGGAGCCAATTGATGATTCTTGGGGAATTGCTGAGTTTTGGCTTTGATTTGTCACCAAAAATTGATTGTGAATCCCTCTAATTTATTTTTAAATTAGCACTCACAATCTTTTGGTTTCATTTTTGCTTTTATTCATATTGCCTTCAACATGTCCACATTCGCTCATCTCCATTCACAATTCCTGGGCCGACTTGATTATTACCTTTAATTTCCTCTCTTTTTCTTGCGAATATGGCTGGGTGGGCGTTCCTTTAATATATTCCAGCAACCCACACTTTCCACGAATGCGTTGCTTTCTTTCCTCCATTTTGTCTCTCAATTGCCGCGCTTTCTTTTTCCTGTTGCCCATCGAATATCTTGAAATATTCTACCATCGGTCTCATGCAGATGCACAATGCAATTTTGATATATATTTTTTTAGGGATTAAAGATTTATCCCTAATTTTTTATGCAATAATCAAATAGTCAAGTTGTCAAAATTTAGGTGTCAACAAGATATTTGCGCATCGATTTCAATTTCCAATTCTAATAGTTTGTAATTATAATATAAGTCGATCATGGGAGTAAAATAAAAGAAAGTATAATAACTTATATAATCTATCGAGATCTCATAAATAATCAAACACATAAAAATGATAGAGAGCTGATTAAAGACTATTCTCTCCGTATCCTCAACACCATTCCTCTAACTTTCCACTTCTCCTCGCAAATACGATATAATACCAATTTTCAAAACTCTATCTGTATAATTAAAATCCCAGTAGTCATCCAATAACATGTTTCTATCCATTAACAGAAAAAGCTGAGATTTTTATAATGCTTAATCCATCTGCCGTCGTCCACATTTGATCCCGTCGAATATGCCGTCGTCTCCATCGTGGCCTTCAATCCCGTTGGATATGCCGGTGTCGTGGCCTCTACCGTCATCTTCACTGCCTCTGCTGTAGCTGATGTAATATGAACGCGGAAGCTAACCGGAACACGCACGTCTCGCCGGCTTCTTCTTGTTCTTCGTGCGGGGGCTCTTAAAGGAGAGCTGCCGTAGGGTTGGTTAGCCGCGCGTGTGAAGAAAAAGAAAGCCATCAGAGAGAGAGAAAAAAAATTATTTCAAGACCACTTCTCACCGCCACAATTAAATTACAGATCGGTTTATTTCAATGAAATCTTCGTGATAGAGGAAAATATTTTCGTAAAATTATCTTGAAGAAAAATGATTAGTTTCTATTGTTTGGTGGTATATAGAAAGTAATTTCCTTCTTACCAAAATGGGAAGTTGTTTTCACCCATATCGAGTTGACTGTCGAGCAAAGGAGGGAATATTTTCGCCGAACGGTGACATACTTCACCAAAAGGAGAATTCGATCTAGGTAGGGAATGAACGAGGCTAGCCAAAGTATATTTTTATGCCTGCAATACAGTTTGAGGAGATGAGACAGTGACTCTTGCCGTGGCTAAGAAATAACATCCTCTCTGATTTCGGGGACATAGCTATATTTGCTAATAGAGTGCGAGAAGTGCAATAAGATGAGCTGCTCTTAACTCAAGCCAGCCACCCATGGCATAATTGCACGTAAGAAAGTAATATCTCTGATTCAGACTACCTATATGTTGGGAAACGGATTCCCTAAAACGGATCCGATATTCAATCGAACCCCTAAAACGAACGCGGAAGATGAGCTCAGGAAACACATGTATCACCGATCAAAGATACACCACGGAACCGAGCGTACCTTATTTTTCACATATTAAACACCAATACTTAAGTTCAAGAAAGAGTCCTAATCATGTTCCACCGAGGAGCGTACTGTTGCTATTAGGGGGAGAAAACTCTGAACATAAGAACTGTTGTTATTAGGGGGAGAAAGAACGTAAGTGTATTGTTCTTACGTTGGTCTTTTTGGAGGGGGAGAGAGAATTGTTTTCTAGAGAATGTACATACTTCTAAAAGGTACGTTCTCTTTTTTTTTCTCCCCTTAAAAACGTATTCTTCAAAAGACGTAACTCTTCAACGTAAAACGTTTCTTCAAAAAATATAACCCTCGTATCTAAACAACGTAGCCTTTCACATCGCAACCGTTCCTCAATGAGCCCTTTATCTTGCAGGCCGGGCTTTTAGGCCCAACATGGGTGGACGGACCTATTTAGGCCTATCATCACATATAAAAAACCCATTGGTATGTAAATCGACCTCAGTCGAATTGGCATACTACGGCACGTTTCTTATGAATGATTTTTATCGTCATGTAAAAATTATTCTTGAAGAAAAGACGTAAAAGAAAGAGCCCTCATATGGGCGGCGTAATTTCTGCTCATGTAGTCTTTTTAATTTTTAACATTATTAGTGGGGGGCTCGAGGAGAATTTGACTGCCATCGACAGGTATATAGCCATTCGCATGTGTATAGCCACGATGAAAATCTTTCTGTCCTTGTGCTGCAACAATCCATGCCACGGCGCAAGTCGAGAAACAGAGAGAGAACTTGCCGGAGTATGGCAAGACTGGAACCCACGGAACGGCGAAGCTTCGAGGGTGGGAGCTGAAGGTCATGACCAACATGGAGCACCAGATGAGGATGACGATGCGGGAAGAGGAGGAAAAGCGTTGCTCATTGCCATCCTTCACGTTTTGAGTTTGTTATAAACTTTTGGGATGCGAGAGATGGTAAAGCACCCTTTGCAATTTACAATTTACAATGAAGGATGAGATTCATTCCTTATTTGAGTGGGGCACGAGTTTGACGGAGAAGCTAGGTGGTTTAGATACTGACCGGCTACATAGTGAATTGATTACAACATTGACCCATGCTTTTTTTTTTGGACAAACATTGACCCATGCTTGTGTTGATTTTTTTTTTACTGTTTAGCATTCTTTTTGGCTCTCTTTTAAGATACTATTTGTTTCATGAAAAATAAATTATTCGGAAAATATTTTCCTGAAAATTATCGCTTATATATATTATTTACAAACATAAATGAACAAAGAATATTCTTGTCATCCATGAAAATATCTAGACATGAATTGTTATCGGTAATAAAGACATTTTTCATCGATTAATATTATCAATTGAATCAAATCCCGATTAACTGAATGATTTGGTCTCTTTTTTTTCAAACACTTGCACTCCGATTTCAATTCAAATTCTCATAGTTTGTAGTTATAATGTAAGTCGATCATGAAAGTAAATCAAAAGAAAGGATAATAACTTATATAATATGTCCATATCTTATAAATAATCAGACACATAAAAATGATAGAGAGCTGATTAAATACAATTCTCTCCATGTCCCCAATACCATTCCTCTAACTTCATCTTCTCCTAGGAAATATGATATAATACCAATTTTTAAAACTCTATCTCTATAATTAAAATCCCAATAATCATCCAATAACATGTTTCTCCATTAACAGAAAAAGATGAGATTTGTATAATACTTAATCCATAAATCGTTAATCCGCCACCAGTCATGGAGGATCTGAGCTCAAATGTTGGAATTGAGCAAGTACAAATTCAGATGGCCATTTGACTTGTGAATTTGGTACCCCACCCACACCTTGAATGGGAAAGTCATTCAAAAAGTTATAAACCTATTTTACGATGATTGATTCAATAATAACTGGCAACCGACCACAAACGAGGACCACACTTGCCTAGTGAATAAAAAAAAAAAAGAAAAGGAAAAAGAAAAATTATGAAAATTATGAAAAAAAATTGTAAAAATTATTCACATTAGTGCGAACGTTAGTGCTAGCCATTTTATATAAATGGTAGATGACTAGACCTATACCTTAATGATTTCTAACCAAAATTATATGAAAAGATTATATTAAAAAATCATCAAAAAAATTTATGATTAAATTAGTCAAGTTTATAATGGTATTAATTGAATTCAATTATCTCCCCTATGAACTCAGAACGAACGACGATACGTAGATGGGGAAGATCAGAAGTGTTTATTATTTTATTGATATTCAAGCAAACTCAAACATCTCCATCGCAAAGAGAGTTGTGGAGTACTAAGACCTTTATATTTATGCTTTGTCTTTTTGTTTTCTTTTTCTTTGATCCACGTGTAATGGGCAAGATGTAGAAAATTATTCACATGAATAATTAATTAATCAAGAAGAATCGAATCCATATATGACTATAAAATATCGAAATCAATAATTAAAGAGGAATTAAAACGTATCTGTTTGAGCCATTGTTTCACTTGAAGAAAAATAAATCAGTCTGATAATTAGGGATATATTAGAATGCCAAATTTTCCTTTCTATGACATATTTCAGTATAACAGCTTTCAATGAAATTAAACAACTAATAGGCATGACCTAACCTTTATAGGCTAAAGAGGAGACTTAGTAAATCCTAATCAATAGTGTATCAACTGAGCCATTCTCATCATGGGCTTCGGTTAAACACAATTACCTACATCTTGCTGCTCAACTAGGCCAGTTATTAATAGATGCCAATATCAAATTTAATAATATCACTATAAAGTTTAATAAATATTGGAATATCCATTAATCCAATTATTTAAAATAGAAAATTATTTAATTAACATAAGCTCATATTATAAGAAATTTCCAACACAAGATGCATGCATGAAATCCATTTTCTGATCGTGAAAAATTAAAACTTCGGATTAGATGACACATGTCATGAGATTAGTAATCTTTAAATGTGGTTTCCATCCATCCGCAGTAAACTAAAAGAATATCCTTAATATATATTTCAAAGTAAATTAATGGAGCGAAGACCCCATAATTGAGATCGAGAAATAAGAATATCAACTCATCAAAGGATTCAGGAGAATCTGTTTTAGAACTCCAAAGCAGAAAATCCGTGCATAGAATTCTTGCATTACTCGCTACTTCCTGGTATCGAAATACTTTTGCGTAATCAAACTTGCACAGAGGCTTTCAAATACATTAATAGAAAATCCATGCATAAATTCTTAATTCTTACATTCCAGGGTACTTGCTAGAATCGAAATACTCCCCGTAATTTTAACTTAGACAGACGCTTTCAAATACATTAAATAGAAAAACCAGGAAAGTGCTTTGCAAAGTAGATAGTCCGCTATCACGTGTCTCTGATCATTGCGAACACCGTTCGTTCTTTATCAAGTGGCTGTGAGCTTCAATCAATCAAATCAGCGACTTCCTGCGATAAACATTACGATAAAGAAAAGATATTTATGTTAGCATTTTCAGAAACTCACAGCACACTAATACACATGACAAACATTTAGGTACTCTTGTAGCGTAATCCTTATCCACCCAAGTCAATCACCACATATGCCTCATATTATGAATTTCCTTATGTTGGTAAGATGACACCTTCTCATGTGGCAATTGGGTGGCGGATGAGAATATTGTCTTTCAAGAGCACCTACAAATATATCTTGACATACTCGTTTTAAAGAAAGAGAGTACTCACTGCATCCAGGGCCGGGGATTGGGTCGCGTGGGCTCGGGTCACCTGCAACAACCATCATTTGCTTGATTTTATGTAGACTCAT
Organism: Eucalyptus leucophloia subsp. euroa; assembly: GCA_017140325.1. Lineage (NCBI taxonomy): Eukaryota > Viridiplantae > Streptophyta > Magnoliopsida > Myrtales > Myrtaceae > Eucalyptus > Eucalyptus leucophloia. Next base: position 35,727,259 of record CM029477.1, read on the forward strand.
TCACAAACTTGTTATGCTACCAAAAGTACCAGTTGCCAAATCGCCCTTTATGATTCAATATTTCAAAAAAGCGAAACATACCTCAAATGGCAACAATTCAGATATCTCGATTCCATCAAGAACAAACTACCGAACTGAACTCACATATACATTGCTCACCACACACACACACACACATATATACATAATATATATATATATTCAAAAAATATATATTCAAAAAATGCTTAGAAGAAATAACTAGAGAGGAAGACTGACCGGCTCTCTTCGGGCAAACCGGGATCACGGCCAAGTGAAGGGTCATGAAAATCAAGAGGAAGCATAAAATTCTGATAAGAGAGGAGGAGGAGGGAGGAGAAAGCGGTTTTGCCATTGCTTTGAGCTATTTCAAGCGCCTTCCGATTTTTTTCATGTCTATCTATATATAAGCACGACAAGATCACTAGTCGTCCCGTTCAAACTCGTGCGCCACCCTTTTTCGACCAAATGTAAAAACTCGGGCCCTTTTCTCCAACCACTTCCAAAATATTGATTACATGTATCACGAAAAAAGTCAAGATCTACCGGCATCGAAAACGAACCCCCCATCTCCCCCGCTTTACTGGCATGTCCAATTTTCGACCCCCCATCGACCGGCATCTCTGTTGCCTCCTTCGATTCCATCGTATATGCTGATGCCGTGGTTTCTACCATCATCTTCATTGCCTTTGCTGTATCTATCCTTCTGCATCCCTCCTACTTCACCCCGATGCCACGGAACCCCAATCGGACCACGACGCAAGCATATGCAATTTTTTTCGATATCGACCCACGCCCGTGTTGGTTTCTTTAGTAATGAAGCCTATTGTACGGGCTGGCTCCGTTTCTTAAGATATCCAAGCCTAATATTTGGATAAGCTCTCCTGTTCACCTTGACTAGGGCCTCACTCGTTCATTAAGTTCGTTCATGTGAAATCATGTCTGCTTCCATTTTCTTCCCACTTGCCTTTCTCTTTTGTTATATTCCAAACATCTAAGGCTTCGCGCGTGGTCAATTTGGTGAAGAAGTATTAGCACTGATTTGCGCAATTAGTGTTAATATATAGAAGGGACTATAGTAAACACGTTAGTGGCCGGCCATATGTTTCAGCGAGCAGCTGAATATGGCTAAGACCTATAAACGCAAAAACGCGTATCTAGCAAAAATCTAGTGCTTTGCCAATTGGTCCTTATTGCTTTTAAGCCACTCGAGTTTATAGGTTTTATGAAAGTCAATTTTCCATATCCCACTATAAGAGAAAACTACCATATATATATTTTTCATTAAAAAAAAGAAGAAGAAGAAGGAATTTCATCCAATTTTTGAAAATGTGATTGGAATTCGTCCTCCATTTCCTATATAAAATGAGTTTGATGAATATTGTTTGATGAGATCTAATGAAAGAATGTGTACAATCTTCATTTACTGGAATGACTTATCAATTAGATCCCGTGTTCAAATTAGTTGCTTGTCATTCATACGTATATCTTGACTAATACCGAATCACCGATGCTATTGAATTTTCCTTTTTCAATGCTACTAAAGATTTGAAGTTCATTTGGTCAATAGCGCGTATGAATTTCATTTTACTCTTAGATATTTCTCCTTTCTTTTTATTCATTTTTTTATTCACTAGTGATTTAGGAACTTACCAACTAATAGAGAGAAACATGTAAAAAGCTGAAAATTCACAAGTGTACATGCTAAGTCAAATTCTAATTTCAACAAGAAATTATGACATTTTTCCTTTTCATTTCTGAATGTTGTTGGAACCTGTCTTCACTCAAAAGTTTAAGCTTATGAGTGATAGGTCAACAATGATATATTAATCATTACACATGACACCGATTATCCTATATTTGACCTTTTTAGCATAACTCACATGTGTTTCTCAATAGGTCATGGGCATAGTAAGTGAAAGCAATAGAGGAAACAATGAAAAGCAAGTGCATATATTGAAGGATTAATTTGAATTACGGATATTAATCCACAATGCTTAGCAAAGACTTCAATCTTGGCTAAATATCGCATTATGGTGAACTGAGATGATTGGATTGCTTTTCCACTTCACTAAGCAAATTATTGGGTAAGATATTTTCCCATAAGTATACGATTATTTTAATGAAAACTTCAAGATGATAGAAATATTTTTCCAAAAATTCATTTTGAAGGAAAATGGTTAGTTTCCATTTATTTAATGGTTTAGGGAAAATGACTACCTTCTTGTCAGAATGAGAAGTTGCATTCCTTCAATCTAAGCTTCTTATTTTCACTCTATCAATTAAATTTCCATTATCAAGACACCGGAAAGTTGGAAAATAATTTCCTGAAGACAGTTTTCCTTCGAGCAAATGAACTCTAAGTGTGTGTTGCGATGCATTTGCTTGTGGCATTTGACCACCCGCCGTGGCCCTTTATAGGGCAGCAATATATTATGGATAGACTATATCATTGTTCTCTCTCGCGTAATATGGTTTCGTAGTATGCTTATTCTCTTCCAGAAAACGAGATTTGTTGCATGTAATAGCTTCTACGTTGATGTTTAGATGGACGGACAATGGTCTCACCATCTTTTACATGTCATTATCGCAATCTTGAGCCATATCTCCCAACCCCTTATTTGCCGTTTGTCTTCCCATTTATATTTACTTTTCCATGCTCTAACCTTGGACCAAAGTACGCATGAAGCCGAATGCTTAAGCATTGAAAAGTTTAAATCCTGCCTTTTCAATAAGCCAAGCTTAAAATGAAAAGATAATAACTAATAGTAACAAAACGTGACTTCCTTATGACTGATAAGAAAGATACAAATTATTCCGAAACTAACTTATGCTTGGGGTAATGAAGAGCTTCCACAAAATCACACCAATTTTTCTCTCTCCACGTCTTTTTGTTCCAATGCTCAAAATTTGCTCATAGTGGATCCTTTGGCACTAGAACGATAACACGTAGTTTCCATCATCAATGGTCTGCAACACAGCAATTAGTATTAGCCATATTCCCAGCAGCTATAATAACACATGATCGTCCCGAGGGCTCGGAGAGAACTTACGACATCCAGGGGAATGAGCTGGGGTGCTTCCACCTGCACCACCTATAGCCACAGATCAATAATTCATATGAACTGTTGATGAACTTGCTTAGGAAAGATAGAGACATTACCGACTCTGCTGTCAACACATAAAATCTATCAAGAACTAAATCGTACGACATGTTCGACGTTTGGTGCAAGCTTTCATGTGTCGGTATAAGCTAGTAATGATTTATCAATAAAATAGATCATCATCACCATCATCATCCTCAGCACACAAACACATACACAATCAGAGAGAGAGAGAGAGAGAGAGAGAGAGAGAGAGAGAGAGAGAGAGAGAGAGAGAGAGAGAGAGGAGTCGAGTATATTTACCAGCACATCCTTGAGGATTGATGGACCTCGCAGCTCCAGAGGTGAAATGGAGGTGGAGCAGCAAAACTATAAGCAAGCAACATATTAAATCGACGAGCCAAGCTCTGCTCACCATTTTCCCTCGATCTTTATGCCTTTAACTTTTACTTTCTTCTATCCTTTATATATAAAAGACCAGTCATGTTTCATGAATGCATTGGTCGTGTTTTTACGCTGTGACAATCTAGGAGCCACGTATTAGGTCATTTGCTTTGAAAACATGTGTAGTTGACGGTTTTATTTATTTTGACGAATATGTCTAATCATTCGCAAGTCTTTGCCGGTTGTTCTCGTCAGTTGACTCTCTCGGATAAAACAAATTTAGAGAGAGACGTAACGGCATTTTTTGAAATATAATAAATGACACACTTATCAAAATATTCATTTACAATTTGTCGCATCGTTTGATAGATTAATCTCATGTAAATTAGTCATTTTATCTATCTAGCATTGCTGGTGAATAAATTGACCGTGTTTGAATTATAGCCGAAGCGCAAAAGGGCTGAAGGAATCTCTGGCGAATAGATCAATCATGGTTTGATTAGAGACAAAATGACCTATCTTGTTTGAAAATCCTATTAGCAGATGATATACATTACAAGAGATAGAGAGATATTTGTTTTAGTAAAAGGACTGAGTCAGAAGAATGACCGGGTTATAGGATGAAAGAAAGTATTTTTTTTCTACACGGGTTCTTCGTAGGTGCAATTTAATGATGTATATGTTATCAACTGTATCATGTCATGACAAATAAAATATAATGGAAATAAGTTTATCAAGCTAATACAAAAGAAAGGGAATGACGTGGATATTGAAGACTTCGACAACGTAAAGCCGACAATTTTCTACGTCGCCGACGCCAAAGTGGACCAAAGATCCTAAATGAGTGACATACATCGTTTAACTACCAGACGGGGTTATACCAAAAGATGTACGTGTGGAATTTTAGTGCCAAAGAAAGACTGGTTAGTAATACGTAATAATCGTTTCGTTTATAAGCAGAAAAAAAGGAGAAATAAAAATGCTAAAATCAGTTTAATAGAAAGGAGTACGTTTTCCACTTGAGAAAATTATCCAAGAAATCTTAAACTTATTATATGGTAATTTCAATCTAAAACTTTCAATTATACCATTTGCCCTAAATATTTTGAGGATTTATCAATTTTATTTCTCCTCTTATACTTGTCTCCGTTTGGTCGGATTCTGTCACTCTTCACTGGAATCTCAGCGACATCAAGTGTGATATCTTCTGCCGACGAGGTCCCCAAAGCTTCTGAGGTCAACCACATTCATTCCCAATTTTTCGACTCCATATTTCTTTTCATTTTGCTAAGAAGAAGACGGCTCCCGATGAAAACTTCGAAGGAAGGTTAAATGGTGATTTATGTGCTCTTTTTCAAATTTTCGGTCGCCCGTAATGGTCAAGCATGCAAGTTTTAGGCTTGCTGTGAATATAACGCCTCCATCAAGGTTCCAATATAAATCAAATGCATATTGACCCTAAGATAGAAATTTGCTAGGTTTTATTGGAGATTTTAAGATGTGATTGTGTCCAATGAAGCTTGGAGGATGATTGGGTGGGGGTAGTTTGATTGTGTTGAGAAGGGTTTTTATGCATAAGATTCCGCTTTTTTTTGGGGGGGGGGGGGGGGTGGGTGGGGGGAGGGAGGAAAATGATTTTCTTTTAAAAAAATAGGAAGTTATTTTCTCCTGTTTTGAAGGTGCTTTTTTCATTGACTGAAAATATTTTCTTTAAGTAATTTATTTTCCGAATACCAAACACTGAAAAATTTGAAAGATTTTTTGTAGGAAGTTATTTTTCTCCAAATAAATGCATCAAAAGTGCGAGAATATATTATGTAAGAATAGGGACAGAGGGACATGAGCATGGAGCCACAGAGAGAGCGCCTCATGTATTATACAACGCATGAAAGTTAGGTACTTGTAATGTCATTACCCACTTTGTGCTTTTTAATGAGAAAAGTTAGGACCAAAGCTAAAGCGTGACCTAAAATTTGTACTTTTTAATGAGACTATAAAAAGTTTATGCAGTAATTGAGATTTGACTTTAAACGTTCTTCTTATAAAGAGAGTTTTAGACAGAATGGAGGCTTGAATAAAGTTTGTGCTTTTAAAGAATTAGGTGAGAAGATTTAAGTGTCATCCGGTGGGCTGTGGACCAAACTAACACTAAGAAAGTTATAGTTCCATTGCACGCCGCCTGAAAATCAGGCTCTCGAGCTACTCCCCACCAATCATGGAGGATCTGAGCTCAATCTCTGTCGATTTAGCTTGTACAAATTCAGATTTGCTACTCCCGCCCACACCCTTGAACAAAGCATGCACTATATGATAATGTGGAAGAATCAGAAGTTTGTCCTATTTAGTTGGAATTCAAGCAGTCTCACTCATAACCATCGCAAACAGAGTTGAGGACTACTACCTAGGGTTGTCAAGAACCGAACCGAATACCGAATCAAACCGAACTGAAAAATTCGGTTTTTTCAGTTTGGTTCGGTTTTCGGTTCGGTTCTCATTAAAAACCAAAATTTTTTTTATGGGTTCGGTTTTTATCGGTTAACCGAACCGAACCGAACCACAATCCGATAAACAAACCAATATTGTTTGCTCGATTTTTCATCCTTTACTCCCCAGTTTTTGCCTTTATTAGTTTTGCAGATTGTGGATTGCTCATAGTGAGTGAATCGCGACTTTTTCTCCCATTTCTTTCCCCCCCTCCGGCTCGTCGCCGTTCCGTTCGGCATGCTTCGGTTGAGCGTGAGAGAGCCTTGATCATCAGCTGGAGAGGCTCTCCCTCTTCGTTTCGTCGTCTTCCTCCTCCATCGCTCCACTTCATAAATACTCTCCCTCTCTCTCTCTCTCTCTCTCTCTCTCTCTCTCTCTCTCTCTCTCGGTCACATCGTCTTCTTCCCTCCGCTATAATCTCTCTCTCGGTCATGCTTTGGCCGATTCGTTGGTTTTCTTTTTTGGGGGGGGGCTTTTTGGGGTACTAGTCAGTCATAGATTGGAGTGAGAGCAGAGAAAGGCTAGGGTTTTGTCCATTTCCTTATCGATTCCGAGGACTATTCAGTTGTCAATCGGAGCGACTGGAGCTGTGCCAGCGGATAACGAGCGAGGGTGGGAGGAGAAGGCTGTTGAGGGGAACGTGGTCGTGTAGGCGGCGGAGGCAAAGGAGGGGGAAAGTGAAGACCCGGAGGGAGGGGAAGGTCGCAGGGTGATTTTGAACAGGAAAAAAAAAAAAGCTAAAAACTGAAAACCGAAAAACCGAACCGAACCGAACCGTTGACACCCCTGCTACTACCCCATAATGTTTTATGGCTCTTTGTCTATCCATGTGGAAGGGTTAGTATTCATATAAGTGATATTCATAGGAAAATTTGTCCAAAAAAGTCTTAAACATATTATATGACGGTCAATTCAATTCTAAACTTTTTAATTTTATTATTTTAATTATAAAACAGTTGAAGATTTTACAATATAGTCCTTTATGCTAATTGTGATAAAAAATTTGTTGATGTGAACAATTTTGCAAAAATTTAAAATTTTTGAATTTTTCCTTTTCTTTTCTATGTCCCTCCACCGGTCGTCGGGGCCTCGCAATGGTCCCCAAAGGCAAAGAAAAGGGAACAAAAATTACAAAAAATTGTACAAATGATCTTCATCAACTTCAGTTTTGTTCACATTAGTTATTTTTAGTGAAAATTGATGAACACAAATCTTCAAAAAGGTTTATGATTGAATTTGTCAAATTAAAAAATTTAGGTTAGAATCGGCTATCGTGCGATAGATTTAAGAGTTTTTTTTTTTTTTTTTACAATTATCCTTGTATTCATATTTCCGTAGAGAAAAATTAAAATTTTGAATTAGACGGGATATATCCTATTAATGGTTATGTTTAACATAGGTACCATCCATCTGCAATAAACCAAAAAAAATCCTTAATATATTTCCAAATGAATTAAGCCACATACTTGAGATTGAGAAGTAAGCATATCAATTCAACGAAGGATCCAAATAGACTTAGAACTTCCAAAGCACAAAATCCATGATTTGATTAATATAACGATCATAATTCTTACATTACACGCTACTTTCCAGCGTTAAAATATTCTTCGTAATCTAACTTAAATAGAGGCTTCCATGCATTCATAGTGTGACAGTCTGAATTTTCAAAATTTGTTTTCGATTAAATAAATCGAGCATTTCCTCGACGCGCTGATAATGCTATTCTCTGAGTTGATCACTCAAGAGATAACTAGACTATCTGGGAAAGCAATTAAATAATTTAAATGCAATGAACTTAAGAATTCGATTAGGAATCGACTGCTCGATTGTGTTGGTCTGCAAGGGTCATTATGAAACTGGTGAAATCGATCAGAGACTGAAGATAGATCAATTTGATTGAGATATGTGATCAGAGTGTGGATGATTCCACCTGATTGCAAAATACTCATTAATTGGCACTAGATCGATTTTTCTATCGTATTGGTATCTAATGCCCGTATTTGAAATCTCAATATTTTCACGACAACCGAGAGTCTTCAATGTGTCAAAGATGTACAATGTGACTCAAGATAAATCGATCATGGGTCAATTGCACCAAAAATTCTTAAAAGTTACCCAGTAGACTAGGTCACGCTAAAAATGCACCAGATTAAAATTAATTGCGAATTTGAATCCGATTTCAAAAATTGAAAGTTCTGTCATGTCACGACTTATTTTAAGAAAGTCAACTCATCCTTCGAAGAATTTTCGGAGACTTCGAGATGTTTACGGAAATTTGATTCGGATGATTCAGAAAACGAATGGAAATTCGGATGGACTAAGTCGAAGGGAATTTTAACTTCCAGATCGAGTTATTTGGCGATGGGGATTTGCAGAAAATTGTATGGGCTTTTTCCTTGGCTAAATTGAACCTCGATTTAGAGAAATGGTGAAGAAATTGAGGATTAATTGAGTGAATTCGAAGCTGGATTTTGGGGAAAACAATTTAGCCCCAAAATTTGATTAATTGTGGATTATAATTCAAGAAATAAATAGGGGACAAAGCATTTAATTAAAAAGATAAAATTGTTTGACTTTAAGTGTGACATCCCGATTTTCCAATTCTATTTTCACTAAATTGAGACGGGCATTTCGTTGGCACGCATATAGTTCCTTTCCTTGAGTCGGCCACTCATTTGAAAACTAGTTTATCAGGTGAAGCCGTTAAGAGATTCTAATGCATCAGACTCGAGAATTTGATCAAAAAGCGACCTTTTGACCGAGCTAATCTGCAAGGGTCATTATGTCACAAATAAAAATCGATTAGAGACTGGAGATAGGTCGACTCGACAGAGGCATGTGATCGAGTGTGGGTGATGCCACTAGATCGCACAATTTTAGTCGATTGGTACTAGACCGACTTTTCTATCAATTTGGTACCCTGTGTCCGTACTTGAAACCTTGAGATTACCCCAACAACCGAAAGTTGCCAATGTGTCAAAGATGTACACTGTGGCTTGAATTGATCAACCACAGATCAAATGCACGAAAGTTTCTAAAAGCTGCTCGGTAGATTAGGACGCGCTAATATCGTGCAAAAGTGAAATTAACCGTGAAATTGAGATCGAATTCTAAAATTGGAAGTCATGGTGTGTCACAAATCTTATTAGGAACATTGGATTAATTTATGGACTTTAATTGGACTCAATTGGAAGAGAATTAAATGGAATTGAAGAAATTAGCACACAAGATTCTATGCCCCGGCGAAAAATGAAATTGAACCTATTGGACTAAGGTTGTGGGAGGTTAGAATTAGTGGATTGTGACATCACAAATGATGTCATGGGGTGGGGCAAGATTGGTTAGAGTGGTGACACTTGGAGGGTGGAGATTGAATCCCAAAAAGGTGGGATGTCACTTCCCCCTTGTCTCCATCATCTTTAACCTTGGCTTGGCTTTTGAACTTGGAGGAGAGAGAGAGAACTGGTGGAGAATGAGCAGCTCGACCTCCCCTTCGTTCGCCTCCTTCGTTGCTCATCATCCACCGTTCGTCGCCATCGCCGAAGCCGTCGTGGTCGCCGTTCGTCTGCACGCTCGCGTGCAAGCCTCGCCACCCCTTTGCCGCTTCCCCTTCATCCGCCCGAGCCTCCATCCCATCGACCAAGCCATCCCAGCCGTCCGTTCGTTGTCGCCAAGGCCGCCGGAGGCCCCACTTAGCCACCGTGAGCTATTGCTCGAGCTACCGCCTCTCTCTTTCTTTGGTTTCGCGTCCAACCGACCACCGTGCCGCCTTCCTCCGAGCTTGGTCAGTGGCTAGAAGTCCCAGCAAGATCTAGTTCTTTAAGGTTTGATTTGGTCACCTTTTGGTTCTCATTTGATGTTGCTCCATGTAGGTTTGTCGTTAGCATCGTCGTGCTCTTCGCCGGAGACTCGTCCAAAAGCAATTCCAGTGAGTTTAGCTCACTAAGCCTTGATTAGAGGGTTAATAATACCTTAAGTGTGTTTATCTTAGGTTGATCGAGATTAGGTGGTTAGATTAGTTTATTTAGTTGTGGATTAGATTAAGGTGATTAATTAAGTTAAAGTATGTTTAGTTTAAAGTTAAATAGGTTTAATTTTCATATAAGCCTTGATGTGACTTAAAGGAATTTGTTTATGATTTAAATAAATGTTTCAAAATTATTGGATTATTTAATAATATATTATATTTCGAAAATTATTAAAATATTATTATTTAAAAAAATTCAAAAAATTATTTTTGATCTCAATTACTCAGAATTTCGTGCTAATCACTATTGTGTATTTAGAATTTGATTTTGATGAGTGGTTACTGCAAATTAAGTGTTGATTGTGAAAAATGTGAATTTTGTTTAGAAAATCCCAAGCGTTGGGTTTGGCATCGAAATTAGATTTTTAAGGATTAATATTGTGATTGGAGTATATGAGTGATATACAAAGTGCTTTTGGTTAAGTATGAAATGTTGTGTGATAATTAAGAGAAATTTGTCTTGAGCTATTGAGCTGGAATTGCCCCTATATGGGATGCCCCATACCACGAATGCGGGGTGCAATTGATTTTGGGCTCATGCTCCTTCGGAAACGCCGTCGATGTACTGATGAAGCTGTGCTCCTAGGTGGGGAGGTGATGCCTGGCTATATATTAGTAGATAGCCGAACTGCGAGTAGGCTATGCCATTGTGTGGCAGTGAATAATAATTAGAGCGCTTGCTGTGATTGCGAATTATGTGAAATTGATTGTGTTCCAATGGTTTAAGTTCTTATTATTACCTGTGACTAAGTGATATGAATTGTACTAACATGCAAAAAGGAAATAAGACGAGGTAAGTCTACTGTGCTGTGTGGCTACACCACTATTGGACGTATTTTCTTTCTAATAGGGGTTTAGGAGGGGTGAACTTGCTGAGACAATGTCTCACCCGTTGTGGGAAAATATTACAGGGCCGTAGATGGCGGGACCTTCGAAGAAAAATGGCATCCCAGTGTAGATTATCAAGCAGGTGCACAGCTTTCCTAATCTTGGGAGCCATTGGGTCTATGAGCTGATCAAGACCACCGTATGGATTCAGGAGGCCGAGGATGTTAGGGTACCACATAGGCTTAGGGCATGGTTCCGTTTTGGGGCTAATGGCTTTAGGATTAGTCCACTCGATAGTTTTGATATTCCACTGGCTGTGGTGGATGTTATTTTAGGTGAAGGTGTAGCTGACCTTTCTGATGGTAGGGTGGACAACCCATTGTCTCCGGACCTAGTGTAGTCAGATGTGGAAGATGTGGGATCGACGAATGAGTCTGACTAGTAGTTTTAGGATTGTTTCTCTTTTTAGTGGACCGATCCATGTTATGTAGACTGACCATTTTTTATGCACATAAACTTCGACTCATTTTGGTTGCATATAGTCTCTAGATCCTGTTGGTATATGTAAACCCTGGAATAATGATATATAAAAGTATATCGGTTTGATTTTGAATTGATTTTTTTCTTGCTGTCCTATTCCATAAGTTTTGCCAGGGGTTTCTTAGTACGTTCCGTATGCACATAATAATTGAATGTGGTCGGCGACACTGCCTAGGAATGTCGCATTTACATGACCATGACGGGTTGTTCACGTGTCTCGGGATTCGAGGTGTGACATTAAGCCCCTCCAAGCTTGTTGAACACGCTTACCCAGCTACCTCTATCGTGTCCCTCTCTCCCTCTTTCGCTACCTCATCTCTTCATTTCTTTGGCCCCGTCTTCATTCATTCCTACTTTGCTTTTTCATTTTCCTTCATCTACGATGTCCCTAGCGAAGCTACCGATTCTCCTCCACCGATTCACCCTGCCGAAGCCACTTGTCCAGCATCATTTTGAGTCAACAAAGCGGTGAAGCCCTTCTAAGCGAAGACCGAGCAACCCACCGAAGACCTTTACAGCCGTTGCCTTCATACCAGCATTTCCTTCTCCACCGAGCTGCCAACCACTGCCATGTCCTTCGATCAACCTTGCTGTCCCTCGGTCGGGTTGTTGACCCTTGCACAACCAGCGTACGCCAGCTACTTTCTCGTCCTCTTCACTGTTGCCTCACACATCTGCAGCAGCCCACCGATCCCTCTCCATTTCCCATCACCGTTCGGCCTATCTCCACCAAGCCCAGCAGAAGACCACGCTAGTCAAGTCCTCTTGAGGCCAACAAGTTCAGCTCGAAGCCCAATGTCCCCCTTGCGGCTTCTTTGTTAAGCCTGTTGAAGCAAGATCAGCCCATTTGAAGCTCAAGTCCCGTATCTCTATCAACCCGTTGGCCCAAGAAGCCAACAATTTGGCCTGGCCCGCAGCCAAGCCAAAGCCCAACGCCCAAGCCTAGCCTTTTGCTGTGGGTTTGCGAGGTTTCTTGGCCCAGTCCGAGTGTCTGTCGACGCTGCTGAAAATTCGAATTTCAGTCGCCATCGCGGTGTTCCGATCTTCGCTTTAAACCAGTAAGTTTAACTCATTAATTCTCGCTTAGTATATTAATTGTACTTAAGGGTTGATTAGATTAAATTAAGCATGGTTAGATGGATAGATTAGATTAGATTAGTTAATTTAATTATTTGCCAATGTATGTTAGGCAGATAGATAGTGCCATTAGCGAGTAAATAGATTCTAGTATTTATTTAACGAGTCTCGAAAATTTTCCAGGCCTATTCCGGAATTAGGCATTACAGGCCTAAGTATGCATTTATTGTATTTATTTAATATTTTCTGTGATTATTTAATTAATTAATTATTTTCCGAAAATTAACCTGAGATAATCGATGACTGGAATTTTGTGCCGATTGCAGTGGTACTATCTGTTTATTTAATTGAGTACTAGTTTGTGAAAATTGAGTGAATTGGTGTTTGTGGGTGTTAATTTCCAAAAATGGATAATTTTGGTGATTAAGTGAAAAATTACTGGGCGTCGGTCTACAGCGCCAAAAATCTAGTTTGGGACTGCCGAAAATAGTGGAAGGTTCAAAAGTGAAAACCTTATATTTTGGCTAAGGCTGGCCGTGTATCCACACATGTATTTTTATCAAGTATAATAAAAATGACAAAATTGATTGTATCTTCGCAACAATATACTATAACGGCTCGATGATTCGTATGTCATCTGGAGAATGGATGTTATACTATTATAGCTCAATGACTCTCTTGTCAACTTGAGAAAAAAATGCATATATATCGGCTTAGTAACTCTATATGTCATCTTGGAGATAGGACGGTATGATTTATCAGCTTGATGATTATCCTATCATCTTGAGAAGGAATTGTTTGTATACCGGCTTAGTGACTCTATATGTCATCTTGGAGATAGGATGGTATGATCCAAAGATGTGTTATAATGACTCGATGACTATATGTCGTATTGGAGATAGAACGTTATGCACATGTATGTTATAACGGCTCGATGACTTTATATGTCGTCTCGGAGATAGAACATTATGCATACCCGCTCAATAACTCTATATGTCATCTGGAGATGGGATAGTACTATCTATATTTCACTTTTGATTGAGGAATCTTGGATTTTGATCGGATTCATAGATAGTATCGAATGGGCGGACCAAGAGATGGTGGTGATGACGTGTAATCAACTGAGTCGATTGATCGATGGTTCAATCTGTTTCATTGGATGTTGTGCTTGTCAATATTTATGATTTGAATTGACTTGCAGGAAGGAAATGAAGTCAAGGTAAGCCCTCTAACGCTTGATTGTGTTTAGGCAGCCCTTAGGGCGTAATTTTATTATTAATTGGGTCTTAGGGAGTAGAACTCGCTAAGACGTAGTCTCACCCCATTGTGGGATCACATTTTCAAGTTCCTAGGTGATGGTCGTGGAAGGCAAGAAGTCCTGAAGTTTGGAAAGGTGGAAGAAACAGAATCGGCAAACCTGTCTAGCTAGTTAGTCATAGGACAGTTCCTTTTTTATTAAGCCCATATTTTTGTAAGCAACCTGATGTTGTGAATAAACCTGTTTATTATAAAAGGTTTGTTTTGGTTTGAAAAAGTTGGTCATGCTTTTCTATCCCATTATTTTATTATCTAAGGATTTATATCTGCTTCCGCATGCATATATTAAAATGAATTGAATCGGCCATACATCCTTGGATATCGTTATTATATCGACCAAGTAGGGATGGGCATGGGTCCAGAGGATCGGGACATGACACATAGATAATAAAATAAAGTGCTTCGCAATATATATGATCCATTATAATGCATCGCCGGCCATTGCAAGGACCTTTCATTCTTTGTAACCTCGCTTTGTGCTTCAATCGTTCAAGTCAGAGACGTCCTGCAATAAGCATTATGATTAAAAAAAAAAAAAAAAGGTTTATATCAGCTTTTTTTGGAAATTCATAGTACCCTAATACACACAGACAACAACTTGGGTACTCTTGTAACATAATCCTTATCCACCCAAGGCCAATCACCACATACGATGAATCTCCTTGTTTTGATGAAAATTGATACAACGATGCATCTCATGTGGCATTTGATTAGGGGCATATGAGAACGTCATTTTTCGAAAGCACCTATAATTATCTCTTGATATAGTTGAGAGGAAGCGAGTACTCACTACATCTAGGGCCCTCGTTTGGGTTGCTTGGGTATGGTTGACCTGCAACATGAATCATTGCTAAATTTTACTAAAATCCGTTTACAGACTCATTAATGCTATTAAAGTGCTATTTACCATATTACCCTTTATGATTTGATGTTTTGAAAAAGGAGCAATATGCTTCCAATCGCTACGTTTCAAACATCTCGACTCCAGCAAGATGAACTATTGAACTGAATTCACATATGCATAGTATGCAACGTGAATTGCACAACTGATATTGGATTACGCATCTACGCCTTATATATACAATGGATAAGCTCAAAAAACTGGAAGAAAAAGATAAGAAAGGAAGACTGACCACTGCAATGGCCAGGTGGTAAGTCCTGTGCGAGCAAGCGTAGGGTCATGAAAATCAAGAGAAAGCACAAGATTCCGATAAGAAGGGAGCGGGAGGAGGGGGAGGAGGAGAAGGGAGACAAAAGCAACCGTGCCATTATATCTTGAATTCCTCGATGCGCTTTTCTTCTCTACGTCTCTATATGTATAGGCACCACTAGATCATTAGTCATACATTACATAAACAACAACGTTGTACAGACTTACTTGTGATGCAACTACCCTGACTTGGTCTTTGGCTGCCAATAGGTTGAGCACTACATACATAAGAGCCAGGCTTAAAGAGTGAATCCCAGTTAGTCCTCTCACATCGATTTCATCCCGTTCAAACTCCATAAACTTAAAGCTTATTTAACAAGAAAAAATATTTTTGCCAGAACGCTGATTACGTGCATCATATGGAAAAAGTTAGTATTGATCAATTATAACACTTTATTTAGTTGTTTAAGGAGTGTTATGAGACGTCCCTCAACAAAATCATACAAAAAATGAAACCCATCTTTTTCCCATGCTAGATGTTTTGACATTTTAGAGATTGGCCATGATTTTTTACTCGACAGAGTTGGAAGTCTTGCCCACTGGATTCTACTCTCTTCAGTCAATTAAGAGCATACAGATAACTCCCTACGAACGAGTAAAGCCAATAGAAATCATGACATCCATTTCAAGATAGCGATATTACAAAGATACTTGAGCATTTGAATATCACCCGCCTAATTAATTATCAACCCACTCAGTGCTCATCTTGCAGTACCACGATGTTTACGTAAGTTTTCTTCGTTTATGCCAAAAGATGTACGCCCGGTTCTTTTAATGCCAATGAAAGAGTGCTTAGTAAAATGTAAGATCGTATGGTTAGTAAAATGTAAGATCGTGTGGTTTGTAAGCTGAAAAGAAAAGATAGAATAATAAAGATTGACCCAATCTAATAAGGTGAAGTAAAATTTCTGCTTTCCTGCAGAACCGGAATATTATGAATAAATAATTAGATATAAATATTGTGACGGTCTGATTTTTCGCTTCTATTTTCAATTAAATAGTTTGGACTTTTCGTCGACGTGCTTATAGCGCTATTCTCTGAGCTGATCACTCGTAAGATAACTTGACTAATCGGAAAAGTTATTAAAGGATTTTGATGCAACAGACTTGAGAATTTGACTAGGAATCGACTACTCAACCGTGTTAGTCTACAAGGATCATTTCGGCACAGTCAAAAATCTATCAGAAATCGGAAATAGGTCGATTCGATAGAGATAAAATTAGGCTTGAGTGATTCCAACTAATTACAGAAGTCTCGTCGATCGACACTAAACCGATTTTTCTATTATTTTGGTATCCTGTGCTTGTAATTGAAACCTTAAGATTTTTCACGACAATCGAGAGTCGTCAATATGTCGAAGATGTACATTGTAGCTCAGGAATAGTCAACCACGGGTCAATGCACCAAAAATTCCCAAAAACTAACCGATAGTTTAAGTTGCACTAAAATCACATTTTGATTAAAATTAACCGAGGAAATGATGTCGATTACAGAAATTAAGAATTGTCACGTGTCACAATTCATCCCAAGGACATTGTTACATCTTCTTAAAATTTATTAATGATGCGAATTGTCCATGAAATGTACAATATCAACAAATTAAAAGAGCAAGAAAATTGCCACATTTTAAGTAGGATTTTAAGACATCTAATGTGAAGCAATTTAAGAGGTATTATAAGTGGTTACTAAGGGACTTGACCCTATTGAATAAGATATTAGATTGGTAATTAAATAAAGAAGAAAAGTCTCCTCAAAAAGGAAATTTGTAGGAATCCCTCTCTCATACAATTTCACCTCAATTTCTTTAGTATTTAATGGAGATGGATTTGGAAAATATAAAATGACCACTTGATAGGGAAGGGAACTCAATCTCCATTGGAAAAAGCTACTAGAATCCACTTCAAAATTCGGATTCAGCAATTTACATGGATTCCAACCTTTTCTTTCGTCTCCTTTAGAGGAGACAACGCTGGAAACTTTGTGGGGCCTATGATGGTGATAGGTGGCCAAAATTTCCATGGAAAATTAAGCCAAAAGCTAAAGGAAACTTCAATAAAACTTCCAAGCAATTTTCACTCTCCTTCCCCACCCTTTTCTCACACATGGAAGTCTGTCTACTGTATTTTACACGGCAACTTCCATCTTTCCCTTTCTTCCTCTTAGTTTATTCTTCTCCCTTGTCTCTTTCAACGTACAAGCTGTTGCTTTCTTTTCCCTTGAACGTGCTACTTCCATTTTTGCTCCCTCTTAAACGACAAACTGGAGATTAAGAAACAAAACAAAGCAATGCGTGAACGTGACGTTACAAAAATATTCTTGGACCCACATAAACGTCGACCGCCTACCACCATGGTTTTTATATATAGGTCGGATAGTTCGAGTGAGGAAAAATCTCCCTCACCCGCACAAGAACTGCGTAACTGACCAAAATCCATATTTAGTTTCCTCTACCGAAAAATTTATAAGTTCATGTGTTGCTATTGCCATCGCACCACAGCACATTCTTCTGCGGTTTCAGCTCAACACCATCACCGAGAGGATCAAGGCTGGTCTCTGTGTTGCTGCCCAACCACCAACGAGAGCCGCCGTTAGCTGTAATTAGATGAGTTATCTTCTAAATCTGGACTAGGGGTTGAGTATCTCTATTAGGAATTCGTGCAAGTTAAAAATATGTAGATTACGTTATATATGGATGGATATTGGTTAGGGATGTTATGATGGCCATAGAAAAGCTTAGATAGGGTTTAGAGAGCAAGACAAACGTCGTGGAGGAAGATTCGGACTAGAATAGTAGCTGATTTCTGAAACAGTTTCTAGGACGTGTGTATTTTGCTAATTTTGTGGACAACTGTGTGTTGCAATTTTGAAAGAATTTTATTCTGAAGAAACGTTTTGGACATCTTGAATAGTAACATATATTTTTCTCTTAATTTTTAGAAATTAAAAAGATGACGATTTTAATGTCGTCATCCTCGGAACAGTAATTTGGACAGTTTTGTAACCCGTGACCTGTTATGATTTTGAGAGCTGTTAATGACTTTTAGAGGTCTAATTTTCAATCAGTTCCTTCATGAAAGTTGTTCGTTATAACTTTTAGTTTAACATACTTAAATTTCAAGTCAAACGGACCAAATTTCGACCCAAAAATGAATTGGCTTCGATAAGTTAGGCTCTTTGGAACTGGACCCGATTTTTGTGCTAGATAGAAATAATTTCTTGGCCGAATCCAGAGGGATCTGGATCTCAGTGTCTCATGAAAAATGTTTTTTTTATATGTTTTCTAGCACGTGTCCGAATTTGAGAATTTTTCGAGATCGTATGAATGAGTTTCTGATTTCGAAATTGGGAGAGCATTATTGGGTAGTTCTCTGTCAATTTGGATGAATAAGAGTATATGCTTGTTTTAAAGAATTCTTGCTATGAAAGTGCTCAATTGATGCTGTGGATGCGGTATATAATTAATTATTGAAATGTGACATCGATTATATGCATTCATAACATGAGATTCCGCCACGAGCCTTTGGGGCCGGGCGATGCTCTTTCGAGAATGCCCCATGTCAACGGATGCCGGTCGCAGTGAAGCTAGACCGATGCTCCTTAATTGGAATGCCGTCTAGATGTAGACGTTGCCACGCTCAACGGTGTGAGGCGATGCCCGATTATGCCGGAAGACTGTTATCTGAGCATTGAAATTATTTGTGACACATGAAATGCCCGGTTATGCTGGAAGACTGTTATCTGTTGCATTAACTGTGATCTGTATGCTTACATGGATATTCACGCCCTTGCATATGCTCATATTAAAGTATTTCTGTGATGTATGAACTTGATACTGTTATAAATGTTTTATTTGATACTAATATGCAGGAACTTGCTGACATTAAATGGGTGGTAATAAACGTGATTAGATTGCATGCTGAGTGTACCCTTCTCCTACTCTGGATTTAGGGGATTTACTTGCTGAGATATGATCTCACCCTTTAGTGGGCTAATATTTTTCAGGTCTCTAAATGGAGGAAGGCCAGATCGTGTACAGTTGGTCGTAGTAAAGGAGGAATAGGACTCTCGCTATCTCCTTCCAAGTGATGATGGGTTTTCCGTCAAGACTAGATGTAGGGCGACGGCTCACCCCCGAGATATCGAGAAATATGGTATTATAGTAGTAAACCCCGGCTTTATAGATATAAGCTTAGTTAGTAGATAATCAAACAGCTTCACTTTTTGTATCACCTTAGGGTGTTAAACTGGTCTATATGTATAAATACTGTGATGTTTTAGGTGTGGCTTGTGAAAAATAATATTCTACGTTTCTATCCCACTGTTTTGTTGTATAGAGATTATTTTACGTTTCCACATGTGCAAAATAATGAATGGGTCGGCAACGGTTCCTGGGATGTTGCAAATTTTAAAATCGACCATTGAGGGATGTGCATGTGCCCGGGGTTCGGGTCGTGACAAATATATATGTAGACATTTGTAGTATATTATGATAGTTTCGGGTGTATTGGGTTAAGGAAAAAATCAAAGTGTGTATGTTGCAAGATTTGGATTAAGTGACAAATAAAAAGTTAAAGTCTATCCAAGAACATCAAAAAGAAAATAAAATCCATAGATAGGTTAATAGTAGGAAAAATTGACTAAAAAGTTTTAAATCTATTACATTTTTTCTAATTTAGTTATAAATCTTTTAATTCTGTTAATTTAATCCAACTTCTTCACATTTTATTAATAGAGTCTATCTAGTCAATTTCAATGAAAAATTATTAACATGAACATTGACCATCTTACGTGGTAATGAAAATAAAATTTGCTAGCTTACATGTCGAAGAAGGTGTGTTTGGTAACGTTTGCTAGCTTACATTGACCATCTTAAGGGCGTGTTTGGTAACGTTTCTATTCAAAAATTATTCCAGGGAACAGAAATAGAAAAAACTATTTCTGCTCCGGGGAATAATTTTTGAACAGAAGAAGGCGTTTGGTAAACTTATTCGAGAATAAAAAATGAATAGAAACACGTTTGGTAAATTTGTGTTCTTTTTTTTCTTTTAATTTTTAATATTTTTATTTTCTTTGTCTTTCTTCCTTCTTTTTTCTTCTTTTGGCCGGTCGCCGGCCTTGGCCATGGTCGGCGATCGGCCGACGAGGGCTGATGGCCTTGCCCGGCCACGGTGAGGCTCGGCGGCCCTCGGCGAGGTCGAGCCTCACCGTGGTTGGGCGAGGCTCGGCCTTGCCTTGGTTGGGTGAGCTCGGGCTCGCCTAGATCCGGCGAGCCCAAGCTCGCCCAGCCTTGCCCCACA
This sequence comes from Eucalyptus leucophloia subsp. euroa, assembly GCA_017140325.1. NCBI lineage: Eukaryota > Viridiplantae > Streptophyta > Magnoliopsida > Myrtales > Myrtaceae > Eucalyptus > Eucalyptus leucophloia. Next base: position 35,747,546 of record CM029477.1, read on the forward strand.
CCGGCGACGCTCCGGTGAGGTCGCCAGCCCTCGACGATGTCGCCGACCCTCGACGGCCGATCGCTAGCCATGGCCGAGGCCAACGACCGGCCAAAGAAAAAAGAAAAAGAAAAGAAGAAAAAAAGATAAGAAAAAGAGAGGAGAGAGAAAATTTGTTCTTAAAAATTGTTCCAGAAACAAGAAATATGTTTTTCTTGTTTCTCGGTTCTGTTCCAAATGTGTTCCTGGGAACAAAAAAATATATTTGAAACAAAAATGTAAACAAACGCGTTTATGCTCTTTTTTTGTTTCTTAGAACAAAAAAACAGAAATTTTGTTTATAAACAGAAAAAAAGAACATTAACAAACAGGGCCTTAGTATCCTCGAGCCAAAGTTCTCATTGCTAGCTGCTGTATTGGCCGCCGCAAGAGCGAGGCCATGCGCTCTGGCTCCTCGAGTCGGTCGCCTCGCCATCGCTGCGAATGTTGAGGGTGATCTTGGCACCATCATCGTCCTCGGCTTTTGTGCTTCAGAGCCATCATCGTCCTAGGCATCACTGGCCCAAATGCCTCGTTTTTTCATGACAGGCACAAGTTCGCACTATAACAAAGAAATACTTCCTTATTTGGTCCTATGCAATGGGTGACGACTGCATAATTCCCTAAGAATGAACATAAGACCGTTTTTGGGTCTGAGTAATGGGCGACAATTGCCCATTAATGTCCAAAGTTGGTTGTCCAGCTTGAACGTTATCGGATCGGACGCATTGGGTTGGTTGAAAAGAAAATATAAATTGAAATTATTTTTCAATGAAATCCAAATATCATAAAATATTTTTAATTATATATAACCAAACAAAGGAAAACCAACCGTATTTTAGGAAAATGCTTTCCACAAAAGTTTTTTCTTTTATCAATGAATTTTCTGCGAAACAAACACACCCAAAATTGCAAATGTTTCTCAATCCAGAAAGAAGCTATTTTAGTTTAGCTAAAGAATTGGGGGATTAATTATGTGCCATCTACCATATATAATTGAGTTTTATAATATCTCGGTTAAAATTTCAATAAGCACATTCGAGGGCCTATTTATTTATACATTAAAAGAGATATGAATAAACTATATTTTTTTTCCTTTCTGCTTTCCTATTGAAATCTTAGGTATTATTCATCTTTCCAAAATAATATGAAAATATTGGAAAAAAAAATGATATGTGAATCTATATACAGACATTTGAGCATTTGTGAAAGTTTCGACAGTTTTGAATCTAAAATAAAAAGCCAAAGTACATGATTTATAAAAATTGTAATCAAGCAAGAAGCATCAATCCAGACAGATTGAGTAAATTCACTCTAGTTCGCCGATATAATATTCACGCTTGGCTTTATTTATACAATTTTTTTGCCTGCCATATCTTGTTGCTCCTAGGTCTTCAAGCTTCTTCAAAAGTTATCCTTGTGGAAGTCGGACTTCGTGGATGTCTTGTCAGAGAAATCCAAAGCCAAGTGCGTCAACTCCTTTGTCGACGCTGGTACCAATACTAATCGTTCGTACTGATCTCTATAGTCGTCAACACGATGTTACGTGTACGTGCATTGATAGATAAACCAGGAAAGAGCTTTGCAAAGACTTTTTATTCTTTGTCACTTGGCTGCGAGCTTCGATGGTTCAAGTCAGACGTCCCATAATAAGCATTTATGATTAGGAAAAGATGTTCATGTTAGCATTTTTAGAAATTCATAGTGCACTGATACACATGAGAAACATTCAGGTACTTCTGTAGTGCAATTTTAATCCTCCCAAGCCAATCAATGCATATGCCTCGGGTTATAAATTCCATAATGTTGATGTAAATTAATGTGATGACCTCTTCTCATTTGGCAATATGTTGGCGGATGAGAATATCATAATTCGAGAGCACCTATAAATATATTTTGATATACTCATTTTAAAGGAAGAAAGTACTCACTGCATCCAGAGCTCTAGTGTGGGTCATCCGGGTTCAATTCACCTGCAACATCCATCATTTGCTAAGTCTTACTTAAATCCGTTCACGGACTCATTACGCTATCAAAAGTACCTATTGCCAAATTACCCTAGGTGATTTAATATTTCGGAAAAGTGAAACATATCTCATTGCAACAATCAAATATCTCGACTTAAGCAAGAAAAACCGCCGAACTGAAGGCACATATTATATGATTCACAGCTTAAATTGCTCAACTAATATTCCATTAATCGTCTGCCTTTTATGTGTATCCAGTAGATTAGTTTAGAAGTCGAAACAACTAGACGGAAAGACAGACCACTGCACGGCGGCCTCTGCGACCATGCCCAGCAAGTGAAGGGTCATGAAGATCAAGAGAAAGCACAAGTTTCTGATAAGAGAGGAGGCAGAGGAGGAGGGAGAAGAAAGCAGCAGTGCGATTTCCTTGAATTCTTTGATGCTCTTTTACTTTTTAATGTCTACGTATATATACGCAGCACAAGATCATTAGTCATATATATATCTATGAACAACAACACTGTACCTGATTACTTGTTTTGCAGCAACGCTGACTTGGCCTCCGGCCGCAAACAGGTCAACCACTGCAAGCGAAGGAGCCGTGCTCATAGAATGAATCCCACCCCGAGTCCTCTCACATCATTTCCATCCCGTTCAACCTAAACACGCCATTAACTTAAGGCTTATCCAACAAGAGAATATCGTTTTTCCAGCATTGACGCGGGGACTTTTGAGGGGATGACTTTTTCTGGAAGACCAAAAGCTGAAATCCTGCCTCGTTCTCATATTCAATGCCTTTTGACATTTTGTAATAAGAAGATTTTCCATGGTGTTGCTGTAGCTGTTGCTGCTGTAGAGGTTGGCAAATGGTCTTTTCTCGAGAAAGCTGAAAGTCTTTGCCCCGTTTCAATTCGGTTCTCCATATTTGAACCCGTCATATACCCATTTGAACAGTCGGCCAATGCATACAAATTGAAATTCCCTTCGAACGGGCAAAAACAAATAGGGTTCATGACATTCATTTCGAGATAGTAACATTATAAACATACTTACGGTACTCTTAATATCACCCCGCCTAATTAATTATCTAACCCTCTCGGTATTCATCTTACGGTACCATGATATTTACGTAAATCTTCTTCATAGCCTACGAGGAGCAGATGAACGATCCTCAAACCCTACAGTGAGGGACATACATTGTTAACCACCAGATGGGTTATGCTAAATTTGATGGCTTTATCAGAGAATTGTGCATTCCTTTCTTTGCCAATGGTATTTTAACACTCACTAACTCTTTGAGAAATTTACCAACAAGAAAAAAAAAAAATTGCCTTTTTGGCCTAATTCCCTTATAAAGTACCAACTTTAGGTCACATCCTAATTCTGAACCAAATTCTGTGTCTCAGTTATGGCTCAAACTTTTTATGTCACATAAAAACGATACAAACGTTCGGTTGTTACCAAAATCTTGTCCTAGTCAAGTTTCTATCTAATGAATGCTATTAAAAATTCCACGTGTACTCAGCGAAAATTTGATGGAAACTTGACAAGATCAGATTTGGGTACCGAACTGAAAGTTTGTGCCTTTTTATGTAAGAAAGGAAAGTTTACACCAAAATTAAGGCCTGACCTAAAGTTTTTGCTTTTTAATGAGACTAAAAAAAGTTCATGCAAGAACTAAGATTCGACCTTAAGTTGGTGACTACCGGTGGATATAACATAATCAATCAAGGATCGCATATCATGCGGATATTCTAATTGTGCTTTGATTCTAGTGCAAGTTGGAAATAACGTTATTTACCTTGGACTGCTTGTCATGCGGATATTCTAAATTGTGCTCTGATTCTAGTGCGAGCTAGAAATAACATTTGATTTTGGTGTAAGTTGGAACAACTAGCAGTGAATTGAGTTAACATGTTTAATCATGGACAAAGCTATTGGCAAGAGGAAAATGCCAATTGATTTCTGGATATTAATGACCAAATGTTGCTATTGATATGTGGCGGTGATTGACCAATGATCGTATCGGTGAGTAACAACTATATTGATGACCAAGTATTATTGTGCAAAGACAATTGGTTAATGATTCTTTGATAAACCTAAATACCAGTGACTAAGCACTGCTATCGATATATGATGGCGGTTAGTCAATAACGGTTTAACTACGTGATTAATATCAAGATAAGTATTGAGAAAGGTTGAAATTTCTTTGGACAAGGACCACTTGGAGTCATGAAGTTTGAGATCATGGCAAGCAAATTACACTCGAAGATTCAAATAAGAATCATTCAAATGGAGTAATGAAGCCTAAGATCGTGGCAAAGAAGTTACACCCGAAACATTCAGATAATAACCCCTCATAAGCGGTTATCAATTATGTTAGGCTATAAATACCTGAAGTGTATTTATGTAAAAGTCTTCGATTTTCTTTTCAGCAATTCAAATATCTTTCAATTCTCGTACTTTAACCGTAGTTTCGGATATCTCCTCGTCAATTAAATTATGACGTTAAATCTCTGTCATTTCACTTTATTGTCGATTAAATTTCGCAAAGTGTTTTGTATTACGGTGTCAATTAAACTTCCAGCAAAGCATATCTATTCCTTGTGATTCATTGAGACTACTACCTAGAATCGCCACCAAATCCGTCGCCTCTTAAATAAGCTGAAGAACTAATCCCATCGAAAGATGTTTCGTCAATCGGGACCCTTTTCGGCAAAGCAGTACTTTCGAGTACTATTGATTAATTATCACCCGCTCGGTATTCTTCTTATTAAAGTCTTGTGAATTGTCACCAATAAAAAAAAAAATTATCTTCTTTTGTTCATAAACCTTATTAAACTTGTTCGTGTTATAATACTTAAGAGTAATAATTAGGAAAAAAAAATCTATATATACACGCGATTACGATGGGCCGGTGGACCTTTGACAAGCCCGTCTATCCAACGTCGGCCAATTTTCTTAGAACAATGGGTCCAGGCCCAATTCAACGGACCCGGAACGTGAGACCCGTCCGGCCCATTAATTATTGGGTCCGCTAGTCAGGATGGGCCCGGCCCAACTCGACAAAGGACGGTAGTAGTAATTGCAATTTCATGCCGTACGCTGACAAAGAAAAAGAAAAAAAAGAAGTGCCACCACACGAACCAGAATTTAAAAAGGCCATTTTTATTTTCTCAACCACACCTTTTCATCCACACATATAAAAAGCCAAATTTTTCCATTTTCCTTTTTCTTCATTTTTCCCCTTCATCTGCCTCCTCCCACGAGCTCACGCGAAGTTCGATTTCCGCAGCTTCTCAGCAGACCGCCATGAACGAGACAGCTGTCCCCGCATTCCTGCTCTTCAGCCCCTCGGAGTAGAAAGATTCGCCGCCGACGAGCGACTCCCCGCGCCGGAACCCGATTCGATGGCCGCGGCATTATTCGCCCCGCTCGCCCCCTCAGTGCCGCCGTCCTTATCTACGTCCTCCTCCTCCTCCCCGCTCTACGCCGGTGGAGTTCGCCTCAGGAGCGGTGGCGGCGGAGCGGCGGCGGGGGCTTCTCGCCTTCCCTGCCGCTTCGATCCTCGCGGCTCGCCGCCTCGAGGGGAGTCCGCGCGCGGCGCTGCCGGACGGCGATTCGAGCCGCCGCTGACTACTACGTTACCCTCGGCGTCCCCAAGTCCGCGAGCAGTAAGGAGATTAAGGCCGCTTACCGAAAGTTAGCTCGCCAGGTTAAACAGTCTCTCCGTATTTTCTTCTTCTTTTTTCTGCTTTTGCTTCGTGCGAGCGGATTGCCGAGAGAGCTCTGCGAAGACGGAGCGATGAATGGAGCGTCGTTTGTGAGTTTTGGGAGACATTGAGATGAATGATTGGTTAGGGATTGCGAATTTTGAAGACTGGCTTTGTTAATCGGATAAGTATTGGTAGTAGTTCATACTGGCTATCGGAGTAATTTCCAGGACATGTTACGTCGTAGTTTTGTCTCTAATTAGTTTTAGTGAGCCACTCGGGATTTCTCGGTTTGTGGACAGTGGATGCAGTTTGGTTGTTTGTACGGCTGTACCAGTATTGGCATTCAAGTTATGCGCAAGAAGTTGTCGTTGAGACATGCGCATTACTTTGATCCCCCTCCTGGAAACTCAAGTTCTGTTGCTATATTTTGCAGTACCACCCCGATGTCAACAAGCAGCCGGGAGCTACGGAGAAGTTTAAGGAAATCAGCGCTGCATATGAGGTATGCCTCAGCTTTGAGGAACGAGAATTTCCTGTGTTCTCTCAAAGTTTTCTTTTAAATGACACATACTGAATAAAGTCATCTCACGATCTAGTGGAAAAGATGTTCTGCATGCTAGTTGGTAATGATTGTAGATTTAAAGTTTGGTCCTTGGCTTGTTGTCAATTGCTAGGAAGAAAATTGGCATGCTAAGTCAGTTCATGTTGGGTTGCACTTTTGGCTTTGGCTTTTGTAGATAAGATAGGGAGGAAGAGGCACTTGTTTAAAGTGGTGTGGATTAGTAAATTCGTGACATTTTGATGCTCAAACCAGGAGTAATGATTTTATTGAAGGCACACTTAACGAAAGTGGCAAAGCAAAACTTAAGAAGTCACTGGTATAGACAATAAGAAACATGCTTTGGCAAGTTTATAGTCATAATGAAGCTTATGGCCGTACAAGGATTGTCTTTAGCGGATGATGGCAAATTGGTCATGTTGTTATTTCATGGTTTGGCAAAACAAAAGTATGCGTCTGTTCTGTTTCAAATGACTGATATTTGTGGGGTTAGAAAACATTATTTGGAGAATTTCAGTAATCTTTGATTTTCTAAGATGTATCTCTGTAGGGCTGACAACTTTGCTATTGTTCAGCTGTCGATTTCATTCTTCGCTGATGTAGTATTATTTATGCTGTTGAATCATTGCCATAATCAGGTGCTTTCCGACGATAAAAAGAGGGCTTTGTATGATCAATATGGTGAAGCGGGAGTAAAGAGTACAGTGGGGGGGCCATCAAATGCTTATACGGTACTGGAGAGATCATAATCATACATGAGCGACTTGCTCTATAGAACATTAGAAAACCTGATGATTGCTGCATTAAACGCAGTTCTTTCCTCACATTTTGCAATGTTCTTCACTCAGACTAATCCTTTCGATCTATTCGAAACATTTTTTGGCCCAAGTATGGGTGGTTTTGGGGGTATGGACCCAACTGGATTCAGAACAAGCCGACGTAGCACTGTTATGAAGGGTGAAGATCTACGGTGAGTGCGGGTAATAGTTGTTTAACTACTCATTGGCCCCTTACTTGCTCTATGTGCACTTGGTGCTTCAGGAGATTTGACCATTGCGTGGAACACTGAAATCCAACTACTCTATTGATATCTATTTTCTTTGTGTTGTCCTGAGCAGCCATTCTTATTTATGTTTTAGAATTAAAAATGTTCATTGGATGACTAAGTTTTTAGATGCGTGTCAGTAAAGGGCATCCTACACAAGGGTATAATTAATAGGAAAATTGATGTTGATCTTTTTTTCTCTCGTGTTTTCTTTTTTCTTTTCCTCTTCTCCCTAGACAGGGGTATAAATCTCTACATATTAACTCGCGTTTCCATACTTTTTTAGTTATGACATGACTCTACAATTTTCTGAGACCATATTTGGAGCGGAGAAAGAATTCGAGCTCTCCCACTTGGAAACATGTGTCGTTTGCTCTGGTACTGGAGCAAAGGTTGGTTCCAAGATGAGGATATGCTCAACATGTGGTGGCAGGGGCCAGGTCATGCGAACAGAGGCGACTCCTTTTGGCATGTTTTCCCAGGTATGAGCCCTAGATAAGTTCTTTTAGGATGACTGAACAAATGCTTTTGACTTTCTTGTCCTGGGTTTGGTTGTTTGGTGCCTGCAGTTGGCTAGGGGGGAAAAAAGAAATCAGTCAATTCAAGATATATGGTTTTTTGAGAATCTGTAGTTTTTGTAATCAAAGTATTACCTGCCATAGGACTTTTGTATCAGGTCTAAAATGACCTTTTTTTTATGGTTTTGTATAAGTAAACAGGACTTGCAACTGTTTATGCATCAGGAGATGTTATCTTTACCACTAGTGAAACAGACAGATACTGATAGAACACTATACTTCTGCTAAGCATTGTCTACAGATAAGAGGTTAATTGGAATTATGTCCAGGAGGAGGTGCTGACCCAGAAATTCTCAGCTCAATTGGCCATGTCCATTTTATGTACTTTATCCTTACTTGCTTGAGAGAAGAATTTAATCCCTTGTCAAATTTTCATCCTCTTTAATTATTTTACAAGCTAAGTGTCACTTCAGAATATTGAAAAACATTTACGTTAGGTGTCTGTTTGTCCCAATTGTGGTGGCGATGGTGAAGTCATTTCTGAATATTGTCGAAAATGCTCTGGCGAAGGGCGTATTCGGGTCAGAAAGGACATCAAAGTGAAAATTCCACCTGGAGTGAGCAAGGGTAGTATCCTCAGAGTTGCTGGAGAAGGTGATGCTGGACCAAGAGGGTATGATATATCATTTTGTAAACTTGGAGTCTATCTTGCACTGTTAATGAATCTTTGGAATGGATTTTTTGACAAATTTATATAGGCTTTCGGAAACGAACTTTGAGAATTGCAACATGATATTTCTCTGCCTGGATTTAATGACTATCTGTAGAATCAATTTCTGTAGCTATTACAATTTTTCACATAACGGATGGGAATATTTTATCAGCAATCCAGCTGTTCGCAGTTTCATATATGACAAAAGCTGGCCAAGTAGTCATTATGCTTGTGGTCAAATGGGGAAAAAAATTATCTCATGCAATTGCTCATGTCGACTTCTTGTCAACCCAATTATGTTTCTCCCTTCAACTTGCCAGTAAAGGGTATAATCTTTAATAGGTTATACATTTTCCAGAAAGTCTTCAACGTGATTAATATTTGAATAAACTTGCCATTAGTGATGGTTCAGTAAGCTGGGGGTTGTGCTTTCCTTTTCCTTCACTTGTATCCAATGGGTAACATCCCCTTCAAATGTCCCCTCAGCTTCCTTTTTGAAGGGAAGAGTCTTGAAAATTAAAGACATTTAATGAATTTAGTAGCTTTGTCTGACAAAACATAAAGACAGTCAACAAAATATACTTCTCTATGCTCATGTCTATGCAAATGGCAAAAGCTTCTCCACTCTCTTGTGCCTTAATTATCTGTTTTCTTTGGCATTTTAACATCTTTTATACAATCATCAGTTTTGAACTATTCCCCCTTTATGAGTTGTTTTCCTTCTTTTTGGCCTCTGGCTTATGAGTGGCACTATCTTCCTTTAGTGCCCTTGCCAACCTCATTGGATCAGGGGTATTCCACTAAATAGGCCATCTGCACAGTCAGTTGTTGAGGAAAATTGTAAAGTACAGTCCCTCTGCACCATGGGCTGTATGTTTGTTATCTGGACTTCAGTCTGGAAGTAGCCTCATGGACATTAAAATGAACTGTTCTTTCTCTGATGTTGTCGCATTGCAGGATGAAGTAATATTTCACATATTCTGCCTTTCAATTCATGGTTCATGGAAAAGAACAATTCTTACGTTTTTATCAAGTTATTTCTTTCTTCATAGTTTAAACTAAGAAATTCATGTCTTTTGATTGTTCACGTTTAATTTCCCTCGACAGCAGAGCATTTTCTTTGTTTATTTTTTTTCTTCCTTATGCGTATAGAAACCATCTCATCGATAGAGAATTTGACAATATATTGCATGACACCATAAACATTATAATTATATGAATTGGTAACTGGAAATCCTTTGCAAAGTTTGTTCAAGAATTTTAATTGGTTAATTTTCTCGTCATCAGGGGTCCTCCAGGTGATCTCTTTGTATATCTTGAGGTTGAGGAGATCCGGGAGATTCAAAGAGATGGAATAAATCTCAATTCTACAGTAACCATTAGCTATCTAGATGCTATATTGGGAGCGGTGGTGAAGGTAATACCTTAAATTTCCTTGATAAGCTTACACTCTGTTTCATTTTGTATTTATAGTAGAGATAATTGTTAGAGGGAACAAAGATGCAGTTATAGGGAGAGTAAGGCATGCCGAATTAAATGTTTCGACAATGAGAAAGACAAATTTGAAAGGTAGAAATCTCTAACTGCCCTGAGTTTTGGCAAAGCTATCCTTTTTTTTTGGTAAGGGTGGCAAAGCTATCCTTTCAGAGCTGAATAAGCCAATATATATATATATATCATCAACCTTCACTTATATAAGTCGAAGCCTTGGCCCTTCCTAGTATTCATACCATCCAAGTACATTGAATAATAGCATGAGTACAACAACCGGAGGCACATTGCCATTTTAATAAATTTTATTCCTCTGAATTGTGATGTATGGCAAACTTTGCAGTCAGGGCATCCCCAACACTCATGTGCCAACTATGGCCAAAACCACTTTTGTTACGTGCCAAACCAACCACAAAATAGCTAGTAGAGCAACAAACTTGTCATTAATTGGTCTTACGCTCTCTCAAGTACTTTAATAAAAATGCAATAATTGAAGATGCAGCATATGCAAGGGTTTTCTAAATGACAGAAATCGACTTGATTCTCAATGCTATTTTTTTCTTTTTTGTGGTTATCTAATTGATGCAGATCAGATTCTTCTGATTTTGATCAAACTGCTGATGTTATTTTGTAGGAATTATAAGAAAAATTTTGCCCCCATCTGATTAATAAATTTAAAAGTTGATGTTTTCTCACAGAAATTAGGTGGCACGAAGGAAATTTTAAGGGATGTTGGGATTCTTTCACTTGATTTTATCAGAAGTTACCTGACTGGATGAAATACCTTTTGATGGTCAGAACTAGGGAGGCCCCACAGTGAAGCAGATTGAAATACATTGGCCACCTAAGGCCTAGAGATATTGAGACCAAGTATTATATAGCTTCAGATATAGGATCATGTAGTGGTCCATCTTTGCTGAGGCTTTTCAGATTACCTATTGATTGAATGTCTTGAATGTAACAGGTTAAAACAGTTGAAGGACCTTCTGAACTACAGATTCCTCCAGGTACACAACCAGGGGATGTTCTGGTTCTTGCAAAAAAAGGTGCACCGAAATTGAATAGACCCTCAATACGTGGTGACCACTTATTTACAGTTAAGGTCACTGTACCAAAGCGTGTAAGGTACATAAATCTCATCTAATTGCTTCTTTGTCTTGTATAGTTGGTTGAAAAATTTTATCAGTGTATTTTATATTTTGTTCATTTGAACACGCATCCCTCCTGTGGGTTGCCAATTCATGATTTCAGTTCCTCTCATGTACACTTTAGAATGGACACATCCGAAACAAGGAACTTAGCCACATGTTGGTGTAAATGTTTTTTGTCTCCATGTTATCTGCTTTACCTTGGATCAATCACATTGATCTGATTGATGGTGCTTGTTGGAGGTTGTAAGTCCATAGTTGATCTGTTTAATTTTTCCTTTATATCGATGGACTCTCTTAAGCAGGTACATCTTTTAATGTCAGTCAAAATCATGCAATTTTACTGTGTTGAATTACTCTGTGAGTCAATAAGTTGACAAAACATGTTCGATTATAAGTTTGAACTCTCTCAAATATTTTTTCCTCTAATTTTCTTTTTAGTTAGTGAGATTTTACACGTTCTGCATTGTTGCTTTTTAACGAGTGGCGTAATTCTGTTTGTCCTCATATACTCTTGTAAGAGGGTAGTTTGCATGGACCCTGACATGGCTAAGGTATGTCATTTTGTTAAAGTTACTGCCAATGTTTGCAGTTCAAGTGAACGGGAGTTACTTGAAGAGCTGGCTTCCTTGAGTAGCTCTACCAGCAGTCGCTCAAGAACTCGCCCAAGAACACCACCACCTGGTAAGATGGTTGCCTTATGCATTCTTCATATTGCCAATTCTGGTCTTCCTTACTGTTGAAAATGCCTCTTTTGTCATGTGTAATGTACTACCGGATATTATTCATGAAAGAAAAAGGGAAAAAAAAAAATGGATTTGGATTTGAACATAAATTCACATATTATATTCAGTGTGGATGTGAAAAACAACCTTCAGGCCTTGAGCTTAATATCAAGGTCTAGTACCTATGCAGCACTCTAGTGTGCCCATGCAAGTTCGAGATCAGTTCTATCTTTTACAGGAGAGCTTTTTCTCTGCAGCTCCAACTCCTGAGAAGCAGCAGGTGGATTCTGAGATGGAGGAGAAGAATGAAGAATCAGGAGATGAAAATGACTGGTGGAAGAAGTTGACAGACTTGGCTGGGTAATGCTTCCTTTTCTTTAATTTGAGTGGTTTCTTTATTCTGCTAAATCGTGTTGAATTTATTGAAGCCATAAAAAACGAGTTGCATATAGTGGAAAAGAAAAGGGTGGTGGGCTATTACTTCAGGCTGGGTTCAATGTGCATATGTTGAGAATTGATAAATCATTCTGCATACTTCGCACATACTTATAAGAAAGCTTAATTTACAGTCCCTCCAATAGTTTTAGGCTTCCAGATGTAGTTGAGTACCATGTCCCAATCTTTATATGCCTAGGCAGGTAGAGTACTTTATGTTTTTGTTCCTTGGCTGCTGAGATATTTGTCCTTGCTTTCAAGTGCTATTTTTGTTTGGTGAATGTGCATCTGCTTCCCCTTCATGCTCAGGGGAGCACGTGATTCTTCTGGCTGAACTTGGCATAGAGTCCCTACAGTAATGTTCAGATAGATGTAGCTATGCAATGATATAATCATGCTGACTGTACTGGAACCTGACCTGCTTCATTCAAGAATTAGTCCTTTTTTAGTCGTTAGAAGTAGCTATCTCATGATCTGATCATCCTAGTTGAAGTGCTAGTCTTATAGTTTGAGATTGCATTTTCACATACATGCACAAAGGATTGTTGACATAATAAGGATTTGACTTTCAGGTCCGTTGCGAATGGAGCTCTAAAATGGATGAAAGACAACCTGTAATTCGAGGTATCCCATATATCGAAGTCAAAAGTCACATTCGTCCTTGCACACTGTAGTTGCCCTGGAATTTTTTGTCCCCCAAAAAATTTGCTGGCAGAAGATGGCCCTATTAACTGCTTTGGGCATTCAGTCTTTCTCAGAGTTCTCCAGAAAATCAAACGATACAGCCCTCGCTGGTTATTCTTTGATTTTTTTTCGTTTCACTGTAAATTTTAGCCATTGATCAGGTGAAAGTGGGTTCGTCTGTGCAAGTACATTACTTCAGGCAGGGAGAGTTCAAACTTTGAAGCCGAAGTTAGGGCTTGAGATGGTCTTCTCGTCATAGGGAAAAGCACATTGGCAGATGAATTTCCCCAGGTGCACGTATGGATTACAAACACGTGAGATGTTGATTTAAACCATGAAAAAGCAAATGCAAATGCTTCCAAACTCGCTCTCTTTTTTTTAAATTTCCAGTAGCGCGACTTTCAAAGATAGGTCAATCCATTGATAAATGCAATTTTTCTTCTTTTGATTACTATAATAGCGTTTTAAAATGAAGATCTTTTCGTGCGAATGATAGGATATGAATAAATTTCTTCTTGCATGATTTTGGGAATGGACGGTTTTATGTAATGCGTTAGTATCACTCTTCGTTAGGATTAATTTCTTCAAACATAGGATTTGCACGCTTTCAAGAAATTAAATTCGACGCTGCAGAAAATAACGGAGAGCAATCCTCACGATGTGATTTACCTGTTGCTGAAATATCTTTACTTAAATCAAATTTTTACCAATTTAAACAAAAGATTTCTACGTATAGCTTTGGCCTAGAAAAACACACAGAGGGAAAAAAAAAAGGAAATAAATAAATAAATAAATAAAAGCACTACAACTGCGGATAATAGAAAATTCAAATCAGACAAGATTTGGGGCGCAAATCATAATTATTTTAGTCAAAAATTGATTTATGTAAGAGAAATAGATTTTCTATTTATATTCCTGGATGAATTTCTAAGTAAAAATTCGTTTGATGCAAAATTTCTATTTCTAAAATAAAATTTATAAAATTTCTCCCTCCCAGGGAGTGGCGGATGGACAGGTTGGGCCGAATAGAGGCTAGCAACCGAACGACGGTAGACGACTAGTGGGTGGCCAACTAATAGAGAGGACGAGCGATAATAAGAGTTGGCCAACTAATGGCCAACTAAGAGTTCTTATTTATCAATTCAGTTCCAAAAATAGAGAAGTAAAAGCGCAAACGATAATCATTATAGCTAGAAATTGATTTTGGTAAAAGAATTAGATTTTTCTATTTCTATTTTTGGATAAGTTTCTAAGCGAAATACGTGCGTAATAATAACATAAAATTTCTATTCCTAAAATGAAAATTCATATGGTAATAACACAAAATTTATTCCTTTCAAGCAGCAGCGGCTAGTGTTCGGCGCTTAGTAATGGTGGCCGGCATCTAACAACTAGCGTTTGGCAACCGTCATCAACGATGTCCAGGGCATCTAGCGGCAATGTCTGAAAGCCAACAATAGCTAGGGCGATCGACGGATGGCAATTGGGGAGCGATGGCCGGTAGCAATCAATGGGCAGCGAACAGTGGCAGTTGGCAAGCTAGCAATGGCGGGCAGTAGCAAGTGGTGGTTGAAAAATGGCGATCGAGGAGCAAAAGCGACGGACGGTGGACATCAGCCGACGATTGACTGCAACATATGGGTAGCCAAGTAATAGCAAGGATGAACCTCGTGAAGAGTTTTATTTCTCATTTCCATTCAAAAAATAGAAAAGTAAAAAATTATTACTTTTGATTTTAATTCTAAATATATTTCTAGAATAAAAATCTATTATAGAAATAGAAAAGTGAATTAGTTTTATTAAATGGATTTTTGTTGCAGAAACAAGGTTGGAACGGAAAAATAGTTCTTGAATAAAAATAAAATGGTTATCTTATGTGTCCTAAATATTCCAAACTTATTTCTGAACTAAAAATTTATTCCAAAAATAGAAAAATGAAATTATATCACCAAACAAATTTCTATTTCAGAAACAAGTTTGAAATAAAAAAAATTATTATGGAACAGAAATAAAATAGTTGTGATGCACGCCCTTAACAACGTTGTCGTCATCAATTTCCTAAGCCAATGTAAATTTCTCCACTACGACAACTTCCACGTCAACTTCAGCAACTTCAGGCGCGTTTAGTAACCATTCTATTTCAGGAAACAATTTTTAAACAAAAATAATTTTTTTTCTATTTTTGTTCCTAGGAACAATTTCTTAGTATAAGAACGAGCTTGGTAACTGTAAAAAATTTTTATTCCAAGAAAAAAAATACATTTGGTAAACTTATATAATTTTGTTATTTCTTTTAATTTTTCAATATTATAATTATATTTTTCCTTATTTTTTTCTTTTTTCTTTTTTTCCTTCTTCCTCCTTTGTGGTTGGTCTCGGCCATAGTGGCGGTCGATGACTAGCTAGGCAATGTCCGGTGAGCTTGCCGGTGCCTCGCCAAGCCACCACGAGGACCGGCGAGCTCGCCAAGCCATCGCAAGGGCCGGCAAGCTCACTAGAGCCTCGCCAGGCCACCATGAGGCTCGGCCTCGCTAGATCTGGGCAAGGCCAAACCTCATCGGTGGTCTCAATGGCCAAGCAAGCTCGAGCTCGTCCAAATCTGGTGAGGTTGAGTTCGCCTAGCCACCAGCGAGGCTTGGCCTCGCCAGGCCACCACTAGGCAATGCCAACCTAGTGGTGGCCCAACAAGGCTTCGACGAGGTCATTGGCCCTCGTCAGCCGATCACTGGCCATGGCCAAGGCCGGCGACCAGCCAAAAGGAAGAAAAAGGAAAGAAAAGAGACGAAGAATAAAGAGGAAAAACCAAAAAGAAAGAAAATTTGATTTTCAGAATTGTTCTCAGGAACAAGAAACTACTTTTTTTCTACTTCTTGTTTCTGTTTCAAATTTATTCTCGGGAACAAAAGTTTTACCAAACACGTTTCTATTCTTTTTTTGTTCCCTGGAACAAAAGAACAAAAAAATTTGTTTCGAGAAGAAACACCTTTTAACAAACATGCCCTTCTTTTCCGACCTTTTAAGTCCTAGACACGATTCTAGGGCATTCTTCGAGGTATGGAAAGGAGGCATGGAAAGCTAAATCTTGCACTGCTCTTTTGTTAATTTTATGTAGTTTACAGGCAGTTGGCAATACAGATCGAGGCTCGAGTCATCTGGAAAATCTCAACATGTGTATGCCCATCGACAAAAATCATGATCCAACTCCAAGGTACGACACTAGGGCATTCTTTGAGGTGAATGATATTGCAAGTTAAATCATGGATTATGAATATTAAAAGTATCACATATTGATCATTTACGAGGTTTATTCTCTTATTCTCTCTTGATATACAAGTGATCTTATCTATTTATTAGTTTAAGCTTTTTAGTCGAACATTTTAATTTATTTATAGGGCTATGTATCTCATATCGTTTATCTATAAGATTTGTATACTCTTTATATAGTGTTTACGCCAAAATATGATCAAGTCGTCAACCTGGACGAGCACATGGCTAATGCATGAACACATTCAATCACATGACTAAAACATAGACGCAGCCAGGCAAGTGATACATTATTGACGACCGTAGGGATTAATTTTGGATATTAGTAATCGGTATTAGCATACATCAACGACACAATTGTGTGATCATTATCAATCGGTTATCGATATATGGTGATGAATGGTTTACAATTATCTTAAAAAATACTGATGAACGAAGAACGGCAAAACTAACCAGGTTCCATGAAAGCATAGGGAGACAATTCCAAAACTATTAGGGAACAAGACCATCAAGGCAATGAAGCAGAGGACAGCGCTATTTCTACTCTTTCTATGACTAAATCCATTTCATTTACACTAAAAAGACAAAATAGCCCTCGGTCATTCAATGGCAAAGAGATGGCCTTATTCCTTCTTTTTTTTCTATATTTTCTATTTCTATTTAGCATCTAGTTGCCGTAATTAAGCATTTTAAATAATTTTCTTTTAGTTTATTAAATATTTTTTTGGTATATTCACAGATATTGCTATAACACTCTACAAGCTCCGTGTAAAAGTATCTCACTAATAATAAGAAAAAAAGGATAAATCTTTTGATATAGTAGAAAACTTAAAATCTTCTTGATCATTTCTTTTATATAACTTATCTATTGTTTGCCTATCTTATCTTGAAAGCTCACTTCCTTGATGAATTTTTCAGTTAATTTCATTAGTCTTAAAAATGTATATCAAGTATCTTTACTAACTATATTCAAGAATTTATATTTTCCCTTACTATTAGTGAGATACTTGTGCACATAACGTGTAAAACATTATAAAAATATCTAACAATACACACAAAAATATTATGCACGATGAGACATCTCGATGTCTTTTCATAAACACTTAGGATGAATGCGCTAGAAGTCTTAAAATTGGAAAAAGGACACTAAAAGTATCTTAACTTCCATACGGCACTTATTTTAATGCCAAAATTGTCCGAGAGATGACTCTAGTGCTATTGTCACCGATTTATGTGGCCGGCAAATATGACACGACAAATTTTTCAAATAAGCTATCCGACGTGGCTTGCCGGTAAAGTGAAGTCAGCAATTGTTAAACCTAAACGACATCAATTGGCCATCATTTGCCCTAAATTAACAAATTGGGGCCAAAATCCACTTTGAACCCTAACCCTTATTCCTATAGTTCGTGGAGAAAGTGAATAGGGATGGAATAAGTCCCATCCGCATTGAGAGGTGACGTTGAGATGGAGAGAAAGATTCTGAAGGTGGGTCAGCCTCAACACCGATGCCTCTTGAAGGGAAGGGACAGAAGAATCCCTTCACATTTTGCTGCCATAATTGGGGAGGTTGGACTGAAAGAATTGCTTTCAGCTTCGGCCTAAGTCCATCGAAGAAACGACTGCTCAATTTTGTTGTTAAGAAAATGATTGGAGAAGAGAGATATAAAATGTTTAGCGGTAAGAACGCTAGTGTTTTTAGAGTTGTTAAAGTCACTTATGAACGAGTATTTGGACATAATCACACTTTCCGATTAGAGTTCCTTTTGCCCTAAACGGAAATGTTCACTATGGACAAAGTGGTCTGTACTCATATATTACATTTATAACAGGTAACTAACTATTAGATGTAGAATTGATTAAAGGACTAAATAATTTGACAAGATATGGAGATACTCTTGTATGAAAGTTAACTTCATCTATTGAAGGAAATCAAGTCAAACCATTGATATAAGCCTTCTAAGGGAATTGAGATCGTAGTAATGAGTTCGAACTTCGAATGCCAATCTCGAGCATTGCTTGCAAGTGCAGAATAGCATTAATGACCACTGTCTCCAGTTCAATAGCAAATCATGCCCACAAGAAACATTCTTCACTACCTTAACCTAAATTAGACTCCATTCTTTATAACTGATGGTGGTTAATGCAGGACAAACTTTTACCGATGATTGATAGGATGATTTGAATTGACGCATACAAATGTATATAGGGGACTTCTCTATTTCTCTTTTCCAGAAATTAGTGATTGGGTAATTTGTTTATATTCCCCGTGAGCAATGGGAGCTCCTATAGAATCCATAATTGCACTGGTGGAAGGAAATGACATGTATGAGGACAATTATTGGATACGGGTGCTGTCCTTGATCGTTCCCTTGATTTTTCCCCGAGAATCCATTGTAATTTTCTCTTGAATTGGGAATAAGATTTAGGCCATTAATAATTCTTTGCATTCCTTAATCTTCACCCTTAAACATCGTTTGGGTACGAGGAAGGAATTCAAGGGAATAATATGTTAACAAAATCCCAAATGTGTAAACCTCGTGAACATAGGACCTGCTTTCCTCCTTCCATTTTCCTTCGTTCCGTGGATAGATGGCATCATTATGTCCATATAAGATATTGGTTATAAATCGATCTATTACAATCCGGAGAATTTCCATTCCTAATTGGAATTGAAATCCAACTCATCCTCGAGTGGCCTCCATAATATTTCCTAATCTAGTGAAGATTGGCGATGACTGAATTAGAGGATGACTGAATTTTGCTTTAGTTACATTTCATCTTTAAAGTTTTATGTTTGAGAATGTAATTGTGATTTTAATTATAGAAAATATTTAAAGAATTTTTTCTTCATCTGATCAACCCATTATTCTACAAATGAATGATTATACTAAAAATTGTCTATGTTAAATTATTTCTAAATTTTACTTAACAATTTATCCATAAATTTGATTGACAACTTAGAAAAGAAAAAAGTTCCTTTGAAATTTCTCTATTCTCAAAACTAATTTTTATGGAAGTATAAACTAACAATTAAAAAATGGAGGCGCCATTTCCCCTCTTATATGACTAAATACACTCCATTTTCATTAAAAAGACAAAATTACCCTTAATTATTCAATTGCAATTTAGGATCCATTCATTTCGTGGAAAATGAGTCATCTGTGGAAAATATTTTCCCATAAGTCATTTTCCAGGAAAATGACTATTTTCTAGTATTCGGCTAAAACTTGAAAATATTTCAGAAAATATTTTATGATGTTTGGTAAGGAAAATATTTTTTAAGACTTCACTATTTAGGAATGCATCATTTACCGACCTATAAATCCATTAAATATAAAGTTGCTTTTAAATCTGAACAAATTTGCTTCATATATTTGTTCCCTCATTGTCATCAAACGCTCATCTACTCTAAAAATTGTTCATATGGATTTTAAAAAGAAACAAAAGAGAAAAGAAGCAAAGCATGTGGCTTGTTCTCCCCCCTGTGTCTTGTGTGTTCTAATAAACAAAAGAAAAAAGAAGCAAACCATGTAGAGCCCTTTGCTTGAGCAATGTATAACTGCAGAGTAGAGTAAATAAAGAAAATGATAAGCTAGAGTGCCGAGCAGGAGCTTGAGATCGACGAGCTAGAGGTTCGCCTGGCAACGGCCGACCATGAATGGACCTAGACTTAGAACCAGGGAAGGAGAGTAAATTTCCTGCAGATATGCATCCCACAGTGGACGAACAACTCCCGTTCAAGCCCTTCAAGAACAGCCTTTTAGCATAAAACCACTCAGCCCTTTAATTCAGAGCCTAGAGACACTCAAAGATGCTAGGATGGAAACGTTTCTAACTTACCCAAACTGCATTTCTTGAAGGATCAGACCAGGCTAGAGAAGAAGAGAGATTTAGAAAGTCATGAAGAGGTTTTTCACAAAGCACACACTTCACTTCAAGGGACTCTGCCCAAAACAATACACGAACCTTGCCTTATATAGACAAGAGGACAAAGGCAAATAAATAGGGACCAAACTCACGGGTCCAGATACAAACAGCGGCACCGGAAACTTTCGAGAGGGAATTATTCGCACACTATGAACAGTAACTGTACTGTGAACAATACTTTCCCTAGCCTAGTGCTACAGTAAAAGTGAACAGTAATTTGCTACAGTGAAATTGTACAGACTCAGCGGTCTCTCCGTCACGAGCATTGTAGCTACAGACTGAGTCATCTGAGCTGTCTTCTAGGAGATGTGTCTCGTATTTCTATTCAAAGAGCTTCAAGGTCTTCAGGCAAGAGAATTTGATTCAGCCTTCTTAATGAGGATGCTTGTTCATGAGCCCAATGGGATGCTTCTTCTTCTGCCCAGTTCGTATTTTCACTTGTAGTGTTGGCAGGAATGCTTGGCTGAGGCCAATTGGATGGTTCTGCATAAAAGGATGTGTCCATGTTCTGGAATAAAGACGAAGATCCCTGTTCGTAAGGATTCTGGGACAGAGGTCCTCCAAAGCGTGCATAGGGGTCTTTAGTAGATTGGGCAATGTCATCTTCACTCGTCATTTCATGCTCTTAGGACGATGCGGCTTGTCTGTATTGCTTGAGTGCTTCCTTAGCATCTGGTGCTAGGTCATAATGATCCCACGTAGTGGGTACATTATTCCAAACATCTTCAGGGATGGTTTTTTTTTCCGGCATAAGATTCTCTGGAGTTCTCGGTACTCGTGTTCACAAAATCTAACAGATCTTGGATAAGATTTGTGAATCCGAGTTTCTCAACTGTTCAAATGAGGTTTATAGGACGTGGTTCCTATCTCCTGTTGTGCATCAATGATGCTTTCATTATTTCTGAAAAAATGCCATGGACGTCTAAAAAACATGATAGTATGGACTTCAGGATTTGGTGTGATGGTTCTTAGTTCTTTTTCCAAGAGTTGTTTCCAGTAAGTAGGATGATGGAACTAGTTTAGAAAATCTAAAAGATTTTTATCACATTCTTTTTCGATGTTTCTTCCAAGCAAGAATATCCTTGTGAGATTGGCAATGAATCTTCTGGTTGGAATTTCAAAGGCTATCAGGTACTTATTGGTTAAGTACCACAATAACGTTTTGAGTTGTTTAGGGAAATCATCTTCCTTCCAGATAAGAGGATGAATGAATGGATAATTCATATTTAACCCAAAAGGATAAAGAATCGAACCTCCATTGAATCTGAATAGGTCTGCGTGGCATTGCCACATGAGATTCTCCAGGTTCTCAGCAAGACTGTCGTTCTGGATTTGCTGAATAATCTCCTAGGGGTATTTCCAGCTTTGTAAATCTTTGATCTTGTATTTCACTCCATAGTTGAGCATATGGAAGGCAGGCCTCTTGATGTACATGTTGATTTCGGCTGGTGCTTTTGGTCTTGACAAGAAATCAGCAAGCACGTTCTTCTTTTCAAGAATATGTTTGGTTTCAAAAGAGTATTTTGAAAATCACTCAGCCCATCAAAGCAATTGAGAGTTTGGAATTTGCTTCTGTTTAAACTTGGTCATCTGGGGAAAAGATGTCATATCTAATTCTACCAGGAAGTGATAGCCGATGAGATGAAACTCAAATTTTTTGATTCCATTTTTTATTGCTAGGATTTTTTTGAAAGTGGAATGGTAATGCATTTCGGCTTGAGAAAACTTTCCACTTTTGTAAGCACAAAGGTGTCTCTTACCATCAATCTCTTCGAACAGGATGGCTGCCCAGTATTCATCACTGGCGTCAGTTTGAAGAATTATTTTTCCTGTTGATGGTATTTGTAATGGTGGGAGATTCTACATAATCTCCTTAAGCTCAACGTCTGCTATGGTCTGAGTTTTTCCCCAATGTGGGGAATTTTTTTCCAGCATGGATTACAAAGGAATCAGAAGCTTTGTAATGTTTGGGACAAAAACCCTGAGATAATTGATTATCCCAAGAAATTGTTGAACTTGTTTTGTTATGAAATTATCTTGAGGAAACTTCAATAATTCTTGAGCGATATGTGGCTCTGGATAGTATGTACCTTTGTTGAGGTGCATACCAAGAAATTCGATTTCTATCTGGGCAATATTCATCTTCCTTTGAGAAAGCATAATACCATGCTTTTTCACGATTTCTGCAAACTGTTCAAGGAGTTGACAGTGTGACTACTCATCAGGACTGTATAGCAGGATATTGCCGATGTATACAGCTGCACTTGACAAGATTGGTTGGAAAATACGACACATGGCCTTTTGGAATAGAGATGGTGCTACCTTTAGGCCAAAAGGAAGAACTTTCCACTGGAAGTGCTGGTTCAGGATACAAAATCCTGTTTTGGATCTGTCTTCAGGATGGATACCCAATTGCCAAAATCTGGCTTTGAGGTCGAATTTGGAATAGATATGGGCCTTGGTTAGTCCACTAAAGAGAGAATCTCTGGATGGTAAAGGGAATTTATCATCTTGGAGAAAAAGATTGAGAGGTTGATAGTTGATCACCAATTTCATTTTTCCTCTGTTTTTCTTGGCGCGATTATTGACATAGAAGGCTTCACAAGCCCATTGTGAATCAAAAATTTCAATAAGGCCTTGTTGCAATAATTATGAGCATTCCATTTGGGCTAAAGCCAAGTGTTCTGGCTTCATTTCCATATGACTCGCCTTTCTTGGGTTGATGTCTTCATTTTTCTTGAAAGGGAGGCGAACAAAGAATTCTGGATTTTCCCATAAAGGATGAGAACATTTCTGAGCGAATTCCGAATGAGATTCTGAACAAGATTCTAGCAACTTTTGCATGATTGGATCTAATAGACTCATCTGAATGGAAAAGAGTCTCTAAATATTGACGAACTTAGAGAATTGATATTTATATCTAAGACCTTTTCTAGGAATGATGCGAAGCTGAGAAATTTGAGTCATGATATCCCACCCAATTATCAGATCTTTATTTGGAAGGTTTGATCCAAAGATTTTTGCAGTTATGGAGCACTAAGGGAAGAACTTGACAGTTACAAGAGTGGTTCTGATATTTGTGGAGAAAGTATATCCTGAAGCAGAATTGAAATATCGGATGTAAGGAGTCCAGAATTCTTCAGGAAGAACTTTGGTGTCCAACATTGAACAACTTGCTCCTGTGTCAATGAGAGCAATAACAATGATGGGTTTGGCAAACTTTGAAGTGAGGATTTTTACAGGAAAATGGGGACAATGAGTTTGACTTAAAAATATGTCAAGGTTTGGTTCTGGGGATGATGATGATATATGAAAAATGCCTTCAGACTCTGAGTCTGACTCAGTCTCACTGAAAGTTTGGTAAGAGGGAATGACACAAAGAGTTTGTTCAAATGGTTTTTCATCAGCAGAGAATAGGGATTCAATATCATCATTTTCAAAAGAAATACCTGTTTCATTCTTAATGTGATGAATTAGATGATTCTGACCTTTTCTCGCTTGAGGACAGTTTTTGGCAAAATGCCCTTTCTGATTGCAAATGTAGCAACAGTTTGATTTTTTGTGGCCCGTGCGATCCTTCCTTTTACGTAGGTATCACCATTTCTTCTTTTTTTCCAGAAATGCTTGGAGCCATGTTTGGATTTCTTTATCCAACACTTCTTATAGTGTTTTTTCTTCCGGGAATACTTGCCACAAGTACCATCACAGTCTTTCTTGGAGCATTTGATCTTTAACTTCTGACGAGAACAAGCTGATTCAAGGCGCTTGTCATCTGTGATGTAGGTACGGACCATCTGGCGCTTTAAGCATAATGCTTCGAGACATAAATGAACTTCTTGCTATATTTCTCCCAAGGGAATATCTTGTATTCTCCTTTGTTTTCCAAAGAAAGATCTTTCGACCATCTGGGATAATTCTTTAGGGATGGAAGTAAGAAAAACATGCTTCAGATTTGGATATGCGCCGACTTGGTAAAAGAGCTGAAGCATTATTCGATAATGCTTATCAAGATGTTTTTCCTGGAGAGAGCAACATCTTCTCTCGAAAAACTCTTTTCTTTTTATCTCTATGAGATCAGTGGGTTTTCCTACAAACATGATATAAGAGAGTGATGGCATGGCTGAAATTAGGCGACATCAGAAAATGAATCTGGTCTTGTTCTGAAATTGATTGCCACCAGAGTTTGAGGCTTCCTGTGAACCTTGTAACGAAGTTATAAATGACATCATTCATATCATGGTTGGTGATGGACTGAGTATTCAACCAAGTATGAAATTCTTCAAGCCTTTCAAGCCATTTGTGATAAGGAATATCATCAATGGTGAAAAATTGTTTTGATGTAATGGGCACATGCTAAGCAGGATTGCTTGTCTGACCAATTTCTGGGTCAGAATAGTTTGATTCCATTTCATAATCCGGAGGGTCAGCCATGAATATTGATGAAGTTACTGGCGCAATGGGGAGGGAATCGACTGTAGGAATTGAGAAGGATGAAGAAAAGGAAAGGGATACTAAATCTGCTTCAGTATCCGGAGAAGTTTCTTCAGCTGGGAATAGAATTTGTTTTTCTAGGATGGTAGGATCAGGCTGTTGAATAACAGGGTCAGGTTTCTGAGTACCCAAATCCTTTAGAAAAGATTCTAATGGATTTGATAACATCATCTGATCTGGCCTTTCTCTTATAACGATTGAACTTGATTTTGTAGGCGGTGTTTTTTCCTTCCCTTTTTCCTTCTGCAGGGCTTTGAGGTGATTTCGTATTTCTATCATATCTGGTTCTCTTTTGTAGGGATCTTCTAGAATAGTGGCAAAAATAGACGTATGTGGCGGTGGAGGTAAATATCCAGTTCTAACAGGAGGTGCCAATGGATCGAAAGGTCTGAACCTTCCTTCTTCAAGAAGTTGGATTTGCCTCTTGAGCTTTTCTATTTCTGGCTTTAGACTTTCAAGATAATGATACCCAAGATGTTGTCCTGATTCCAAGGCGTGAAGCCTTTTCTAGAACTCAGAAAGTATCTTTTTGGTACTTTCATCATACCTTCGGAGATCTTGTTGCACATTTCCAATTTTGGAATCAATTGCCTTGAAGGCATTGTTTTGTGTCAACAGAGTCTTTGATTGCCAGTTTAGAATAGCTTCAGCAGCAAGGATTTTTTTCTGTCTCCCATGCTCATCCACATCAGTGGGGGTTGCTATTTTGAGAATATGACGATATCTGTTTTGTGGGTCAACGAATTCCTCGAGAGCAGGAAATGCTAGTTTAGAATTTTCTCTGACGAGAGGGGGAAAATCAGCATCTTGAAACATGGCAATAGAAGAGGTGGGTGGTGTTTCTTCTGGGGCTTCAAGTGGGTAAGAATGTTTCTTAGTCCATTTGAGGATTAGCTTATAAAACAGAGAGAGGGCTTGTTTTTTCTGAGGAGGAGATGGTTGAGGTGTTTTTGGTGGATCTAGTAAGGCTTTGGTAGTACTGGACTCTGGCGGTGGAGGTGATGCATAAGAAATCATAAACCAGTATTTGTCACATTCACCAAGAGTATCAACGGAGGAATCTCCGTCTAAGTACCTTTGGTACACCTTATCCTTTGGCCTTTTCCATTGAGGTGGAGGTCTTGCAAGAGGGTCTACCTCGTCAGGAGAATTTATACAGTAGGAACATTGGCAAAAAGGATCCCAAAAACAATAACCATAATTGTCTTTATAGTAATGAACAGGATGTCCATCACCATTGAAGTGCCGAACAAGCTTTTTTGAGTCTAGCTCAGAAATAGATTCAGGAACACATGGTTTGATCATGAAGAGGGTCTGGAAGATAAAAGGACTTTCTTCTTTTTCCTTGTCAAATTTGATGGAAACAGTTCCATCTTTTTTCCGTACGAACTTTGAGTCTGTAGACTGGAAAGGCTTGTTATGCTGGTGTAGCTTTTCGTAGTTGGTGATCCAAGTCTCTAGAAGGAGCTTGGCCAACGTATCCTTCAGAATCTGCCTCGGAACATGAATACATGATGCCTGATCATTCTGCATAGAGATGAACAATGCATCTTCATTACCATTGTTGAAGTTGAGGTCAAGAGCGTGGTTCTGCACTCGATAAAACATTTGGTAATGTAAGGTTGCGGCTACAGAGTCAGCAGTTTGAGGGGCTCTAGTGAGCTGGACTTGGACTTTCAGAAAAGAAAGTAGTTGGGGGTCTGAAAGAGCGATGTTGAAATTTGGGTATAATGTTACAAAAACTGTTCCGGCATTTAAAGTAGTTTGAACAGTACCGATGCAAGCATGCTGGTATTGTAAAAACCTGGTATCTAACAACGCGATTCTTGCCACAACTGGCAAACCTTTACGACCATGGAAGGTGAGAGCAAGACGAATAGCTCCATAATGTACATGAGAATATCCCTGTTGAACCCACTGTCTGGGGAATTCTAGGGGATCTGGAGAGTAACAAAGTACTCATTTTCAGTAGCAGGATTAGGATGCTGGTTGAATTTGGAGGACTGGACGTACTCCTTTACTTGCTTTGGGGTTTGATGAATGAGTTGGCGAATGGAACAGACGGGTGAAAATGATGAGTTTGGTTTAGCAAAGGCGGAGTAAGGATTCATGAAAGGAAGTTGGGTTTCATAAATCTTGTTTTCATCACTAAGAGAGACTTTATAGAGATAATCTATTTTAGAAGCATTGGAAACACGAAACTCTGTTGGGGTTGAAGATGAAGGGGAAGGAGCAAGAGAAATAGGTGCTTCGAGAATTTCTGGATCTGTCATGATGTGAAGAGATCTTCTCAAAGACTGGATTCACTGTCAAGCGCATGGAATGGATCCGTTAAAAACGAAACCATGGCTAAGAAGATGGAAAAAAAAAAGAAAAAAAAGAAATAGAAATAAAAAATAATTCAAATTAAAAAAAAAAGAAAGTTAAAAAATAATTTGAATAAAAAAAGAAAAGAATAAGAAGAAAGGGAAAGAGGAAGTGAGGATTTATAGAGGTGTGAAATAAGAGAGATTAAGTGAGGAAAATGTTTTGCCACTTTTTAAAAATGGAAAACATTTTCTCCTAATCTAGAAGATTTTTTTCCTTTCATGGAAAATATTTTCCTTAAAAAATTCATTTTCCGTGAAACGAAGTGAAAATCCGAAAAACGTTTTCCCGGAATTTCTACGAAACGAACGGAGCCTTAAAGTGGTAGCCCCCAACTTATTTACTTTCCTTCTTCTATTAGTTTTTTATACTTGTATGTAGATGTAGTTGCCATGACAAAGAACACGCACAGTTTGTTTTTGTTTATTACGAATATCTCATATATATTAAAAGCATTATGTTTTCTCTTTATGTTTAGATTTTACTTCCATATAAATTAATTTTGTTGAAAAGAGAGATTTCATAAAGCACGGATCAACATTTCCTTTCACAGGCAAAAAGCCAATCCGCACTTACCAAAAAACGAATTATTTTCTTCTTTATTGTAACGGCAATTCACGACAAGCTATCAATGATGATTTCTAGAATCTAGGTTTGATTTCTACTGTATGAATATAAGGAAGAACATTGTCTTGTCTCATTTTCAAAAATTCTCTAGTGCGTTCTACAATGGCAATGGTAAGCCCACGTGCGCATCTTTACAAATGGTTGGTTTTGATGATAACTATTATTAGTACGATAAGCTATGGGCGTGCTCGAGCGAGAGTCCATGGATCAGACGAAGTTACAGGTTTCGATAAGCCTAAAGGAGCGGTAAAAACCATTGAGGTCATTCCTAAACTCTTTCTGTTGCTATTTCACCTTTTTTGTTTCCTTCTAAATATATTATTTTGGCTAAGATAATGTATGGGTACCTGGTGCAGAGTTACGAAACTCGTGAAGTGATCGATTGTGTTGACATCTACAAGCAACCCGCCTTTGATCATCCGCTTCTCAAGAATCATACCATACAGGTCGTTTTCCTCTCATTTTTGGACCTGTAACTTGCACAGTATTCTGTCCTGTGCCTCCCATTTAAAATTTGCAGTTAGTAGTAAAAATGAATTAGTGCAACGATGACGATGTAAGTTCCTTAACGACGAGGGCCCTCATAGAGCAATTTAGGAGAAAGTTGCTTCAATATTGCAGGAAGTCTAGGAAATTCAATTTGTTCTATGTCCGAACTATAGTTATGCAACCTTAGATATGTTCGCCCACATTATTTAGCAATCGCTGAAGCCGGTATGGCACGTTTAGATGAAACCAAGCTCAAATCTGAAAGCAAATGGATCGAGATCTGTGGAAGGTGTGCTCAATCAAGCTTGGTGGAAATATGGTGAATGCCCTGAGGGAACGATCCCCATCATAAGACCACAAAGCCATACCAATCGTCATGTTATACGGTCGAATCCACACTTGAAGCAGCTTAATAAGAGCCGACTTGGAAAACCATTGGATGACCATGAAGTACGTGCAATTACATCACCACAAGACTTATTTGTGTCGTTGATTTTGAACTGTGTTTTTTGCTTATGCATTGATCCTTAATTTTCACTTCCTTGAGAGTTTGTTCTATGTTGGTCAGTATGTTATAATATTTACCGAGGGCAGCTTCTTGGGAGCTCATGCAACAATTAATGTGTGGAATCCTGTGGTATTGGATCCAGAAGCCACCTACTCTCAAATTTGGCTCTCAGCAGGGCCCCCAGAGAAGCAGAACACCCTAGAGGCCGGATATATGGTAATGACTTAGAATGGTCTAATCTAAAGACTTTAGCATGATTGGCATTCAAAGCGTGTGCAGATATAGAAGGTAAGTGGTTTGCGTTTTTATGATAGGTCCAACCGGCTTCCTTTCCCAAGGAGGCAAAGACTTTCATATATTGGACCGTAAGTTCTTGACTCTTTTGATCGCTTACAGTTAACCAAACTTTCACAAACATATCCAACATTGACATGCTTTTCCTGGATGGACTTTAGAGTGATGGCTATATGAATACTGGATGCTACAATCTCGTGTGCCCTGGATTCGTACAAACAAGTAACAAGATTGCTCTAGGCAGTGTGCTTCAACCAGTTTCTACTTATGGTGGACAACAATATCACATTACTATAGACATAGAGAAGGTAATGGAACAATCTTTTAGGTGGGATATTTTTGAGTCTTCTCTCTTCTAACAAAGATTCTTCAGAATCCAAGTCTCGGACGGTGGTCGCTGCGCATTCAAGATGTGGATGTAGGATACTGGCCCGAAGAACTCTTCACTTTTCTAAAGGTTGGCCCTGCTGATACAGTTAGCTGGGGCGGAGAGGTAGTGAATTTAGGACAGGATGGTCGTCATACGTCGACGCAAATGGGGAGCGGCCATTTACCTTCTGAAGGCTTTTTTGGAAAGGCGTCCTTTTTCCGCCATGTTTCAATCGTCGACGGCGGTTCCACTGGGAGAGACCCGGAGAATCTCCAGAAGCAAGTGACGAAACCCGGATGTTATGACTTAATTATCAACGAGGCCGAGCGAAGTCAACTTGGAGTTAATTTCTATTACGGGGGCCCTGGATATTCACCTCAGTGTGAAAAATAGTGAACATACAGTAAGATGCTTTCCTATTTTTCGGTACCCTAATAAAATTGACTCTTGTCAAATGTTTAGCAACGAGCACACCGATGCTTTTGAAGCTGTTAAAAGTCACTTATGAAACTTTATCACATTTTTCTATTACAGCTCCTTTTGCCCTAAACGCAAGTGTTCATTATGGACGAGATGTTGTCTGTACTTAAATATTACATTTACTGCAGGAAATTAGCCATTAGATGAAAAATTGATTAAAATGCGGAAAAATCTAACAAGACATGGCGATAGTATTTTCCTTGCTGTACGTGCCCTTGTGGCTTCCGGAAACTTGACCATTGCATGGAACATTGTGATCCAATTGCTCTATTGATATCTATCTTATTTGTGTTTTCCTGTGCAGCCATCCTTAGAATTAGAAGTTGATCAGATAACTACTTTTTAAAATGCTCGTAAGCGAAGGACACATCCTTCACAAGGGTATAATTAATAGGAAAATTGATGTTGATCCGCTTTTCTTTCTCTTTTCCTTGTCTCGCTAGACAATGGGATATAAAGTAAATTTCTACGTAATAACTCGCGTTTCCAAAGTTATGGTGTGACTCTTACAATTTTTTGAGACCATATTCCCCCAAAGCAAATGCTTCCCCCAAAGCAAATGCAAATGCAACTGCAAATGCTTCCAAATTTTCCCTCTCTTCTTTTTAGATTACAATGGCACCTAGCTTTGAAAGAAGGTGGACACATTTGTGGATCATAATTTTCGATTAAGTGTGAGTTTGAGTGTCTGAATCATTGATCTCACATATAAGTCGATAAGTCAATCCATCAATAAATGCAAATTTTCTTCTTTTGATTAGTTTATTAGTGTTCTAAAACGAGGGTCTTTTCGTGCTAATGATAAGATATGAATAAATTTCTTCTTGCTTAATTTTTGGAACATACGGTTTCGTACAAAAAGGTAATATAATTCTTCGTCAGGTTTAATTTCTTCAAATATAGGATTTGTGCTCTTTCAAAAAACTAAATTTGCTATTGCAGAAAATAACGGAGAGATATACTAATTCTAGACAACAATCCTCACCAAGGGTGTGATTTACCTATTGTTGAAATGTCTAACTTAAATCGACGTATTACCAATTTAAACAAAAGATTTCTGCGTATAGCTTCGGCCCAAAAAGCACACACACGGGGAAAAAAGCAAAAAGCAAAAATAAAAATAAATGAATAAATAAAAGTACCACAGCTGCGGATAATAGAAAAATTACTTTAGACGATACCTGATTTCGTCGTCGTCGTCGTCGTCGTAAATATCCTAAATCCAAACGTACATTTGTCTGCCGCGGAAAATTCCACGTCAGCTCCCGCAACTTCTCTTCCGACTTTTTTCAGTCCTAGACCTCCGCTCTCCGTCCAACAACCTCTCTCCGGCGCCGGCGATGTTTCCGGCGAGACCGACACCGGGCACCTGCGGCGCGTGCGGCGGCGCAATCCGGCGGCCGAATCGTGGGCTCGGCGAACCTTTGCGTCGTCTTCGAGGTAATCATGCTCTTTAACTTCATTCAGCGATCGCCCGTTAATTTCGACGGAATTGAAGCGCGAAGCTTTGGCGAATTGCGTTCGTGTGCGTCTGCTTGCTAAGCCACGAGTGGGTTAACTGATTAGTCTCGCCTGTAATGATGATGAACCGGAGAAGACTCGCTTTCGCCCTCGGATTGAAGAAGGAAGGGGTTCGTACCATATATGCATCGCTGATTCGGATCGATTGAATCATCAGTCCTGCCTGTTCAAATGATACCTCGAATTGGT
Source organism: Eucalyptus leucophloia subsp. euroa (assembly GCA_017140325.1). Taxonomy (NCBI): domain Eukaryota; kingdom Viridiplantae; phylum Streptophyta; class Magnoliopsida; order Myrtales; family Myrtaceae; genus Eucalyptus; species Eucalyptus leucophloia. The sequence goes on from CM029477.1 coordinate 35,779,094, forward strand.
GGTGCGTATTAGATTTTTATTTGGGTTTGATTGGTTATCCATGCAAAGCTTATTTTTCCTGGAAGTGAAGGTAATGGAGATTGGTCAACGGTCACCACCCTCTGCTTTTTGCTCAGAGGAGGCATATGGAAAGCTAATTCTTGCGCTGGTCTTTCGTTAAATTTTATGTGGTTTATAGGCAGTTGGCAACATCAGATCGATGATGTTGACGGGTTTCCAAGGGTTGATGGGTTCATAGGCAGTTGGCAACATCGGCACTGATCTTTTGTTAATTTTGTTATGTTGACGGGTTTCTAAAGTTTGCATCTTTTTATGTGATTGTTTCGCCAGCTCCCGCCTCTTTGTAGAGATAAATGAAGTTTCTCTCAATGCTGAGCCAGTTGGCGATGATGAAGCCGAGGAACTTGAGATTGAGGGAGACTATGCAATGACTGGATTAGTTGGTCAGACAAGTGTGATTCAAGGAGAGAACCCCATGCCTCCTGCTGTCGGGATGGAATTTGAGTCTTATGAGGATGTATATTACTTCTACAGTTGCTATGCTAAGGAGCATGGGTTCGGGGTTAGAGTAAGCAATACATGGTACAGGAAGTGTAAGGAGAGATATAGAGGAAAATTGAGCTGCAGTAGCGCAGGTTTCAAGAAGAAAAGTGAGGCAAACCGCCCGAGACCAGAAACAAGAACCGGGGGTCCAGCGATGATAAAATTCCGGTTGATGGACAATACTAGGTGGAGAATTATTGAGGTTGAGCTCGAGCATAACCACTTAATCAGCCCAACTAGTGGGAAATTTTTTTAAATCACATAAGGTCATGGGTGTTGGGACCAAGAGGCCATTGGAGTTGGAAGGTCCTGAGGAAGAAGAAACGGTCAAATTGTTTCAGACTGTCATCATAGATGCCGAGGGTGGGAAATTAGCTGCTGATGATGGTGACCTTGGAAAGAATTCTGACCTGTCCAATAAAATGAAGCTACGACAAGGAGATGCTCAAGCTGCTCTTGATTTCTTCTGTCAGATGCAGCTCATGGATCCTAATTTCTTCTACGTGGCAGACCTCAATGAAAGGGGATGTCTGAGAAACTTGTTTTGGGCTGCTGCGAGGTCCAGGGTCGCCTATCGCTACTTTGGTGATGTTAGTTGCAATATGACACAACATTTTTCGGACAAGAGTTTGATAACCTGCTGGTATCATTTATTGGGGTGAATCACCATGGGCAACCTGTACTGTTGGGTTGTGGTTTGTTAGCAGGCGAGACTGTCGAGTCATATGTATGGCTGCTTAGGGCTTGGCTCACGTGTATCCTAGGACGCCCTCCCCAAACTATCATTTCCGATCAATGCAAAGCCTTGCAAGCTGCTATCTTTGATGTGTTCCCCAGAGCTTGTCATTGTATGGATTTGACAAAGGTCATGAAAAGAATCTCTGAGAGATTGGAAAAAACTTACCAATATGAAACAATTAAAGCTGCCATATATAGAGCAGTTTGCCTTTCCCAGAGGGCTGAAGAATTTGAAGCAGCTTGGATGGACATCATCCATAAGCATGGGCTGGAGGATCACCAATGGTTCCAAAGTTTGTATGAAGAAAGGAATCGGTAGGTCCCAATCAACTTGAAGAAGACCTTCTTGGTGGGAATGTTTAGGGCACTTTTGGTAATGATTCTGTTCCCGGTAACAAATTCGATAAAAAATGATTATTTTTTATTACGTTCCCGAAAACTAATTTTGGTGACTTACAAAATTTCTAATTTCGTAATAAAATTACGTTTGGTACCGTTTTCTTTGATTCCTTTTTTTTCTTTTTATTCTTTTTTTATTCTTTTATTCTTTTGTTTTCTTTTTTTATTATTTTATTATATTTCCTTTTCTTTTATTTTTTTCCTTTTTTATTTTTTTCTTTTATTTTATTTTTCCTTTTTTCTCCTATTCTTCTTTTTTTCTTTTTATTCTTTTTATTCTTTTTTCTTCTTCTTCTCCTATTCTTCTTCTTCTTCTTTTTTCTTTTTTTTTTCTTTTTCCTCCTATTCTTTTTTTTCTTTTTTTTCTTTTTTTTTTCAAGCCAAATGAGAGCCTCCGGCGAGCTTGTCGGACCAGTTGCCGGGCAACCAATGGCGACCGACAGCGGTGGAGGGCAGCGGTCGTAGGATGGCGATCAATAAAGAAGAAAAGAGAAGAAGAAAAGTTTTGATCATCAATTTTGTTCCCGGAACAAGAATCAACTTTTTTTTATTCTTGATTCTCTTTCCAATATGTTTCCAGGAACAAATTTGGTCGCGGGAACAAAAATTTTACCAAACGCGATTCTCGTGCCAAACTGATTCTGAAAAAAAAAAAAATCAGAATCAGGTATTGTTTGGATGGTTACCAAACAGGCTCTTACTATCCAGCAAAATGAAGACGCGACATCATTTTTTAAGGGATATATAGGGAACTGCACCTCTTTAAAGGAATTTCTGGACAAGTGTGATCAAGCAATGCAAAGGAGTCACCAGCTTGATCATTCCCTTGATTTTTTCCTGAGAATCCATTGTAATTTTCTCTTGAATTGGGAATAAGATTTAGGCCATTAATAATTCTTTGCATTCCTTAATCTTCACCCTTAAACATTGTTTGGGTACGAGGAAGGAGTTCAAGGGAAATAATATGTTAACAAAATCCCAAATGTGTAAACCTCATGAACATAGGACTTGTTTTCCTCCTCCCATTTTCCTTCATTCTGTGGAAATAAATCTTAGGGTGTGTTTGTTTCGCGGAATACATTTCCAGGGGAAAGGTTTTCCTCATTTTCTGGTGTTTGGGTCACTCGGGGAAAATGAGTCAACGAAAAATGTTTTCCTAGTTAACGAAAAACTTTTTCCTAGTAAAGCTTAAATTCAGGAAAATGATTTCCCTTTTGAAAGGACCGTAAAACGTTTTCCGAATCTACCAAAACTTAGATTTGATGCTTGGTTTACAAACAACTATTCTTATAAAAATATATATAAAAAAATAAATTTGAATTTTTTATTTTTTAAAAAAATGTAAATTTGGAAAACATTTTTTTTTAAATTCTAATTTGCTTATTTTTCTTTTTCTTGTCTTCCTTTTTTTTTTTTTGCTTCTTCTTCACCTTTCACTGTGAACTCTAGTCTCACCAAATAGAGCGATCTCATGACTTTTGACAACAAGGCTTGAGCTTGCCCGAGGCCGCCTCGCTAAATTTGGTGAGCTCGTGGCCTCCAGCGATGAGGCTCAAGCCTCGTCAGATTGGGTGAGCTCGCAGCCTCTAGCGGCTAGCCGTGAGCTCGCCGCCTCTAGCGACAGCTGGAGCTCACCCCTTGTAAGCCAGCCGAGAAAAAAAATTCTTTTTTTTTTTTTTGTGATGAAGTGTAAAATTATTTTTTAATGGGATCCAAATGACAGAAAACATTTTCAATTATACATCACCAAATAAAGGAAAACAAACCGTATTCTTGAAAAATACTTTCCCGGAAAATATTTTCCTTTTACATTGAGTTTTCCGTGAAACAAACGCACCCTTAGATAAAAGACTGATGATAGATGGCATCATTATGTCAATATAATATATTGGTTATAAATCGATCTATTACAATCCGGAGAATTTCCATTCCTAATTGGAATTGAAATCCAACACATCCTCGAGTGGCCTCCATAATATTTCCTAATCTAGTGAAGATTGGCGATGACTGAATTAGAGGATGACTGAATTTCGCTTTAGTTACATTTCATCTTTGAAGTTTTATGTTTGAGAATATAATTGTGATTTTAATTATAGAAAATATTTAAAGAATTTTTTCTTCATCTGATCAACCCATTATTCTACGAACGAATGATTATACTAAAAAATTGTCTATGTTAAATTATTTCTAAATTTTACTTAACAATTTATCCATAAATTTGATTGACAACTTAGAAAAGAAAAAAGTTCCTTCGAAATTTCTCTGTTCTCAAAACCAATTTTTATGGAAGTATAAACTAACAACTAAAAATTGGACGCGCTATTTCCCCTCTTATATGACTAAATGCACTCCATTTTCATTAAAAAGACAAAATTACCCTTAATTATTCAATTGCAATTTAGGGTCAGTTCGTTTCGCAGAAAATGAGTCATTTCCACATAATGTTTTCCTATAAGTTAATTTCCAGGAAAATGACTATTTTCAAGTACTTGGCTAAAACTTGAAAATGTTTCAGAAAATATTTTCCGATGTTTGGTAAGAAAAATATTTTCTAAGACTTTACTATTTTGGCATGCATCACTTACCCACCTATAAATCCATTAAATATGAACTTACCTCTAAATTTGAGCAAACTTGCTTCATATATTTATTCCCTCATTGTCACCAAACGTTCATCTACTCTATAAATTGTACATATGGATTTTAAAAAGAAACAAAAGAGAAAAGAAGCAAAGCATGTGGCTTGTTCTCCCCTTGTGTCTTTTGTGTTTTGATAAACAAAAGAAAAAATAAGCAAACCATGTAAAGCCCTTTGCTTGAGCAATATACAACTGCAGGATAGAGTAAATAAAGAAAATGATAAGTTAGAATGCAGAGCAGGAGCTTGAGATCGACGACCTTGAGGTTCGCCTGGCAACGGCCGACGAGTAGCCAAGAAAGAAGAAGATGGGAAACAAAGAAAAGAAAAAGAAATAAAAAATAATTCAAGTTAAAAAAAAAAGAAAATTAAAAAATAATTTGAATAAAAAAAAGAAAAGAATAAGAAGAAAAGGAAAGAGGAAGTGAGGATTTGTAGAGGTGTGAAATAAGAGAGATCAAGTGAGGAAAATGTTTTCCACTTTTTTAAAAATGGAAAACATTTTTTCCTAATCCAGAAGATTTTTTTCCTTTCAGGGAAAATATTTTCCCTAAAGAATTCATTTTCCGTGAAACGAAGTGAAAATCTGAAAAACGTTTTCCCGGAATTTCTGTGAAATGAACGGAGCCTTAAAGTGGTAGCCCCCAACTTATTTACTTTCCTTTTTCTATCAGTTTTTTATATTTTTATGTAGATCTAGTTGCCATTACAAAGAACTCGCACATTTTGTTTTTGTTTATTATCAATATCTCATATATATTAAAAGCATTATGTTTTCTCTCTATTTTTAGATTTTACTTCCATCAAAATAAATTTTGTTGAAAAGAGAGATTTCATAAAGCACGTATCTTGAACATTTTCTTTCACAGGCAAAAAGCTAATCCACACTTACCAAAAACATAATTATTTTCTTCTTTATGGTAACGGCAATTCACGACAAGCTATCAATGATGATTTCTATAATCTAGGTTTGAGTTCTACTCTATGTATATAAGGCAGAACATTGTCTGGTCTCATCTTCAAAAATTCTCTAGTCTGTTCTACGATGGCAATGGTAAGTCCACGTGCGCATCTTTCCAAATGGTTGGTTTTGATGATAACTATTATTAGTACGATAAGCTATGGGCGTGCTCGAGCGAGAGTCCATGGATCAGACGAAGTTACAGGTTTCGATAAGCCTAAAGGAGCGGTAAAAACCATTGAGGTCATTCCTAAACTCTTTCTGTTGCTATTTCACCTTTTTTGTTTCCTTTTAAATATATTATTTTGGCTAAGATAATGTATGGGGTACCTGGTGCAGAGTTACGAAACTCGTGAAGTGATCGATTGCGTTGATATCTACAAGCAACCCGCCTTTGATCATCCGCTTCTCAAGAATCATACCATACAGGTCTTTTTCCTCTCATTTTTGGACCTATAACTTGCACAGTATTCTGTCCTGTGCCTCCCATTTAAAATTTACAGTTAGTAGTAAAAATGAATTAGTGCAACGATGACGATGTAAGTTCCTTAACGATGAGGGCCCTCATACAGCAATTTAGGAGAAAGCTGTTTCAATATTGCAGGAAGTCTAGGAAATTCGGTTTGTTCTATGTCCGAAGTATTGTTATGCAACCTTAGATATGTTCGCCCACATTTTTTAGCAATCGCTTAAGCCGGGGTATGGCACGTTTAGATGAAACCAAGCTCAAATCTGAAAGCGAACGGATCGGGATCTGTGGAAGGTGTGCTCAATCAAGCTTGGTGGAAATATGGTGAATGCCCTGAGGGAACGATCCCCATCATAAGACCACAAAGCCATACCAATCGTCATGGTATACGGTCGACTCCACACTTGAAGCGGCTTAATCAGAGCCGCCTTGGATCAGAATCGGATGGCCATGAAGTACGTGTGATTACATCACCACAAGACTTATTGTGGCGTTGATTTCGAGTTGTGTTTTTGTTCATGCATTGATCCTTAATTTTCACTTCCTGAAGAGTTTGTTCTATATTGGTCAGTATGCTGTAGTATTTTTGAACTCCGGCAACTTCTTGGGAGCTCATGCAACAATTAATGTGTGGAATCCTGTGGTATTGGATCAAGAAGCTAGCTTCTCTCAAATTTGGCTCACAGCAGGCCCCAGAGAGACTGTGAACACCATAGAGGCTGGATGGAGGGTAATAACTTAGAATGGTCTAATCTGAAGACTTTAGCATGATTGGCATTCAAAGAGTGTGCAGATATAGAAGATAAGTGGTTTGTGTTTTTATGATAGGTCGATTCAGGTTCTAGTCCCAAGGCAGCAAAGATTTTCATATATTGGACCGTAAGTTACTTAACTTTTTTGACCGCTTACAGTTAACCAAACTTTCACAAACATATCCAACATTGACATGCTTTTCCTGGGTGGACTTTAGGGTGATGGCTATTGGGAAACTGGATGCTACAATCTCGAATGCCCTGGATTCGTACAAACAAGTGACAAGATTGCTCTAGGCACTCTGCTTGATCCAGTTTCCACCTATGGTGGAAAACAATATGACGTTACTATAGACATAGTGAAGGTAATGGAACAATCTTTTAGGCGGGATATTTTTAAGTCTTCTCTCGTCTAACAAAGATTCTTCAGAATCAACCTCTCGGACGGTGGTGGCTGCGCATTCAAGATGTCGAAGTAGGATACTGGCCCCAAGATCTCTTCACTTCTCTGCATGACAGGGCCGATAAAGTTGCTTGGGGCGGAGAGGTAGTGAATTTAGGATTGGATGGTCGTCATACGTCGACGCAAATGGGGAGCGGCCATTTACCTTCTGAAGGCTTTTTTGGAAAGGCGTCCTTTTTCCGCCATGTTTCAATCGTCGACGGCGCTTCCATTGGGAGAGACCCGGAGAATCTCCAGAAGAGAGTGTCCAAACCCGGATGTTATGACTTACTTATCAATGAGGCCGAGCGAAGTCAACTTGGAGTCAATTTCTATTACGGGGGCCCTGGATATTCAGCTCAGTGTGAAAAATAGTGAACATACAGTAAGACGCTTTCCTATTTTTCGGTACCCTAATAAAATTGACTCTTGTCAAATGTTTAGCAACGAGCACACCGATGCTTTTGAAGCTGTTAAAGTCACTTATGAAACTTTTATCACATTTTTCTATTACAGCTCCTTTTGCCCTAAACGCAAGTGTTTATTATGGACGAGATGTTGTCTTTACTTTAAATATTATATTTACTGCAGGCAATTAGCCATTAGATGAAAAATTGATTAAAATGCGGAAAAATCTAACAAGACATGGCGATAGTATTTTCCTTGCTGTACGTGCCCTTGTGGCTTCCGGAAACCTGACCATTGCATGGAACATTGTGATCCAATTGCTCTATTGATATCTTTTTTATTTGTGTTTTCCTGTGCAGCCATCCTTAGAATTAGAAGTTGATCAGATAACTACTTTTTAAAATGCTCGTAAGCGAAGGACACATCCTTCACAAGGATATAATTAATAGGAAAATTGATGTTGATCCGCTTTTCTTTCTCTTTTGTTTTCCTTTTTTTCTTTTCCTTGTCTCCCTAGACAGGGGGATATAAAGTAAATTTCTACATATTAACTCGCTTTTTCAAAGTTATGGCGTGACTATAATTTTTAGAGACCATATTCCCCCAAAGCAAAAGCAAATGCAAATGCAAATATTTCCAAATTTTCTCTCTTCTTTTTAGATTATAATGGCACGAAGCTTTGGAAGAAGGTGGACACATTTGCGGATCATAATTTACGATTAAGTGTGAGTTTGAGTGTCTGAATCATTGTTCTCATGTATAAGTCGATAAGTCAATCCATCAATAAATGCAAATTTTCTTTTTTTGATTGGTTTATCCATGTTCTGAAACGAGGGTCTTTTCGTACTAATGATAGAATATGAATAAATTTCTTCTTGCTTAATTTTGGGAAGGGACGGTTTTATATAATGAGGTAACATCATTCACCATCAAGTTTAATTTTTTCAAACATAGGATTTGCACTCTTTTAAGAAACTAAATTTGTTGCTGCAGAAAATAACGGAGAGATATACTAATTCTGGACAACAATCCTCACCAAGGATGTGATTTACCTATTGTTGAAATTTCTAACTTAAATCGATGTATCACCAATTTAAACAAAAGATTTCTGCGTATAGCTTTGGCCCAAAAAGCGCACACACAGGTGAAAAAAGCAAAAAAGTAAAAATAAAAATAAATGAATAAATAAAAGTACCACAGCTGCGGATAATAGAAAAATTACTTTAGACGATACCTAATTTCGTCGTCGTTCGTCATCGTCGGAAATATCCTAAATCCAAACGTATATTTGGAATATTCCACGTCAGCTCCTGCAACTTCTCTTCCGACTTTTTTCAGTCCCAGACCTCCGCTCTCCGTCCAACAACCTCTCTCCGGCGCCGGCGACGTTTCCGGCGAGACCGACACGGGCCCCCACGGCGCGTGCGGCGGCGCAATCTGGCGGCCGAATCGTGGGCTCAACGAACCTTTGCATCGTCTTCGAGGTAATCATGCTCTTTAACTTCATTCAGCGATCGCCCGTTAATTTCGACAGAATCGAAGCGTGAGGCTTTGGCGAATTGCGTCGGCGTGCGTTTGCGTCCTAAGCTACGAGTTGTTAAGGCCCTGTTTGGTAACCATCCAAACAGTGCCAAATTCTGATTCTTTGTTCCCGGAATCAGTTTCGGCCTAGAATCGCGTTTGGTAAAATTTTTGTTCCCGGGAACAGATTGGGAACAGAATCAAGAATCAAAAAAAAGTTGATTCTTGTTCCGGGAACGAATTTGAGAATCAAAATCAATAAATTTTCTTCTTCCCTTCGGCCATCTCACGACCGTCGTCCACAGCCGCCCGCCACCGTCCGCCATCCGCCACCGCCGCTGCCGGCCGCCGTCTGCCGCCCGCCGGCCACCGGCCGCCGCCCCGGTCCGGCGAGCTCGTCGAAGGCTCGCCGGACCGGGCGAAGTCCGGCGAGCTCGCCGGAGGCAAGCCCGGCCCCGGCGAGTCTCGGCCTCCCCAAATCGGCGAGGCCAAGCCTCGACGGTGGCCAAGCGGGCCTCACCGGGGCCGGGCGAGGCCTCGCCGGGATTGGGCGAGGGCGGGCGAGCCTCGCGACGTCCAACCCCACCGGTGGCCGGGCGAGGCTCGCCCGGCCCGCCGGTGGCCTAGCGGGCCTTGCCCAACCCCGACGAGGTCGACCGGCCACCGGCGGGGCTCGGCCTCGCCAGATCGGCTCGCCCGAGCCTCGGCGGGGCTAGGGCGAGGCTCGCCCATCGGCCGCGAGGCTCGGCCGACGAGGGCCGGCCTCGCTGTCGGCCGGCGACGCTCGGTGAGGTCGCCAGCCCTCGTCTGGCCGGTCGCCGGTCCGGCGGCCGGCCAGAAGAAGAAGAAGAAGGTGAGAAAAAGAAAAGAAAAAAGGAAAAAAAAAGAAAAAGAAAAGAAAAAAAGAAAATGAAAAGAAAAAAATGAAAAAATGAAAAAAAGAAAAGAAAAAAATGAAAAAAAGAAAAAAAGGAAAATGAAAAGAAAAAAATGAAAAAATGAAAAAAAGAAAAAAAAAAAAGGAAAATGAAACGAAAAAAATGAAAAAATGAAAAAAAGAAAAGAAAACAAAGGAAAAAAGTAAAAAAAAATTATTTAAAAATTAAAAGAAATTGATTTGGAACAGAATTAATGAATATGATACCAAACGCAATTCTATTCCAGAATCAGAAATTTTGGACAGTTACCAAACGGCTTAAAATACTTAGAATCAGTTCCCGGGAACAGAATAAAAAAGAATCAATTCTGATCAGAATCAGCTCCCGGGAACAGAATCGTTACCAAACGCGCCCTAACTGATTAGTCTCGCCTGTAATGATCATGAACCAGGCGAGACTCGCTGTCGCCCTTGGATTAAAGAAGGAAGGGTTCATACCATACATTCATTGCTGATTCGGATAAATTGAATCATCAATCCTGCCTGTTTCAATGATAGTTCGAATTGGTGGTGTTTAGTAGGTTTTTATTTGGGTTTGACTGGCTTTCCATGCAATTTTTAGCTTATTTTTCCTGGAAGTGAAGGTGATATTGATTGGTCAATGGTCACCACCCTCTGCCTTTTGCTCAAAGGAGGCATGGAAAGCTAAATCTTGCACTGGTCTTTTGTTAATTTTATGTGGTTTATAGGCAGTTGGCAAGATCAGATCGATGATGTTGACGGGTTTCCAAGGGTTGATGGCTTTATAGGCAGTTGGCAACATCAGCACTGATCTTTTGTTAATTTCGTTATGTTGATGGGTTTCTAAAGTTTGCGTCTTTTTATGTGATTGTTTCGCCAGCTCCCGCCTCTTCGTAGAGATGGATGAAGTTTCTCTCAATGCTGAGCCAGTCGGCGATGATGAAGCCGAGGAACTTGAGATTGAGGGAGACTCTGCAATGACTGGATTAGTTGGTCAGACAAGTGTGATTCAAGGAGAGAACCCCATGCCTCCTGCTGTCGGGATGGAATTTGAGTCTTATGAGGATGTCTATTACTTCTGCAGTTGCTATGCTAAGGAGCATGGGTTCGGGGTTAGAGTAAGCAATACATGGTACAGGAAGTGTAAGGAGAGATATAGAGGAAAATTGAGCTGCAGTAGTGCAGGTTTCAAGAAGAAAAGTGAGGCAAACCGCCCGAGACCAGAAACAAGAACCGGGTGTCCAGCGATGATAAAATTCCGGTTGATGGACAATACGAGGTGGAGAATTATTGAGGTTGAGCTTGAGCATAACCACTTAATCAGCCCAGCTAGTGGGAAATTTTTTAAATCACATAAGGTCATGGGTGTTGGGACCAAGAGGCCATTGGAGTTGGAAGGTCCTGAGGAAGTAGAAACGGTCAAATTGTTTCAGACTGTCATCATAGATGCCGAAGGTGGGAAATTAGCTGCTGATGATGGTGACCTTAGAACGAATCCTGACCTGTCCAATAAAATGAAGCTACGAATAGGAGATGCTCAAGCTGCTCTTGATTTCTTCTGTCAGATGCAGCTCATGGATCCTAATTTCCTCTACGTGGCAGACCTCAATGAAAGGGGATGTCTGAGAAACTTGTTTTGGGCTGCTGCGAGGTCCAGGGTCGCCTATCGCTACTTGGTGATGTAGTTGCGATTGACCCAACATTTTTCGGGCAAGAGTTTGATAACCTGCTGGTATCATTTATTGGGGTGAATCACCATGGGCAACCTGTACTGTTGGGTTGTGGTTTGTTAGCAGGCGAGACTGTCGAGTCGTATGTATGGCTGCTTAGGGCTTGGCTCACCTGTATCCTAGGACACCCTCCCCAAACTATCATTTCCGATCAATGCAAAGCCTTGCAAGCTGCTATCTTTGATGTGTTCCCCAGAGCTTCTCATTGTATGGATTTGACAAAGGTCATGAGAAGAATCTCTGAGAGATTGGAAAAAACTTACCAATATGAAACAATTAAAGCTGCCATATATAGAGCAGTTTGCCTTTCCCAGAGGGCTGAAGAATTTGAAGCAGCTTGGATGGATATCATCCATGAGCATGGACCGGAGGATCACCAATGGTTCCAAAGTTTGTATGAAGAAAGGAATCGGTGGGTCCCAATCAACTTGAAGGAGACCTTCTTGGCGGGAATGTTTAGGGCCCGTTTAGTAATGATTCTGTTCCCGAAAACAAATTTTGATCGAAAATGATTATTTTTTATTCTGTTCCCATGAATTGATTCTGAGTAAAAGAACGCATTTGGTAACTGTACAAAATTTCTGATTTTGAAATAGAATTACGTTCAATACAATGTTCATTGATTCTGTTCAAATCAATTTATATTAATTTTTAAATAATTTTTATAATTTTTCATTTTTTCCTTTTTGTTTTTTTTTTTCTCCTATTCTTCTTTTTTCTTTTTATTCTTTTTTTCTTTTTTCTCCTATTCTTTTTTTTTCTTTTTTTCAAGCCAGACGAGAGCCTCCGGCGAGCTCATTGGACTAGTTGTCGGCGACTGGCGGCGACCGACGGCGGCAGACGACGGCAGGCGTCGGTCATGGGATGGCGGTCGATGAAGAAGAAGAAAATAGAAGAAGAAGAGTTTTGATCCTCATTTTTGTTCCCGAAACAAGAATCGACTTTTTTTGTTATTCTTGATTCTCTTCCCAATATGTTCCCGAGAACAAATTTGGTTCCGTAAACAAAAATTTTACCAAACACGATTCTCGTCCCAAACTGATTTTGGAAACAAAATATTAGAATCATGCACTGTTTGGATAATTACTAAACAAGCCCTTACTATCCAGCAAAATGAAGACGCGACATCGTTTTTTTAAGGGATATATAGGGAACTGCACCTCTTTAAAGGAATTTATGGACAAGTGTGATCAAGCAATGCAAAGGAGTCACTAGCCTGATCGTTCCCTTGATTTTTTCCCGAGAATCCATTGTAATATTCTCTTGAATTGGGAATAAGATTTAGGCCATTAATAATTCTTTGCATTCCTTAATCTTCACCCTTAAACATTGTTTGGGTATGAGGAAGGAATTCAAGGGAACAATATGTTAACAAAATCCCAAATGTGTAAACCTCGTGAACATAGGAACTGTTTTCCTCCTTCCATTTTCCTTCGTTCTGTGGAAATAAATCTTAGATAAAAGACTGATGATAGATGGCATCATTATGTCAATATAATATATTGGCTATAAATCGATCTATTACAATCCGGAGAATTCCCATTCCTAATTGGAATTGAAATCAAACACATCCTCGAGTGGCTTCCATAATATTTCCTAATCTAGTGAAGATTGGCGATGACTGAATTAGGGGATGAATGACTTTTGCTTTAATTACATTTCATCTTTAAAGTTTTATGTTTGAGAATATAATTGTGATTTTAATTATAGAAAATCTTTAAAGAATTTTTCTTCATCTGATCAACCCATTATTTTACAAACAAATGATTATACTAAAAAATTGTCTATGTTAAATTATTTCTAAATTTTACTTAACAATTTATCCATAAATTTGATTGACAACTTAGAAAAGAAAAAAGTTTCTTCAAAATTTCTCTTTTTGCAAAACTAATTTTATGGAAGTATAAACTAACAATTAAAAAATGGAGGCGCTATTTCCCCTCTCATATGACTAAATGCACTCCATTTTCATTAAAAATATAAAATTACCTTTAATTATTCAATTGCAATTTAAAGTGGTAGCCCCCAACTTATTTACTTTCCTTCTTCTATTAGTTTTTTATATTTTTATGTAGATCTAGTTGCCATCACAAAGAATGCGCACATTTTGTTTTTGTTTATTATGAAAATCTCATATATATTAAAAGCATTATGTTTTCTCTCTATTTTTAGATTTTACTTCCATATAAATTAATTTTGTTGAAAAGAGAGATTTCATAAAGCACGTATCTTGAACATTTCCTTTCGCAGGCAAGAAGCTAATCCACACTTACCAAAAAAATAATTATTTTCTTCTTTATGGTTATGGCAGTTCACGACAAGCTATCAATGATGATTTCTAGAATCTAGGTCTGAGTTCTACTGTATGTATATAAGGCAGAACATTGTCTCGTCTCATCTTCAAAAATTCTCAAGTCTGTTCTACAATGGCAATGGTAAGTCCACGTTCTCATCTTTCCAAATGGTTGGTTTTGATGATAACTATTATTAGTACGATAAGCTATGGGCGTGCTCGAGCGAGAGTCCTTGGATCAGACGAAGTTACAGGTTTCGATAAGCCTAAAGGAGCGGTAAAAACCATTGAGGTCATTCCTAAACTCTTTCTGTTTCTATTTCAACTTTTTTGCTTCCTTTTAAATATATTATTTTGGCTAAGATAATGTATGGGGTACCTGGTGCAGAGTTACGAAACTCGTGAAGTGATCGATTGTGTTGACATCTACAAGCAACCCGCCTTTGATCATCCGCTTCTCAAGAATCATACCATACAGGTCTTTTTCCTCTCATTTTTGGACCTGTAACTTGCACAGTATTCTGTCTCGTGCCTCCCATGTAAAGTTTGCAGTTAGTAGTAAAAATGAATTAGTGCAACGATGACGATGTAAGTTCCTTAACGATGAGGGCCCTCATAGAGCAATTTAGGAGAAAGTTGTTTCAATATTGCAGGAAGTCTAGGAAATTCGGTCTGTTCTATGTCCGAAGTATTGTTATGCAACCTTAGATATGTCCGCCCACATTATTTAGCAATTGCTGAAGCCTCTATGGCACGTTTAGGTGAAACCAAGCTCAAATCTGAAAGCGAATGGATCGGGATCTGTGGAAGGTGTGCTCAATCAAGCTTGGTGGAAATATGGTGAATGCCCTGAGGGAACGATCCCCATCATAAGACCACAAAGCCATACCAATCGTCATGTTATACGATCGAATCCACAATTGAAGTGGCTTAATAAGAGCCGAGTTGGAAAACCATTGAATGACCATGAAGTACGTGCAATTACATCACCCCAAGTCTTATTTGTGGCGTTGATTTCGAGTTGTGTTTTTGTTCATGCATTGATCCTTAATTTTCACTTCCTGAAGAGTTTGTTCTATATTGGTCAGTATGCTGTAGTATTTTTGAACTCCGGCAACTTCTTGGGAGCTCATGCAACAATTAATGTGTGGAATCCTGTGGTATTGGATCATGAAGCCAGCTTCTCTCAAATTTGGCTCTCAGCAGGCCCCGTAGAGACTGTGAACACCATAGAGGCCGGATGGATGGTAATGACTTAGAATGGTCTAATCTGAAGACTTTAGCACGATTGGCATTCAAAGCGTGTGCAGATATAGAAGATAAGTGGTTTGTGTTTTTATGATAGGTCAATCCAGGTTCTATTCCCAAGGAGGCAAAGTCTTTCTTATATTGGACCGTAAGTTCTTAACATTTTTGACCGCTTACAGTCAACCAAACTTTCACAAACATATCAAACATTGACATGCTTTTCTTGGGTGGACTTTAGGGTGATGGCTATCAGAAAACTGGATGCTACAATCTCGAATGCCCTGGATTCGTACAAACAAGTGACAAGTTTGCTCTAGGCGCTCTGCTTGATCCAGTTTCCACCTATGGTGGAAAACAATATGACATTACTATAGACATAGCGAAGGTAATGGAACAATCTTTTAGGTGGGATATTTTTGAGTCTTCTCTCTTCTAACAAAGATTCTTCAGGATCCAAGTCTCGGACGGTGGTCGCTGCGCATTCAAGATGTGGACGTAGGATACTGGCCCAAAGAGATCTTCACTTCTCTAAGTGGTGGCCCTGCTGATACAGTTAGCTGGGGCGGAGAGATAGTGAACACAGAACCGGATGGTCATCATACGTCGACGCAAATGGGGAGTGGTCATTTACCTTCTGAAGGCTTTTTTGGAAAGGCGTCCTTTTTCCGCCATCTTTCAATCGTCGACGGCGGTTCCACTAGGAGAGACCCGGAGAATCTCCAGAAGCAAGTGACGAAACCCGGATGTTATGACTTAATTATCAACGAGGCCGAGCGAAGTCAACTTGGAGTCAATTTCTATTACGGGGGCCCTGGATATTCACCTCAGTGTGAAAAATAGTGAACATACAGTAAAGATGCTTTCCTATTTTTCGGTACCCTAATAAAATTGACTCTGTCAAATGTTTAGCAACGAGCACACCGATGCTTTTGAAGCTGTTAAAGTCACTTATGAAACTTTATCACATTTTTCTATTACAACTCCTTTTGCCCTAAACGCAAGTGTTTATTATGGACGAGATGTTGTATGTACTTATATATAACATTTACTGCAGGCAATTAGCCATTAGATGAAAATTTGATTAAAATGCGGAAAAATCTAACAAGACATGGCGATAGTATTTTCCTTGCTATACGTGCCCTTGTGGCTTTCGTAAACTTGACCATTGCATGGAGCATTGTGATCCAATTGCTCTATTTTTTTTTTTTTTTTTTTTTTTTTTTGGTATTGGAGGAACCGGCTTGCAGCCGACAGCCGCGCCGTAAACCCCCAAGTGACACTTAAGCAGGAGGACCCACCACCCCTAAGTCACACTTAATACACCTAGCGCCTCCCCTGGGTTTTGAACCCTTCACCTCTTCGTTGAGGATCAGCAGAGTCTTATCCAGTGGAGCCACCGCGGCCGGTGGTTAATCCAATTGCTCTATTGATATCTATTTTATTTGTGTTTTCCTGTGCAGCCATCCTTAGAATTAGAAGTTGATCAGATAACTACTTTTTAAAATGCTCGTAAGCGAAGGACACATCCTTCACAAGGATATAATTAATAGGAAAATTGATGTTGATCCGCTTTTCTTTCTCTTTTGTTTTCCTTTTTTCTTTTCCTTGTCTCCCTAGATAGGGGGATATAAAGTAAATTTCTACATATTAACTCGCGTTTTCAAAGTTATGGCGTGACTATAATTTTTCGAGACCATATTCCCCCAAAGCAAAAGCAAATGCAAATGCAAATGTTTCCAATTTTTCTCTCTTCTTTTTAGATTATAATGGTGCGAAGTTTTGAAAGAAGGTGGACACATTTGCAGATTATAATTTCCGATTAAGTGTGAGTTTGAGTGTCTGAATCATTGATCTCATCTATAAGTCGATAAGTCAATCCATCAATAAATGCAAATTTTTTTTTTTTGATTGGTTTATCCATGTTCTAAAACGAGGGTCTTTTCTTGCTAATGACTGAATATGAATAAATTTCTTCTTGCTTAATTTTGGAAAGGGACGGTTTTATATAATGAGGTAACATCATTCACCATCAAGTTTAATTTTTTCAAACACAAGATTTGCGCTCTTTTAAGAAACTAAATTTGCTGCTGCAGAAAATAACGAAGAGATATACTAATTTTGGACAACAATCCTCACCAAGGATGCAATTTTACCTATTGTTGAAATTTCTAACTTAAATCGACGTATCACCAATTTTTTTTTTTTTTTTTTTTTTTTTTTAGCAAAGACGTATCACCAATTTAAACAAAAGATTTCTGCGTATAACTTTGGCCCAAAAAGCGCGCACACAGGTGAAAAAAGCAAAAAAAAAAAAAAAAAAAAAATTAATAATAAATGAATAAATAAAAGTACCATGCGGATAATAGAAAAATTACTTTAGACGATACCTAATTTCGTCGTCGTCGTCGTCGGAAATATCCTAAATCCAAACGTATATTTGTCTGCCGCGGCAAATTCCACGTCAGCTGCCGCAACTTCTCTTCCGACTTTTTTCAGTCCTAGACCTCCGCTCTCCGTCCAACAACCTCTCTCCGGCGCCGGCGACGTTTCCGGCGAGACCGACACGGGGCCCCCACGGCGCGTGCGGCGGCGCAATCCGGCGGCCGAATCGTGGGCTCGGCGAACCTTTGCGTCGTCTTCGAGGTAATAAAGTTCTTTAACTTAATTCAGCGATCGCGCGTTAATTTCGACCGAATCGAAGCGTGAGGCTTTGGCGAATTGCGTTCGCGTGCGTCTGCGTCCTAAGCTACGAGTTGTTAACTGATTAGTCTCGCCTGTAATGATCATGAACCGGGCGAGACTCGCTGTCGCCCTTGGATTAAAGAAGGAAGGGTTCATACCATACATTCATTGCCGATTCGGATAAATTGAATCATCAATCCTGCCTGTTTCAATGATAGTTCGAATTGGTGGTGTTTAGTAGGTTTTTATTTGGGTTTGACTGGCTTTCCATGCAATTTTTAGCTTATTTTCCTGGAAGTGAAGGTAATGGAGATTGGTCAACGGTCACCACCCTCTGCTTTTTGCTCAGAGGAGGCATATCGAAAGCTAAATCTTGCACTGGTCTTTTGTTAAATTTTATGTGGTTTATAGGCAGTTGGCAACATCAGATCGATGATGTTGACGGGTTTCCAAGGGTTGATGGCTTTATAGGCAGTTGGCAACATCGGCACTGATCTTTTGTTAATTTTGTTATGTTGACGGGTTTCTAAAGTTTGCATCTTTTTATGTGATTGTTTCGCCAGCTCCCGCCTCTTTGTAGAGATGGATGAAGTTTCTTTCAATGCTGAGCCAGTTGGCGATGATGAAGCGGAGGAACTTGAGATTGAGGGAGACTCTGCAATGACTGGATTAGTTGGTCAGACAAGTGTGATTCAAGGAGAGAACCCCATGCCTCCTGCTGTCGGGATGGAATTTGAGTCTTATGAGGATGTATATTACTTCTACAGTTGCTATGCTAAGGAGCATGGGTTCGGGGTTAGAGTAAGCAATACATGGTACAGGAAGTGTAAGGAGAGATATAGAGGAAAATTGAGCTGCAGTAGCGCAGGTTTCAAGAAGAAAGGTGAGGCGAACCGCCTGAGACCAGAAACAAGAACCGGGCGTCCATCGATGATAAAATTCCGGTTGATGGACAATACGAGGTGGAGAATTATTGAGGTTGAGCTCGAGCATAACCACTTAATCAGCCCAACTAGTGGGAAATTTTTTAAATCACATAAGGTCATGGGTGTTGGGACCAAGAGGCCATTGGAGTTGGAAGGTCCTGAGGAAGTAGAAACGGTCAAATTGTTTCAGACTGTCATCATAGATGCCGAGGGTGGGAAATTAGCTGCTGATGATGGTGACCTTAGAAAGAATTCTGACCTGTCCAATAAAATGAAGCTACGACAAGGAGATGCTCGAGCTGCTCTTGATTTCTTCTGTCAGATACAGCTCATGGATTCTAATTTCTTCTACGTGGCAGACCTCAATGAAAGGGGATGTCTGAGAAACTTGTTTTGGGCTGCTGCGAGGTCCAGGGTCGCCTATCGCTACTTTGGTGATGTAGTTGCGATTGACACAACATATTTCGGACAAGAGTTTGATAACCTGCTGGTATCATTTATTGGGGTGAATCACCATGGGCAACCTGTACTGTTGGGTTGTGGTTTGTTAGCAGGCGAGACTGTCGAGTCATATGTATGGCTGCTTAGGGCTTGGCTCACCTGTATCCTAGGACACCCTCCCGAAACTATCATTTCTGGTCAATGCAAAGCCTTGCAAGCTGCTATCTTTGATGTGTTCCCCAGAGCTTCTCATTGTATGGATTTGACATAGGTCATGAGAAGAATCTCTGAGAGATTGGAAAAAACTTACCAATATGAAACAATTAAAGCTGCCATATATAGAGCAGTTTGCCTTTCCCAGAGGGCTGAAGAATTTGAAGCAGCTTGGATGGATATCATCCATAAGCATGGGCTGGAGGATCACCAATGGTTCCAAAGTTTGTATGAAGAAAGGAATTGGTAGGTCCCAATCAACTTGAAGAAGACCTTCTTGGCGGGAATGTTTAGGTTTTGGGCGCTTTTGGTAATGATTCTGTTCCCGGTAATAAATTCTAATAAAAAATGATTATTTTTTATTCTGTTCATGAAAACTGATTTTGGTGACTGTACAAAATTTATAATTCTGTAATAGAATTACATTTAGTACCGTTTTCTTTGATTCCTTTTTTTCTTTTTTTCTTTTTTTCCTTTTGTTTCTTTTTTTATTATTTTATTATATTTCCTTTTCTTTTATTTTTTTCCTTTTTATTTTTTTCTTTTATTTTATTTTTCCTTTTTTCTCCTATTCTTCTTTTTTCTTTTTATTCTTTTTATTCTTTTTTTTCTTCTTCTCCTATTCTTCTTCTTCTTTTTTTTTTTTTTTTTTTCTTTCTCTTCCTATTCTTTTTTTAGGCCAAATGAGAGCATCCGGCGAGCTTGTCGGACCAATTGCCGGGCGACCAATGGCGACCGACGGTGGCGACTAGTGGCGACCGGTGGCGACCGACAGCGGCGGAGGGCAGCGGTCGCAGGATGGCGGTCGATGAAGAAGAAAAGAGAAGAAGAAAAGTTTTGATCATCAATTTTGTTCCCGGAACAAGAATCAACTTTTTTTTTATTCTTGATTCTCTTTCCAATATGTTCCCAGGAACAAATTCGGTCCCGGGAATAAAAATTTTACCAAACGCGATTCTCGTGCCAAACTGATTCGAAAAAAAAAAAATCAGAATCAAGCATTGTTTGGATGGTTACCAAACAGGCTCTTACTATCCAGCAAAATGAAGACGCGACATCGTTTTTTAAGGGATATATAGGGAACTGCACCTCTTTAAAGGAAATTCTGGACAAGTGTGATCAAGCAATGCAAAGGAGTCACCAGCTTGATCATTCCCTTGATTTTTTCCCGAGAATCCATTATAATTTTCTCTTGAATTGGGAATAAGATTTAGGCCATTAATAATTCTTTGCATTCCTTAATCTTCACCCTTAAACATTGTTTGGGTACGAGGAAGGAGTTCAAGGGAATAATATGTTAACAAAATCCCAAATGTGTAAACCTCATGAACATAGGACTTATTTTCCTCCTCCCATTTTCCTTCATTCTGTGGAAATAAATCTTATGGTGCGTTTGTTTCGCGGAATACATTTCCAGGGAAAACGTTTTCCTCATTTTCTGGTGTTTGGGTCACTCAGGAATATGAGTCAACAAAAAATGTTTTCCTAGTTAACGGAAAACCTTTTCTAGTAAAGCTTAAATTTAGGAAAATGATTTCCCTTTTGAAAGGACCGTAAAACGTTTTCCGAATCTACCAAAACTTAGATTTGATGCTTGGTTTACAAAAAATTATTCTTATAAAAATATATATATAAAAATGAATTTGAATTTTTTATTTTTTAAAAAAATGTAAATTTGGAAAACATTTTTAAAAAAAAAAATTCTAATTTGCTTATTTTTCTTTTTCTTTTCTTCCTTTTTTTTTTTTTTTTTTTTGCTTCTTCTTCACCCGTCACTGTGAACTCTAGTCTCACCAAATAGAGCGATCTCATGGCTTTTGACAACAAGGCTTGAGCTTGCCCGAGGCCGCCTCGCTAAATTGAGTGAGCTCGTGGCCTCCAGCGATGAGGCTCAAGCCTCATCAGATTGGGCGAGCTCGCAGCCTCTAGCGGCCAGCCAATGAGCTCGCCGCCTCTAGCGACAGCTGGAGCTCATCCCTTGTAAGCTAGCCGAGAAAAAAAATTCATTTTTTTTTCTGTGATGAAGTGTAAAATTATTTTTTAATGGGATCTAAATGGCAGAAAACATTTTCAATTATACATCACCAAATAAAGACTGATGATAGATGGCATCATTGTGTCAATATAATATATTGGTTATAAATCGATCTATTACAATCCGGAGAATTTCCATTCCTAATTGGAATTGAAATCCAACACATCCTCGAGTGGCCTCCATAATATTTCCTAATCTAGTGAAGATTGGCAATGACTGAATTAGAGGATGACTGAATTTTGCTTTAGTTACATTTCATCTTTAAAGTTTTATGTTTGAGAATATAATTGTGATTTTAATTATAGAAAATATTTAAAGAATTTTTTCTTCATCTGATCAACCCATTATTCTACAAACGAATGATTATACTAAAAAATTGTCTATGTTAAATTATTTCTAAATTTTACTTAACAATTTATCCATAAATTTGATTGACAACTTAGAAAAGAAAAAAGTTCCTTTGAAATTTCTCTGTTCTCAAAACTAATTTTTATGGAAGTATAAACTAACAACTAAAAATTGGAGGCGCTATTTCTCCTCTTATATGACTAAATGCACTCCATTTTCATTAAAAAGACAAAATTACCCTTAATTATTCAATTGCAATGTAGGATCAGTTCGTTTCGCGGAAAATGAGTCATTTCCGGATAATATTTTCCCATAAGTCATTTTTCAGGAAAATGACTATTTTTAGTGTTTGGCTAAAACTTGAAAATGTTTCAGAAAATATTTTCTAATGTTTGGTAAGAAAAATATTTTCTAAGACTTCACTATTTAGGCATGCATCACTTACCCACCTATAAATCCATTAAATATGAACTTACCTTTAAATCTGAGCAAACTTGCTTCATATATTTATTCCCTCATTGTCACCAAACATTCATCTACTCTAAAAATTGTTCATATGGATTTTAAAAAGAAACAAAAGAGAAAAGAAGCAAAGCATGTGGCTTGTTCTCCCCTTGTGTCTTTTGTGTCTTGATAAACAAAAGAAAAAAGAAGCAAACCATGTAGAGCCCTTTGCTTGAGCAATGTACAATTGCAGGATAAAGTAAATAAAGAAAATGATAAGCTAGAGTGTAGAGCAGGAGCTTGAGATCGACGAGCTTGAGGTTCGCCTGGCAACGGCCGACAAGTAGCCAAGAAAGAAGAAGATGGGAAACAAAGAAAAGAAAAAGAAATAAAAAATAAAAAAATAATTCAAATTAAAAAAAGAAAAGTAAAAAATAATTTGAATAACAAAAGAAAAGAATAAGAAGAAAGGGAAAGAGGAAGTGAGGATTTGTAGAGATGTGAAATAAGAGATCCAGTGAGGAAAATGTTTTCCACTTTTTAAAAATGGAAAACATTTTCTCCTAATCTAGAAGATTTTTTTCCTTTCATGGAAAATATTTTCCCTAAAGAATTCATTTTCCGTGAAACGAGGTGAAAATCCGAAAAACATTTTCCTGGAATTTCTGTTAAACGAACGGAGCCTTAAAGTGGTAGCCCCCAACTTATTTACTTTCCTTCTTCTATTAGTTTTTTATATTTTTATGTAGATCTAGTTGCCATTACAAAGAACTCGCACATTTTGTTTTTGTTTATTATGAATATCTCATATATATTAAAAGCATTATGTTTTCTATCTATTTTTAGATCTTACTTCCATCAAGATTAATTTTGTTGAAAAGAGAGATTTCATAAAGCACGTATCTTGAACATTTCCTTTCACAGGCAAAAAGCTAATCCACACTTACCAAAAACATAATTATTTTCTTCTTTATGGTAACGGCAATTCACGACAAAGCTATCAATGATGATTTCTAGAATCTAGGTTTGAGTCCTACTGTATGTATATAAGGCAGAACATTGTCTGGTCTCATCTTCAAAACTTCTCTAGTCTGTTCTACAATGGCAATGGTAAGTCCACGTGCGCATCTTTCCAAATGGTTGGTTTTGATGATCACTATTATTAGTACGATAAGCTATGGGCGTGCTCGAGCGAGAGTCCTTGGATCAGACGAAGTTACAGGTTTCGATAAGCCTAGAGGAGCGGTAAAAACCATTGAGGTCATTCCTAAACTCTTTCTGTTGCTATTTCACCTCTTTTGTTTCCTTTTAAATATATTATTATGGCTAAGATAATGTATGGGGTACCTGGTGCAGAGTTACGAAACTCGGGAAGTGATCGATTGTGTTGATATCTACAAGCAACCCGCCTTTGATCATCCGCTTCTCAAGAATCATACCATACAGGTTTTTTTCCTCTCATTTTTGGACCTGTAACTTGCACAGTATTCTGTCTCGTGCCTCCCATGTAAAGTTTGCAGTTAGTAGTAAAAATGAATTAGTGCAACGATGACGATGTAAGTTCCTTAACGATGAGGGCCCTCATAGAGCAATTTAGGAGAAAGCTGTTTCAATGTTGCAGGAAGTCTAGGAAATTCGGTTTGTTCTATGTCCGAAGTATAGTTATGCAACCTTAGATATGTTCGCCCACATTATTTAGCAATCGCTGAAGCCGGGGTATGGCACGTTTAGATGAAACCAAGCTCAAATCTGAAAGCGAACGGATCGGGATCTGTGGAAGGTGTGCTCAATCAAGCTTGGTGGAAATATGGTGAATGCCCTGAGGGAACGATCCCCATCATAAGACCACAAAGCCATACCAATCGTCATGCTATACGGTCGACTCCACACTTGAAGCGGCTTAATCAGAGCCGCCTTGGATCAGAATCGGATGGCCATGAAGTACGTGCGATTACATCACCACAAGACTTATTGTGGCGTTGATTTCGAGTTGTGTTTTTGTTCATGCATTGATCCTTAATTTTCACTTCCTGAAGAGTTTGTTCTATATTGGTCAGTATGCTGTAGTATTTTTGAACTCCGGCAACTTCTTGGGAGCTCATGCAACAATTAATGTGTGGAATCCTGTGGTATTGGATCAAGAAGCTAGCTTCTCTCAAATTTGGCTCACAGCAGGCCCCAGAGAGACTGTGAACACCATAGAGGCTGGATGGAGGGTAATAACTTAGAATGGTCTAATCTGAAGACTTTAGCATGATTGGCATTCAAAGAGTGTGCAGATATAGAAGATAAGTGGTTTGTGTTTTTATGATAGGTCGATTCAGGTTCTAGTCCCAAGGCGGCAAAGATTTTCATATATTGGACCGTAAGTTCTTAACTTTTTTGACCGCTTACAGTTAACCAAACTTTCACAAACATATCCAACATTGACATGCTTTTCCTGGGTGGACTTTAGGGTGATGGCTATTGGGAAACTGGATGCTACAATCTCGAATGCCCTGGATTCGTACAAACAAGTGACAAGTTTGCTCTAGGCGCTCTGCTTGATCCAGTTTCCACCTATGGTGGAAAACAATATGACGTTACTATAGACATAGTGAAGGTAATGGAACAATCTTTTAGGCGGGATATTTTTTAGTCTTCTTTCTTCTAAGAAAGATCCTTCAGAATCAACCTCTCGGACGGTGGTGGCTGCGCATTCAAGATGTCGAAGTAGGATACTGGCCCCAAGTTCTCTTCACTTCTCTACATGACAGGGCCGATAAAGTTGCTTGGGGCGGAGAGGTAGTGAATTTAGGATTGGATGGTCGTCATACGTCGACGCAAATGGGGAGCGGCCATTTACCTTCTGAAGGCTTTTTTGGAAAGGCGTCCTTTTTCCGCCATGTTTCAATCGTCGACGGCGCTTCCATTGGGAGAGACCCGGAGAATCTCCAGAAGAGAGTGTCCAAACCCGGATGTTATGACTTAATTATCAACGAGGCCGAGCGAAGTCAACTTGGAGTCAATTTCTATTATGGGGGCCCTGGATATTCAGCTCAGTGTGAAAAATAGTGAACATACAGTAAGACGCTTTCCTATTTTTCGGTACCCTAATAAAATTGACTCTTGTCAAATGTTTAGCAACGAGCACACCGATGCTTTTGAAGTTGTTAAAGTCACTTATGAAACTTTATCACATTTTTCTATTACAGCTCCTTTTGCCCTAAACGCAAGTGTTTATTATGGACGAGATGTTTGTCTTTACTTTAAATATTATGTTTACTGCAGGCAATTAGCCATTAGATGAAAAATTGATTAAAATGCGGAAAAATCTAACAAGACATGGCGATTGTATTTTCCTTGCTGTACGTGCCCTTGTGGCTTCCGGAAACTTGACCATTGCATGGAACATTGTGATCCAATTGCTCTATTGATACCTATTTTATTTGTGTTTTCCTGTGCAGCCATCCTTAGAATTAGAAGTTGATCAGATAACTACTTTTTAAAATGCTCGTAAGCGAAGGACACATCCTTCACAAGGATATAATTAATAGGAAAATTGATGTTGATCCGCTTTTCTTTCTCTTTTGTTTTCCTTTTTTCTTTTCCTTGTCTCCCTAGACAGGGGGATATAAAGTAAATTTCTACATATTAACTCTCGTTTTTAAAGTTATGGCGTGACTATAATTTTTTGAGACCATATTCCCCCAAAGCAAAAGCAAATGCAAATGCAAATATTTCCATATTTTCTCTCTTCTTTTTAGATTATAATGGCACGAAGCTTTGGAAGAAGGTGGACACATTTGCGGATCATAATTTCCGATTAAGTGTGAGTTTGAGTGTCTGAATCATTGATCTCATGTATAGGTCGATAAGTCAATCCATCAATAAATGCAAATTTTCTTTTTTTGATTGGTTTATCCATGTTCTGAAACGAGGGTCTTTTCGTACTAATGACAGAATATGAATAAATTTCTTCTTGCTTAATTTTGAGAAGGGACGGTTTTATATAATGAGGTAACATCATTCACCATCAGGTTTAATTTTTTCAAACACAAGATTTGTGCTCTTTTAAGAAACTAAATTTGCTGCTGCAGAAAATAACGGAGAGATAGTCCTATTGTTGAAATTTCTAACTTAAATCGATGTATCACCAATTTAAACAAAAGATTTCTGCGTATAGCTTTGGCCCAAAAAGCGCACACACAGGTGAAAAAAGCAAAAAAGTAAAAATAAAAATAAATGAATAAATAAAAGTACCACAGCTGCGGATAATAGAAAAATTACTTTACACGATACCTAATTTCGTCGTCGTTCGTCATCGTCGGAAATATCCTAAATCCAAACGTATATTTGGAAAATTCCACGTCAGCTCCTGCAACTTCTCTTCCGACTTTTTTCAGTCCTAGACCTCCGCTCTCCGTCCAACAACCTCTCTCCGGCGCCGGCGACGTTTCCGCCGAGACCGACACGGGGCCCCCACGGCGCATGCGGCGGCGCAATCCGGCGGCCGAATCGTGGACTCGGCGAACCTTTGCGTCGTCTTCCAGGTAATAATGCTCTTTAACTTCATTCAGCGATCGCCCGTTAATTTCGACAGAATCGAAGCGTGAGGCTTTGGCGAATTGCGTCGGCGTGCGTTTGCGTCCTAAGCTACGAGTTGTTAACTGATTAGTCTCGCCTGTAATGATCATGAACCGGGCGAGACTCGCTGTCGCCCTTGGATTAAAGAAGGAAGGGTTCATACCATACATTGATTGCTGATTCGGATAAATTGAATCATCAATCCTGCCTGTTTCAATGATAGTTCGAATTGGTGGAGTTTAGTAGGTTTTTATTTGGGTTTGACTGGCTTTCCATGCAATTTTTAGCTTATTTTTCCTGGAAGTTAAGGTGATATTGATCGGTCAATGGTCACCACCCTCTGCCTTTTGCTCAAAGGAGGAATGGAAAGCTAATTCTTGCACTGGTCTTTTGTTAATTTTATGTGGTTTATAGGCAGTTGGCAACATCAGATCGATGATGTTGATGGCTTTCCAAGGGTTGATGGCTTTATAGGCAGTTGGCAACATCAGCACTGATCTTTTGTTAATTTCGTTATGTTGATGGGTTTCTAAAGTTTGCGTCTTTTTATGTGATTGTTTTGCCAGCTCCCGCCTCTCTGTAGAGATGGATGAAGTTTCTCTCAATGCTGAGCCAGTTGGTGATGGTGAAGCCGAGGAACTTGAGATTGAGGGAGACTCTGCAATGACTGGATTAGTTGGTCAGATAAGTGTGATTCAAGGAGAGAACCCCATGCCTCCTGCTGTCGGGATGGAATTTGAGTCTTAGGAGGATGTCTATTACTTCTACAGTTGCTATGCTAAGGAGCATGGGTTCGGGGTTAGAGTAAGCAATACATGGTACAGGAAGAGTGAGGAGAGATATAGAGGAAAATTGAGCTGCAGTAGTGCAGGTTTCAAGAAGAAAAGTGAGGCGAACCGCCCGAGACCAGAAACAAGAACCGGGTGTCCAGCGATGATAAAATTTCCAGTTGATGGACAATACGAGGTGGAGAATTATTGAGGTTGAGCTCGAGCATAACCACTTAATCAGCCCTACTATTGGGAAATTTTTTAAATCACATAAGGTCATGGGTGTTGGGACCAAGAGGCCATTGGAGTTGGAAGGTCCTGAGGAAGTAGAAACGGTCAAATTGTTTCAGACTGTCATCATAGATGCCGAAGGTGGGAAATTAGCTGCTGATGATGGTGACCTTAGAAAGAATCCTGACCTGTCCAATAAAATGAAGCTACGACAAGGAGATGCTCAAGCTGCTCTTGATTTCTTCTGTCAGATGCAGCTCATGGATCCTAATTTCTTCTACGTGGCAGACCTCAATGAAAGGGGATGTCTGAGAAACTTGTTTTGGGCTGCTGCGAGGTCCAGGGTCGCCTATCGCTACTTTGGTGATGCAGTTGCGATTGAAACAACATTTTTCGGACAAGAGTTTGATAACCTGCTGGTATCATTTATTGGGGTGAATCACCATGGGCGACCTGTACTGTTGGGTTGTGGTTGTTAGCAGGCGAGACTGTCTAGTCGTATGTATGGCTGCTTAGGGCTTGGCTCACGTGTATCCTAGGACGCCCTCCCCAAACTATCATTTCTGATCAATGCAAAGCCTTGCAAGCTGCTATCTTTGATGTGTTCCCCAAGCTTCTCATTGTATGGATTTGAAAAAACTTACCAATATGAAACAATTAAAGCTGCCATATATAGAGCAGTTTGCCTTTCCCAGAGGGCTGAAGAATTTGAAGCAGCTTGGATGGATATCATCCATGAGCATGGACCGGAGGATCACCAATGGTTCCAAAGTTTGTATGAAGAAAGGAATCGGTGGGTCCCAGTCAACTTGAAGGAGACCTTCTTGGCGGGAATGTTTAGGGCGTTTGGTAACGATTCTGTTCCCGAAAACAAATTTTGATCGAAAATTATTATTTTTTATTCTATTCCCAGGAACTGATTCTGAGTAAAAGAACGCGTTTGGTAACTGTACAAAATTTCTGATTTTAGAATAGAATTACGTTTAATACTATGTTCATTGAATCTATTCAAATAAATTTATATTAATTTTTAAATAATTTTTATAATTTTTCCTTTTTTCCTTTCTGTTTTCTTTTTTTTGTTTTATTATTTTATTATTTTATTTTTTATTTTTTTTTATTTTTCTCCTATTCTTCTTTTTTCTTTTTATTCTTTTATTCTTTTTTTCTTTTTTCTCCTATTCTTTTTTTTTCTTTTTTTCTTTTTTTCAGGCCAGACGAGAGCCTCCGGCGAGCTCATTGGACTAGTTGTCGGCGACTGGCGGCGACCAACGGCGCGCAGACGGCGGTAGGCGTCGGTCATGGGATGGCGGTCGATGAAGAAGAAGAAAATAGAAGAAGAAGAGTTTTGATCCTCATTTTTGTTCTCGAAACAAGAATCGACTTTTTTTTTTTTATTCTTGATTCTCTTCCCAATATGTTCCCGAGAACAAATTTGGTTCCGCGAACAAAAATTTTACCAAACGCGATTCTCGTCCAAAACTAATTTTGGAAACAAAATATTAGAATCAAGCACTGTTTGGATGATTACCGAACAAGCGCTTACTATCCAGCAAAATGAAGACGCGGCATCGTTTTTTTAAGGGATATATAGGGAACTGCACCTCTTTAAAGGAATTTATGGACAAGTGTGATCAAGCAATGCAAAAGAGTCACCAGCCTGATCGTTCCCTTGATTTTTTCCCGAGAATCCATTGTAATATTCTCTTGAATTGGGAATAAGATTTAGGCCATTAATAATTCTTTGCATTCCTTAATCTTCACCCTTAAACATTGTTTGGGTACGAGGAAGGAATTCAAGGGAATAATATGTTAACAAAATCCCAAATGTGTAAACCTCGTGAACATAGGAACTGTTTTCCTCCTTCCATTTTCCTTCGTTCTGTGGAAATAAATCTTAGATAAAAGATTGATGATAGATGGCATCATTATGTCAATATAATGTATTGGCTATAAATCGATCTATTACAATCCGGAGAATTCCCATTCCTAATTGGAATTGAAATCAAACACATCCTCGAGTGGCTTCCATAATATTTCCTAATCTAGTGAAGATTGGCGATGACTGATTTAGGGGATGAATGACTTTTGCTTTAATTACATTTCATCTTTAAAGTTTTATGTTTGAGAATATAATTGTGATTTTAATTATAGAAAATCTTTAAAGAATTTTTCTTCATCTGATCAACCCATTATTTTACAAACAAATGATTATACTAAAAAATTGTCTATGTTAAATTATTTCTAAATTTTACTTAACAATTTATCCATAAATTTGATTGACAACTTAGAAAAGAAAAAAGTTTCTTCGAAATTTCTCTTTTTGCAAAACTAATTTTTATGGAAGTATAAACTAACAATTAAAAAATGGAGGCGCTATTTCCCCTCTCATATGACTAAATGCACTCCATTTTCATTAAAAATATAAAATTACCTTTAATTATTCAATTGCAATTTAAAGTGGTAGCCCCCAACTTATTTACTTTCCTTCTTCTATTAGTTTTTTATATTTTTATGTAGATCTAGTTGCCATCACAAAGAATGCGCACATTTTGTTTTTGTTTATTATGAATATCTCATATATATTAAAAGCATTATGTTTTCTCTCTATTTTTAGATTTTACTTCCATATAAATTAATTTTGTTGAAAAGAGAGATTTCATAAAGCACGTATCTTGAACATTTCCTTTCGCAGGCAAGAAGCTAATCCACACTTACCAAAAAAATAATTATTTTCTTCTTTATGGTTATGGCAGTTCACGACAAGCTATCGATGATGATTTCTAGAATCTAGGTTTGAGTTCTACTGTATGTATATAAGGCAGAAAATTGTCTCGTCTCATCTTCAAAATTCTCAAGTCTGTTCTACAATGGCAATGGTAAGTCCACGTTCTCATCTTTCCAAATGGTTGGTTTTGATGATCACTATTATTAGTACGATAAGCTATGGGCGTGCTCGAGCGAGAGTCCTTGGATCAGACGAAGTTACAGGTTTCGATAAGCCTAAAGGAGCGGTAAAAACCATTGAGGTCATTCCTAAACTCTTTCTGTTGCTATTTCAACTTTTTTGCTTCCTTTTAAATATATTATTTTGGCTAAGATAATGTATGGGTACCTGGTGCAGAGTTACGAAACTCGTGAAGTGATCGATTGTGTTGATATCTACAAGCAACCCGCCTTTGATCATCCGCTTCTCAAGAATCATACCATACAGGTCTTTTTCCTCTCATTTTTGGACCTGTAACTTGCACAGTATTCTGTCTCGTGCCTCCCATGTAAAGTTTGCAGTTAGTAGTAAAAATGAATTAGTGCAACGATGACGATGTAAGTTCCTTAACGATGAGGGCCCTCATAGAGCAATTTAGGAGAAAGTTGTTTCAATATTGCAGGAAGTCTAGGAAATTCGGTTTGTTCTATGTCCGAAGTATTGTTATGCAACCTTAGGTATGTTCGCCCACATTATTTAGTAATTGCTGAAGCCTGTATGGCACGTTTAGATGAAACCAAGCTCAAATCTGAAAGCGAACGGATCGGGATCTGTGGATGGTGTGCTCAATCAAGCTTGGTGGAAATATGGTGAATGCCTTGAGGGAACGATCCCCATCATAAGACCACAAAGCCATGCCAATCGTCATGTTATACGGTCGAATCCACACTTGAAGCGGCTTAATAAGAGCCAAGTTGGAAAACCATTGAATGACCATGAAGTACGTGCAATTACATCACCACAAGACTTATTTGTGGCGTTGATTTCGAGTTGTGTTTTTGTTCATGCATTGATCCTTAATTTTCACTTCCTGAAGAGTTTGTTCTATATTGGTCAGTATGCTGTAGTATTTTTGAACTCCGGCAACTTCTTGGGAGCTCATGCAACAATTAATGTGTGGAATCCTGTGGTATTGGATCATGAAGCCAGCTTCTCTCAAATTTGGCTCTCAGCAGGCCCCGTAGAGACTGTGAACACCATAGAGGCCGGATGGATGGTAATGACTTAGAATGGTCTAATCTGAAGACTTTAGCACGATTGGCATTCAAAGCGTGTGCAGATATAGAAGATAAGTGGTTTGTGTTTTTATGATAGGTCAATCCAGGTTCTATTCCCAAGGAGGCAAAGTCTTTCTTATATTGGACCGTAAGTTCTTAACTTTTTTGACCGCTTACAGTTAACCAAACTTTCACAAACATATCAAACATTGACATGATTTTCTTGGGTGGACTTTAGGGTGATGGCTATCAGAAAACTGGATGCTACAATCTCGAATGCCCTGGATTCGTACAAACAAGTGACAAGTTTGCTCTAGGCGCTCTGCTTGATCCAGTTTCCACCTATGGTGGAAAACAATATGACATTACTATAGACATAGCGAAGGTAATGGAACAATCTTTTAGGCGGGATATTTTTTAGTCTTCTCTCTTCTAACAAAGATTCTTCAGGATCCAAGTCTCGGACGGTGGTCGCTGCGCATTCAAGATGTGGACGTAGGATACTGGCCCAAAGAGATCTTCACTTCTCTAAGTGGTGGCCCTGCTGATACAGTTAGCTGGGGCGGAGAGATAGTGAACACAGAACCGGATGGTCGTCATACGTCGACGCAAATGGGGAGCGGCCATTTACCTTCTGAAGGCTTTTTTGGAAAGGCGTCCTTTTTCCGCCATCTTTCAATCGTCGACGGCGGTTCCACTAGGAGAGACCCGGAGAATCTCCAGAAGCAAGTGACGAAACCCGGATGTTATGACTTAATTATCAACGAGGCCGAGCGAAGTCAACTTGGAGTCAATTTCTATTACGGGGGCCCTGGATATTCACCTCAGTGTGAAAAATAGTGAACATACAGTAAGATGCTTTCCTATTTTTCGGTACCCTAATAAAATTGACTCTGTCAAATGTTTAGCAACGAGCACACCGATGCTTTTGAAGCTGTTAAAGTCACTTATGAAACTTTATCACATTTTTCTATTACAACTCCTTTTGCCCTAAACGCAAGTGTTTATTATGGACGAGATGTTGTATGTACTTATATATAACATTTACTGCAGGCAATTAGCCATTAGATGAAAATTTGATTAAAATGCGGAAAAATCTAACAAGACATGGCGATAGTATTTTCCTTGCTGTACGTGCCCTTGTGGCTTCCGGAAACTTGACCATTGCATGGAGCATTGTGATCCAATTGCTCTATTGATATCTATTTTATTTGTGTTTTCCTGTGCAGCCATCCTTAGATTTAGAAGTTGATCAGATAACTACTTTTTAAAATGCTCGTAAGCGAAGGACACATCCTTCACAAGGGTATAATTAATAGGAAAATTGATGCTGATCCGCTTTTCTTTCTCTTTTGTTTTCCTTTTTTCTTTTCCTTGTCTTCCTAGACAGGGGGATAAAAAGTAAATTTCTACATATTAACTCGCGTTTTTAAAGTTATGGCGTGACTATAATTTTTCGAGACTATATTCCCCCAAAGCAAAAGCAAATGCAAATGCAAATGTTTCCAATTTTTCTCTCTTCTTTTTAGAGTATAATGCTGCGAAGTTTTGAAAGAAGGTGGACACATTTGCAGATTATAATTTTCGATTAAGTGTGAGTTTGAGTGTCTGAATCATTGATCTCATGTATAAATCGATAAGTCAATCCATCAATAAATGCAAATTTTCTTTGTTTGATTGGTTTATCCATGTTCTAAAACGAGGGTCTTTTCTTGCTAATGACTAAATATGAATAAATTTCTTCTTGCTTAATTTTGGAAAGGGACGGTTTTATATAATGAGGTAACATCATTCACCATCAGGTTTAATTTTTTCAAATACAAGATTTGCGCTCTTTTAAGAAACTAAATTTGCTGCCGCAGAAAATAACGGAGAGATATACTAATTTTGGACAACAATCCTCACCAAGGATGCAATTTTACCTATTGTTGAAATTTCTAACTTAAATCGACGTATCACCATTTTTTTTTTTTTTAGCAAAGACATATCACCAATTTAAACAAAAGATTTCTGCGTATAGCTTTGGCCCAAAAAGCGCGCACACAGGTGAAAAAAGCAAAAAAATAAAAATAAAAATAAATGAATAAATAAAAGTACCATGCGGATAATAGAAAAATTACTTTAGACGATACCTAATTTCGTCGTCGTCGTCGTCGGAAATATCCTAAATCCAAACGTATATTTGTCTGCCGCGGCAAATTCCACGTCAGCTGCCGCAACTTCTCTTCCGACTTTTTTCAGTCCTAGACCTCCGCTCTCCGTCCAACAACCTCTCTCCGGCGCCGGCGACATTTCCGGCGAGACCGATACGGGCCACCCACGGCGCGTGCGGCGGCGCAATCCGGCGGCCGAATCGTGGGCTCGGCGAACCTTTGCGTCGTCTTCGAGGTAATCATGCTCTTTAACTTCATTCAGCGATCGCCCGTTAATTTCGACAGAATCGAAGCGTGAGGCTTTGGCGAATTGCGTTCGCGTGCGTTTGCGTCCTAAGCTACGAGTTGTTAACTGATTAGTCTCGCCTGTAATGATCATGAGCCGGGCGAGACTCGCTGTCGCCCTTGGATTAAAGAAGGAAGGGTTCATACCATACCATACATTCATTGCTGATTCGGATAAATTGAATCATCAATCC
Source organism: Eucalyptus leucophloia subsp. euroa (assembly GCA_017140325.1). Taxonomy (NCBI): domain Eukaryota; kingdom Viridiplantae; phylum Streptophyta; class Magnoliopsida; order Myrtales; family Myrtaceae; genus Eucalyptus; species Eucalyptus leucophloia. The sequence goes on from CM029477.1 coordinate 35,813,406, forward strand.
TGCCTGTTTCAATGATAGTTCGAATTGGTGGTGTTTAGTAGGTTTTTATTTGGGTTTGACTGGCTTTCCATGCAATTTTTAGCTTATTTTCCTGGAAGTGAAGGTGATATTGATTGGTCAATGGTCACCACCCTCTGCCTTTTGCTCAAAGGAGGCATGGAAAGCTAATTCTTGCACTGGTCTTTTGTTAATTTTATGTGGTTTATAGGCAGTTGGCAACATCAGATCGATGATGTTGACAGGTTTCCAAGGGTTGATGGCTTTATAGGCAGTTGGCAACATCGGCACTGATCTTTTGTTAATTTTGTTATGTTGATGGGTTTCTAAAGTTTGCGTCTTTTTATGTGATTGTTTCGCCAGCTCCCGCCTCTTTGTAGAGATGGATGAAGTTTCTCTCAATGCTGAGCCAGTTGGCAATGATGAAGCGGAGGAACTTGAGATTGAGGGAGACTCTGCAATGACTGGATTAGTTGGTCAGACAAGTGTGATTCAAGGAGAGAACCCCATGCCTCCTGCTGTCGGGATGGAATTTGAGTCTTATGAGGATGTATATTACTTCTACAGTTGCTATGCTAAGGAGCATGGGTTCGGGGTTAGAGTAAGCAATACATGGTACAGGAAGAGTAAGGAGAGATATAGAGGAAAATTGAGCTGCAGTAGTGCAGGTTTCAAGAAGAAAAGTGAGGCGAACCGCCCGAGACCAGAAACAAGAACCGGGTGTCCAGCGATGATAAAATTCCGGTTGATGGACAATACGAGGTGGAGAATTATTGAGGTTGAGCTTGAGCACAACCACTTGATCAGCCCAACTAGTGGGAAATTTTTTAAATCACATAAGGTCATGGGTGTTGGGACCAAGAGGCCATTGGAGTTGGAAGGTCCTGAGGAAGTAGAAACGGTCAAATTGTTTCAGACTGTCATCATAGATGCCGAAGGTGGGAAATTAGCTGCTGATGATGGTGACCTTAGAACGAATCCTGACCTGTCCAATAAAATGAAGCTACGAATAGGAGATGCTCAAGCTGCTCTTGATTTCTTCTGTCAGATGCAGCTCATGGATCCTAATTTCTTCTACGTGGCAGACCTCAATGAAAGGGGATATCTGAGAAACTTGTTTTGGGCTGCCGCAAGGTCCAGGGTCGCTTATCGCTACTTTGGTGATGTAGTTGCGATTGACACAACATTTTTCGGACAAGAGTTTGATATCCTGCTGGTATCATTTATTGGGGTAAATCACCATGGGCAACCTGTACTTTTGGGTTGTGGTTTGTTAGCAGGCGAGACTGTCGAGTCGTATGTATGGCTGCTTAGGGCTTGGCTCACCTGTATCCTAGGACACCCTCCCCAAACTATCATTTCCGATCAATGCAAAGCCTTGCAAGCTGCTATCTTTGATGTGTTCCCCAGAGCTTCTCATTGTATAGATTTGACAAAGGTCATGAGAAGAATCTCCGAGAGATTGGAAAAAACTTACCAATATGAAGCAATTAAAGCTGCCATATATAGAGCAGTTTGCCTTTCCCAGAGGGCTGAAGAATTTGAAGCGGCTTGGATGGATATCATCCATGAGCATGGACTGGAGGATCACCAATGGTTCCAAAGTTTGTATGAAGAAAGGAACCGGTGGGTCCCAGTCTACTTGAAGGAGACCTTTTTGGCGGGAATGTTTACTATCCAGCAAAATGAAGACGCAACATCATTTTTTAAGGGATTAATAGGGAACTGCACCTCTTTAAAGGAATTTCTGGACAAGTATGATCAAGCAATGCAAAGGAGTCACCAGCTTGAAGCACTGGCCGATCTAGATTCAAGAAATTCGAGTTGTATGCTAAACTCGAGGTGTAATTATGAGTTGCAGCTCTCAAAATTGTATACAGGCTACATCTTCATGAAGTTCCAAAAGGAGGTAGAAGGAATGTATTCGTGTTTCAGCACGAGACAAGTAAATGTAGACGGGCTAGTCACAACTTATACGGTTCAAGAGCATGTTGAGCTTGAGGATGGTCGGAGGGAAGCAATAGACTTCGAGGTTTTGTTCAATGGATCCGAAATGGAGGTCTTCTGTGCTTGCGGTTTATTTAACCTGAGAGGATATCTGTGCAGGCATGCACTTCATGTCCTCAGCCAAAACAGGGTAGAAGAGGTCCCACCTCAATACGTGCTCTCGCGCTGGAGGAAGGATATCAAGCGGGGTTACGTCCTGGACCAGAGATCTGCAGGGATCGACATTGACAACCCAGTTCACCGGCACAAGCATCTGCACAAATGCATCCTGCAGGTAATGGATGAAGCTAGGAAGTCGCAAGACCGTTCTAAGGTGGCGCTGCAGGCGTTGGATGAGATGTTGAACAAGATCCAACTTTCAAAAGATCACCCGGAATGACTGTTTGTGAATCAAGACCCCAAAATGTTGCACAGACGGGACATCTTTGGGACCCGCAACCCAACATCTTGGTCACTGCTGATATTTGGATGAGAAACGGTAACTTTAAGGCAGAGCATGGATGCTTTCTCAGTCATAAAGCCAAGCCGATACATGCCGATACATCATACATCGTATTGCCTTGACAGAACCGACAGATTTGAGTATTCTCCTAACGCTAGAAATTGCAGCAATGCATGAAGACATAGCGGTCCTATTCAATCGGTTGAAGAAGAGTGGGAAGAAAGGAAGCAAAACCTGCACCCTCAAATTGATTGGGCCTCAAACTAAAAAGAAAAAAGAAAAAAGTTTATTGGGCCTTGATTGGGCCGGGCGTGTCACAAGCTTCGAAGCCCATAACCCAGCTCGATCTCTCTGCAAAAACCCTCTCTCGTCTTCCCATCGTCGTCTTCCTCCTCAATCTGATTTTCCCGCCTCGGGAGAAACCAGCAGAAGCTCGAGGGCGGGCGACGACGATGAAGTTCAAGGCGTTTCTCACGGACAACGGCGTGGCCCTCCTCGAGAAGCGCTTCCTGCCGGCGCTGGACAAGATCGACCGTTCCTGCCACCTCTACCTCACCAGGGACCACGCCGTCTTCCTCCACAACCTCCTCAACGGCGACGGCCTCCAGTCCGTCGCCCAGTTCCGCATCGAGGCCCTCTTCGACGCCTACCGCATCTCCAGCCAGAACGACGACCGCATCGCCTTCGCCGTCGACCTCTCCCTCCTCCACCGTGCCATCCGCAGCAGCGTCGGCATCTGTAACGATCTCGCCGCCGACGCCGCCGCCGGAGGATCGGCCTCCGATCGGCTCCAGATAAAGCTGGTGAAGAAGTTGCCGGCGAACAGCACCCAGCCGATGCCCTTCCTCACCTTCGAGACGAAAGGCTACAAGTCGGCGGTCATCCAGGACGTGCCGATCTCGAAGCCGATGTCTAGGGCTCAGGTGTCGGAGCTCCAGTCGGCCCTCGACTCGGCTCAGGCGCTCCCCAGGACGCTTGTCCAGGTTCACGACTTGAACCAGCTGCAGAGCTTCGTGGACAGGATGAGGCACGTCGGGGACGTGCTGAACGTCTCGATCAGCAAGCACGGCGACCTGCATTTGCAAATCTCGACCACCCTGATCACCCTGGGCGCGGAGTTCCGGAAGCTGCCGATCCTCGGAGAGCGAGCCGATGCTCCCCCGGAGGACCGGGGCCTGAGCGCGCAGGCCCGGTCCGAGAGGGCGGTCTCAAGGGGCGATGCCGAGGCGGTGCAGGTGAGCGTGAAGCACTTTGCCAAGAGCCTCCAGTGTCACACGGCGAGGCCGGACTGCGCCTTCTACGGGATCGCCGAGCAGGGCGCGTGCTTGACCGTGATCTTCCAGTTCTTCATTCCAGGGACCCGGCAAACCGACAAGTCGATTAGCTTGTATTGCAGGCTCCCTGTACTCGACCCCGGCACGAATTGAACCCCAGAGTCGGTTCATCATTCAATCCTCCATTTGTGTATGATTCGGAACTATTGAATACAAATTCCGACCTTTCGTTTTCTACAAATTTCGACTTTTTAATCTTAGACCTCCTCATTTTCACAATATCTAAACGTCGAGACGCGTGTTCATATACAAATTTTTCCTCGAGAATGTATCATAATTTGAGTGAAATGTAAGAATTCTCGAGTGGTGACAAAGAACCACAAAAGAGGTCAAAATCTGGAGGAGTAATGAACAAAATCCCATTAAGAAGATACAAGGGGTATCCCCCTAAACCGATTGAATTTCAACATGGGCAAGAAAAGTTCAAGGAATTCCTCCGCAAGACTTTCTCGTCATTTTCTCAAAGACGCTTTTTTAACTCCGGTGAAGACATCCAGACATTATGCTAAGGCGATGATGAACGAGTGAATGGGTTGGAGTTTTCAATAATATTCACAGAGACTCTGTACTGGAGCTGTCCTCTCCAAGAAAAAGTCGACATCACGGGGACTCAGGTTTTACACCAAGAATTGGCAGCAAGCGTCAGGCCGCCTTCATTCTTTCTTCTCCTCGACCTGATGAACCTTATTCAACGCGTCTTCGAACGTCTGTAATGCAGCCCTGTAATGTTCGGGAGAGATCACCCCCTCCTCAACGATCTGCAAGGCGCTTCGGTACAACTGATTGAGCCACTGCACGCGTTCGGCAGCACTGGCATCGCCAGGGCCTGGGTCAGGGATGTGCAATCGCTTATAATCCTTCTTCCATCGAGGGAGGATGTACTTTGATGGAATCTCCTCCACCCCGTTGAAGTTAAGAACGCATAGGGCGTGCCTGCATAGATAGCCATAGAAATTAAAACAGCTACAGATGCAACGAACCTCGGCCGCCGCTCGATTGTACAGGACCTCGTAATCCCTTATCTCCCTTCTACTTCCTTCCCCCAAGACCCGCTCTTTAACCAAAAATATAATGACCGGCCCATCAACATACAGCTGTGTCGTGCTAAGACAAGAATACATCTCCTCTACCTCAAACTGGAACTTCCTGAATATATCTCTTGTGTATGCCTTGGAGAGCTGTAACTCAAACGAACATCTTGTTTTCAGCCCATGGCTTGCATTCCTCGATTCATTATCCGCATGGGCTTCTTCCCTGTGCTTCTTTTGTAAAGCTAACTCATACTTGTCAAGAAATTCTTTCAATGGAGTCTGTTTATGCACGTACTTATCAAAAAATGCATTCAACGACTCGCCCGGCCTTGCAGCAGACATCCCAGCGAAAAACGTGTCTTTCAAGTAGACCGGAGCCCACATGACTCGATCCTCATATAAAGCTCTAAGCCATTCATGGTCACCAACGCCAAAATGCTGGACCATGATCCCCCAAGCTGTCTCAAATTCACTCACCTTCAGAAATTCATACACTGCTTTAGTCAACGCCTTTCTGATCGCGTCATAGTTGTTCAACCCTCCTAATTTTTCCGGAACTTTTCTCATGATGTGTGACAGACCAAAACGATGGTGACATCTTGGAAACACCACCTCGATCGCACCACGCAAAATCTTGCACCTGTCTGTAGTTATAGTTTGTGGGGAGCATCTGGACATACATGAACTCCAGGCTTTGAACACCCAAGTATAAGACTCCATTGTCTCACCTGCAAGCAACCCACAGCCTAGCAATACTGATTGGCCATGGTGGTTTGCTCCAACAAATGCCACTAGTGGGACCTCGTATTTGTTAGACAAGAACGTCGTGTCAAAATATATAACATCACCAAAGTAGACACATGCGGCTCTGGACCTTGCATCCGCCCAGAACACATTCCTCAAATTCCCCTCATCAGTTAGATCCATGAGATAGTAGAAATTAGGGTTGGTCAATTGCATGCGGCAGAAGTAATTATATATAGCCTGCGTGTCCCCTTTCTTAAGGTTCAGATGATTAAGATGGTCAGACAGACTCCTAGCATCATTTTCACCGCAACTTTGGTTTCCATTACCTCCCGCATCTATGACAAGTGCCCGGTATAACTTAATTGTTCTTTCTTCAGCATCAGCACTGGACTGTGACTTTCTTTTGGTACCAGCACCCATTTTCTTAATTGTTCTGTAGCTCTTCAAGCCCAGCAAGTGGTTGTGTTCAAGTGTCACTTCAAGCACCCTCCATCTTTTGGAGTCCACTAACCGCATCCGAATCATTGCTGGACAGCCAGTTCGAGTTTCTTTTCGAAGACGATTTACATCTTTAATTCTTTTGAAGCCTTGGCTACTGCAGCAGAGTACTGCACCGTACTTTTCTCTACTATTTCGCTTGAACCATGAATTCTTTACTCTGACACGAAATCCTGCTTCCTTGGCATAACAGTTGTAGTAGTTGTATGCATCATCATACGACTCAAACTCCATTCCGACAGCAGGAGCAACAAACTCCTTTCTTCCAACAGATGCGCCATTCTGATCATCAGATGCTGCTGCAACGCCATCTGGCCCTCTTTGACTTGTGCTGCACTCACCATCATTACCTTGCTCACTCGGAAGGGGAGCATCTTCCATCTGAGATATAAAGTGCTGCCTGACAAGCAGACAACAAAAATGAGAAGAACAGCATTCACGAAGAAAAAGGCCAAAGCAAAACTTACACTAGTCTAAGATCGCGAGACCATCATCTAAAGCTAGGCCACGCAAGAAGGCATTTGGGAAGAAAGAACTACTGGCTAGAGTATGTAATTTAGCCAAGCTATGCAAGTGTCTATCGCACAAGTTCCTCTCTTCTTTTACCTTCCATTTTCGAAGGTTCCAATCATCGACCATACAAATCTTTTTCAATTCCCGCATTGCAAACATAAAGGTCCAATCAGCTCATGCACACAGCAAATTGCAAAAGAAATCACCGAAGCTAAATGTGCATTCTTTAAGAGCCAGTTCAAGAGAATTGGAATTCCAGAAGGCATCTCTGAAACTGCTGAAAAGCTAGTACATTCCCAGATTTGAACTAAATTTACCCAAAAGAACAAAAAAATCGAAAGCAGCTTAGCAGCCTAAGATTTCAACCGAATGCACCAAGTCCCGACAAGCAATTCCATTTCGGTCTCACCTCCCTCGACTTTGAGCCTTCGTACCGGAGACACATTCGCCTCCGATACATCATTTACAAACACGACGAACCTATTCAGACATGATCATCACAAGCTACATAAGCACAGCCAATCCGCACACCCACATCAAACGAAGAACACAGCATCTGAATTTGACACTACGGACAACAAAAGGAACAATATGCGCACCAAAAAGCACAATTGACGTCAAAAAAAAAAAAACAAAAGAACAAAAAAACTCGATAAATCGCCACTTTCACGGACGCCCACAATCGGCGGCGGAACGAGCCCGATGTATACACCCGCCTGCAATCAACTAAACCGTCTCGAAACCTAAAGAGCTTTCGATTACCTTCAGCAAAAGCTCAGTTCCTGCGTCCGCCGGATTCTGCCGGAATTCTCGCCGCCTCCGGTGAATCTCCGGTGATTCCGATCTCAGCAAACGTAGTACAGAGAACTAGAGCGAGCGAGAGAGAGAGAGAGAGAGAGAGAGAGAGATTTCTCAAAAACACAAAATCAAACAAATTAAAAAAAGAAAAGGAAATGCGCAGCGACAGCGTCGAACCAGGATCGTTCGATAAATGAGTGTGTTGTGGAATATATGACGTTGTTCTCGGTCGCTGAAAATTGTCTGAAAAGTTTCTCCAATTTGGATTTTTAATCATTTTAATATGGTGTTGCTACTTGTGTTTATATTTGATTTTTGTATTTGAGGATATTCTCCTTTCAAGTATTATATAAGCCAAAGATATTTAAAATCTGGATTGTTTTCCTATCTTGGGAAAAGAAATAAATAAGAATCCGTAATCATGGTTTTTATTCGTTTCTTTAATCAGCTTTGTTTTAAAAATCGCACTAAAATCGAGATAACATGTAAAAATAATAAATAAATGAGAAACATATTTAGGAGCAATATTTGAAAACTAAATCATTAATCTAAAGATGTTTATTATGTCTCTTGTCAATAAATTTTGAGGATTGGATTGGGAGGCATTTATTAGGAATAATTTTTCACTGAACTTCATTTAAAAATTGGATTTTTGGGTTTTCTCAGAATTCCACTAAGATGTATGAATGTTCCTAAGGGTACATATATCCAATTTTCTAACTAAAGGTTTACAATATAATTAACAATTATTTCAAGAAGTGATTACCTCCGAAGGGTCATATGACAAAAGTCACAAAACCAAGTTGCTATTTTCACACCCATAAGGGAAATTGAATTCATTTTCGGTATTCATTTTCACAAGCCTCTCTCTCTCCTCTCTCTCTGTGTAGGACCCAGCAATCAGAATTTCATGGCTCACATCTTCTCGCAGAAGATTCAGATCACTCAGCTCTGCACAGCATACACAACTAACAAAACCTGGCGTATATAGAGTCACAAATTCAGTGCCTTTCGCTTTGGTAAGCAGCAACCCAAAAATGGCTGCTTTGTCCCTGCCTCTCACTCCTCCTCCATCGTTCACAACCCTCTGCTCTTCTCTGCATTACACAACCACCACCAAACTCAACCCCAGAAAACAGTTGACTACCAAGAAAAGGCACACCACCATTATAGTTAAAGCTTCAGAGAAGAAGGAAGAAACTGACGAAGACACACCAGCCTTCAATCCCTTCGGTTTTGTGACAGATAACCCGTCAAGCAGGGGCGCCATTCAGCTCCCTGAAAGCCCTGCCGAAGACGGCAATGTCGGCCAAATGATCTATGTAAGTGAAGTGAATTTCTTTATGCAATTGTATCTGCATGCCAGTATGCGATTTCTTGATTCAAGTAAAATGTTGTTCAGCTTGTTCATGTTGGTTCAATAATTAAACAAAGGCAAATTCATCGATGTTTTTTGTATTCTTTTCGAACTGGCAATGGGATTTCGGTTAGTTCCATCTTTTGCTTCTACTATTGGCTTAGTGAATTTCGTCGAGTAGAAATTACATAATTGTTTTCTAGCTTCGACTATCGCATCTCGAATAGATTTTTTTCATTTCTCGGAGTTTCTTGGAAGCATAATACGGTTGTTCTTGAATTCTAGAGGATAGAGGACAAGGGAAAGGAATATGGCTCCTACATTAAATCTGGCAAGTTCAGATGGTTTGTTAGGGAAACAGGTGAATCTCTCTGTTTCTGCTGAATTGTTCTCGGATTTTCTTTCTTAATTCTTACAGCGCACTCTGATGAGTGAACATTACACCTTGAAGGGTCACCTGAGAGCCGGCGTGGGACAATTGTCTTCCTTCATGGCGCTCCGACACAATCTTACAGCTACAGAGTCATCATGTCTGAGGTCTCTAGCTTTCGTTTGTTATCCTGTGATAGTTGTAGCCTTAAAATTTTATAATTAGTTCTCGATGGATATTTGAGGCTTATTAAGCTAACAATCTCCTTTTTACATTGGTGAAGTCATGCCTTTTGTAGAAACTAAAATTAACTAGCACTTTTGAGGCTTGCTAAGCTTATGCTCTCTTCTTGGAACTGATACTGGCACATTCATAAGCATTTCTGCCAGAAAGTTCTTCCTGAAAAGAGCTTTAATTGGCTTAGCAGGCATTACTGGAAAATCTCTTTGCAAGCGCATTGATCTTCAACTTTTGCCATCCTATTTCAGTTTCTAAAAGATGATTGCTTTCTTGTGGACTGAACAATAGATGTCCAATGTCGGGTTTCGCTGTTTGGCTCCTGACTGGATAGGATTTGGTTTCAGCGACAAGCCACAACCAGGATATGGTTTTAATTACACAGGTTCGTGACTTTCAAGCAAACAAGATTAAGGAACATTATTCTTCCTCTCATTAAGTTCGAGTATTCTGACATAAAATGAGGGTTTCCTGGCAGAAAAGGAGTTCCATGAAGAGCTTGATAAATTACTCGATGTTCTGGGTGTTACATCCCCTTTCTTCCTAGTTGTTCAGGTTTGAACAAATTGATTTCTGATAATGTAAGACCTATGAAAATGATGGAGATTAGACTAACATAATTACATGATAAGCAAATAAAGGTTAAGTTTCACTTCAGAAACTCCACCTCTAACGTGTGCATCTGGTGTTTCTTGAAGGGCTTTCTTGTAGGTTCATTTGGACTGACATGGGCCTTGAAAAACCCAAGCCGGATATCGAAGCTGGCGATATTAAACAGTCCATTAACAGCTTCATCTCCTATCCCAGGATTGTTTCAGCAACTGAGGTGACATTTTACACTACTTAGAAATGAGATGTTATTTATCGTCTAAAGGACTACATCTACACTTTCATAAATTTTGACTGAATTATTTTACTTGTCAGAAAGTGAGATTTGAATTCTCCCAAACCATAGCATTTTGCCACCTAGCCAAACGATTGCAGTTTCTTCTGTTTCACCTCGTCTCTCTCTCTCTCAATTTTTACATTTTTATGAACAGAATTCCTCTTTTTGGTGAATTCACATGCCAGAATGCTGTGATGGCTGAGCGGTTCATTGAAGCAGGTAGCGCGTAGGTATCCAAGAAAGCATCTTATTCATTTTAGATGCCATCAATATTTCCCTGGATTTAAGAACTGTAATACTCTATTCTGCTTTCTTTGCTAAAGAATTATATTGTGCTTTAGAATATTGCTTATTACAGCTTACATGGTTAACATATCAGACACCTGTAAAGATTTTCAGAGGAACTTAGCTGCTGCACTTTTTTCAACAGTTCATGAGGGCTTTAAGAGGGCTTTGAGAACGACTGCAATGATAATATTCGGCATTGTAACAGAGCTACCTTAGTTAGCTCTGGCAAGAAAAGTAGACGTCCTAGGACTCCTAGTTAAACTTACTTTGCCTGAAAGTAGAAGAACTACATTAGTGATTTTTTAATGGAAATATAGAGATCAAGTCTAAGTACAAGCATGGGTAGATGAAATTTGGAAACAACCAACAGACAAGTATCCTCTTAAAATGCAGTTGCCCATACTCCATAAAATTCTCTCTTTTGTATAAATAACCTGACAAATAAATATCTTGTCTTGCAGTTATGTTCTGAAGGTAGAAAAGGCAGATGTCTACCGGCTACCATATTTGTCAAGCGGTGGACCTGGATTTGGTTTGTAACTTGTTCTTGTTTTGCAATACTCTGATGAAGGTTCTCAAAATCCTGGAAAAAAACCTCAGAGTAGAAATAATGTAATCTTTTGCACCAAAGACCGTATTCCACCATCAAATTGACATTTCTGCAAGAGACATGGTCTCACTCGTGTCATCTGAATACAAAACATCAATTCTAAACTCTGTGGATTTGATTGACGGGAGATATGAATGTATCTCAAATTCTCAGTAACTCAAAAAAAAGTTGATAGAATAATCAAAGTTAAGAGGATTTAGTCATCAAGTTGGTAGATTTATGAATGCCTGTATTTGTAGCCATTGCGGCAGGAATAATTCTGACTTCCAAGCCTGAATTCTCTTTTCTTTCGCTTTGACAAGCCTTGCTTGAAGCTGCAAGAAAAGCTAACTTCCAGAAAACAGCAACTCAAATTGCTTCTGGCTTTTCGTCTGGGAGGTATGATGTTCTCCTCAGATACTACTATGCAGCAACTCAGTATAAAATCTCTTGCTGCTGAACTTCTCTATCTTCATATCTTCTCACATTTTTCTATGCCACAACTTCGTTATGGGCAATCATTTATGATCACTGCTGCTGTATTGATAGAACGTAGTGTTGAGACAACAAATTGCCAGCAAGTTTCCATTGTTCCATCTGAGATTACCTTTTTTCTCTGCTTAATATTGCTATCTTTTTCCTCTCATAGCTGGGACAAACCCATATTGCTCGCATGGGGTGTATCAGACAAGTATCTACCGCAATCAGTGGCTGAGGAATTCCAAAAAGGAAACCCTTCAATGATCAAACTTAAGTTGATAGAGGGTGCAGGTCATATGCCACAAGAAGACTGGTGAGCTTCTCCAAGTTCTTAAGGTGATTGTAGCATCAGCCGATTGTCTTTCTACTTCTAGTTTTAACAGTTGCCATGTTCTCAGGCCTGAAAAAGTCGTGGAAGCTTTGAGGGTGTTCTTGCTATGAAGATATCCCGTCTTGATTGTCTTCCCTGTTAAAGCTTTTGCTACTCTTAAAGGTAAGTAGCTGATTCCAAGACTTGTGCTGGAAATTGCATACTATTCAGAAGTTCATTGAATCTCTGAGATATGCTTTTTCACCACTGACAAGGACCATGTAAAATTCCAGTGGTAAATCGACATATTGTATGGCAGTGCAAAAACTGTATCAGAATTTGTTTTTCAGTGGAACCAGTGTTATACTTGATTTCATCTTGACATGGTAAACAAAACGCATTAATTGACCGTTGGTATATGTGGGGAACGCAGGACATTGGTTAGCGAACAAACAGATCAGATTTATTTCCCGAAGAGATTCTGATTTTCCAATACTCAGACAAATATCCGTCCTTATTTGCACAGCGTGGACCTCAGGAAATCACCAAGGGTGTGGCAGATTATTCATTCAACTCATTCTCATTGCATAACTATGATACAGTGACTGCTGAATTGTGAAGAACGCAGGCTCCAAAATCTGTATTATACGCATTATTTCTGGTCAAATAGTGAACATATCTGCTTTAGGACGAATAGGATCTCATAATCTTTTGAAAAGTCACATTTGCAGTGAGAAGCACGTAACATGTGTAAGCACCCACAGCAAACCGCTTTCTCAACACCAAAAACAGAATTTAGTACAAAGGCCCTAGCGTACAAAATAAGGGCGCAAGACACGAGAATCCAAAAGATTACTACCAACTCTTTCTGGCAGCTGAGGAACATAATAATCTCATCCAACCTGCCAATTATAGCAAAACAACCATCATATTTGATACTTGAACACATTTAAAGAATTGGAGGATTTCTTTTCCTGAACCAGTGAGCAAACTCAAGTTCCTCGACATATCAATCTCTGCTGTGATGATCTTCGTGGCAGCAGAGAGCACAATATTTTGTCAATTTAAATTGCTAAATAGACGACATGTCAGAACTTGTACAATCGTGAATGAAAGGATAATTTCACTGAAGTCTTCCAAAACATTATGTAGTTCTCATTACTTTCTCAAACATAGAAAAGAGTAAGAGATGGTCTATGATTCAGAATTCTAGACCCTAGTTAAGAAGACTAGCATAAACAGGTGGTGTCAATCGTCCGCATATGAATCGACCCGGACGATCTCTTATTAAAGTGAAGAATGGCATCAGAGAGAAAGATCAGCCAGATCAAATGTCCTTGAGACAGCCTTGCACCAAGAATCCACCTTCTTCTTCCTCAGTTCCTCATCAATTTAGGATGAAAAGTAGTTGGGTCACTGCTCCTTGCTCCAGAATGAAAAATATCATCCTCTGTCCAGACACCAACAGCTAATCCAGCAGCATAGGCTGCTCCAAGTGCAGTTGTCTCTATGTCAGCTGGTCTCACAACTGGGTTTCCCAATAGATCCGCCTAAAAAGCATAGAAAACCACACTTAGTATAATAGATATCTTCAATAAGATCTAGGACAAAAAGAGTTTAGCTGCACTCTTGTTCATTCGGTTGGTCCACTGATTGTCCTTCCTGGAGGTGATGGGGTGTGGTTCTGGAGTTTGGGTAGGATTTGTTTACCAACTGCCTAATCTAACCGAATCTATTCAAGTAGTTCTTCTAAATCAACGGCTAAGGAGAGAGTGCCTAAACTGAGTTGGAGTGAAACAAATTCTTCAAACATGAAGCAATACAAGAAATTGTACTGTGAATCTGCCTAAACAATTTCATGGCGCTGGTTTGTTTATATCTATAGATCCCGTGGATATGACCTATATTGAAAATTTTAACATTAAGAAGCAAATATCCCAGGTCGACTTATGTGTAAACAAATAATGGAGCGCAAGTCATGAACATGACAACAGATGTGGGAAGCTCATTACCTGGATCTGCATCAAGAGGTTGTTGACAGTGGCGCCTCCATCCACTCTTAGCAAGAATTCCCCTTTCTCATTCTTAACCTCACCCTTCTCTCCTGCATCCTTGTGCATGGAGTCCAACACGTCCTTCACTTGAAAAGCCATACTCTCCAGCACAGCTCGAGCAATGTGAGCCTTGTTTGTAAACCTTGTTATCCCAATGCAAACCCCACGAGCATCATCACGCCACCACGGGGCAAAGAGTCCGTTAAAAGCGGGCACAAAGTATACCCCTCCAGTGGAGTCAACCTGTGATGCCAACTTCTCAATCTCGCTGGCAGAACTGATTATCTCGAGACTATCTCTGAGCCACTGAACAGCAGCCCCAGCAATGGCAATAGAACCTTCAAGGGCGTAGTTTGTCGGTGCTTTTGGTCCGAGCTTAAAGGCCAAAGTACTCAGAAGCCCGTGTGTTGAATTAACCATTTCCTCTCCGGTGTTAAGAAGAATGAAAGCTCCAGTCCCATATGTGCTTTTGGCCTCGCCCTTTCTACACGCCTGTCCCACCATCGCAGCATGTTGATCGCCGAGGCATCCCGAAATTGAAATTCCAGTAAGTGGCCATCCCTTGGCAATCTTGCCAATTATTTCAGAATTGCTGACAATTCTGGGGAGAATCTCTGGACGAATTCCCAGTGTATCTAACGTGGGCTTATCCCACTCAAGAGATTTGAGATTCATTAGCATAGTTCTAGATGCGTTCGATACATCAGTAAGATGTAAACCACCCGCAGTTCCTCCGGTTAGATTCCATATCAACCAGGTGTCTATGGTTCCAAACAAAGCATCCCCTTCCTTAATAGCCTCCTTAACAGCATCCACATTTTCCATCAACCACAGAAGCTTGACTGCGCTGAAATACGTACTAATGGGCAAACCACAGGTCTCGACAAAATGAGTCCTACCCCCAGGCAGTTCTTTCTCCAATTTTCTGTAAGTAAATTAAAACGCACATCAAAACTGTGTAATTCCCGTCATCAAATAAAAACAAGAATGCGAAGCGCAAATCATTTAGGAGTGTAGTTGGCCGTCGATGATGTCGAACCCATGGATAGTGCAAATTTAGATTGGAAGGGAAGGACCAAAAATTAGCTGCATATGAAAGAAGGGGTTACCTGCAAATGGAGCTAGTACGAGCATCCATCCAAACAATGGCATTGTACAGAGGGTGACCGGTGGATTTGCGCCAAACAAGAGCAGTCTCTCTCTGATTAGTCAACCCAATGGCTTTCAGTCCACCGTCCACATTGTGGCCATCAGCCGTGGCTTTGTCTACAGCCTTGGCCATACAGACCTTCAGAGTCTCCAGAATCTCCATCGGATCGTGCTCCACCCATCTTGCAACCAACACGCAAAGCACAGAACTTTACACACTCCGGGCAAGCTTAAAGACGAGTCGAGAAGAAAGGAAAGTTCTTTCCTTTGTATATCAAACACACACGACAATCACCCTCGTGCTCTCTCACTCGAACCATTTCCACAACACGGTCTTAAACGGACGCGGATACAGAGCACAAACTCGCAAATTTGGAACTTTTAGAGAGAGAAAACGAGAGGGGGAGAGAGAGAGAGAGAGAGAGAGGGTACCCGGCATGAGGGCAGAACTGAGTGAACTCGACCTGGTGAGATCCGATCGAGCGGGCATTCCGATCGTAGATGATGAACCTGGTGCTCGTGGTCCCCTGATCAAGCGAACCCACATAAACCTGCTCTCCCGACATTGCCTTTTGCTCGTCCTTCGACCGGTCGCTGGCGACAGAGAACAGAGTACGTGTGCCAGAGAAACAGAGAAACAGAGGAGAGAGACAAAAGGGTAGAAGCGGTTGCTGAACGTGGAGGGACTATGTAGTCACCGATCAATATATGTAGATGACGACCGGCTACACGATCCGAGAATTCAGCATGTAGAAATAGCCAAAAAGAAATTTTGAGAATTGGGGCGGACTTTATCCATTCGCTTTAAGCATTTACCAAAAATGAAATCTTCCCACCTCTCAACAAGCCGAAATCATTCAATGCTCAACGCTGTCGCTGCGTCATCCGTTTCCGCGGCTGCCTTTTCTGGGTTAATTTTAGCGAGGAATTCTAATGGATGAGCCTCAGATGGAGAGTCAACGTCACGTGCACGATAACCATTCGTCCGCGAGGATCGGGGTCGAGTATTCTCTCGATGTCAATCCCGACATTTGGGGGGCGTTGAAATATTGTTTTATCTTTATCTTCTTCTCGGACCAGGAATAGCGAAAAAGAAAAGGGGGAGTCTGTCGAATATGCGATCGATCATGCAGTTGCGATCCGAAAAACGAGACGAAGCGACAAGGATCAGATCATCGAGCGGCGCAAACGAATGGATAGAGATCTGGCAAACGGCGGAGGCGGCATCGGTGGTCGCCGCTCCCCGGCGGAAAATTCGAGGATGTGCTGTTAATGGCGGCACAGGCCTCCACGTGGGTCGCCCCTATTGGCTGATGGTTTTGACCGGCGGTGTAGTCAATGGCTTTTTGAGGTTGAGTAAGGGATGCGGAACTCCAATTGATAATCACGCGAGATCCGTGATCCCGTGAGCCTTATCCGACCGTCCCTTTCGATCTGAATTTGGCATTATTACTTTTATCAATCTCAATAGAAATGAGATCTATTCATTGGAGGACCTAGCAGTTTAGCTCATTTATCTAATCAATTGTATACATGCATGATTAGCAAATCTTTTTAAAATTAATACCACAAAAAAAAAACCCCAATTAAAACATTCCTGACAAATTCATTGCAAATTAATTTTTTGTTTACTAAAAACTTCAAACCCATATACCCACAATAAATTCACCACTAACTAAAGATATGAAGTTAACACACTCATGATGATAACGTGAGAGTGTTAAGTCGGATAATACATATGGATATCAATTTAGAATATATCAATTATAGGTGTACATGTTTAGAATTTTGATGATTCAAAAATTAATTTGGATTGAATTTATTATGGATAAATCAGTTTAAGATTTTTCATTATTTTATATTCCAAGTCATTTAGTGGAATCAGATAACTTCTGGATTCTGTTTAAAGGATCTATTCATCATGGAATCCCCGCGAGTTTAAACTTTGAAGGTCAAGCTTCCGCCCCAAACAAGAGTATAGAAAGTGGATCCGGCAGTCTCGTCATCGGACGTCACACGTTTGAAAAGTCAGAACCACGTCAACAAAGGCAACCACTAAACGCTACCGAAAACAAAGGAGCTGCTTCAACAACCAAGGCAACCAATGAAGAAGCGTTGAACAACCTTATTTTTATTAACGTTTTTGGGATTAGAAGCTGCTTAACGACTTTACCCAATGCCACCCACTCTGGTTGATACCTGATACCTTACCCAAGAAAAAATAACATGACTTTGGCTTACTACCCAAGCACTGTTGTACAAACTCCACTACATGTGCCAATTCATTGGGCATAACCTTTTTATCATTTCATTATTTATCGAACATCGATACGGCTCAGCCTTCATCATGACATTCCGCCCTCAAACCATGCACGGTTCCTCTTGTTCCTCCTAGCCAAAGCTTCTACTCTGTAAAACGAGGGCCATCGCTTGCACTAGCGTCCCACATTAAGATTCACCCGATCTAATGTTTACCGGAACTTGCCGAGTGGGGGCGTGGCAGAAGAGAAAAGGAAACGAAGCACGCAAAACAGGAGAATGAATCTTTTTGGGGAGATGGGAATGCAACGTTAGGCCCAGCCCACGAAGAAGTCTCAGGACCTGGAAACAGAGTCTCTCTGGTCCACGGAAAAGGCCCAGGACCAGGAAAGAGAGTCTTTCTGGCCCACGAAGAAGACCCAGGACCAGGAATCATTAGGTGCCCGGGGTGAAGGCTGTCTCTTTCCCATGATTGAATATTAAATTGCTGCGGATGGTCGGACAGCGTGCTTCCCGGACAACCCAGAGATGCAATGATGCCCAATTTGCCGTTCCAGGAAAATGCCATCGTGCCACTCGCTCCTGCTTTCCAGGGACCGAGGGAGGAGGAGAATCTCATCATCGTTGCAATTGATTACGGGTGAAAAACCAAAGTTAGGCGAATAAACAAAGCGAGGATAGTTTGTCATCAATGCCCCTTGCAGGATATGTATTTAGTAATGTTGCTCAGTTGAGTTATGCTGATAGTCTCTAGATATAAAGTGCGGATGTATCCAGAAATGATTGTGGTATCAAGCTGGGGATATTATAATATAATGAAAAAATTGGGATTGGGGTGATGGAAATGGGAGGCAATATTGCAACAGGAAGCAAGGTATCTCATATTTTAGAACATCGAAAAAAATTTGTTTTACTAACGTTGAACTTCAAATTTAGAGCGGTAGGGATTAGCATCGAAAATGAGAAGCTATCCTCAATGCCATGTCAGGAATGAAGAATTCTCTTATCTTTAAATTATTTTTAAGGAAAAGACCACCAAAAATCATAAACTTTATCCAAAATGATAAATTTACCCCAAATTTTTGTTTGTAATATAAAAAATCCCAAACTTTGCCGACCATGATACATTTACCTCAAACTTTTTTTTGTGATGTAAAAAACTCCGAACTTCTATTTATATGACACATTTATCATAAACTATAGAGTATTTTGGTCTTTTTACTTTCTTTTTTTTAATTTTCTTCTTCTTCTCTCTTCCCTCCATCAAGCTAATAGAGGGAAGCCGACATCAAGTGAGGGTTGCCCTCACCAGCGTCGAGCAAGGGTCAGCGAGGGCAACCCTAGCCAGCCTAAGCGAGGCGACCCTCACTCGACACTGGCTAGGGCAGCCCTCGTCGGACGTCGGCTTCCCTTTGTTAGCTTTGCCATAGCCAGCAGAGGGAAAAAAGAATAATAAGAAAAAAAATTCAAAAATGTCCTTGATTAGATAAATGCATCACAGTTTACAAAATTTATAATTTTTCATGTCGCAAAAAAATGTTTGAAATAAATTTATTACTTTAAATAAAGTTTTGGGTTTTTGTTAGTGATCTTTTCTCTTCTTTTTATAAAATATCCAATCGATTCCTTCCTTTGTTCGATTGCTTTTCTTTTCGTCGTCGGTCATTCCATTGAAAAATCGAAGGTAAATGCAGACATGACCGTTGAAGTGCCGTGTGTGTCACAGCCTTCGGCAGAAACATTCACAAAGCATTTTTCCTCGTCGCGACATGCGGTGCAAGGTCGAGCACGGGATCACGGGGTTTGCAGTTGCACGCCACCGAGCTCGCATGTTGTCAAGGTACGGATCTTTCCCTCTCTCTCTCTCTCTCTGGTTTTTTTATTCTTATTTTTCGATTTGAAGTTTTTTTGTTCTTTATCGGACGTGGACAATTTATCAAATCACAATTATTGGGGCACCAACTTGGTACTCCACTCCGGCATTTTCTTTCGTATATTCGATCGAATATCTAACATGAAAAGAATCACAAAACTTAAAGAAGAATTGAACAAATGAGGAAGTTTTGAACTTATAATGGGATTATCTGCAAAAATTTCTACTTTCGCTTTTAAGCTTTATGCTTAAGCTAAGTCTTGCAATGTACCTATTTTGACTTTTTGTTAACATAGACCATCATGACATACAAATGTGGCCATGTAAATTTTAATATTTCGAATTTTGGTGGGAAAGTAAAACATTTTTGTCACTCAATTCAACCCAAATATTTATCTTTGAATTACGGTGGAGACATGAGTGTTTGGCACCATCAAGGAGTGGAAAAGCATTTCTTTCCTTGTTGCTATGGGGAGTGAGATGGGAATTTAATTTTATCTTATAAGCATCACGACCAACTAGTTCATCTAGACTTAGCTTGAGCCACAAGGGCCAAACACATCTTTGGTGTAGGCTTAGTAGGAGCATAAATTTATAGGATACAATAGGAATGATCAATTCTCAGTCAAACCCAATTCCACCTAGGAACTGGCGATCGAACCGACCTCCATTTGTTGGGATTGAAAACCAAACTAGATAGTCTTAGGATTAGGAATTGAATCAAACTAACCAATCTGGTCTAATAAAACTAGTCACTTAACAAAAATATTAAAAAATTACAAGTTATTACTATTTTAGGTTTTATTACTTTTTAAAAAAATTAAAATATATATTTTTTGAAAAAAAGTAAGTTCGGTTCAATTTAGTTCCCCCCTAAACTAGGAATTGGATAGAAAATCGCTAAATGGAACTAAGAACAAGACCAACGCCCTTAGGAACTAGACTACACCGACCGGTTTGGTCCAATCTAGGTGGTTCCTGGTTCAATTGGTTTGATATACTCACTGTCATGGTCCAATCCCAACTTATTAAGATTGACCAGAGTTTAACTAACACGGAAAATTGTTACATGTGTTTTTTCACAACGAGTGGCTCTAAGCTACAATTTGGGCTAAATGTGATGGTCCAATCGTGTCGGTTGGGTGAGATGAAACGTGAGATAAAAAAATCTATAAATAATTTAAATGCTCATATATATTTTAAATCTTGATGATGAAGTTATCAAGTTGAGTAATGTGAAATGTGAGATAGAAAAATCTCTAAATGATTCGAATGCTCAAATACATCTTAACTTTCAATGATGAAATGAGAGGTCTTCCGCGGATTCTATCGATGTAATCGTTCGGAGGCATCCACCATTTGCGTGACACGCGGAAATGGTTTAAAGCTGGAAGTTCGAGTTTGAGCGGGAGCCAATCCAAAGGTTGGAAGGGTGGGAAGGACCACCGGACCAACCTTGAGAGGCGAGTCCCGGGGGGCCCCGCCGGCACCACCTTCTATGCAATTTCTGGCAGGTGCGCACCATCCTCTGTCCCCGTTCCTTCAAGAAGCGACAAAAAGCCAGACAAACTAGCAGCCATTCGAACATAACAATTAGATTCAAATTACATAAAAAAAATAAAAAAAAATCACGCTCGACAATCGCATCTGATTGAAAACGGTACGATTAAGTAGGGGTGAGCAGCCCTACCCCGGCCACGTCACCTCCGAACATACTGCATCCTCAATTAGATGCCCTCAAATTACGTCAAAAAAATAAAAAATTTACGTTGTCAATCACGCTCGACAATCGCATCTGATGTGAAGAAAACGGTACGATTAAGAGATGGAAATTCCTATTAATTTGATAACTAATATAACAACATAAATTTTACTTAGTTTGAATATATAGTCTATTGACAACCTACAAACCATTACTCACGATCAAATTATAATTTTGAAAGTGGCAATTGATGCATCTGTAGCCATCACACACAATGCACTAGATGATTGGATTCATTGATTGTAAATAGATTGTGAATGTAATTTTTATTGTTTGAGTAAGGGATATTTATAAAAATAATTTATGAATTTATGCTCATCATGTATAATCATCCATAAATTATAACTTTCCTACTATGGTTATTAGACTTTAGCCCAACGTGCAATGGCATTCCCAAATTTTTAGTTTGTTTGGTGCAAATTTTGAAGTCTAACTTAACGTGTAACGTTGTATTTGAACTTTTAATTGTTCAATATAGTATCTAAACTTTTAATAATGGATCATCCAGCCCATGGACTATATGCAAATATTTAGTATTGTTCTTAGACTTGAATTAATGGAATGATGATATCAAATATTTTTATTTAATCTATGGACTAAATCAAATATGTATTAAAAGTTCAGAGATCATATTAAACAAATTAAAAATCCATACAAGATATTGTGCATTAAGTTATAGCTTATGAATCATATTAAACAAATTAAAAGTATAAAGATGAAATCAAAATTCAAGAATTGATCGTGTTATTTTCCCAAAATCATACCAGACCCACAAAAGACGGGTTTATCTCTTGGAAAGTAATAATCACCAAGGGCAGAAGGAAAAAGAATCTCCCAGCAAATGGAAAAGATGAAGAGGCTTGGCGGGTTATCCAATTGCGGTCGGGAATGGGATGCTCAGCACGCCATTCAACATTAGTGATGTCAAATGGACTCACGAGCCGTCCCCATAAAATTCCTCTCATGACATCGACACGGAGGCATCAATACTCTATTATTAAAACATGTTCGATACTGCGCTCAAGATTCTACTCATCAACGCATTTTTCGTGACTCGAGCTTGAAAATCCCTCTTGATAAATGGAAAATTAACCCCATAGAAGATTTCATAAAATTAATCAGAGTCGCAAACAGATTCGAGTTCGCCATTGCAGATTTTTCAAGCAATTCAGAATTAAGATAAGTACGTCGACGAGAAGACAGCAATTCAAGCACATCTCATCCTTAATGGCAGAGAGATTATACTTGGTTTTTTCATTCGTGGCGGATATAATATCCTCATCAATCGCATGGAATTCGTGGAAAGTAGCACCGCGGTTTAGACAAAGTACGTAGGACTAAAGGAACGAACATTTAATTTAAAGCGAAAGATGTCGGATGGAGACCTTCCACACAGGAAAGTGAGAAATCCCCTTCCGACATTGATGCGTCCAATATACGCCGCGAGATTATCGCCACCCTCGCCTCCACCGTCCGATCATCCTACTCCCGAGCGACTCCCCAACCTCTCGTGAATCGGACGGACGGCATTGAAAGGCCTAGATCGTCACCCTAGCACGAGACGCAGATTACTACTACCCTCCCAATTCATGGAACTCTCGCCATTTCCCATATAAACCGAGCACACTCCCCGTTTCGCTCCTCTCTCTGCATCTCTTTCTCTCTCTCTGTCTTTGATAGGCGTCGAGTCCAGAGATTCCGGCGACCGTAGCCTAGGGTTCCGGCGAGCATGGCGTTGCTCTCACCTCTCGCGACGGAGATCGCGATCCCGGCCTGCGCCGTGGTCGGGATCTTGTTCTCCCTGGTGCAGTGGCTTCTCGTGTCGCGCGTGAAGCTCACCCCGGAGCCCCGCGCCCCGTCGTCCTCGTCCCCCGGCAGCAACAACAACAAGAACGGCTACGGCGAGTACCTCATCGAGGAGGAGGACGGCGTCAACGACCACAGCGTCGTGGCCAAGTGTGCCGAGATACAGAGCGCCATCTCCGAAGGTGACTTTACGCAGATCCTATAGCTTCGCGACTTGTCCCCCTTGTTAGAATTTTTCCGTTTTGGTGTGCTCTGGTTTTATAGTCCTAACTTCTTTTTTTTTTTTTAAGATCTTTCGAGTAAAGGTCGCAGCCCTTAATTCACGTTCGTTGTCCGAGAATGAAGTAGATTTGATTTTCTGGGCTTGCGAATCTCTCCTTTTTTTTTTTTTCTCTTTGCTGGGCTGGGAGAGGTTAGGATTTAACACCCCTTCTCGACATGTCTCTCTCAAACTGTTCATGAACAGAATTTATTTATTTATTTTTTTTGAGGTCAATCTCGCATCTGGTCGAGCAAAAGCAACAAATTTGAAGTCTTGTAATCAGATGAGAACCGAGCAAAATTACGAGCTTTTGCTGCTCGGGATGTGAGTAAATCTTTAGGGTTTGCAACAGCCGCTAGAGCTTCGAGTAACGCATCTGAGTAGAGTGGTGTTATTATGATATTCACTCGTGCAGATCTCTGCTTGGGTAATTTAATAATTTTGTTAGGGAATGGTGGGTTGAATAATGTTGTTGTTTCTTTGTGGTTTTCCCTTGGGAGGAGTGCTCAACCGGTGGAGCTCTTATCCTTTTGGGTTTCTGCCATCTGGAGGAGTTGTAATTATTTTCGTCTTCATGCACATAAAGTTCGCGGTTCCTCTGGATTTAGCAAAACGCACGTGCGGTGCTCGTGGACCTTGTGACGGTCAGTTTGGGCCGTGGGCCCTCTTCTGGGGTTGTCGTCTCTTTTGCTGCTCACCCACTTGCTGCGGGCTCCCGTGGGACTGGGAGGCAAGCTCTTTATTTTAAGGCATGGCAGGACAAACGATGTATATAATATAAGCTGCTTCAAAAGTATATTTGATTAATGTTTTGGAATATGCTCTGAATCATTGCATTTTGGAAGATGAATTTGGTTTTATTAGGCCAAGAACTGGTTGAGTAAGTCATGCTCAGTGTCGCGTTTTGGATATGCGTGCATACACAAAAATTGTTCTCGGTCAATTTGATTCGAGTTATCTATGTGTTAAATTAAGTTCAATTTTTTTTCTTCCATCCGTTTTGTGTTAGTTATAGAAGCATGGTATATGATGCAAATGACTCCACGTTGAGTCAATTAAAAGTAGGTTCGTAATTATTTTCGTATGTAATTGGCTTCAGTAGAAGCATTGTCGTATTAAAAGGTGATATGCTGAGGATGTACAACCTTCTATTCAAAAGTATCTGTTGAATTTGTCAGTGAATGTGTTTCAAGTGGTCCAGAATACTTATCATCTTTGGAGATTGTCATTTTTTTCATTTCGTCGTACTTGTGAGGAAACACTAATTCTGTGGGCTTAGTTGAGAATGTATAGGCAATGAACAGTTCTTATATATCTCTAAGGTTTTCTTTTATGTTACATTCTTGCTTCTTCTAACTAATGTCCTTGTAGGCGACTCTGTTCATACCCATTTCTTTTCGTTCTGATTTAAAAAATCTTTCAAAGTCGAGCATTACCAGTTCTCATGTGATATTAATTTTATTTTCGTATTATTTTTTCCGATCATTTCCCCTGTTAGTAGTAGTTCACCCATCTCCTTTTCTAGTTCTAATATCTAAGTTCAGTTCTAAATTTAGTTCTGATGATTTTCCATACTCTCGGTTTTATCTTCAGGTCTAACCTTCTGTTTGCTATTTTAGGTGATAATCTGTTTCTGGTTTCTTCGTTTGTTTCTAATGCTTTAAGTTAAAGTAGTGTTAAGATGTGTTTACAACAATATTCTGGGTCTAGGATGATGTAGTTTATATTCGGTTCTTTTTATTCAATTAATAGCAGAACTGTGTGCTTTTGTCATTCCTTTTTCCATCTTCTCTGACTAATTGTGTTTTCGTCACTCTTCAACTGTCCGGCCTGCCAAAGGTGAATTGTAACAGAAACCATATCATCTTTTAAGTTACTCTTTTGGAGGCACTCTAGGTTAGGCTTTTTTAATTCTTGGAACTAGGTTGAACAAAACTAGGCAACGGAATGAGTACCTGGATTTAACTAAATTATACCTTATTTTGTCACTCATAATGTAGAATGTCAAGATTCAGATTTGTTGCTTTATTTGTTTAATAGAGATCCTAAATTGTTTATGATTGCAACAGGTGCGACATCTTTTCTGTTCACGGAGTACCAGTATGTTGGAGTTTTCATGGTTGCTTTTGCGGTTCTAATCTTCCTCTTCCTTGGCTCTGTTGAGAGCTTCAGCACCCAAAGTCAGCCTTGCACGTATGACCCATCAAAATTGTGCAAGCCTGCACTTGCCACTGCTGTTTTCAGTACAGCTTCATTCCTGCTTGGTGGTTTCACCTCAGTTGTCTCTGGTTTCCTTGGCATGAAAATTGCTACCTATGCCAATGCAAGGACTACCTTGGAAGCGAGAAAAGGCGTCGGAAAAGCTTTCATTACTGCTTTCAGATCTGGTGCAGTTATGGGATTTCTTCTTGCTGCTAATGGTCTTCTTGTGCTCTATATTGCAATCAATCTGTTCAAGTTGTACTATGGCGATGACTGGGAAGGTCTTTTTGAGGCCATTACCGGTTATGGTCTCGGTGGTTCTTCCATGGCTCTCTTTGGAAGAGTTGGTGGTGGAATTTATACCAAGGCCGCTGATGTCGGTGCTGATCTGGTTGGAAAGGTTGAGAGAAATATCCCAGAAGATGATCCAAGAAACCCAGCGGTATGTCCTTTCGTACCATGGCTCCATCTCCTAAGTATATCATTCACTTTTAATCATAATTGGGGTTGACCTTCATCATTCAGGTTATTGCTGATAATGTTGGTGATAATGTTGGGGATATTGCCGGTATGGGGTCTGATCTTTTTGGCTCTTATGCTGAATCATCCTGCGCAGCCCTTGTTGTTGCTTCCATCTCTTCTTTCGGAATCGATCACGACTTCACTGCCATGTGTTATCCCCTGCTGATCAGCTCTATGGGTATCCTTGTATGCTTGATTACAACTCTCTTTGCAACTGACTTCTTTGAAATCAAGGTAGTGAAGGAAATCGAGCCTGCATTGAAGAAGCAACTTATTATTTCCACAATTCTAATGACTGTCGGAATAGCTATTGTTAGCTGGATTGCTCTGCCCTCATCATTCACAATTTACAACTTTGGGTTGCAGAAAGTTGTGAAGAATTGGTAAATTCTATAGTGATATCTTATCTCTTTCTGATCATAAATGCTGCCTTCTTCTAATACATTATATCAGTACATTGAGCATATGTAGTCACTAATTATGGTTGTGATCTTGCAGGCAGCTGTTCTTGTGTGTTGGTGTTGGTCTTTGGGCTGGGCTAATTATTGGGTTTGTCACTGAATATTATACCAGTAATGCCTACAGGTACTAAAATTGCTAAAGTTAATGAATAATATAAGTCTTTACGACTGTTGATGATGATGTGCTGACCATGTGGTGATCATTTTCTCTGCAGCCCCGTCCAAGATGTTGCTGATTCCTGCAGAACTGGTGCTGCTACTAATGTTATTTTTGGCCTTGCCTTGGGATATAAATCTGTCATTATCCCAATTTTTGCCATTGCCATTAGCATTTTTGTGAGTTTCAGTTTTGCTGCCATGTATGGAATTGCTGTGGCTGCCCTTGGAATGCTAAGTACCATTGCCACTGGATTGGCCATAGATGCTTATGGTCCCATCAGCGATAATGCTGGAGGTATTGCTGAGATGGCTGGCATGAGTCACAGAATTCGTGAGAGAACTGATGCCCTTGACGCCGCTGGCAATACTACTGCTGCCATTGGAAAGGTACAGGCGATCCTTCCATGTGAATATAGTAACAGACCCTGTCCTGTTGTTCTTTTAGTGGCTTGTCGTGATAAAATCTGTAATGTAGCAGAGGAAAGGTTGTCTCTGTATAGGAATTTTTTTGTGAGACCACGTTCATGTCATCCAGAGTTGTGCACATTGCCCAGTTATGTTTTTTTATCACCATAACTGACTAATTATATTGGTGAATTATGCAAGTCTTTTTAGATTTAAATGTGTAGGTTAATCTATCATTCTTAATATTAGCCTTATTGTCAAATTCTACTTTACTCTTATTTAAATGTAATATTTGATCTACTTTTCTCCTCTCTCTTGGTATGTAGGGATTTGCCATCGGATCAGCTGCCCTGGTGTCTCTTGCTCTGTTTGGTGCATTTGTGAGTCGTGCAGCAATTTCTACCGTTGATGTCCTGACACCTAAGGTCTTCATTGGTTTGATCGTGGGTGCCATGCTTCCTTACTGGTTCTCTGCTATGACAATGAAAAGTGTCGGAAGTGCAGCATTGAAGATGGTTGAGGAGGTCCGCAGGCAGTTTAACACCATTCCAGGGCTCATGGAGGGTGTTGCGAAGCCTGACTATGCTACATGTGTCAAAATTTCAACTGATGCATCTCTCAAGGAGATGATTCCACCCGGTGCCCTTGTCATGCTTACACCACTTATTGTTGGGATCTTCTTTGGTGTGGAGACGCTGTCTGGTGTTTTGGCTGGCTCTCTTGTTTCTGGTGTTCAGGTAATCTTTACCAAAACAATGTCTATCTATTTTGGTAGTTTAAATTGCTTGAGGTATTTCTCTTGGTAGAATGGTTGTTAAACTGGGTTAAGATAATGCAGTTTCTTTATTTTTGAACAAAATTTGTTTAGGTTGGTGAACTAGGTTTGCCGATTAATGCTCTTATCATCAGATCTGTGACAATGTTGGAGCGTCACATCGGATGTCTCATTTTGAAGTTTTTTAACTGATGAATATTGCTTGTTGGGCTTGGTTTTAAACAGATTGCAATTTCAGCATCCAACACTGGTGGAGCATGGGACAATGCAAAGAAGTACATTGAGGTAGGCAGCTGCTCCGACTGCTCAAGAGCTAGTTTTGTTGATGTACTTGTATGTTGTGGTTCAGTGACCTGCTTAGAAAAGTAATGTTACCTTACAGATTTTTTTTCCTCAATATCTTGATATATATATTTTCAGGCTGGTGCTTCGGAGCATGCGAGGACCCTTGGCCCTAAAGGGTCAGAGCCTCACAAGGCTGCTGTTATTGGAGATACCATCGGCGATCCCCTGAAGGACACTTCAGGTCCATCACTCAATATCCTCATCAAGCTTATGGCAGTGGAGTCGCTCGTGTTCGCTCCCTTCTTCGCTACTCACGGTGGTCTACTCTTCAAGATATTCTGAGGGAGGGATTGGAAGACTTCCTTTTTGTAGCGGCAGCATCGTCATGAACTCAATTTGCCCTTGGCATCTATTCTGCGTTAGTTCTCCATAATTTTAGCGATTCTGATTCCTAAGGATGATGATGATGATTATGATGATTAGGAATTTATATTAACATGCGAATCTCAACGTACGTTTTAAGGTTGAACCTGGCAAATTTTGATTCATGGACCAGGATTCTTCACTTTTAGTGTATTTTTATGTTTTCCCCTTTTTACTGTATCGATGCCTTTTTCCATTCAATGGGGGTCATTTTTCAGCTGATGATCTTCGTGGTCTTTGCTTTTGATGTCTATATAACTTGAATTGTGGTCATGTTTGGAATTATCATATCCTTCGAATGAAGAGTGTGGTCATCTCTCCTCCTGTGCTGAGATCACCTCACACCGGAGGAAGATTAAGGGACACATTTCTGTGCGTTCTCCTTGCAGGGGGACGATTCCCCTTGTATTTGACTTGCCGGATCCTGATTTTTCCTGCTATTACTTAAGACCCCCATCTTCCAATGAGAACGACCACCGGTCCACCACTCTTCGTTAAAGATGATGTGGTTTTTCTCTGAGAAACTCTAGAAGTGGTCCTGCAGAATAAGGAAAGTTGATGCTACGGCTTGATGGATCTGTATTGACACAGAACCGAGAGTTCATTCATCAGGCTTTGTTGTTAAGAACGGTGGATGCGCGGCCATTCTTGGTATGAAAGGGTGCAAATTTATGTCGGGCGGAAATGTCAATCTTCTTGATCGTCCGGTCCTCAGAGTCCTTGCCTCAGAGTAGAGGCTACCAGCCATTCTCGAGTTTTCACCATACGGGGTAAACTCCGGAAAATCATTTACGGTAAAAGAAAGATATCCACGCATATTTTTTCCCAAACGCACGCGTGGTAAATTTGAGAGGCAATTGAGTTTGTTCATTTTTAAGCAACTCTCTCAATTTTCAGTTTCCCCATCTTTCCCAGCCAGGGTTCTCTCTCTCTCTCTCTCGACGCAGAAAGAATGCCGCCGTTTTCCTCCACACAGCTTTTTCAAACCACCGCCTCCCACGTGCCCCCGCTCCTCCGTCCGCTCTCTCCCTCCGCCCCTCCGCCGCCGCCGCCGCTTCCGCGGCCGAGACTCCTCCGCCGCAGCCTCAAGCAGCCCCTCCGCGTCCGGTCCCTCGACGCCGCCCAGCCGTACGACTACGAGGCCCAGCTCCGATCCCACTTCCACGAGTCCTCCTCCCTGAAGATCGCCATCCTCGGCTTCGGCAACTTCGGCCAGTTCCTCGCCAAGACCTTCGTCTCCCAGGGCCACACCATCCTCGCCCACTCCCGCTCCGACTACTCCGCCGCCGCCGCCGACCTCGGCGTCGCCTTCTACCGCGACCCGCACGACCTCTGCGAGCAGCACCCGGAGGTCGTCCTCCTCTCCACCTCCATCCTCTCCACCGAGCGCGTCCTCCGCTCCATCCCCTTCCAGCGGCTCAGAAGGAGCACCCTTTTCGTCGACGTCCTCTCCGTCAAGGAGTTCCCCCGCGACCTCTTGCTCAAATTTCTGCCCGCCGAGTTCGACGTTCTGTGCACGCATCCCATGTTCGGGCCCGAGAGCGGCAAGCATTCGTGGGCGGGGCTTAGCTTCGTGTACGATAGGGTTAGGATTGGGGACGATGAATCGAGGGTCGATAGGTGCGAGAAATTCTTGGATATCTTTGCCAGGGAGGGTTGTCGGATGGTGGAGATGAGCTGCGCCGAGCATGATCGGCATGCGGCCGGGTCGCAGTTCGTGACTCACACTGTGGGAAGGGTGTTGGAGAAGTTCGGATTGGAGTCGTCGCCCATCAATACCAAAGGGTACGAGACCCTGTTGGAATTGGTGGAGAACACGTCCGGAGATAGCTTCGATTTGTACTATGGATTGTTCCTGTACAACGATAATGCGATGGAGCAGCTGCAGAGGTTGGACATGGCATTCAAGTCGATACAGAATGAGCTGTTTGGGCGTTTGCATCAGATTTATCGGAAGCAGTTGCTTGGCAATATGGAGGGGGCCAGAGAATTAGGCATGACGAAATCCATGGTTCAGAAGTTGCTCTCTAATGGTGCTCCTCCACATACCGAACCTCCTTCGGATCCTGACATCGCTACATGATCGAATACCTGAAAATGTCGCCTGTTGGCTTGCTTTGAGCTGCATTGTGAAAGTTTTTTCCTTTTCTGTGTTAGGCAGTCAGTACAATCGGCTGTGGCCTCTTGTCTATCTATTGATAGGCCATATCTGTTCATCTGGTGATCAATGTGTACACTGGAGAGGTAGTCAGCTAGTAGTTTCAAGACATTGTCCGTGTCTCTTAGAATAGATCATCTTCTGTTTGGCAAGTGATATTTGATTTTTATTGCGCAATAAATCAACGATTCCAGTATGTCTCCATAAATGTCCGAGATACTTATTTTTCTTTCAAATTTATGCATATGAAATGTTTGGAGATGAGTAAAGTTTCTCGTTTAAATGCTCCAGTAGTTGAGAGCAAGTAAGAGAAGCAGAACAAAAGAAGGATATGCAGGACAGCAAGGAGTTGGGAACAGTCCCTCCTGAGAAGGCAGAAGCAATATGTGGTGTTGTCCAGGCTACGAACCTTTTCACACAAGTGCTTCTTGGAAGTTCGGATGGTTTTGCCTCTTCACCAGAGCACATCTCCTGATTTATAGGTCACTCTCACTACTCTAAAGATGTATTGCAAAATGGACATAGATCGCAATTTTGGCATCTGATTCTGGTGGAGCGTGACAATGTGACGAAGTAAATTGAGGTATGCAGCTGCTCCAACTTCTCAAAGCTTAGTTTTTTGTTGATGTACTTGTCTGTGGTGGTTCAGTGACCTGCTAAGAAGAGTTTCACACGAGAGTGCCCACCTGCCAACCCCTCCCATTCTTTCAATGACGCTGCCTTTTCCTGAACGCATTTTTGAAGCTGAGATTACCTACATGGCAAATTGGGGTTAAGCTGAATGCCTTATGTAAAAAGTTTGGTAAGAGATGGGGGGAGCTGTGGTGCCACATTTATAGTACCATTGAGATCAAACAATCTCTCGGGACATACCACAACAATGTAATATGCAATGAATTTTTTTCCTTTTTGAAGTTGAAGTAGGAAACAGGAACTAGAGCAAAAGGTCAGCTAGTCTTTCCTGACTAGTTTTTCCCCTATCATACTGCAATTTCAAGAGTTTCGGCCACCATCATGGTGTAGAATGACGCTCGTGCCTGTCTTGACCATGCAATGTTAAAATTTGTTTCTCTCACACTCATCCATATACGGTTTTCACCGAGAGATTCACACGAACTGCATATCCTTGCATTCTTCGTTGGCTTACCTGTGGACATTCCATAAGTAAAAGCTAATTTAAAGCACACTTGGTCGGATGAGGGAACTTTAAACTTCGAAGCTCATGGCAAGGGAGGAGTTGTCACAGCTTTAGAGCAAGAGGGTCAACCATCAAGTTGAGATTACGAAGGTCGTATGAAAAACAATTGTCGAGCTAGTTTTGACTTTACTGGGCGGTTGACTATGGTCGGATTTGAGAACTTCCTCGAGACGTTGGGGAGAAATCAGTTCACTTCAACAGTTTCGAATATGTTTTAGCCCATATAAAAAGCAGTTTAGAGTGTTAAGATGGACAATTGCGGAACCCTTTTCCTATGTAAGGTATGCATTGTCATTTGTCTTCTGATTTCAATAGAAAATATTGACGGTTGCCATCACGTCTTCCTTGGCTGTGTATTAAAAAAGGTTTGAATTGTGCCTCAAATGAATCAAGAGATTACATGATTGGTCATGTTGCATGAGCAATATCAAGAAAAAGAATGAGAGTGTTTGGTCTTGGCCATTCAAGGCACGAATATGACATCATGATAATGATTTGAAAGCTGCTTAAACATTCGGGAGATAACAACTTTATTAAACTAAAAATTCAGATTTGACTTCACTTGAACAGAGCATATATGTGGTCTTCCATCGTCGCTAACGCACCCAGCGTATAGATGAAGAATCGTTGAACAAGGCGATAACATGCACCGTGCATCATCAATCAAAACTACACAAGACCATACTTAAATATGTATGGACCATCAATTGATGCTAATAATAGAGACGCAGTAGTTGAAAAGCCAGGACCATAAAGAAGAGCATCGACTGTGGAGGCAGGATCGATGCTGATGCTGATGCCAATACTGATGATCCGGTCGGCGGAGCATGCGTGGTGAACATGGTCTGTGGGGAAGGATACTGTGGAGATCACAGAGAAGCCCTGGAGGACTCTATCAAGCAGTTTGCAAGCGTTGGGTTTAAAATAGCTGGGGCAAAATTTCAAGCAGTATTGGTTTAATTAAAACGCCATTGTTGCGCAAGAGTAGATAGTTTCTATGAGACAGGAACTGGAATTGCATACGCTGGTGATGCGGTCCACCACTTCCTGTACCAAGTCATATTTATCCCAGTCGTCTTTAAAAATCTGGAAAGCTTTTCTCGCAATTCCTTCACCTCCTCCAGTTTGCAAAAGTTCCCGTCTCGGCTCCCTTGGGACGACTCTACAAATTTCATGATATAAAGGTAAGGGAAGTGCCAAAGTAACCAAAAGTCAGAATGCATCCTACTTAAGGGACTGTTTTCTCCACGCATACGTGCAATGAACAGAAATTTTAAGAAGATTGATGAACTATTGGATCAGGAAAAGTGCTTATGCAAAAGCATCATCCTGAAAGGCCACGGCTTCTGGAACGATCAAGGCATTGATTGCACAGATGGCCATCACTCTGATTCTGAAGCTCTCGTGCCAGTCTTTCTTTCTGTCCAGGGGGTTGTAAAGTGATGCAATCTCGAACTCCAAGCTCCTGGGAGATAATACAGTAGCTACCACAATGATAGAGAAGAGGCTGAAGACGTGTGGGATCATCATCTTCAATGCGTCTGTGCATAGACTCTGTGCTTCGTTTCCAGAAAAGGGTTCTCGCCATTAAGCAAGGTCAGCTCATGGATGTGGTTCTTGCGTGTAGCCAGTGAAACGATGGAGAAGATACTGAAGACGTGTCCGGTCGTCATCTTCACTGGATTTGTGCACAGTTTAGCTCATTCATTCCAATCTCTTATATTATTAGGTATGAATATGTGACGAAAAGGACAATCAATTGATTTTTCAAGAATACAGAAGTGCCTAATCTCATGATATGCGCAACTCTTTGGACTGATGGCCATTTATCAGCGGAGAAAGTCGCGTGCTCCATTGGTCCACCTGCCATTTTTCGATGCCGGAGACCAAGCTTTCAAAGCCTGGACATGGACATACTGTTTCCATTAAAATGGAGTTCGTCTTTACTTGGGTTTACAAGCCTCAGCAGACACGTCCGGAGGAGTTGGACGTGATCCTTTCCATGAGGCTCTATAAAAATGATCCGAGAAAGATATCGGGCGTGGGCGAGCATTCATGCTTGTTCACGCCGTTCCATTAATGCACGCTCTTACTAAAATAGAAGTCATAATCCCATAAGAATATTTAACAGATAAAGAGTTTACAAGTGTTAATACTGAGTGACAATTTTACTTTCTTTTCTGAGGAGAATACGCAATGTGAGACCTTTTGAAATCCCTACTTTTTGGCAAGATAAATCTCCGTTTATCTTGACACACTATGATTACGTAGCTCTAGCGATTTACAATTCCATTCAAATATTCAAAGACTAAAATTGGAATATCCAATTGAGATATGTATTTATACAAGCCCCTTTCATCAATTGATAATCAAATGGCAAGGCTTAATTGTATCTCTTACAAAGCTTTAGAATTACATTGTTTCAATTGAAAGATTCAGGACTTTCAGGGAAATTTTCCTAATTAGCAATTTGACGCGATGTTATTGAGTTCAAGAGGTGAAGTATCACGCTCTGTTTGAATGGAGCCAAAAGTTTGTCCGGCCGAATACGGCAAAGTGCCAGATCAAAAGCTGCTGTACATGCTTCAGTGGATTTATCAGGAAGAAACCGACTCAGGAGCATACGGTCAAAGTAAGCTGCATTTTCCAACCCATCATGTTGAGCCACAGTCAGAGCAAACTCCTGCTTTCTGCAACCGCTTGGAAATTTCCCCCTAACACAATCTTCTGCAGTACACAGAAAATGCATGAAAACGAAGTAATCTTCAGTGATAAGGTTCGCTGGTTCTGCAGGACTTGTAACACAAACCAACTTGAGTAGCAATCAGTCACTTGTACCATCATGACCAGTTGAAGGTCAGTGCTTGAAGATGAAGTTGGTGCAACGAAAGTGCTAGTATGCCTTGGGCGTTTGGCAGGAGGAGCTTTTGGAGAAAAGGCATGGAGAGGACTTCAGCTGAACTAGAGGGCTACTCATTATCAAGGAAGAATCATTCAAAGTTCGAGCCTTTTCGAGCCTTCAAGCAGTACAGGTACGTGTGATGTTTGAGGACATGTCCTTCAATCTCTTATGTGGCTGTGGGAAAATATTGTTCTTAACCATGAAATGGAATCGTGCTTTTTGACATGGCGATGCAGAGCTAGGAAGGTGATAGAGCCAAGCAATATGGAGCCAAGCAATATGGAGGGACCTATCAGTGAAGTTCCATCCTCTGGTTTGGGGGCTTTGGTTATTAAGGACGCAGTTAGGAGTTTATCGACTCCTCAAAGAAGTGACCGTGTACTGAGTTACAGCAGAAAAAAAGGGCATTTCGGGTCGCTGACATCGAAGTATTCAATGAGCGACTAAAGATTCTTGAAGAAGAAAATAATACTGTCAAAAGGGCATTCTTTGAGGCAGTGAAGGATCGGAAACGGTTGGCAGAAGAGATATATGAGCAATTCTGGATCATAGATCGCTCTCTACATTCTAGAGACCATTTTCAAGGAACCTACGCTTCTTCAATTGTCAGCAATACCAAGGTAATGCACTTTTATGGACTTCTCCTACTTACTTAATGGAAAGCTATCATAAGCAGTTCATACACAACTAGAAGGAAACACTTCCGCTTCTTTCATTGAGGCTTAGCACTGGGTGAAATTAGAATAAGCGACAGTTTCTTGCCCAATTGATCGTTGCAGATAGGTCATCTGCTGGGTAATCAGATTGAACATTGATTGAGAAGTCGGCATTTTCTAGATATGAAATCTTATCATATGCCTTTCTTACCGATACTTTCTGCTTTGGCATTTGAACAGGACTTGGAGACCAGAAGAACTGGGACAGGCCTCTCACTAGTTCTCTGTCAGTATTCAAACTCGCTTGTGTTGAGCAAAGAATGTAGAACTAGAGTACCAATCCACCGAAGCAACGCATGATTCTTGGATGAAGAGGAAACCCTCATCAATTGCTTGTCGAAGCTCCACCCAATCATTTAGATGCATAAGCCAACAGAGGAGGTGTCATCCCCATTATCCTTGAAGTGGCTTCAAGCTCTAGAGCTTTTGAAAGATTTGAACA
Organism: Eucalyptus leucophloia subsp. euroa; assembly: GCA_017140325.1. Taxonomy (NCBI): domain Eukaryota; kingdom Viridiplantae; phylum Streptophyta; class Magnoliopsida; order Myrtales; family Myrtaceae; genus Eucalyptus; species Eucalyptus leucophloia. The sequence goes on from CM029477.1 coordinate 35,849,103, forward strand.
ATCAGAGATATATAATTTGTGATATTTTTATACTCGTTGTTTGTCGTACAGCAACACAAGTGCATTCTATACGACAATGTCCCAATACATAACATGAAAAAAGAACCCTACAGAAAGTAAAATTTCCCACGTAACACTAAAGAAACCCTGACACTATTAATAAAAGGAAACAGATAAACTGCATATAGTATTAATTAAAGCCAATTAACCATTTGAGATATGCTTAAATTGCGCATTTGAGGAAAACATTATCCTCCTTGAAATATTCGTGTCTGCGGACAAGAAGCGACTCTTCAGTTTTGACGAGATAACGGTAATGGATTTGCTATATGCATGTTATCCCATGAATATGTTAATGAATGAACTTTGTCGAAATCTGTTGGTCATCTTCAACAAATTAAAGCTGTTAAGTCAAGTATGGCTGTAGTATGAGATCCCTATCCATAATGCTTCTTTTCCCACAGGACTACAGTGTTATATGATCATTGAATGGAATCAGGCCCATATCAACCATCCACTCGTACAATGCACAACTGATAGCAAGATCGATCAACATGCAGTACACAAGATGATACATACAGAATTATTGGGAACCTCAAATTTCCCCTTTGTATCCTCCGTTACTAAAGTAATCTTTCCTGGAGTTGGCAATTTGCATGCTTTTCTGATGCTCCAACTTTGGACAATCACGGATACGGTGACCAAGACCACCACAATATGCACATCCCTTCACTCCACTGGCGTTGGCAACTTCCTCGATGTCTTCCATTGGATCATTCAGCTCAGCCAGGACAGGAGGAATCCTCTGTTTCGCTTCTTGCAAGAGGTGCTTCAAATCGAGAAGTGTAGTTTCACTCTGGTTCTTGTTTATGAAAGTTGTAGCAATTCCCGTCTTTCCGCATCGACCTGTTCGACCAATTCTGTGAACATAGTTCTCAATTTCTGCAGGCATGTCATAGTTGATCACATGTTGAATGTCAGGAAAGTCCAACCCCTTTGAAGCAACATCTGTGGCAACCAAGACATCTTTCATGCCCGCCTTAAATGATGAAATAGCATATTCTCTCTCTTCCTGGTCTTTGCCACCATGAATAGCCACTGCTTCAACTCCTTTCAAAAGTAGATACTCATGAATGTCATCCACATCAGCCTTGTTCTCACAGAATATAAGGACAGGGGGTGGAGTTTTCTGAAGGCACTCAAGAAGGTAAACAATTTTTGCCTCCTGTTTGACATACTCAACCTCCTGAATGACATCAAGATTTGCAGCACCTGCTCTTCCTACATTGACCGTGACGGGCTTCACCAGAGCACTCCTTGCAAAATTCTGAATTTTAGTAGGCATAGTGGCAGAAAAGAGGAGCGTTTGACGTTGAGCTTTGAAGTGGTCGAACACCTCCCTTATATCATCTTCAAATCCCAAGTCCACCAATCTGTCAGCCTCATCTAAAGTAAGGTACCTGCAGAAAGCAACAGATCAGTATAACTGTCCCCACAAATAACAAGTCTGAATATTTAAGACAGCAGTGCATTAACAGAAAATCAAGATTGAGGCTAATTTAGGAAAGAGTGCGAGATGAAGAATCTTGGTTCGGTGAAATCCCATAACCTCATGAGAAAAGAGGCAAAGATAAGAACTCAAAAAGCAATCTCAATCAGTGTCCCATGCCACGCTATTTAACCTTTGAGCTAACATTGACCATTGGAATCCAAATGGTACACATAGAGCTCAAGCAAAAACATAGAGCACCGAGAACGCAAATATGCTTGACTTAAGCGCTATTGAGTTTTTTCAATGCAGATTTATTGAAGATTCGATGTAGTTGCTTCAGACTAGGGATAACATTTAGCATTTGGCAGTTTCACATCTGCTGTCCACTAATAACTTCCTACCAATAGCAAACCAATCAACTTGCCAATGCATGATCATACGCCAACAGTTACAGATGGAATTATTCAGAGACAGCCAGATGTTGTGGAAAGCAGTGTACAAGTTCAAAAGGTATATAAGGATGAATTAAAGGATTTTACCTGCAATTATCAAGGTTCATCTTTTTCTTTGCCAGCATATCCTTCAATCTACCAGGAGTAGCAACAACAATGTGCACTCCCTTCCTCACAACCTCCACCTGCGACCGCATATCCACTCCGCCAATACATAGCAGAGCCCTCAACTCTGGATATCCGGCCTCTCTCAATGGAACCAAAAACTGCTCCACAACTTCATATGTCTGTCTTGCAAGCTCTCTTGAAGGGCAGACAACCAATCCAAACGGTCCTTCGCCGTGAGCAATGGGCATCATCATCTCCTCCTGAAGAGCAATCATGATCATCGGCAACACAAAAACCAAAGTCTTCCCCGACCCCGTGAATGCAATCCCTATCATATCTCTGCCCGCCAAGACCACCGGAAGACCCTGCACCTGAATTGGCGTCGGCTGCACAATCCCCTTCGCTTTCAACTTCTTCAAAATAGGGTCTGGGAACCTCATATCCTTAAAATTCTTTATCGGCGGCAGGATATCCTCTCCATCAACAATAATATGCCACTGCTTCCGAATCATATCGCACTGCTTCCCCGACATCCTCCGAATCGGCAACGGCGGCTTCCACCCAGTCAGCAGCGGCTCGGTGTAAATGATTCCCTTCGCCAACTCGCGGACCGACATCAAGGTCTTGCGATCGGATAAGTTCTCGAGCATCTCCTTCTCATGCTGCACCATCTGCTCGGTGGGGGTAATCTCGGGCTGATCCCGTTTCAGCTGCGTCGCCTTCACCAGGAGGCTAGGCTTGACTTCCGCCAGCTTCGCCTTCTCGTGGTCTTCCTCGAGCGAAGAAGCGTTGCCCTTGCGCTGGAGGATCTTCTGGGCTTCCATCGCCCTGCGCTTGGCGACGGGGATGTACTCGACGTAATCGTCCTCCTCCCCCATGGCCGTGGAACCTCCCGCGGCGGCGGACATGCTTAAAAGTATCGTCGAATTTCTCCGCGCAGAAGTGCGTGAAACCCTAATCTGATGTTACTCGGGCAACGATGTCCGGAGCTATAGAACCGGTTGAGCACTTGCCCTTTGAAGAATCAAGCGGATCGAGGAGGTAGCACCTGGAATGATGGGCGGAGCGCGGCGAATCGCTTCGCTGGCCGAGCAGGAGAGCCGAACGGCGGCGGTGGCGGCGCGAGAACCGGCGAAGGCGGCGACGCTCGGCTAGAGCAAGTGGGGAGAGAAGGAGAAAGGGAGATTGGATACAGGAGATTGGAGATCCGTACCCGAATACCAAAAATGGTCGGTGAACCGACCCACAATATGAGACCGACCCGATAACTTGCCGCCAGGTTTTCTCATTGCATCGCAAAATAAAATAGAAAACACTTACATTTGTAATGTGTCGGGGCTCATCTGTTTCGTTAAAAAAGTGATTTAAAAAATATCCATTAAAATGTATTATTCGTATCATTAAAAATAAATAATAAATAAAAATATTTTTATTATCAATTATTATTCATATTTAAATATTTTCATCGAAAATAATTTTCGTTTAATAAACATAATCGTTTTTAAGAAAATAATTTTATTATCATTTATTTTGGCAAAATAAATGGAGTCTAATATTGTCCTGTTTCATTATCTCTAAATCTTCAATTTAACAGATTAAATAATGCACCATTTCGTTCATAATTCATGTTAACTTGTGATAATTTTTTTTTAATAGACTTGTAAACATGTGATCAGACCACTCGATCAGCAGCCAGGGTTCACCATGCTCTTCTTCTCCGCTTGCCTCCCAGCACCCGCTACGACGCCGTCCGATTCATTCTAGAAGGACAAGACAAGACCCGCACGTAGTCGAACTCGATTCGCTTCCAGAGAATCCTCGGTACAGAGCAAGCAGATAGCAAATCGTGTGGCTGAACTCGCCACCGCCCACCAGAACGCAGGCCTCTAGATTTTGGGCATAGCCCTCGATGCACCGACGTCCTTCAAGCCTGTTTGCTGTTCGTCCTGATGCTGAAAAGTTCAGGTAATTTGCAGAAATTTGCGTAATGTCGATGTCGCAGTGATCAAATCGCGCTTCCACTGAGTTCAAAGTCTCTCGATTCTAGCACCCACATTCTGAATTTGCCCATTTGCTAGCAGAAAAAATCCTCGGAGTTGGTTGCTTTTGACTGATTTGTCTCTCCGTTTTAAGCTCTTGCTGTTAAGTTCTCTGCCTTAGTTCGCTGTCGAATCTAACCATCCACCGTAGCTGTAGCAGGCCCAGCTCCTTCCTCCCTTGTTGGGTTGGTGGGAAAATGGAGGAAGACCCACCAAAACAAGAACTTGACACGCCCCCTCCATTTCAGCACCACCGGCCAAGCCTCGTTTCCAAACCCTAAGAGCTCCTCTGCTCCCATGGAGGTGGAGATCAAGCTCCGCCTACCGGACTCCACCGCCCACCAGCAGCTCTCGGACGCCCTCTCCCCCTTCCACGTCAAGACCCTTGCCCAAGAGAACGTCTTCTTCGACGGCGAGGGGTCGGAGCTTGTCAAGAACCTCGCCGCGCTGCGCCTCCGGTTTTATGACCTTGATTCCCACTGCGTCCTCTCCCTCAAGGCCAAACCCGTTATCTCGAGCGGCATCAGCCGTGTCGAGGAGCAGGAAGAATCGGTAGACCCTTCTGTGGGCCGGGCGTGTGTCAACGATCCGGGGCGCCTTTTGTTGTTTGGTTCGTCAGATATAATCAAGAGAGTGAGGGAAGAGTATAATGTGAAGGGGTTGGTGTGTCTGGGTGGATTTAGGAATGTGAGGGCGGTGTATGATTGGAAGGGATTGAAATTGGAGCTTGATGAGACAATATATGATTTCGGAACGAGCTACGAGATTGAATGTGAGAGCGCGGAGCCCGAGAGGGATAAGAAATTGATTGAAGGGTTCTTGGAGGAGAATGGTATAATGTATTCTTATTCAAATGTCAACAAGTTTGCAGTTTTCCGGTCGAGGAAGTTGCCTGATTGATCAACAATGCGGTGTATAATCCTCAGTTATTGTGCTTTAATTGATGTAGGTTTGATCTAGTGTCTTACGTGTTTGTGACCTTTTGGCAATAATATATCTACCCATAACGTGGGATTTCAGCGAAAGAAATGAAGCGTAAGCATTCATTAATTGATTGGAATATATTTAATTGTTATTTGAGATCTCGTGGTTACTGTTTCAGCTGTGGTTTTGTATTTGGCATTTGGTCATAGCAGATTTATGAAATCTTCTGTTGACTTGGATTGTCTTGCGGTTGCTTGAATGCTAGTGAAACATAAGGAGCAGACCTCGTCTACAATTGATTATGCTTGTAGGATTTTGCACACTGTCATTTGTCTCTATAGGAAAGGTGCTTCTTGCTTCACCTTTCAGATGCAGTTTGAGATAAAAATCCTGAGAATTCACTACTTCTGATGACTGTTTCTTCTGTATTTGGTTCTGGTGCTGATTCATAACCTTATCCATAACTCTATGTATTGCCCAAAGCTGCTTTTGCTTTTTGAGGATCATTAAGGAGATCATCAATTTGGCAAAGCTGGAGTGGGGAAGGTATAAAGAAATTAGCTCTCGATTGGTAAAGTGGATATTGTATTGTTGAATCTGTTCTCGAAGGTGTACTCTCCTATAATTCTGCTTGCTAGCATGACTTTCCCAGAGTATCATGCTCTAGAGTGTTAAAGTGCTAAATCATCTTTAAGACAGAGTTTCAAAGTGCAGTAGTGGCTTGATTTCCAAAATAGCTTTAACTAATACCTTCGCTGCACTGCTTTCAAGTTTCACTCTCTTGCCAATGAATTTGATGATGGTGGGTGATCGCTCAGTTGCATAACACAGCAGAAAGCATTCATTTTTTAGCTCAACCATAATGGCATGGAATTTGAGGCCACCTAAAATTCGGCACTTCCTTGTGCATCAATTGTTACTCTTTTTTTGTTTCTGGAATTGTCTGGGTCCGAAAGCACAAATCTTAAGATTGGTCAACTAATTCAGAAATTGTTGATTTAGTGGCGTACGGGCAGGTTGAACGGTAGACGGTATGCTTCAAATTGCATCACTTGCCAGAATCACTTGCTGTGGTCACAAATGGGGACCACATAATTTCGTTCTATGCTATAAATTCTTCTATGGCTTTTGCGGTGATGATTAGTATTTTGGGACAACTTACATCTATGAATCTACAAGAAATGTACTGGGTTCAGTAGTTTCGGTTGTTACATCTGCCAAAATGATTTACTTTTACAAAGTAATTTGAGAGTGTCAACTTACTCATGTGATTCTGCATCAGAGGGGGAAAAAAGTTTGGTGGTTGAGACATCATTACGCACGGAATGTGAAACAACTTGTCAATCCACGCAATTGTGGAGAAAATCATGTTCATGGACTTCTGATCCATGGTTTCAAGATAGGACAATTTTTAGTGGATGCACCAGAACAAAAGAGAAAAACTTCAACTCCAAGCACGATCAACAAGATCGGCTCCCTCCCCAGAAAACTTTTGGACTTTTTCGGACGTTGCATCCAACAAGCAATCTCGTTATCCTTTCTTCCAAATTTTGTCGTCCACGTCCCGGGCCGAAAGCGACCCTTTTCTCCCTTCGCACGCGTTTAAGCCCTGGTGCCGTGTCGTGGGGATTTCTGAAACGGAGTAAACAATGGGTGGGTGAACTGAGGAAATGGTGGTCCTGTTCACTGAGCTTTGAAGAGTTTGCGCATTGACAGCAGTAGCAGTGGAGCCACGCCAAGCTCTCGCCCAACCTGTCCCTCCATCGACGTTTCGATCAAAGGAGGAGGTCGGATATCTTTCCTGCCATAAGGGGAAGGGGGAAAAAAATCTCCGCGGATCAGGTTGAACAGTACCTTTCGGAGCAATCAGCATCTGCTCAAAATATCTGAAATCACTGACATTCCAAACTTTACAGTGCCCATCACCTCTAGAAAGTTCACCAACTCGAGAATCTGAAACAAAAAAAATACAAAAAGACAAAAAGACCCATCTACATCCAACACTGGCCGATTTCAACCGAAATATCGTCATAGCTTTCGTGATCCATAAACCATTTTCAAGTTCTTCATGCAGATCGATGGACGACGGAATTTCCGTGGCCTTTTTGCCTTTTCTTCAAGGGAAGAAAGAGAGCGCTCGCGGGGCACAGAAGGTACGACACAGCCGCCCGACCCGAGAGGGAGAAAGGAGACGAAGCGAGAGCGAGGGACCAACCCGTGCCGCCCGCGAAATGTCAGCGATCGGAAGGACGAGCACGCAGTATCCTTTGTGCGCACGCACATTTTCGTGCCGCCGGCTCGCACGACCCGCGTTGCCCGACCATTAAATGATTGGTGGTTTATTGGTACAGTAATAATCAGCTATCATTAGCCCCCCGATTCGGTTCATTAATTAAAGAATCAATATTAAATCTTGCGTGCGTAATCCGGCAAGGGCGGGGAAAAATACTGGGGGCCCCACGTAGCCCCGTGGATAAAGCAAAGACGAAGGAAAACGATCCCCCCGAAATGTGGGGCCGGACCTCCCGTCCCTCCCCCCGGGCTATTCAGCCTTATCTCCTCGTTAAGCTCCTAAGCAAAATCCGAGCCTGGCCCGCTCCTCACTGGTCCCGAAGCTGCGCGTGGCGGTCTTCCCGTGGTTCGGGCCTCCCGAAGCTATAGGTGCGGAGGGAGGCGCGGTTGGTGTTGATGCTTCTCCCTTCTTCATCAGCATTCACTCCTCCCCTCTCTTCTCGAGAGCTCCTCTCTCTTCGCCTCTCGAGCTTCCTCTCTCTCTCTCTCTCTCTCTCTCTCTCTCTCCGGCGATGGAAGTCGGACGATGAGTTGAGTCGTCATGATCACGACGAGGTATCGATCGATGGCGATTCTCTCTCTCTCTCTCTCTCTCTCTCTCTCTCTCTCTCGCTTCGCTTTATTCGGGAGGTGTGGTTTTAGCGGTAAGATGACGCTGCGATGTTCTCTTTCATTTGTTTTTGGGGGATTAAGGTCTCGGGGAACCATGATCGCCGGACAGATTCCGCCTTAAAGTGAGGACGTTTTGTTTGTGATCATAAGTTTAACGTTGTTTTTTTTTTTTTTTTTTTTTTTTGGTAATAAATTTCCACCGCTCCGTTTGTTTGCTTTTCATCGGTTTTTACACACTGTGCTACTTTTCCTGGTTTGAACTGGGCTTTTGAGCTCTCTGTTGGCCGGCGTCGTGTTCTTTTTACTCGGATTCTGCCGGAGTTTCGGACGGCGTTTGGGTCCTTTCTTTCATAAAGTTGCTCCCTTTAACGAGTTTACTCTTGGAAAAGTTTTGAGATGTCAGAGAAACAGTAGAAATGCATCGTTAGGAGGTCAAAAATTGAAAAAGAAAGGCGATTTTAATTCACTTCACCGGGGGCCAATTTGCTTTAGCTTCCCCTTTTTAGTGGTATTTCGGTGATTTCAAACTTTATGTTGTGTTTATCCAAAAAGACAAAAAAAAAAAAAAAAAAAGAAAAAGGATTCTGTTCTATGCAGGGTTTATGCTGCTGATTTTCTGTTATATCTGTGTAATTCACCTATGCATGTGCAAAATTTGCAGTCCATGGGTTTATTTTGAAGCTTCACCTTTTACCAATGCCTACTGGTCAGACTGGGATGATTGATTTGTCTCTTCTTTCGAGCTCTCTATTGGGAGTTCTTATGTAAGTTATAAAGAGTATGCATTCCAATACAAGCAGAGTAGTCTTTCATTTTTACCCCCTCTTTTTTACCCTGTTATTGATCCTATATGTGGCCTTCAAGAGAGTGATGAGATTGAGTCCTTGTGTAGTTGTCTCTTTATATGGTCTTTGAAAGTCGGTACATAGTGATGAGTGTTCATGTAATAAAAATGAGGTTTTTCTGGAGGGGCATGTCCCCTGCATTTTTTGTTGTCGTGAGCAATGGGCCGTTATATTTCATGGTTAAATACTTCATTGTTGGCGCCTGATAGTTCTCAGGACAATTGCTGTAAGCTGACTGTTTAGGCTGACTGGTCATGCTTTGATGTCTCTTTTATACTCTACAGGGGATAATAAATGCACTTTCATTTTGGGTGATAGAATGGATTGCGGTAGCACTGTGCTCTATTATTCATGAGGCTTTTGTTGTATTGACTCGAAGAATTTCCTCAATGGGGGGAGCTTGTTCTAGGAAGAGGAATCAACAGGACGACGAAGATGTGCCTCATGGAGGTGTATCTGGTAGATGTACCAATAGTCCGAGTTCAAAGTGGCTGTGGACTTCATTTTCTCGTTCCTTCAGTGATGTGCAGCATGACAGAGGAAAATGCCCGTCTCTTATGGACCTATGTGTCCAGAAGATAATTGAGGTACTTTCAATTTGCATTTTTCAATGTGGAAGGCGGCTTCCTCTGGTGGCCCAATTCATGCGTGCTTCCGCATTTTTTCCTTCCCTTGCCTTCTCTTCACATATTTCTCTCCCAACAGGATATTGGAAAGTATAAGACCTTCTCAACGCTACCAAGGGATATTACTCAGCTTATCTTCAATGAATTGGTGTTTTCTCAGCGTCTGGATGAAGTTTCTCTCGAAGCATTTCGAGATTGTGCTCTCCAGGTAATGCCTTATGACATGGCCGGCATGGTTTATACCTAAATGGTCCTTCTCTGTCGATGCTATCATGCCTGGTGATATCTAATTGATGTTTCTCTCTGCTGGATTTGACAGGATTTGCACTTGGGTGAGTACCCTGGAGTTGATGACAAGTGGTTGGATGTCATTTCTTCTCAAGGATCATCATTGCTTTCTGTTGATCTTTCTGGATCTGAGGTTTCTAATGATGGAGTAACTCTTCTAAAAGATTGCACAAGCCTTCAATCTTTGAATTTTAATTGCTGTAAGAAGATATCAGATCCAGGGGTGCAACACCTTAGTGGTAGGCCCTGGCAGTGTTTCCCTCTAGTTTTTTGTTTTCAATTTCCATGCTTATTCTTTTGGTCCTTTGAAGACTGTTTTTGCCCCGGTAGAAGCCGGAGAAATTGTTCATGGCAGCGTGAAAAAGTTGATTAAAATAAATGAAATAATACTTTCTATGCGATACATTAAAAATGCAGTAAATAATCTAGAGAAGATCTCCAGACTCGACCCTGTTAAATCTCACATGCATAACCATGCGGTATCCAACAAAGGACGGTAACATCTTGTGACTCAAATAGTTCATATGGAGGCTAAGCAGAATTGGTACTTGCCCAGTGACTATATTAACATGATCCTGTGGCTTGACTAATATAGTACAATGCTGCATGATTTCTAAACTGCCATGAATACCATATGTAGCTTATTAATCTATTTAATGATCATGTCTTTTTAGCTTGTTGTTCCTTTGAAGTTTGTCTCATAGAACAAACATTCCCCAAATAAGAATTCTCAGTGGTAGCGAATATGTACAATGCGGATGGCTGTGTTTTGGACATTCTGCTTTGGCCTTGTATCACAGGGATATAAGTTAATGGAGTGACACACTTCTCATTCTGCAGGCCTCTCAAACTTGACAGCTATAAGTTGTAGGAGTAATAAAAAAATTTCAAGTCAGGGAATGAAAGCCTTTGCTGGCTTGATTAATTTGGTGAAGTTGGATTTGGAGAGATGTCCGAAAATTCAGGGTGGACTCAATTATTTAGAAGGTGTGCACTTGAAGTATTCATTGGTGCTGGTGTGAATATCATTGATCTCCTCTCAGAGTCAGCATGATATGATTCGACCTATTCTATTTCTCATCTTTCTTGTTCCTATGGTAAATGTCTTGCAGGTCTAACAAAGTTAGAATCCCTTAATATCAGGTGGTGTAATTCACTAACAGATGATGATATGAGGCCACTCTCAGGTACTTATGTTTTGTAGAAATGTCTATATATGCTTTTACTGTTAGTACTTGGGTGAAGGTCTTCCTCGTGTTGGAATCAATACTCAAATAAAGTGGTTGCACACGATGCCTAGTTCAGCTAATTTTAATCTGTTTGTCATGATATGATAAACATTCTCTGATATTTTCAATAGGTTGTCAACCCTCGTTGTTCTCCTCCTTCGGTTATGTACAGCTCCTTTCTCCTTTTGCGAGTTTTGCATGATGATTGCATGAGTCCAGTTTAAAACCTTTATAGTAAAAGACATTGGAGTTGGATTACATATATGGATGTGTACTGTGAGACACTTGCGTTAGATTATCACAATTATTCAGAAGTCAGCATACTTGACTAATTTTTATTTTTTTTATCATCTTTGACATTTTAGGCCTTACAAACTTGAAATCGTTGCAAGTTTCTTGCAGCAAGATTACAGATTCTGGGGTCAGGCATCTCAAAGGTAATTCCTGTTAGCCACACAAAATTGACTGATGATCAAATATAGTTTATGTAAAGAGTAAATCAACAGCATGAAGTTCTGTTATGTGTTTTAGCATACTCATATGTAACGCATGCATTACACATCCAAACCATTTCTTCCAACTTCTTAACTTTTACACACAACTACCCTGGCGCCTGGCTGTTTTGGAGAAGATCTCCTGGTTAAGCACATGAAATTGACTGATGGCCAAATATGGTAAATGTAAAGAGTAAATTGACAGCATAAAGTTCTGTTATGTGTTTTAGCATAGTCATATGTAACGCATGTGTTACACATTCAAACCATTTCTTCCTACTTCTGAACTTTTACTTACAACTACGCTTGCGCCTGGCTGTTTCGGGAAGGTCTGGTGCTTTTCATATAGTTGTAAATGGCACTGATGTAGCGTATCTACATGCTAGGATTTCCCACAAGCTTTATTCGGAGGCAAATGGTATTTTGGCTGCAGTAGTTGACTTCGGTTCCTTATACTTAAAAATTCATGAACCAACCACTGTGTTTGCTGATGTCTTCACATAATATATGTATGCAGAGCTTTCAAATGACTGACTGAAAATATGGAACATATAGAATGGAGCATGGGTTTATGGAAAATTCAGTCTGTTAATTTTAGGAAAAGCGTGGCTAGCCATGACTGGTTGGTTTTGGGCAATGTTTGTGAAGTCATTTCATCAATGAAGAAATAATGCGAAATCTTCTTTCCATTGCATTTTCAAGTGTAATTTCTTTTTTAAGTTTGTTGAAACCAGGTTTTCTCTCCGGAGAAGTTGTGATCTTTCTGATATACTAGATAGTTTTTACTTACATATTGCAACCTGAATTTATTTGTGTAGCTATCTTCTTTGGCTTCTGTCTTTAATTAATGTATTCCTATTGCTGAGACTCCTTGCCTGTGCATCCAAGTCATACAATGATTCTTTTATCATTGCAGGCCTCCATAAGCTTTCTATACTAAACTTGGAGGGATGTGAAGATGTTACTGCAGCGTGTTTGGACTCCTTGGCAGGTTTTCAGTTTGTCAATTCTGTTATAATAATATTACCTATCGTAATAGCTCATTGGGTAGACAGGCTGATGTGGGTGGATATAAGTTCCCCTTTGCCCTATAAGAAACTGGAGACTGCTTATTGACTTTTCCAATGAGAATGGTAAAGGATAATCTGCTAGAAAAGACTAATATTCATATGGAGTAGGTTTTGCTTCTTCCTTTATTGAAATGTTATACTGTTTGTAATTGATAAAGAAAAAAATAAGCATTCTTTTTCTTTTTCCAAATTCTAGCTATTTGGTTTGGTCTTTACTAATTATCTGGATGATCAAAGTGGTCCTTGACTTATCTTTAGGTATTCCCCAGCTCAGATAGGTTAACTTACATACTTCCTGATAAAACTTGCAGTTGGACTTTCTCTGTTTCTGAGTGTCTTTTTCTTTTTTCTTTTTATGTTTTTTGAAGCTGACCTGGCCTCTTTTCATGCAGCTCTCTCAGGGCTCTTATATCTGAATCTTAACAGATGTCGTCTCACTGATGAGGGATGTGACAAGTTTTCCCGTAAGTTGCATGGAATCATTATTCTGGTTACATCATGTTGCCGGTTATATTTTTTGCTTTGTAACCACGTTAGTTGACTGCACAGGACTTGGTAATTTGAAGGTGTTGAACTTGGGCTTCAATGAAATCACAGATGCTTGCTTGGTGCACCTGAGAGGTACTTCATCCTTTCCCTTTGTACAATTCAAAGTCTGAATTTTGTTTCCTAGAAATCTCTATCATTATTCCTGATATAAGAGATCTATATGCGAAATGTGTTACATTAGTGGTTGACCATGTGTGGAGGTCAGTCTTGTTTGTTTAAGCTGTCTTCTAGCTATGATTTGGAAGATCGTATTTTAGCAGTCTCTTGTTCAAAAGCTGCGCTTGAAGACTAAAAATTTGTAGTCAATATACAATATGGTAGTGTCATGGTGCAATTTCACTTAATAGAGTTGCAACTACTTATCTTTGTGAAGTATGTACTATTTACTATGCTTATTAGATAGTATTCTGAATATGTTCTGTATTTAAATCTATTATGATGTCTTCTGGAGTTAGCATGGGTTATTATATTGTCTGTTCACTACATGTAATAATTTATTTTGCTAAAGCAGGGTTGACAAATTTGGAGAGCTTGAACTTAGATTCTTGCAGAATTGGTGATGGAGGTCTGGTTAATTTGGCAGGTAGATATTTAAGTATGCTCATTTTCCCTTAAAATCTCTGCATTCTTGTGCTCTGCCACCCTAATCCCTTGCATATTAAGGTCTCAGCATCAACAGGAGTGAAAACTCCAACACCTCAACTCCCCCCAACCACTAAAAAAAACAAACAAAACAAAAATAAAAGCCCCCTCCACCCAAAATAGGATGTGCACTTCAACAAAAGTCAGTGTTGTTCAATTGCAGGTGTCATTGTTTAGGGTATCCTAGTTTGATCATTCAACCTGTGATTTTTTCGTATCTATTGGTGGGCATATACATCTTTATTGTGGATTATGTCGAGTTAAAGCCCCAGAGTTCCTTAATATTATTTGGATTGCTTCAATTCATGTATATAATTGAAATGGAGGTTGAAGTTTATTCATTTGCCCTTCTTAACCTGGTGTTTCATTTATTTCCTTCTTGTTGTACTTTCTGTTCATGCTTTTATGACAAGCCTCATTGCTGAAGTTGGCACTGAGAATTGTGTTCTTGTAGACCTTAGGCGTTTGAAATGCTTGGAGTTGTCTGATACCGAAGCTGGGAGCAATGGGCTCCACCATCTGTCAGGTGAGGCGATTGCCTATTTCTGAAGTCAATTCGATAAATAATAGATGACTTGTCTGAGTGCATTGTACATTTTCTCTAGTGTTGCTTGATTTTATTGGGCATTCCTTCTCAATTTCTGATCTGTCTTGGTTGTTTACATATTCTAGGAAATTCGAAGATAGGAATCTTGACTGTCTTACTGAATATTTTCTCTGTTGGATATTCATTCTCTTCTGTGCTCGTTGGTAGAGTTAATTTGTTTTTCTGGCATATAAGTACAATGAAAGATGTTAGCTTGTGCTTAGGCATTTTTGCTGGACTGTTTCTTAGAAAGTGGAGCTAATCATGCCATAAATTAAGAAAGACTATCCATTTCCCCTTTCCCTTTGCGTTTAGGGTAATTGTCTTTCAAACTTGAACTAGATGCAGTCCGTCCGGATTTAGAAGGGGCAATAAAATTCTGAGATCGAAAGAAGCTTTAATATGGAGCATTCTTCTTCATTTGTGAGGCTTGCAATTCACATCTTCCTAACCACACTGACTTGAAGTTTAAGGTGTCTCAGGATGCTGAGCCATTTGCGTCTCCATGTTTCCACATAGACCTCAGGTTCCTGACCCTGATCTCAAGTGATCAAAGTGCTATATTGTATATTGTATAAGTTTGTCGTTCTTAGTCTTTCTACCCAAGAAAATGCTTGTGCTTTCTCCATGGTCATTTATTACAATTCATTATGGAGGATGAGGTGATTTCTTCTGTGGTTGCTGTTGAATATTGATTTAGTTAATTTACTCGAAGTTCACTCACATCAAATCTGTATATCTTCCTTTTGTAGGTCTGACCAATCTAGAGAGTATCAATTTGTCCTTCACTGCAGTTACAGATGGAGGGTTAAGAAAACTTTCTGGACTTTCTTCCCTTAAATCACTTAATTTGGATGCTCGCCAAGTCACAGATACTGGACTTGCTGCCCTTACTGGCAAGTTTTTCTACCATTTTAATGATAAGACTTTATTTTTTCTCCTTGAGCCAAGATTGGGTTATTTTATAGGAAAGGAGTTGTCAATGGGGTGGGTGTTGAGATTGGGGGTGGAGATTGCTTGGATTCAGTATATTGAAAAATGATCTACTGAGTAAACTGTGAACAACTAGCAAGGGTCTGTGTATTTAAATTTTCCTTCTCTTTTTAAATGTGCATTCTAGTTTGTTCTGTTACTGCTACTTTGCATTTTGTACTTGCTGTTTTACCTTTAGCTCTTTCTACCTTGAAGATAAAGTTGTCTTAACAGCCTAGATTTTTTTAAGTTTTTCAAGAATGGCTTTGACCTTCTGAACTTTCTGAACCATGATTTGCACGGCACTTCATAATTTCCATGGACTGATTTCTATGTCATTGAGTTTAGGTTTGACTGGATTGACTCACCTTGATCTTTTTGGAGCTCGGATCACTGATTCTGGAACCGCCCACCTGCGAAGTATGTTCCTATCTAATTGTGGTTTTTCTTCTTTTTCCTTGTCAAGTTTGTACGATGAACTATTTGGTGGTAAAACACTCTGGTAGAAGCACTTTCATAGGGGCCTTTTTAATCAAGCACGCTATCATGGACATGCTGTGAAACTGGCATGCACATATGGACCGGTGAACCGTGATACTTAAGAAATATCGGTAATGAAGGTGCTTCTGATTGTGAAACAGATACCTCAACTTTGAGCAGTGGTGTTTGTCGTGTTGCTGAGTAGAAATCCAAATTTATCTTTAAGCGCATTTAATTTAAATGCATACTAATCTATGCAAAATGCGTATAGACAGCTCAACTTCCTTGCTATGTTATGGACCGTTCTTGTGCATATTCTAGTCAATGAAGGCCATTGTGAGTGTTGACTGATACTTCTGCATCTTTTTTGATACCTTTCCATTTGTGCCTATTGAGTCAGACTTAAAGAAACTCCAGTCCCTGGAAATATGTGGTGGGGGATTGACTGATGCAGGCATGAAGAATATCAAAGATCTTTCATCTCTCACTTTCCTAAACTTATCGCAGAACTGCAATTTGACGGACAAGACCCTGGAGTTGGTTTCTGGTACTTCCTGACCTCTGTTTTTGTAAAGAATATGAACTCGGGCTCATTCAGATATAGTTTGAGGGCCATCCACTAACTTGAATTACATGACCTTGGTGCACAGTCAAGCTTTGAATGTGCTGTGTGCACTGAGCTATCGGCTGTTAGTTAATAAATTGCGAGTTTTAGAAACAAGTGAAAACTGTAATAGCTATGGAATGCGGAGTATTCTAAGTGATGGTAAAATCTAGAATTCAGTGAAAGTGAAGTTAAGATTATTTACTGAAAGTTCAAAGGAAACTGGTAGACGCTAGTAGGCTGTGTTTAATCTGGTGAATGATTTCCTATTGGGAGAAAAATGCTTGCTGAGTTACATATACATGGACTTATTTTAGCTTTTCTGAGATAAATCAGTGGTTCTATGGATAATATGTTGAGTTGGTTGTCCACACTGGATTTATAATGTTTTCATGTGAATGCAGGGTTAACTGGACTAGTGACATTGAATGTGTCTAATTCTCGTGTGACAAGTGCTGGACTACGGCATCTGAAGACGCTGAAAAATTTAAGGTCGCTGACGTTGGATAGTTGCAAGGTGACTGGAGGTGACATCAAGAAGCTTCAATCAACTGATCTCCCTGACCTCGTAATCGTCCGACCTGAATATGGGTCGTAATCGTCCGGACCTGATCTCTTCCTTGTAGATAATTGCTGTCGAGTGGAAGGATGATGATGTAAATATGGGATTGTGATACATTGGTGGTGAGGGACCACTGGTAAATTGTAAATATTTACAGGCCCGAGTTGGACTTATGCGGGGCTTGAGTACTCGAGGCTGATGGGGGATGCTTCTCGGTTATCTATGCTCCACGTGAAGCTTTCTTTTACGCTAATATGTTTCTGTGCGGAAGAAAATGTAGATAAAGCTTCCTAAGCATGGGTGTTAAATGCTCTTCCTAAGACACCTTATGTGATGATCTGGTATTATTTCCTTGTGAAAACTGTTTGAAGATCATTCTTCAACATTGCTCAAGTGTCCTTTGTACTCCGTTGCCTTTGGATAATGTACGACTAAATCCAGAAAGGATGACATCTGTTGGCTTTTGGCAAAAGCTACGTTTAGTCGACTGCAGAGTGATGTTGCAAAGTCGGTCATCAGTTTCATTTCAACGATCTCGGCTCATCACGAGTGGTCCGGTCATTCCATTACGGGGACTTGCCATAGGCAAATCACATGCTGTTTTGTTCCCCCAGGCGCCACCAAGCGATGCTATTGAATTGTTGCTGGAAGTGAATGCACTTAAAATCTTGTAGTCCCGTTCTTTTTAGGCGAGTGATCCCCCTGGCTCACTTGACTGAAATTTAAACCCTCGGATGGACGAGGAAACTTGAGAGGCATTTCATCTCCATGATTTGGATCTTAATCGTTTCGAAACACAGTTACTGCGTGCCTGCATGTCCATATTATAACTCATTCTCAAGCTGGGATGATTGAACGCGGCTACACTAATTCAGTCCCTGGCATGATGTGTATAGCTCTCACAGCGCGTCCCAAGAGATCAGATTGCTTCTTTTGTGAGTTTTGAGGGGCTGGAAGAGATGATGTTTCTAATGTTTAATTATTATTCCGCTTTCATCTCAAATCTCTGTAATGATCATATACAAATGTCTGAATCTTCTTCGATCTCACACGCATGCATTGGGGGGCAAATGCTAGGCAAACCCCGATCTTTATAATGACCGTTAACGACTTCCAACGCATTATTCAGTTAGAATTATGGGAGTTGGTTTGGTTGGGGATGATGATTGCTCCTCCCACTAAACAACTCTCTGCACAAGTCACTGATGATGATCACTCTCGCTGATTATCATTGGTATCTCCTCGACTATTTTATTTTTATTTTTGTTTTAAAGTAAGTAGCACGTCTCCACCATCGAGTCAAACGATGAAAAATAATTTGACACGTAACACACGGAAGGCAAAAGCAAATGGACACTGATACAAAGATTATTATCTCGGAGTTGTTGGCTTGCTGCCCCGGTCATTACGTCCAAAACTCAACCTCACGGTTCCTCTTTTATCTTTTCGCATACGTAGGGGACTCTCATATGGCTATTGATTTTCAAACGCGAAAACGTCAATCTTGGTTTTGGTCGGACGAAGGAATAGACAAGTTGGCTCAGTCAGTAACTCCACAATATTTCAAACATGTTTAAGAAACTCCTATAGGAAAAACCTACAAAAATTTATGCTATTGATGTCATAGATGCGATTAGTTCGTAACGATGTCTTAACTCGACCCGTGAGGATGGGATTGTTAGTGGAAAAGCTTTTCTCTTCGAAGTATTGATTTGGGATTTTGTTCGCGTCTAGTTTTCTCTCTTTTAACAGCACGGGGTGAGGCACGCGAATCGTCCTATTTACTGGCTTTGAGTAGGGCTCCGATTCTAAAAGGGTAAGTGCTCAATGAATGTGTCGAAGGGAACAGAGCCCTTCACGTGGGAATAGTACTGTGAGGCTGTGAGGGTCTAGTCACGTGAAGGCACTTTTTAAGTCCAAAACCTAAGTTGATAGAGCCATGTGAATGCCCGTAGGCAAAATTGAGGACAAAAGACATGGGGCTTCGATGTTTCAAGTGACAAAAGCAGCTAGTCATATGGAGAATTTGAGTTCACTCACAGGCTTGCTACCATTATATAAGAACAAAAAGCAAAAAAGAGAACAAAACAAAATCCCCATCATTCTTCAGTTGAGACAATGCAAGTGCTGAGATTCAGACGAACAGAAGAAGACATCATTTAGACTTGGGTTATCGCACATAAGATGGTCGATGCTTAGGAATCATCAATTAGATGAGATCACTTACTTCGATGTAGGCTTCTAGTTGATACATGATGTGTATTCGGTTTTAGTCCATCAAGTCGATTCTAGCAATGCTAAGACCATGCTAATGTTACTGGTACTTTTGTTCCATTCAAACCCCTGTTCGAGTATCTTTAAATTGAAAGACGTTCATAAAGAAATCCTCTTGGTGTTGTTGCTGCTGCTGCCTGCCGTCATCAGCGATACCTTTCGTGCCTCACGAGCCGTTTCTAGACGAGGATTTATCAGGGTCGAAACTGAGAATAAATTAACAAAAGACTAGACACTTGGAAAGTCTCAATCAAAACCGCGTTTTCTCGTAATTTTCGATACACTGGTCAAAGTATTTCAGCCTTTTGACTTGTAGACGGCAAGTTCTTTATCAACTTTTGACCGCGTACAAGCCATGCTCGACTTTTATATTTCCTTGTTATCTTGTGGGAAGAATAATTAAAGTACAGATGACTGGCCTCAATAGACATCAACATCTATTGCATGAGAATACATATTCTAAATTAAAAGGCCGCCGATTTAGAAAAGTCTCCTAAGTACAAGTAGTTACCGCTAGTGATGGCGGAACTGGTATGAAGTGATGCCATGACCCTCCTATTCAAACAAACCCCTTTGGCGTCATGCTATTACCCTAAATATTCTCGACCTTGCGTTCTCTTTCAGAAAGTAGATTCACAATCTGCTAAAAGAGTCCATCCGGGGCCGATATCAATCTTTGGAAAAGAAGAAAAGCTTCCGCAAATCGGTCGGTGACCAATATGCCTATTATAATAGCTTGAATCCTTGACACAATCTCCGAACTTCTTAATGAATTAGCCATACTCGAAATACCCAATGAAACTTGACAAAAGCTTGGTAGCAGAAAAGGGTAACTTGAACCTGCAAGGTCGAATTAAGAAAACAACAAAAGTGTATCTCACTGCCGATACTAATTGTATGCGAGGCTAGCAAGTTGGAGATTTAATATTTTCTATTCAGGCTAAGTCGGAAGTGAATATGCCCTGCACTTGTGTTAAAGTTTAGACTGAACATCATGAGACATGGAGAGACTGGTATTGACAAATTGAAGTTATATCAGCAAATACGAAATATCTCCGTCAGACTAGTTCAAACCCATTTGGCGGGTCATCAGTTGTACTTTTCCTTTGTTAGAGTTCGCTATCCAGGGTCTTCAGTCCATTCAGGCCGCACAAACCGCGAAATATCCTTTAGACAAGCTAGTATAATTGGGGAGACCCACCCAAGTTGTTCTTTTGCTCTTTTTGATCCTTGCTTTTCACCGTGCCATAATTGATGGGCAATTGGATTCAGTGAGGATTTTCTTAGGCCTCACTCCTAAAGAGTTTGATAACACATGGCCTGTTCTTGGAAGGAACATGACTATGAATGATACCCCACATGCCTTTCTTTTCCTCAAGTCACTCTCAAGTCCCAACTACCATCAACATTCAATCAATAAAACCAAAGCTATTCCTCAAAAAACAGAGATCACAACTCCCCAGCAAAGTGATCCCCTCCCCAGCCGGTTCTCTACTATATAGCGGCCTTTCCAGTAACACCATCCCTTGTGTCTCTTTTGCTCAGATCAGCCATGGACTGGTTCTCTTGGCTATCCAAAACAGGCCTTGACCCTTCACTTGTCTATGACTATGGCCTTGCTTTTGTCAACAATGAGCTGGAAGAAGAAGACATTCGCTACTTCGACCATGAGTTCCTACAAAGCATGGGGATCTCCATAGCCAAGCACAGACTAGAAATCCTCAAGCTTGCAAGGAAAGAGAAAGGGTCATCATCAAGATTCTCACCTCGGCCCATCTCGAGGTTCCTTGTAGCGATCAAGAGGACCAAGAGGTATCTAACCAAGTACGTCCGGACCTGGGTTCATCAGGAGAAATCAGCACTTGTTGTGGTTCCAAGGCCTCCTTACAGCAGTAATTGGAGAGGTGCAATGTTGAAGAGAAATAGGAAGCTGACCCCGGCCACGTCTAATAGTAAGTCACCAAGGCTGCTTCTCACAAATGGAAGTGCCTCAATTGATTATCCAGTGGTCTATGCATTGAGCAAAGAGGACAAAGCGGACGTGGATGATGGGTATTGGTCAAATGGTGTTGAGGAGATCAGGTGGGATACAATGTTCCAAGATCTGAAACCAACATGAAGGTCTTGCAGATTTTGGTAAATTCAATGTTTCGACTCCTTTTCCCTCTTTTCAAGATGGGATATTAATGTTAATATAGTTGGTGAGAGATGGGTTTTTGGTTCTTCCACCAAAAAGAAGTCTTGGTAATTAATAGTGTCCCTGCGTGTATCAAATTAGCTTGCTCACATCCCTTGTACCTTCTCTCTCTCTCTCTCTCTCTCTCTCTCTCTCTCTCTCCCTTTACTTTTTCTTTTTAGTATCTTTCTTTAGTGCCGCGGGGGGCGAGGGAGTGCACATAATTCATCATTTAAGCTTCTGTATCAGCTATCAGATTGTCTCCCCTGCTTTTTGTATGTGAATCATATCGTTAGCTATGTACAAGACAAACCAGAGCTGTAGGTGATTTGTCGTGTTTTCTCACTATGAAAAGCTTGAATTGCACTTTACTGCAACGTTTTGAATTTCAGATGATGCTGAGTTTTCTCCAATTTCCGAATCTCCTATTAGTTTTATCTTGGCATTGGCATCAGAGTAGTAGTGAGGACATAGCCTGGTGTTGCACATAACACGCTAAATTGGTTAAGCTTGAGCCCTTCATAAGATAGTCCCTGCTTGTTACTACATTATATTCGTGATAATTAATTATGAACAACAGAACAACAGAGTTCATCGAAAATCGGCAATGTAAATTCATGATTGCAGCATGATTGTTTGGTTTGTTGGGAATATGGTTTCCTATTCAGATTAGGTTGCCACTTCCAGAATCTAAGCAACAAACCAAACTGACCAGATTTATCTTCTATTTATCGGCTACAGAATACCAATATATAGCTTCTTAATGTAAATACTTCCGAACAGATGCTTGGATATGTGATGTGAACTTATAGTTTCTCTTTATATGGCATGGAGCCATTGTGGGGTTCGGCCATAACAGAAAGCCTACAAAAGCGAATCCAAGTTCCGCATAAAAAGCGTGGGCTGTTTTGGAATTCGTGTCCTAATAATGCAGCATAGCTATAGCTTGTCCATATGGACATACTTAATCTTCACTGCACAGCAGCCCTTTGCAGTCTTCCAACAGATCTTTTACTTTCTCTCATGTATTAACTTTACTTTAGGACCACAGAGATCTTTGTTTCCGGAGAAGCGGTCAGCTGGGGTACACAATATGAAACAGAGTCGATTACTGCACCAAACATCTATGTGTTGGGGACAGTGCTTGTATAAGCACAACCCCTTTTTTTCGCGGGGTGGTGAATCTAACAAACACTGTGCACTTGAAATAAGTTGTCTCTGTAGAAGCTCAGAGTCAGGGATGGCACGATTCTAGTAAAGAATGGAATATTCTTCAGGGCCTTCAAATGTATAGGGCCGATTCGTTTCTGATGTCTCGATACAGAACATCGTCAATTTGGGCTCATTTCTAGTGGCGTGAACTGAAAAATGGAGGTGCGCCCGTCTCACCAGTGAACTCGTGCCGTACATACAGCAAAGTCGCTATTAGTTTCAACTTCAAACTATCTACGGCTTAATGCCTGTTGCTTAAGTTGAATTCTAAAGTGTCACGGAAATTCTTAAAAACCTCCCAACATTCAATATTAAGTATCTGTCATGCACAATCTCTGGGATTCAAGCATGGATTGCTATTGAAATCTTGGCGAATTTTCTTTTTTAACACCTGCAAAAACAAAAGTTTTTTTCTTTACCATCTTGTGCTGATACCCCCCACAAGCATTTTGAGGATTAGATATCCATCTGATCAAATCGTGCACAAATTATAAAGATCGCAATTAGTCAGTCGATCCAAGGCGACGTTTTTAGGCGTTGGAAAACAAACGGAAGTGTAATGGTATGGTTCGGTAGCCTGGTTTCAACGTGTTCCGGCGCAGGTTCTTTCCGAGGCAGGCTTATTCGTCAAGTATAATGCCATGAATAGAGACAGCTTTCAAAAGCATGTCAGAAGACACAAAGCACCAGGCAAAACCCTAATTTAATGTCATCAGGCATGGCCATGTCCCCCAGTTTTTTTTTGGCCATGTCCCCCAGAATGACAGGGCCATTATCTCAAATAAACCTGCAACACTGTCCCCTCTCCCGGAACATGAACTTCCCATATGGTGTTAGATCTTGTTAACACAAAGAAGCGATTTTTAAACCCGTTTTAACTTTCATCAGAGGGGACTATCAAGGGTCAAAAAACAACAGTCCTTGGAAGATACAAAACCAAAGGAAAATTGCCCTTGTTCTGTAATTATAAACACCGAAGATCTCACTCTGTTTCCAGTTTCAATTCAGCAATCAGTTCAAGAACAATGTCGCAGTCCCGTCCTTTAAAAACACGTACGACAGTATAGTATATATGTACAGAACAACTATGTCTTTAGCCTCCTTACGTGCAGATCAGCGACTAAATCAACGCTAATGAATCGTCACAATTGTATTCAAATCTCTACGGACCAATGAAAGTAAAAAGGGGCAAATTCTATTTCGTTGTCCCTTCACATTAAAGGCAAAAAAACTCAGCCACGGTTCTCATCTATTTACAGCAAAAAGCCGCGATCTTTACTGATTTGGTCCCCTCAAATATGGGAACAAATTCGATTAAAAAAAAAAAAAGAGCCTAGCAAAAACCCTTTGATCGGTTACTTTCTGCCACAGACTCCAAAGCCCAAAAAGATTAACAATTTTTTTCGCTTCGATCCACTAGAACAACAAACTCAGGAATCCTCGGCTCTGGACATGGTCGATAGGCGGCTCGGTCTCGGCTTGAAATCGGCTCGGCGCCTGAGTTGATGCGAAGACGGCCTAATCAAAGCAGCGAGCGCTCTCTTCACCAAGTCACCTTCCACTCCGCCAATCCTCACCAGCGAATTCGTCATCGCCGATCTCCTAAAATTCAGGCTCCTGCTGGAATTGTACGTCCCGGAGTGATGCTGGGGGTTGGATCTCGAGTTCTTGTGCAGCGCGCACCGGAACGACCCGGGATGACTCGTCGGAGAGCACATGCACGTCTTCTTCTGATTCGGCACGGTCGCCGCCCTGCCACCGCCGCCGCCGCCGCCGATCTGGTTCCGGACGGAGATCGAGCGGCCGGGGGAAGTGGGCCGGTCGATCGAGAAGCGGACGGACGAGGACGACTGGCTCGAGTGCCCGGACATCCTCACGCGCGGCGGGGACGCGCCGCGGGAGAAGAAGGTCGACGACCGCGCGGAGAAGCTCGAGCTCGACGAAGCGAAGCCCGAGGAGGACGAAGAAGCGATCGACCGGGAAGGGGTGTGGAACGTGGGGCAGAGGTGGCCTCTGGATCTGCTTCTCGACGAGGTCGCCATGGCCGCACCAGTAAGGAAACTAAGTGAAGAAGAAGAAAAAGCTTAAAGGCTGGGTTTTTTTTTTTTTTTTTGCTTGAGGGAGAGGGTTGAGTCTGCAATTTGGCAAATTAAAAAGCAGTGCGGAGAAAGCAGGGGATATAAAGGGTCGAGACGGGTGGCACGTTCGTAATTTGTGTGAAGATAGGGCCCGTTTTGGATTCGGGCTTAATGTGGTAACAACTTTGGTTCGGTTGTTCGGGCGGGAGCGGGAAACCGACCGTGGTTAGGGTTTCGCTTTCCGCGTCCCGTCCGAACTTTCCATTTATCACGCGCCCTCCGCGGAGAGTGTAACGGACGCGACGTTTTCCTTGACAAGGAAGGTGTGGGCCCGAGGGAAACGTGTCGCTGCCTTTGGGATGCCAAGTTTCGTGGGGAACAAGGTTAACACTCGCCTCATGTGAAGAAATTATTACGCCATTCAAATCTTATGCTTTTTTAGCTGTTAGATTTAGCACAGGCGATTTAAGGTTTAATATAAAATTTCGAAACTGCCGAGCGGCCTAAAGGAAGATGGTAAATTCCGATACGGCACGAATACCACGCCGAATTCACGAATTTAGGCGTTTGTTGATTGCGTTCAAGTAATAATATTGAGCCTAGTTATTTGTATTTAAGCAAAAGTTTGAATTATCTTCTCTCATAAAAATCTTAAATGTTATTCAAATTTCGAAACAATAATAAAAAAACTATATTTATCTACATGTGGGATAGTTGAATGTTGTGAAAGTTTTAGATTTTTAAATGTTAAAAAGAAAAGTCAAAAAGTATGAGTCATGAAAGTTTAACATAACAAAAAGAAAAATGTAACGAATTATTTGTCTAACTTATTTGACACGATTCACGAGTGAATAATTCAATCTCTAAGATTTAATTTTGACTCATTTGCCCTATTTCATGGATTGTGTCAACTAAATAATTATTCGGATGAATCTACATCATCATATTCGATTTATATCCAATTAAAATTTTCTCCATTTTACTAATGATTGGTGCATTGTAATTTCTGATGAAAAATTATATTGCAATCGAACCGATCTACTTCGTCTCTATTTAATAAAGCCGATCATGCCAAATCAAAAAAATTGCTAAGTCAGCAATGAGCCACGACACTAGACAGTTGGCGGACGCCAATTTACTCCCCTAAAAGCATTAGACGGACGGACCATCCAATTAAAAGTGTCATCATTGTATTGTAGACTAATTATTTGATTATAACTTTTTATAGTCTTGGCGGTGCAGCGAACGCGCTGGGAACGAAATGGAAGGGGGGGCGCAGTATTCCTCGAATTCAAGTTCGGCGCCTAGATTGGCGCCATTGTCCAACGGAATCCGGAGAAACCTGCGAGACTGCCACGTACGAGGGAGGATACCGTGTGCCTGCCCGCCCTTGGATTTTATTCGGAAACTGCATGGTCTGGCCACGCTCTGCGTGGGCCCCACCGTGGCATTAGGCAACGCGACCGCAAGTTGGCAGAATAAAATACCATGGTCCCTATTTTGAAAAAGCTCTTTTGCTCGTTTCCGTCTTTTGTCGACCGGCCTTTTCCCTACAATCCGGCGATTAATCATAGTTTCTTATTTTTCCTTTTTATTTTGACGTGGCACGCTCATGCGTGGCTCAATCGACATTAGGACGGAGGCGATGCTGAGTTCCGGAGTATCCTGAGAAATATCGGATGGACTTTGTTAGTCGGCGGGATACTTAATATAATACTAATTAAAGAAATTTTAGTTTTCAAAGTATCGACCCTTTCTCCGACCATGCAAGCAATCGATAAATATCTCAAGGTATTCACATAATTTGCGTTAGATTTTAAAAGTAAGTAAAGAAAGAAATGTTCAGAAAATGTATCATATAATTCAAGGAGTAAATATGAGAGGTACTAGAAAGCTCGTACAGGTCATTTAGTTTGCAATTTTTTCCATGCATGTGCCCTTTGCGTACTATATGTAATTAATACTTTAAAAATTAAAAGTATGTCTCATTTGTACACAACGTTTTTCTTATTTTGAATGTTCTCTAGAACAATCCGTTACCTCATTTTTGTGCGAATTGTTTGAATAGGAACGAGATGATTATTCTATCATTATGATCATAGAATATTAGAATCTGACACTTGCTAAACTTGACTTTTCCGGTTAGCAACTCCATCATTGAAGAATTCAATTTGGCATGGAGAATATGCCGTCACTACCATGCTAGGGGTGTGGTTAAGCTTTAGGCCTTTCGGTTCAAGATGGAGATTTTTCCTCTAAACGTTGAATGCAATAGCAACCGCCGTTGTATACCGTCCCTTTCTAGGCTCGATGCATACTTTCAAAGAAAAATCAGCAATGTCGAAAGGTGCCCTTTCTACCAATGCCTATTGCCTACATTCATATCCTGTTTTGCATGTCTTGTCATACAAAAAAATTTATTAAAATTAGGCATGAAACATTTTAGCATAAATATAAAATTATTTTATGGATGGAATTTATTTTCGTGGGATACGTAAATATTTTTTTATTTTTGAAGTACTTACTCTTTGCCGATGACACAATTAATCAGTAATATCTCAAGATACTTGCATAACTCGTAGATCGAAAATTAAGTTGAAGAGGAAAATTTTGAGAAACCATATCGTAGAATTTAAGAAATAAGCATGGGAAATATTAGAAGTTTCGTATGAGTCATTTTAGCTTGCAATTTTTTCATGCATCCGTTGTATTTGTACTATGTATTTGTACTATTACTATGATCATAGAATATCAGAATTTGACACTTGCTGAACTTGACTTTTCCGGTTAGCAACTCTTTAAAGAATTCAATTTGGTATGGAGGTATGCCATCACCACCACATTGCGTTACGGTCAAGCTTTAAGCCTTCTGGTTCAAGATGAAAAGATTTTTCCTCCAGATGTCGACTACAATAGCAGCCGCCATTGTATACCATCGCTTTCTAGGACGATGCATGCTTTCAAAGAAAAATCAGCTACGTGGGAAGGTTCTCTTTTTTATCAATGCCTATGTGTTTACGTCCCATTTTGCACGTCTTATCATAAAAAAAATTTATTGAAATGGAGCATGAAACATTTTAGTATAGATATTATATTATTTGGTGATTGTTTGTTGCAGAAGGTACACATAAAAGGGATTATCAAAGTATAAAGTAACTCATTAGTATAAAAACAGAATCACAATCACAACACTTTGTACAATATTAGATTCTCTCTTAAATGTATAGTAACAATAAAAGTTTCTTTCTACTAATTAAAGTAGGAACAACTTTGGATTATGTTATCATAATAAAAGTGCAAAAAAAATTCCTTAAGTACAATTAGATAGTAAAATAACAAAGAGAAAGGATAAGGATAAGATCTCATAAATTAGTACCTATGCGATTCTTGCATTGGGAGAGGTCCACGCTATCAAAATAGAATCGTAAGAGGCACGCTCAATAGATAATATTTAATATAAATATGAACTTTTATAATTTAATCTGGCGATGTCACTTTCTTTTTTTTTTTTGAGCAACTGGCGATGTCACTTTCAAAGTCTCTGGAAGTGGGTAAGACTAAACACTAAAATTCACTGATTAATTATATTTTTATACTAAGTAATAAAAATATTAACTCTCTTTATTAAAAAGAACACCAAGAAAAGCAGGATAATATTTAGAAATTGAAAACGACTCCTTCGGAAGTTGGGCAGGCAAACGGCCAATCCGGTTGGACAGCTCACCAATCGAAAACCTGCACGACCCGCCGTTCTCGATAGTGACTTTTCCGTTTGTTCGAAGTGGAAATCATTTCCTGTGGTCCATTCCCAGGGTAGGGGCACATTGTAAATCACGAACCAGTGAGCGGATGAGCGCCACGTGCTGACAGGTGTCGAGCCGTTGGTTCGCGCTATCTCCTGACTCTTCTTCGTAGTCCGTGCCCAGGTTGTCGTTTTTCGGAAAAGCTTGTCGGTTCCTCCGTCGTTTTTTCTTCCAACTGCCTCCTTTGATTTTATCTTCTGTAATTATTGACACGTTAGCAATCAATTACTTGAGAAATTAAGGGCGTCAAGTAAAAGTTCCACGCCGGAAGTCCATACGAAACAGAACGGTTTAACTATCTTATTAAATCCAAACTTTAAAATTAACGTCGATATAAATACCATATTAATAAATTCGACTTGGATATTCTTTTGATAATTTTCTCGACATAAAAAATATCCAACTTTAATTTTCTCTCTCTACAGTGATTATCTATATGATCATATTCCGTTGAATTTTGCATGGAACAAACATTGAAGTTAAAATGAAAAATTATTCTTTTGAAAGGATAAAACTTTTTCATCTTATACATAACCAATATATTTAAAACAAATCTAATTTCTCGATACAGATAGGGGTTAATTGATAGTTGATAAGACTCTTTTGTATTGCAGGTCAACAGAGCCGGGAAAAATAGTCGATCTTCACGCGGGTCCCGCCCCATACGTTCACCAATTTTTGAAGTCTTTCGTGCCGCCCTCTCCCTCGCGTCGGCTTCTGGCTTGAAGATACATCAGAGGATGGCGTTCATGTCTGTCTATTGGGCCATGCTTTTACGTGTTGTGTTGGCCCATTGCGGACGTAAGATTAACGCTTGGAAAACACCAGGACAATTTTAAAGATTTTATATTATCAAATGATATCGAATTTAATATAACTAGGGATTTTATTTTATGATCTCGCTTATTCTCCCTTCTACAAAGTATCCTCTATAAAATAATGAGGAAGAATTAGCAGAGCCGCTCACCACCTTGGACACCCACTTCCGGCACAAAAAAATAATTGAACTCATTTGTTCCTCCGCTTGAAAGATTACTATCATTTTCTTTTTTCAATCTACTTCACATATTCCTCGCGCACATGAATAGCTCTTGCTCAACGGTAATACCATTTTACTTGTTAAATATTCAATAAAAATTTGACCACATCACCTAATAAACTAGGCAATAGTTATTTAAGCATTATGAAAAAATATCAGGGGGTGTTCCTTGAGAGCTTATTTAATCTTAATAAATTTGCTTTGGAAATCCAAATTAGAAGATTCGAAGCAAGCACTTTATTGAAACATGCAATCCTCCTGTCTTCAAAGTGTCATATTAAATTTTTAATTAAGTAATGTCGCAGGGTATTTGTCAATAGGACCTTAATACTATCTAGAGTGATTCTATGGCAAAAAGAGGGCTCCTTAAAAGGAAAAACAAAAACGAAACCACAACCACGCAGGGAAAAAATGGAAGGGAATCCTGTTGTTAAAATGGCGCAAAATGGGCTTCGAGTAGGAAACGGACGAAAGGAAGGGTCCAGACAAACTGTCGTTTTCATGTGCACGAGGGCAGGTGTGATAGGTATCAGAAGTCATGATGTTGACAAACGAAAGTTATGTTCTATTTCGAATGGTTCAGAGATATCTAGCGAAATGTATGAAACATCTCATCAAATTATACAATGATCAAATATATGTGGGCATGCGCACTGCGCATGTATGTATTGTACAGTCATGAAACGAGTGTAATTTGTGCCTTTTACATCAAAGTTTTGATTTGTGACACGGGTTTGCCGACTTAAAGGATTTTTTGCACATTATCAACTTAAGTTATTTCATGTTTCTCAAGAAAGAGGGACAAATATTTCCGTGTATGCATAATTGATTATTGCCGATTATTACTGAAGATGCATAGGCGTCATTTCTTAGATTCAAACCGGTTGTGAAGTGGAAATGAATTTTATAGCTGATGTTTGGTACAAAAATCCTTTTTTTTTTTTAAAGACGTAGTTGAGGTACATAGGCTAATTACTTGGAGTATGTAGACAAAGCATTTTCACCATTTAGGGAGCTTATTACGAGAACCTTAATGGGCAAGATTAACTTGAGCTAACTTGATCGATCAAATCAAGTGATCACGTAGATTATTTTTCCTCTATTGACTTGTAATTCTCGATAATGTTGATTTCTTTTCACGATAAGTGAGATGACATGTGAAATATGAAAGGGACTCAAAATACAATAATGTGGTATAATACGGCCGACTGATGTATAGATGGGATTTAATATGTTTTCATGTTCATTGAATCACGTAGCTTTCTAAATAAAAACCTATACGTTGTGCAATTGCTGACGATTCATTATGCAAATCACAAATACATGCCGTGAATAAGAAGCTCGTCGGAACTGATCTTTCATTTTCTTTTCTTTTTCTCTTTTTTAGGTTCTTACCTCTTACTTTGTGCCAAAGTTCTTTTTTTTCTCCGTATTTGGACTGGTTGGGAACCAAAACATGGGGAGCACGCTGAATTGAGGAGCAGCCTATTGTTTTAGAACCGCGAAACCTCTGTTTGAGCCCATGGAATTCAAATGGTATTTCAGGCGGCGAGCCGTCCGTTCAGGCTGATGCTTCCCCCACGAATATGTAGGGCCCCTTTGGTTAAGCATTGAATGCAAATGCATTTGGTCCGTTTTTGGCTCAACTTTCAAAAGATATAATTATATATCCAAATGGCTTCAAGAGTCTTTAGATTAAAGTAGATTTAGAGATCTTTTGCGAAGTTACATTCTCGGAATATAAGTCTTTATCACTCATTTACTATTCATCTTCTCCCAAGACCACCATACAAAAAACCTGATTAAAGGCTAACGATCATCAATCAAGGGGTTGTGCACGCCGGTGACCATTGCCTTGGGGTGCCCAACCTTAGCGACCACTGCCCGATCTCGGGTGATGCCTGGGTTGTGCGACCTAGGTGACCAATGGCCTAAATGGCACAACCTAGGCAACACCTGAGATCCCGCAATCTCAGCCGACAGTTGCTTGGGTTGTAGTGAGGCAAGCGGTGCTTGGGTTGCACAACCTTATGTGTCATCGCCTAAATTCACACAATCCAAGTGTCGCCACTTGGGGTCGTGCCACCTTAGGTAGACCTTATGTGAGATTTTTACCACACGATTATTTTTAGGATAATATGTTTTAAAACATTTTGTGAAACAAATGAAAACTAAAATGACGGGTTATTTTGAAAATTTCTATCAATATAAATTTTAGCTTTCAAGAATATGTAATTAACAATTAGATTGCATCTGTTTTTTTATTTTTATTTTTTATTGAAAGGTTGCATTTGTTTGAGTAAAAGTATTTTCTCCAAATTAGTTTTCTTAATTTTCATGTGTTTAAATTGCTAAGAATGATTAGTTTATGCAAAAACATTTGTCGGTCTTGGAAAGATATTTAAAGTTAGGAAAATGAATTTCTTAATCCAAAAAACAAAACATCTTATTGAAAAATGGTTTTCCAAAAAAATTTTTTTTTATCATGAATTTTTCCCTAAAATAAACATGCACTTAATCTATCACCATTAGCGCCACAAAAGACTTTCGTTTGTTTTCTCATAGTGAAAGGTTGGGGGAATTTGGAGTAATCCTTCTTGAATGCAATTTGATCGATTTGTTCGGCGACAATTCTTGAGCGCATGTTTTTCGAAATGAAAACAATATTTGAAAGACACTGAAGATAATAAAAAGATAATTTCAAAGTGTTTTAATGACAATGAGAGAAAAAAAATTTAGTGTGGTGAATATCTCATGTCTCACAAGTCACGGCATGTTGAGTTGATTGCCTGCAAAGTCAAGGAACAAACCGGCAAGGCTACTAAGATGCTACATGCACTAGCTTAGACCGCTCATCATTTGATCATCCTTGCTCCGATTTGTACGTATATTACCACGGATGAGATAGGGCAAAGAATTATACCCAAATGACGTAAATTTTCTTGTGCCGTTCACATGATTCGACATGCAAGTTGAGGATATTGATTTCATTGTGCAATAATTTTTGTAAATAAATTAATTGGCAAAAATAACATATATTAACAAGAGGTAAAAGTGACGGGAGAACTCACTCACTATACCAACAAAATTTCATAATAAGCAAATTGGTAGGATGCAATTGTCCTCTCTTTCTTTTCAAGAAAAGATATTGATGTTAGTCTTATGCTAACAAGGAGTCCATTCTGATGGAACAACAACTTCCGCTTTCAAATATCAATGTGCGTACATAATTCCGGTGCAAGATCGAGCCCTGCACATCAGAATGTGGGCCCTTAACATTCCAATATGACACCACGTTACGTTAGAAATATAAGCTCATGAGAGATGAAAAAGCAAAACGCTAAACTTGAGTATCGAAAACGCTTTCTCTTTCGTAGAAGAAATTTTGTGTACGTCTACCAAATTACTTTGTTTATTTTTCTGGGGCCATTAATAAAATCGCTTTTGCCATTACTAGTCGGCACAAAAACAAATCATTTCATTTTATACTAGTCCGGATCGGCCCGACCCGACCGTCCTTGGCCCGTCTGTTTTCAATTTCCTTTTAGGCGGTTAAGCTCGAGCTCGTGCCCTCGCAGCACCACCGCTCTCTCTCTCTCTCTACAACTACCAGACCTGATCATCCATTGCCTTCCCCAATATCATCCCCCAATCTGTAAACCCTCGCCCGATCGCTACACCGGCGAAACCTAGAAAGCGCGAACAATCTCCCGCGAGTCTCTTCTCGTCGCCGTGGAGAACGTCCGGCGACGCCGAATGGAGAACGTCCGGCGACGCCGAATCCGGCGTCGTCGTCGGCCTCTTCGACCGTATGCAGAAGATCACGATCGCCGCTCGGAAACGCTCCAAGCGTCGCTAGTTCGCTCGGCAACGTTCGCATGGCCACGGACTACTTCAGCGCCGTTCGCTCGAACCTCCCATCTTTCGATCGCGGACGCGGCGCGTACGGCCTCAAGGATTCCGTCCTCGCCACCTTCCCCGTCGAGCGCTCTTGGCAAATGCCGCGACTCCGAGGATGCTATCCGCCGCTTCAATAGGTGCCTCGGAGGCCACAAGTCCAGTGCGAATGCGGGCGATTTCGCGCGGTTCTCGCTGCTGAGGTAAAGCGTTTTGGACTCATCAGAGACGGTTTGATCGCTCGATGCTTTTGCTTCTGCTACTGTTGCTATATAGGGGTTAGGTCGTCATACGAGAGTTAATACCTCTCCTTATAATCGCGTCGTGGTCTGAAATGATGTCGGTGTGTTAACCACTACTCTAGTAATCCTGTCTTAACCAGGTTCTGAGTTGTCGAAGATAGACTACACATACCTCATGAGAAACGTTAAATATAATCTCCCACTGGTTTTGTAAGTGGGAGAGTATTCACTTGGTGTTTCAACTTGCTTGAGATTCATTAATCCTTTTTTTTTTCTTTTCGCCTTGTCATATGATACTTCCTATAAAGGTGATCATGCTTTTGCATACAGGTACTTAAGTGGCAGAGTTTTTGCATATTCCGTCAATTGTTCTAGATTTAATTCTATTGTGTTTTCTGGCAGTGTCATTTGCATGGAAATGGTTATGTGAGGTCGACCTCATTTTCGGAATAGGTTCTGTAGCGCAGGCAAGGAATGGCATCTGGGGCCCTAGCCATAAGGAACTAAACAACTTGCATTTTGCTCGACTGTTTGGCATCAAGTGAGAACAGGCAGGCTACTATATCATTGTTGTTCCCTGTGAAGATCATACTCTCTAGTTGCTCAATTTTATTCCACAGGACATATATTTTTATCACTTTTATTTTCGATTTAAATGTCTGTTCAAGGCATAAAGTTCCTAATCCTCATTTAGGTGATTTACATTTTCTATATATATTTGATTTCATGCTTTTGGTGCTTCATTTTGATATTTGCACTTGTGTGCCGATTCTTTCTAAAGATTTCTGAACAGGGCACAAAGACTTATGTTCTTTCCACTTTTATAAAGAAAACGAATGCATAGGAGTGAAGAGGATTTTCCTGATAATTCTTAAAGGGGTTGCCTTTTGACTCAATTTTTGTTAGAATTTTTGCATTTTACATACTAATTGTTATATATTATATCTCTCTGTATATTTGGACATTGACATCAGTGAAAAGAACATATTCCATGAATTTCATCTAGTTGCTGAGGATTTGTTCAATGTTGCTTGAGATATGATATTTGTAGGTGAGAAGCTTAGGGATTCTGGACCATGGCATAAGCAACAGGTTTTTTTTTGGTCTGAACATGTGACAGGTTTGCTGCTTAAAAATCTTCACGAGAAGAAAATTCATTTTTCCTTGTGTTAGTTGAATGTGCATCTAAAAAAAATGGTAGAGAGTTGTGAATTCCTGCTGCTATGTTATATATGGAAAAGAACTCCAAATATTGGATTTTGGATATCTCGTTTCACATAGAACTTCTTCAGTAAAGATTAATATACCATCGGGCATCGTAGATTTAGCAAGAACCATGAATGCTGTTATATATCCCTTTTAAAAATTTGGATATATAGTTTAAAAAAAAAATCATTATTTGTGTCTAGTTTGGATGGGAATTGACAAACTTCGTGGATAAGAGAATTGCAAACAATTTACTGCAAAAGATTTGCTTGTTACTAATATAGTCTAGCCTCTTTAGTTTTGGGAGTAATATCTTGGAAAGGTGCTGGTTAAGGTCATTTTGGTTGCTTGAAGAGATAGAGTAGGTGGGCATTGCTCTGACACCTTGGTATGAAATGGAGCACTTCTATATCCTGGTTGGGGCATCTTCTTGTCTTCTGTTATTTTCACCCATTGAGATGGAATGTCCTTAGGAGGACATTGCTTACCATATTATGTGACTTAGAGCTATCGGTTGTAGGTTCTGTTCTTGAGATTCAAGGATTAAGAGGGAAGAAGGGAAGGAGCCTTACATGTTCCCCTTTTATATCTGTTATGGTCCAGATATTATTAGACAAAGCCAATGATACCCCTAAAATTACAAACTTTAGTCATCATGCAACATATAAAGGTTAACCTACAAGAAGTGCTGCTTAAAATCCAGCATATTGTGGTTAAAATATAACAAGAACTACTTAAACTTACAATCTATTCGACTCAGCCTAAAAGCTTTCTTAACACCCAATGCCTGTATCTTTTTCAATCACGTTACCATTATTAGTGAGCGTAAGCCGACCATTGAATGGGACTATTAGTTTTCCTGTAACAGATGTCAAGCTGCATTTATTGGGATCATCATCAAACTGTTATTTTCCCTCTAGCCCAAATTGTTATCATCTCCTTCTGTTTGGCTTTCGGGGGAGCTTTGTTGGTCTCTTGTTGCTCATAAAATGTAGAGTTGAGAGGTTTTTTAAACAAACAATTGAGAACAGGTGAACATACCTTCTTTCAGCTGTCTTCTCCTGTAAGTTTAGGGTTCGAATAAGGCTTCCCTTTAATCGCTCATGCTTGTGGTATTTTAAATCGATGCTTACTTGTCTCTGGTAGTGTGTAGATTGTTTAGCGCTAACCACTGGTAGATAAAAATTTCAGTTCAGTTTCACAGAAGATCTTGTTCTGGCTTTCTTCTTAATGAAGCCTGAAAAGGAGCATTTGTAGTATCTTTGTGGGGACCAAGTTCCTGGCTTTCTTCTCAAAAAAGCCTGGTCACGCTCATTATAGGCTTTAGTGAGGATCTAGAAAAATCAAATGAAGCATTAGCTGAGTGGGATAGGAAAAGATTGCAATTGGCTATCTGTAGAGGTTTAGAAGAACTAGACACTAGCCTGGCTCCTATGAGATGCTTTCTTTTGAGTCACTTTATTAAGTGAAGGGATCCGTCTGTTTTGTTTTGTAGGTTTTTGAAGATGAGTATATCGATCCACTTAACTTTAATATGACAGAAGGCATGCTATAAAACTCTGAACTGTATATTTTAAAAATTGAATATTTTCTATTTATCAGAAATATACAAGATTTGAGAATAAAGAAAAGATAAACTACACTAAAAAACAGTTGAAGCTAGTGCATGTGTCCAAAAATGCTTTAAAATAGCAAAATCATGGGAATAGAATTTGATCCTGAACGATCTTCTCTTCCATTCTTTCCAAATGTACCGCATAAGGTACAAGGATTTCATGTGATCTCTACTATCTTCTGACTTTAATTCATAAGATTTTCCCCTTAATGCATAAGATCTCATGCGTTTCTGCTAATATAAGTGCTTCTGGAGTTTACAGATTGAGGAATTGTCTCGAAAGATTTGGTTCCAAATGGGATCCAGGTGATTAAATTGGAAAGTGGTTACAGCTGGAGCCCGAGAATATTTATGCCAGTGCGGATTTAAATGTTCTTATTATAGTTTGTTTGGGTTAAAATCGTTCCTGTTTGTAGCGTCACATCCTATTATGTGAATCATAGCCTGATAGGAGGATACTATGGATCTGTGCCTTTAGCCACACTTGCTGTTTGCCTGTTCTTATTTGTTTTGATCTTTGTGCAGTTTCCATAAAGATGGGGTCTAACATCTACGCGAATTGACGAGTTCGATGGGATAAGGCTTCGCATGAGTGCCTTGATGTCCAATGTAAGAGATATTGGTGATTTGAAGCCTTTTTAGGTTGCAACATAATCTCATATGCTGACGTGTCTTATTTCTTCCTATCCACTTTCATATCTGATATTAAATCCTCAACGAAGGAGAAAGATTGGGTTGAATTTGCTTTTCTCTCCCCTTGGGTTTTGCAGCTTTTGTGGAACTAGTACCCATTCAAGCAATGGTACTACACATGATGGACTGGAGTACAAAGCGTCAGCTGGCAAGTGGGCAAAAAGATCTGATCTTCTGATAAAGGAAAGGGAGAGAAGGAACTCGAACCTTGTCCCTTTAAAGCGGATCTCTAAGGATGTTACCGCAGAGCTGCTTAGAATTCTTTCACCAGCGTAATTTATTGGAGTCTATGTAATTTATATGATAGATGAGCTCTTCATCCTTCACCAATGTGTCTTTTTCTTGTTTAATTTTTCTTTTATAGTTTCCTTACCTAGGTTTGATTTTTGAGCAGATTTACTGTCCCTTAAAAGAAAAAGTGGTTAGATTGTCCCTGCCTGGGTTTATGCTTTATACATGTGCTGTGATGTGGAAGTGATACAATTTAATGGGCCCATGGTTTAGGCCTTGCTGGTCTGAACTGGCACAGCTCTGGGAATTGGATAGTAGCACCCGGCTATAGGCCCAGGTTGGGTTGTTTTTAGGTCCATGTGAGGATGGACCATCAGTTTTGCGCTCAGTGGACGTGGTGCAGAGCATTTTGGACCTACATCGGGTATAATGGACCTTATTCGGCCCATTCAATTGTTCTAGGCCCAGTTAATTTGGTCTAAGTGGGCCTACGGTGCCTTCTTCCTGCCCGAGCAACTCTTTTTCAAGCCTAGGACGTCTGGGCCTGAATTTATCGCAGCCCCAACTTGTCTAGGAGCCCAATATGGCTTGGGTCTTAGAAAATGGGCCGATGTGGGCTGGGCCTGAACTTGCGGTGGGCCTACTGTTGGGCCTGATACGGGTGGGCCCGAATTACTTATTGGGCCTAAGATAATGGGCCCCATCTGTCCTTGAATCTAACCTGGGCTGGGCCTGAACTATTTCGCTGGGCCTAGAATTTTGGCCCAATACTACTGGGCAATTACTGTCGGCCAGTTATTTTATCTAATGGATCTATATTTGGGCTCGCCAACGGTAGGCCAGAATACTGCGATTGGGCCTTATGACATGGCCTTCGCCAATACGGGTTGGGCCCAATTCATGCTGGGCCAGATTTAGTGGGGCCAAACGAATATGGCCTGGACCAAATTTTGTGTTTGTGGGATTAGATTGGGCCCAATAAGGAATGGGCCTGACTAATTTATTGAGCCTTAGTGTAGGCCTAGAATTCCCCGTTGGCTTGGAGTTTGGGCCCAAAGGGGTCAAATATTTGTTGGTCTTAAATTTGGGCCCAATACGGGCTGGGCCATGGGCTAAATTTGGGCCCTATATATGCTGGGCCGGAATTCTAGTTTGGGCCCAAAGAAACATGGCCTGGACTAATTTTGCGTTTGTGGGCTTAGAATGGGCCCAATACGAGATGGACCTAACTATTATATTGGCCTCAGTCAAGGCCCATGCCCAACATGGGCCTTGAGTTAGGGTCCAACCTGGCCGAATATGTTTTGGGCCTAAATTTTGGGATGGGCCGGATTTAGCATGGGCCCGATGGAACATAAACTAAATTTTGCATCAGTGGGCTCAGAGCAGAGGCCTACGCGTTTTATTGGGCTTCGTATAGGCCTGGGCGAGAACATGACGTGTCTTTCGGCCTACGTTTAAGGTCCAAATAGTTTTTGGACGAACATGGGCCGGGCCAAAAGTATCTTTGTTGGTTAGAGCTCGGGCTCAACTCGTGTTTGGCCCATTTGGCTTCCTAAATGCCGTATTAACCCTAAAGGTTGGGCTTAGTAGGCCCAATGATAGTTCATGCTAACGATCAATATTGGTTGGGCCGTCATTCATTTACCAGCAATGGACACCCAGTGGGCCCGAAAATTCATTTTCGGCTCAGCGGGTTTTCTAGAGGCCTTATGATATTCGGTTTTGCTTTGGGAGCAGCTGCACGATTGTTCCACTCAGTAGCCTTGGATGAGGCTTAACTCATTCCTGTTCTCCACGGCTATGACGTCACCCAAAACCTAATACATACATTCTCATACTATGTTAGATTTATTCAGTACCATGTCACATGCAAGCCAAGGAAAGTCGGTCTTTCTGGCACGTAGTGACATCACATCTGAAACACTTGGAATATGGTCACAGCCACCACGTCTACCAGCCCACACAAAATCTACGACAAGGCCATGCACAAATTGCTCAACGGTCCTTAGCTCCCGTGCTAACTGCTGAACCCTTTTTGCCTCCTTTCCGTTCCTGTTTCTCTGTTTTACCAACAATGTCAGCAGTAATGTCTGCCTCCATGAGCTACCGGGAGTTGTTATGACCTACTAGTGGTCCTGCCCCACCAATAATTTTTCTTCACATCGAGTTCATCTTCCACCTGGACAACGAAAACGATAACAATTTTCCAAATTTGAAAATTTAAGTACACACTATGACTACAATTCAACACCAATGCCAGTAAAAAGATACATATTTCAGAACTTGGGAATTCCTGCCTTACTGTTGTTTTAAGGCATCCTCTCCTATCACGGCACCACTTGCATATCACCATCCACGCTTTGCTAGTATTTGAGCCTTTGTAGGAAGCCTCTTGTACGACATCCTGCATGCTCCATCTCCTTCTGTTTAAAAGGGAAAGCCTTTGCTGCAGTAGGTTACAAATTTTATGTGCAAAAAGAAATTAGCATTAAAAAACAAATATATCTGTTATGAAAGGGCTTCAGGATATTCAGCAAAGGATATGGAATTCATAGGTATGGCTTAGGTATGACTTTCTGAAAACCCAAGTGATGTGATGTGATGTGAATATCATCTTACCGTGGACCAGTTTCCAAAAGATTTTGATGCGTATAACAGCAGCAGCATGAAACACCAGTGATGCAGGGAATGTAATGCTTGACAAAACTTCTAACCATCTGCTAAGAGGATTAACAATTTAAGCTAAACTAATTTCCTTTATTCTTCTTCAGAAAATTTTAATGATGTATTATACCAGGTATGAAATAACTATAAAATATGGTTCGCATTGCCAGTTGAACTAGTTATTGTCCATTAATCTTAACACCTCCACAACAGAGTTGACAAGGCAAGCAGTTGAAAATTAGACAATGCAAAGGCACTGCAAAAGTTGAATTAATGACTATATGATTTAAATTAGCAGCATATCTATACTTCAGTTGTTAAGTTGACTTGTGCAAAAGGATGTGTCTATTTGATTTGAACCAGCAGCACATCTATCCTCCAGTTGCCCTACTTGACTCACATGCGCAAAATGATGTGTATTTGACAGTAGAAGGCTATTGTAATATACACTAGTGTTGGTAAGAAAAACAGGTGTTAAAAACAACAAAGCTGGTGGTGACAAATTTAACTGTTTCAAAGTTTAGCCAGCTGGTTTAAAGAAAGTGTTTTGGGTGATAAAGTACAGATATCACAGCTGATTGAAGTCAAGGCTCAGGACTGAGTCCCCTCAACACCAAGTTAATTCTTTCTTTTTCCCCCAACGATAGCTTCTTTGCCAATATTTAGATAGGAAGAGAGGTTCCCTGATGTGCATCAGGAGATCACTCAAGGTCAGGGGCTCAAATCCCTGCCTAGCAAGAACCTATTTGTTTTTTCAAAAGTCTAGATTGACCTATTTGCTAGTTTACCCAGTAGAACCACGTCAACTTTGGTTGTTGAGCCAGACTTTTTATGCAAAAAGACTGAACTGGACCAGCTTCCAGTACCTAGTTGAACCATGCAGGTTCTCAAAACATTGATATATGCCTTAAATAACCAACACATTGTAACTCTACTGGACACACCTCCTCTTTTGATTTGCAAGATGGGCAGGGGAGGAGCAAAATAGTAATCAAAACAAAGACCTAGTAGATTTTGGTAGCTCTAGGTCAAACAGTTGTACAGTTGCATCCTTAAATACAAAATAGTCAAAATGAAAAAGACTATTTTTTATTTGGAGGCATGCATGATGAAAGAAGTATGAGGCAGATAAGTCACGGGATTATTTTATGACATTTCAAGTTACAAACATAACTCAGAATGAAAGACAATACGCACAAACTATTATGACAACCTTTTTCTGCAGCTAGGTCCCCAGAACCAGGACATTTACCAAATGCCCTTAGACTCGGTTTTTAGACTCTCTCTGGATCAATAAAAAGAAAAAAAAAAAGAAAAAGAAGAAGATAGGATTTGCTCAAAATTTTCGTAAATCAGGAAAAGGCCAAGGAAATGGATCCTACAAAAGTTTTCAGATTGAGAAGAATTTTTTTCTTTTTCTTTTTTTTGCTTCCATACAAGCAATAAAGGGTACAGATAATATAATAGTCGTGACTTCAATCAGTACACTGAGAGGAACAAAGCATTTCCCAATAGCAATAACCTTACATCGATGATTACTTTTTTCCATCATCTGTACCCTTTAGCTTGGAAAAAAAAAAGTTCACCTAGAATATCCAAAATAATAGTCCTCATCATATGCTTTTCCTAGATAATACTGTGCCGGTAAATGAAACTCATGACAAATAGATGCAAAAGCAAGATTGTCGAATGTGGAGAGACTTCAGTATTCGACTTGTTCAATGACAGAACACATTAAAGGCAGATTCAGTAAAGGAAAAAGTTAAAATTTGACCGACAGTATCGAAAGAGATTATTTTTGCTATCCCTTGACCATTTCCCAAAAAGAGGAGAAAGGGGAATGTTACCAATCATA
This sequence comes from Eucalyptus leucophloia subsp. euroa, assembly GCA_017140325.1. Lineage (NCBI taxonomy): Eukaryota > Viridiplantae > Streptophyta > Magnoliopsida > Myrtales > Myrtaceae > Eucalyptus > Eucalyptus leucophloia. The sequence goes on from CM029477.1 coordinate 35,890,957, forward strand.
CAAGGAGAATAAATGCAGTAGAGAAGCCAATATGTGTTATCTTGTACAATTAAAAAATATAACTGAAGATAAATAACTGATATCTTCCTGCAGACACACTGTCTTTTTACTGAGCGGAAGAAAAAAGCAGTTTAATACTGAAATGGGAACAATAGTGAAAAATAAGTTTGGCAGAAATGAAAATACTCTAGTGGATGGGTGGATAATCAGGGCAGGTAATGATTAGAATTCAGTGTACTTCTAAAGAGAGTTGGTGTGACTCCATTTGAGGACGCAGTGACAAAATACAATATGAATGAAACTTCTTTGGGACAGTTTGGACCTGTGTAGAGGCATCAGTGAGAAGATATGCTCAAGATGTGCCATATATTTCAAGAAAAATACTGAGTATTAAATATATAAAAGTTATAGTTCAGGTCAAATGAAATGGAGTAACTAGATCCATGTTGGAGACCCCGCTTAGAGAGATAAGGCCCAATGGTCATTGATGATGATGTGCAGATGTAAGAGAGCACATTACATGCTACCAGAAACTATAGCTGCACCGACTGCATGCAAGATATCAGGAAGAAAGATAAATAATTCATACACTTCTTGTCTGCAGTACACTAATCACTGGCAATCAAACTCCAACCAGAAGGGTCGCCAGCTGAATTAATGCTGTACTGATTCTGCAATTGGTTAGTTTCTCTTTTCCAACAGAAGAAACACCAATGTCTTAGTCAATGGTTATCATTAAGCGGTTGCACCACTGTCCACCAGGAACAGAGGCTTCACCTAAATTTCTCACAATATATACGAACAAAGAAAGAAACTCAGCCTTCCTCCTTTCCATAATGTTTCAAACGAGCCGTGCTTCCCAAGTAACTACACAAGGTTACCGGATCAACAATCTGCCTAGTTTGAACCTGAAGATACTAGTAAAACATATGGCTCCACAGGTTCTCCAACTAAAAGTTCAATTTACAGTTGCAATCACAAACGTGACATCATATAAACTTTCATAAAAAACGGTGATATAGTGCAAATGATAATCAAGAGTCCGGTCTTCATACCTGATAAGAAAGCCCAAAAGCTACCGCAGTCAATTCAGTCGATCATCCCTCGGTCAATTTTTTATCAACTCCTCCCACTTCCCCTCCACTATTTTCGCTGGAAGCTCATTCCTCCTCTCTCGACAGAAACTCTCACTGCACTCTCACTCGTCTCCTGCACCACCCCAGCCGATGCCACAGTGGATAATCTGAATAATCTGCACCATTTCCACACTCCCCATAGTTACTGCATTCCTCGGTATCCTCCATAGCATTAAACATCACTCCCGCTAACAGTCCGGCCGTAGCCGTCTCGAATACTTCCACAAACCTCACGATACTCAGCAACCCCCGCATTCTGATCAGGCCCCGAACGGTAAGGCTCATAACCACCACTATAATCCCGTGCGATTTGGATCATTACCTCCACTGCTCGATCGGAAGCGACTAGAACACGCTGCGATCGCATCGGTTTCAAATCGCGACCTCCGGCCAGATTCGGCGAAAGCAAGAGCGCCCGAGGCGGAAGAGCTCCGATTCAGGCTCCCTTCGCCGCTTTCTCTCCGTTATCTTCCTCGTCGCCACGCCTCCTCCTTCATCATCGGTCGCGGACGGTCAGTGCTCGTCGGAGGGACGTTGAAGAACGGCTGCCGTTCGGGCTCGAGGAAGCGAAGAGGAGCGCAGAGGGGAGCGATCGGTTTCGCCGGAGCGAACGGCGTCGGCGCAAGAGAGAAGAAGGAGGAGGAGGAGGAGGAGGACGAGGTGGAGTTAGGGTTTGGTTGGGCGTCGAGAGAGAGAGGGGAGAAGAGAGGAGATTCGGATCGCCATCGCCGACGAAGCGGAGACGGTTACACAGGGCTTGAAATGGAAGAAGGACTCCCGTGGGGGGAGAACGAGGGCTCCTCTATCTGGGAGAAAGGTACTTTTCTTTTGTGGGCCACGCCGACATAATAGCTGGCCCGACCCACGCCTCATTAGATATTTTCGATCCCCTCTTTTTGACCCACCTTGGACACTGGAAAAGACAGATCTACCCCCTTTGCGTTTCTTCAGCTTCGCCAAATTCTCCTGCCCAGACATGGATTTTTGTTAATTGAAATTTGAAACTGGATGTTGCTCTTGACATTATCAGCACCCCACGCCATGCCAAGCAAATGTCAACGCAGCAATATCAATTTTTTTTCGAGAGATTTTTGAGTTTTATTTTCTAATCGGTATTGTTACTGTGGGCATAATCGTATAATTCTAGTTTACATTAATAATGTAAGAACTTTTCTTTTTATAAAGCTCTTTTTTTTTGGATGGTTTTCAATTTGTATGTCCGCCTATAAAAATCTAAACTTTTGAGACTTAGATTCAATCTTTCATGCGCGCATGTTTTAATTGAGTATGAAATGAAATTATTTATTTTGAAATAAGCCAATAAGTCTCAATGTCATCGTTCCCCTATGAA